>OZ014507.1:78763781-79976282 GCA_963966075.1 Aphodius sticticus
TAGTTTGTTAATTATTTCTGCCCACTTTTCAAATATTAATGGCGTTTGCGCAACGGTAGCAAAGTTTACCGTCTCTCTGTTGTGTTTTTTACGTATTTTCCGGCAACCCTCGTTAAAATACCAATTAAGCTTAATTGCTTAGAAAAGAAGCGACCCGGTTGTGAAAATAGCCTAACGACGCGTTCCGAATATATATTCTGTATTGTGGGCAGACCTTTTTCCGAAAAGCAACACAATTACGAATTTAATTATGATTCCCGTATGCTGCATGTTTGCTGATTTTATTAATTACCAATTACAATGGAATTTAATCATTTAATTAAATACCATTGTTAATTATGGATGCGTATGCATTCAGTTTGCGTGGTCGACTGACTGAACTTTCTGAAGGTGAGCTATATGCAATATACAACCTGATTTTTATTTTAGGAAATATGGATAAACTCTGCATTTCTATATGCTATTGTATTTTCATTTATAATGCAGGGTTGCTTTTATGGCAAAGCACTAAGTACTATGTTTTGAAATAACTTAAAAAAACAATTATTTGGCAAAGTTAGATATAAACGTGATGAATTTTGTAAGTAGGCTGGAATAAAATCATAAGTAATGAACTTTGACATTTTATTTTTTAAAAATATGATAGACTTATCTATGTATGCAGGAAAGAAAGGATAAACCAGAAACTTTTCAATATGTAAACAACATTTCATAAAGCACTCATATACGTGTTTACTTCACAGCTTTAAAACAATAAAATTATATTTTTAGACAGTATTTTTTTCATATCTTCTTCATGTTTAAACCATTAAAAAGTGTGACGTAATAGGATTCTATTCGTATGCTAAAAATGACAGCTTACCTCTCATTTGGGAATTTTGCTTAATAAGGTGGTCCTTATCTTTTAACTTTTAAAATATGTAATTCACTACAATTCTCAATTTGTTCCTTTATATTCATACTCCATACTTCAAACTCCTGTTATTGTTTGATGTCAATACAGACATTTGAAGTAAACACGCGTTTCATTCCATAAATATCAACTGATTGATATCATAACAATGACAACGACAGTAGACTAAAATCATACGACATAAAAATGTTTAAACCTAATATTATAACATTTAGAAATCAAAGTTTTATTTAAAAAAATGTGAACAAGGAAGAAAATAACAACAACAATCAAAAAGAGAAAGACAAATAAAGACAGCGTCTAAATTAACTTGTATTACATTAATTAATAGCTATAATAGTAATCTTATTAACAGTTTAGTTGTTTAATAATAATAATAATAATAATAATAATGTTTATTGATTTAGTAACAAAATATACACATATAATATAACTACAAAAGAAAGCAATGAAAAACTAAATCAAAAAGAACCGAGTCAGGAAGTCCAAACAATTTCAAAATTATATTAATTATTTAGAATCATTCTTTAGTTTTATATATATATATTAGTAGGTACTGTTTATTATAAAGAAATGATGTATGTATTTTCTTTATTTATTCTTTATTATCACTAACTTAGTAAAAATATAATCATTGACGTTTAAGTCTAGATTATCTAAGCTAACTGTCCTGGATAACAATAAACAAAATCGTAAAAACTGGTTTTGGTATGATTTGTTGTCGTAGAATGTGAATCTGAAAGCAGAAAACTATCTATATATATATAAATTTATTGTATTAAAACATTAATAAAAATTTTATGACCTTGATATGACCCCTATAATCAGGACCGGCGGGAGGCGAGTGCGAAGTATGGAGCCCACACAGGCACCGTAATAAAAGGGCGCTAAAGGCCAGATTTTTCAATGCCAGTTTAAACCGTAAACTGAGTTAAAATATACAAAACCGGCATTAAAAACACCAGTACAAGAGATCTTAAAAATAAGTGAGATAAACGCCATTTATATTAAAAATCAATGAAGATGATTAAACAATAATGATTTTCCCAAAATCAGACTTGTCCTGACTTTGCCTGTTTTAAGCCCAGTGAGGATCTAAGCCTAGGCGCCCAGTAGGGATTTTTTATCTCCGCGGATAAAAATTTGCACCACGTATAAGGGCGCAGTTCTTTACAAACCGTGTGTTTCACAACGGCTGATAAAAATTCGCTGTAGGGCAAAAGACAAGTGGCGCCTGGGCTAAGAGCAATAGAAATTTTTCCAAATTTAAAAATAACGTAAATATACCATGAAATATAGAATAAAAATGACAAACTACTAGATATATTTTAAAAATTAAAGGTGGATGTGTTCCTTACAAACAAATATACAGTATATCTCCACGGATTCAGGTAAACAGAGGAAACACATTTTTATTGTGATTTTTCATAAATGCCAACCTCCTAGTTGTGGGTTATTCCGTAACGTGTCACACCCGTCACGCCCGTTTAACGACTATACATAAGCAATGGAAGCTTTTATTATTATTTTGATGCAACACTATAACAAAAAGACGACTCATCTTTTAGAATTGTTGTAGATATATGTTGAAACTGATAGGTTTTATGAAAAACCATTTTAAATAGCCGTGACGGTCGTTACCAGCACAGCGATCTCTTGGTTTTGGTAACCTAAAATTAAAAATTCTCGAATAAACCCTAGTGTAAAGTTTCTATTCTAATAAAGTTAATAAACAATTCTAGCTTTTATGTGAAATTTAGGCTAGCTATTATTATATTGAATGCATCATGTGTAGTAGCAAGAATAAGCATATAAATAAGCCAATAATCTTGTTAAATACATTGTCACACAAACATTTTCCTAATTATATGTAGATATTGAGACGTCACAATATGCCAACTTGGTATTTTTAATTTTAGAAAAATACCAAATCAAATCAAGAAAATCTATGAAAAGAATATCTAAATAACTTTTTTTACCAAAATTTTGATGGTAGTTTTTCTAGCACAGCCTTGCTTTCTTAAACAGCAAAACTCCGAAGTTAAAACTACGCCATGGAATAAAAACTCATACAAATTTACTAAAGTTTTTAGGGGGCTTTACGTTATGTAGTGACATATCATGTTGATTAAAAAAAAAACTATTTTTATGATATTGCCTTGTAGTATTTCAATTCTTCATGCAAATTATAAAATTTTCAAGCTTCGCTCAAAATGTCGCCATATATAAAAACTATCGCTACTACCGTCGGTCACTGACATAAATAGACAAAGGTAGAACGAGACAACGGACGAAAGACATGTCACATAAGGACTATGGGGTGGTTTCCGCTAATGTACCCGCGTGATCGTGGTACTTTAGAGTAGGAGGCAGAACCCCAGAGGTTCGTTCGTAGTTCTTCCGCTGCGATTCGGCGTGGCGCTGCTCGCAGCGCAACACCGCCGCACACCGGTGGTGGAAACAGACGTACGTTGATGGATGAGAATGATCTGAACTCGGCGCGACTAAAACGTGTTTGCTTTTCTGTCCTAAGTACACAGCCTTTGTCCTGGACTCGCCGATATCGTATTTACCACACATCTGCCCCTAACGCAGTCCGTACACCGTCGCCGTTTTGTCGTTTTATATTATACTACCTATGCGAGAACGCGCGCCTGCCTCCATAATGAAATTTATGAGTTCCTCTCAACGCGGTGGTTCACGATTATGCCCCGAAGGCAAGAAGGTTATCTTCAAATCGTGCAGGAGGCGTAGATATGGCAAGAAATCAGATGATATTGCCTGTTCGCTTCTTTATGAATACATTTTTAGCTGATGAAGAAAATCCAACTATACTCACCGGCAAAAATAAACAGTCACAGTCAAATTTTGCTTAATTTTGATGATATATATTAGACCAGACAAAAGAGAGAGCAGAAAATAAGTTGAGTTCGTGACAAAAATAGTATCAGGAAGCCGACGCGACGGTCCCAGGTCTCGTGCAGAAGTCCGTAGATGTATTGTGATGTGTTTTCGACTCAATATAATTACTTAAATTGTTATAAACAAAAAACCTCAAAAAATTGTGAACCGATGTAGCAATCTTGATGCTTTCAACAGACGAATTGTAGAGAAAAGAAAGACGAAAAAAATGAGCCCTACACGGACTCGATCGGATTAATATTAACGGAGAAAATTCGGAAAAACCGTAAGCATATGCGTGTTTTCAAAAATATATACCTCCGCCATTTTCAAAGTTGTAGCGCAGAAAGTAGCAGTGATGTTAAATACCCGGGTATTTATTATCAAGGGTAAATACCCCGGGCAAATAGCCGGGTATTTACCCAAAGTGGGTATGTATAGGGGTATTTATAAACATAATATTGTTATTAAAAATAACAGTAAAAGAAAATATTTAATTACTAAAGAAAGGTTTTTCTTTTATCACAAAATCAAAAGGTATTCTCTTATCACAAAATAAAGGTTATTCTTATAAAAATAAAAAAGCATTTTTAAAATAAATCTAATAATTTAAATAATTTAAAATAAAAATATCAGTCTCATCTGACGATATATCAAGAGCAGACATTTCCTTGTCATCATCGTCCATGATCGTCCATCGTCCATCATCGTGTGAATCTTTCCTTTGTTTTTTTTTCTTTTTTTCTTTATTTTCTTCGTTCTGTTATCGAAGAAGATTTAGCAGAAACGTATGATTATATGTTAAGTATAGTTGACATAGCGGCTTTTGAGTTTTGTCGTTGTGAATCAATTTCTTATTTTACTATGAATCCAACTAATTGTAAATGAATGTTCTTTTATAACTCAAATATTTTACATTATTTGTAATCAAAAGTACACATCTACAGAGTGTCCCATTTTTTCCCGCATAACTTTTTTCCAGATAGTAAATACCACACTGAGTAAAAAGTTTCATATGGACCTATTTGTTTTCTTTATTCCTTGAAAATTACAACCGTTTGAAATAATTGTAAAATAATTGCAAAACTGTATATTAAATGGCTTCTTTAGGAATTGAAAAACCCAATAAGTCGGCATGAAAGAAACTTTATACTCAGAATGACAATTACTTGTAGAGAAACAAATGTCTAAAAACTTTCATAAAAGTTATACTCAGAATGACAATTACTTGTAGAAAAACAAATGTCTAAAAAGTTTCATAAAAGTTATACTCAGAATGACATTTACTTTCTAAAAATAAT
This sequence comes from Aphodius sticticus, assembly GCA_963966075.1. Taxonomy (NCBI): domain Eukaryota; kingdom Metazoa; phylum Arthropoda; class Insecta; order Coleoptera; family Scarabaeidae; genus Aphodius; species Aphodius sticticus. The sequence goes on from OZ014507.1 coordinate 78,768,897, forward strand.
TCTTGCGGGAAAAGAAAAAAGTGTTACACGGTACACCCTGTATAAATATCTCTGAAATGGTGCTTTAAGGATAAAAGGAATAAATATCCAAAATTTAGGTATTTACCCTAAGTAGGGATAAATATCTGGGTAAATACCCATTTTATAAGTTCCCACCCGCCGGGTATTTACCCGGCCCACATCGCTGGAAAGTAGCGATTGATGGGTACTGTGAGAGTGCACAACCCAGGCGTTGGCCAATGATTACTTTTTGCACAATTGCGATTTGCTTTTTTATGTAATATCTTTTGGCGAGCCTGGATGCGTCGGAGGTTGTCCGATTTTAATTTTTTAAGGGATTTCGAAAGTAGAAGTCTTGTGCTACAAAATTCTGATTTTGCTTTAAAATGTTGCGAAATAAGTGAAAAATGCTTGCAAGCATGACCGAAAACGGCCGCGCGCTTGAAAGCGGTCGAGTAGTGGAGGTAGGCGGCCGACACGGGGATGCGCGTATATATAGTAATACAAGCGCGCTGCGGTCAAATAGAATCTTTACAGCAATAGCAAAGATGGCGTCAACTGTGGTTAAGGCATATTATCAATCTGTCATTTGTCAAAACGAATCGATGAGTAATCCTTATTAATCCAATACCTTTTCTACGGCATGCGGCATGCGGCATGCTGTAATTGCAGTTAATACAAAAATTATGTGTTAGTTTAAAGTTTAGTTAGTTTCTCGTTGTTTTGGTTCTGAATTAATTTATTATTGCCGTCAACCTAGAAATCTAAGTTGCCGCAAGGAGAGGGAAGAAAAATTTCACAATTTTTTAAAATTTTTGAAAGGCGGGACAATTTTAGTAAATTTGTACACAATGCGGGGAATACATCATCAAAATCTGTAAAAGATTACAATAGTTAATTAATGGAACATTAAAGCTAAAATTGCAAATTTGTAGTCATAGAGAAACTAAGCCCAGAGCACCTGAACAACTTCCATAAGTATTCCACAGGGTGCCTGTTACTATTACGAACAACACATCATTATGTTTTTCCGGTAAGACAAGTTTTGAAAGTTTCTTTCCAAAAATTTACGGTAATGTCGTAATCTGAATGAATTTTCTCATACAATGGTGATAAAATCATCAACATCAAAAATTGCAAAAGGTATTGAGCAACAGAGCCAAAATTGCACAGCTTTGTTTTAGGTTTTTGGAGGTTTTTGAATGTCCATGTCGACAAAGGTATAAATTTAATATTCTCGAAAAAAAACTGCCTGCATTCCTTTGTAAAATATATTAAAATTTCTTAGGTACACGTTTCGTTGGTTACAACATCATCAGCCTAAATCTACAATAAGAAAATGTTGGTACGAAAACAAATAAACAACAATTTAACAAATTACTCACGGTCAGGTAATTAAAAACACAAGCGAGGTGCCATGTGTGAATGAGATGAGACTATTGACATACGGCTGAAAGTTAGCAAAAGGGATAGCGAAAATAGTGAAAAGGTGGTTCAAGGTGTTCCGCTATCCGTTCTGCCAACTTCCTTCCGGTTTTACCTACATAAACAGCATCATAATTAGAGCATTTTGAGTCTGAAGTCTAATTGTGCTCTAATTGTGACGCTGTTTATATAGGTCAAACCGGAAGGAAGTTGGCAAAACGGATAGCGGTACACAAATCCAGAACTTCTTCTAACATTTATCAGCATAAAATTTCAACAGGTCTTCGTATAAAATACATTGAACCCACACTTCTTCACAAATGTATTAAAAGCTACAAATTAGACCTATTAGAACAACTCGAGATAGATAAACATAAATAAAACCACAACATAACTTTATTAAATGATCAATTGGACTTCCAACAAAAATATTATTCATGTTTAAATTACAATAATTTTAAAAATTGTGAACTTTAAGTTGCCTTAAACCAAGTTGCCCCTCTTGGTAACTTCCAGCCGTATGTCAATCGTCTCGTCGTCATTCATACGTACTTCTCTTGTGTTTTTAATTACCTGACCGTGAGTAATCTGTTAATTTGTTGTTTATTTGTTTTCGTATCAACATTTTCTGATTGTAGATTTAGGCTGATGATATTGTAAGCAACGAAACCGGTACCTAAGAAATGTTAATATTATTATCAAAAAGAAAGGAAATAAATCAAATACGCTGCCCTTTTGGGATCCGACGCGGAAACTTTTGAGTTTCAATATTCTATGGCGGCCGCAAATTTTATTAGAGCCTAGCACCCTAAATACCACTCCTAAAGTTTCTTTTCTTCCCATTTTAACACAAAACGGTCACGATTTTGCAATTTAAGCATCTATACAAAATTTATCCTTATAAAACTGTACAAAACAGCATTCCACTTCTTCTCAAATACAGTGGTTCTTAAACGGCCAGCGCCCGAATATAGAGGTTTGCAGTTTAAGAACCACACTGTATATAATTTTTTTTTTATTATTTCAGTATTATTAGACTCATAATATGCTAGCAGAAGCCATTGCCAGGCTCCATCATACAGAGGTATTACAATATCAACAATTTCTGTTGTTAATAATTCTATATTTACATTTAATTACGTCAGTAACTCATTTTTAGAACTCAGAAGCGTATTCCCGCGATAGTGGGCTAACATTAGCAAAAAAAAAGTACTCCGATATTGTGATGTTCGTAGTTTAAAAACCGCTGTATACAAGAAAAAGTGGGAAAATCTTTTTCGTGTAGAATTTTATAAACATTATCAACATACAACAAACATTATGATATCGTGGCCGTTTTGCGGTACAATGCAAAAACACTTTAGGTTCTATTAGGTTCTATTAGGTTCTATTAAAATTTCGGACGCCATTGAAAATTGTATACGATTTTCCCTTCATAGCCCATGTTGAATATACAATTTCTAACTGTGTATCCTTTACAAACATTCAGATACTGGGATTAACCAAAAAACAATATAATGAAAATTCATCTGGCTTCATATGGCTAAATACTGGAGAACCTACCCAAGTTCCTTAATTACTCCATCGGGTGTCTGGAACTTACACCACCAGAACGTCATAAACAATATGCTTTAAGCATTTCATTTCTTGCAAAATTCCAAAATGACGACAATTTTGCTGATTTTACTTACCATGTGCTCAAATAATCATCAAAATCGGTATAATATCACGAAAGTTATGGAACATCAAATATTTAGCACAATAGTAGGTAGCCCGTATTTTTTTTTAAATATTGAAGACTGTTTGGAACGGTAATGGAAAAATTACACAAGCTGAATGTAAATGTTCTTAACAAGGCAGGCAAACAACGCTCAACGAATCTGTGGTAAGAACAACTTCGCGATGCGTATTGGCCGGTTATTGGAGGTCACTTACGGTTTTGTCAATTATAGTAATGGAATTAATCGACGTCTGTGATAATCTATTCTAACGTGTTTGCTCGTATATCCCATTTACGGGCAAGGTAACGTTAATTATACCTGCTCTGTACTGACATCCAGCTAGCTCTATCGTCAATTATCCTGTCTCGTATACTTCGTAATGAGCGTAACAAAAGGACCTACGGTGCTGGTTAAATATTTGGTATTTGTAATGATAAATTTACCGAACAACGCACGAATAATAAAATAAATGCGTTTTTCCGTTATTCATACGAACTAATCAACATTTATATTAACTGGTTGTCATTATTTATAATGCTTGGCGATTTACCAGACATTTCGAGTAGGTATTGACAATGAGTTTTGTTTGTGAAAAAAAAGTAAAGCAGTGTAATGCATATGTAACATGACCATTGCATGCTTACTGTTTTTACTGTATATTAATGACATATGCTGCTGGAACTTACAGTAGGTAACACAAATCAGTAAATCTTTCAAACATTTTCTTTTGTTCATCTTTGGGCAAATTGAATATGCAAAAGTTAATATCTATTCGAGCTCAAATTTCGTGTAAATTATTGATGTCAATACGCACACTTTGACACCTCCGACTTCTTAATCCGGCAATTTTGTATTTTGTACAATTGACATTAGCCGTAATATTAAGATACGAATAGTAATAATTAGTCCAGGTGAAAATAGATTTTTGAAAAAGTAACCTCTGCCTGGATTTGAACCACAGACGTCTGCAATCTGTAGTCCGGCGCTCTAACCAATTGAACCACCAAAGATCGAAGTTACTTTGTTTTTTTTCTATTGTTTATCAATTTAGTATGTTAATAATTAATAATTTACTCTACATTCCACAAACAAAGAATCATTCTATTCAAAGTATGTCTGTAATTATTGAATATATAAAATAATATGTAATAATATTTTAAAATAAACAAAACAAAAATTCTGTTCAGAAAAAAATTGGGCAATAAACTACTTTATCTACGACTCACATATAATAAGTTCATTGCAAACGAATCTATGACTATATAATCCCCTTCATTATTACACGTCAATGATTATAATGACACTGGCGTTGTATAATAATGACAGTTCGTTCAAATAGTGACTTCATTATTTGAACGAGCTGTCATCATTATATGACGCTAGTGTCAAACTCTGTCAAAACCTACGTAGATGACAGTTATGTGACAGTTCGCCTCGCCATCATTGACAAATACCTTTAAAATATTTCATGCTACCTCATGCTCAAAATACTTCATGCTCGCGATTTATATCCTTAGTTATGTGCTCGTCAAATAATATACTATTATTTTATCTAGATTGTCATTTCAAAACTACATTATGCGCGATTATTTATGACTAGCTTAAAAAAAAAGAATGACTTTGCACATGGGCAACAGTCAATTTGACTTTAGATTAAGAAAGGCGTCATCAGGCGTCATCAGAGCTTACTCCACGAAGGTGTATGAACAATAGTTATAAAGCTGCTAATAAATAAAGGAAAAAGTCATGTGTGTTAGCAGTTTGTTCTTTAACTTCCTCGATTCCAGGTGTATTTTAGAAAAAGGCTACCGACATATATTAATTTTATTAGATATTACAGTAATAGCATAAACTATAGTAACTGTACACACTTACTAGTCAGTGCTTACATTAACTGGTCAAATTTTCAAATTTTTCGTAATAAGACAAAAAAGTTAAAATGCCACTAACACTAATTAGTTAAATAAAATGCATTTGGGTTGAAATAATTACAAACTTACTTCCTATCACGTGTTTAAACAAATGCGTCAAATTACTAGTCACTTATCACAAGGAATCGGTCCTGTAGAAACAAAGAATTATTGTAAACAAATTTAATCAATCTATTCTGCAATCATTTGTGAATGGTATGAAAGTGAATCTTGTTCTCCCTGAATAATAAGGGGTAATTGTTTGCTCAAAATTTGAAGTTTTCAACGAAAGGTGGCGAGATAATCTATGAATGGTGGGCTACAATCTTGTGTGTTAAAATTGGTTCTAAATGTATTTTGTCATGTGTAAAATTAATCATGAAAAACTGTTTGACATTCGAAGTGTACTATGTCCAATGTTGAAAGACACACGAACAGCATTTTATCCAATGAATTTGTAGTGGCTGGCTAAAAACAGTTTTGTGTTGTTATTATCATATATTTTGAATTAAAGTAAAATAATTAATGTAACTAAAGGGGTGCATGTGGTTGGCGATGTAGGCGGTGGTAGAGGGAAACAAGAAAGGCGTTGTAAAAGTGCTCAAAAGTTATACATTTTAAAACTAATGAAATAGAAGCCTGTCTCCACAGTGTTTCATATTATTTTGATCTCCAACAGAATCAGGTTTTACTGAAGGGGCCGATTCAAGATGCATTCTACGCCCAGCAACTATAATTTTATTGTTTTTGTGTTACTGACATTGATATTAGGTCAGTTCCAAGACGCAAGAAATACCGTTCAGGTACGATAAAAACCTTACTTTTTATCATTGAGGTGTCCATATCGTAAGATAACCGGCCAAACCACGATACCAGAACAGTGTTTTCTTCGTGTAGGAACAAACCTATAGAAACACCAGTGTTTTCCATACCTGGGTGGAAACTCAGGCAAAGAGGGAATCTGCAGAAATAAATTCTGCTTTACAGAATTTCATTAATGAACAAGATTTTGAGCCAGATATCAAGCAAGTTAGACTATTCTCAGATGGTTGTCAATATTCTCAGGATTTTAGTTAAAATTTTTGTCAAACTTATTTTCTCGAGAAATTTAACCACAATAGTTTTACCCTATTCCTGAAAATTTCATATTTTGGACAAAATGCCTATAGAAACTCTGTTCGTCAATTATAATAGCATGTAACAATTCGTTAATGTGCTGCAAAAAGTAAAAAACCATTAAAAACCGATCAAACAGTCAAGGTAGTGAATAATTACTAACGACAATACTCTAGCAATACTACAGTGCATGAGAACTGGAATATACTTTGAAGAACGTTGTTCAACAATTTTATTCCAATATTTCTCTTCGTATCGCGTCTCTTCTCGATCATAAATGATTTGTTTTGTTAAGAATTATGATAGATTATGTTGAGCACAGCGGGGGCCAATACAATTCAAGATAATATTCTTGTGCGCACTTCTACTAAAGTCAGTTAGAGAATGTATACATCTGCTAGTTAAAGTGTACATTTTATTGGTTGTAAAACGTCTACTAAGCAAATCAGTAAATGTATTTTACGCACGTAATTTCTTGCATAAAACAATGAGTACTTCATAATATGTACTAATAATCCCTATTATTATAAAAATGTTCAACAGGGATAGAACATCGCAACTTACATCTTATTAGCATTTTTTTATTGGTGTTTTATCAACACAAATAAGTCTGGAAAGCTCAGTCTGCCAGCAATAGTAAAATCGATATGGGGAACCGTATATAACAGATTAGCAGGCCGAAGTGAACGTTAAACTGACTGTGTTTGTGCTCGCTATTGACCGATTTGTATTTGTACACACTCATTCTATGTACACTAGGCTTGTATTAGAAAAGAATTCACTTATTTTAATCGTTTTGTAAATTTACACCGCAAATCCGGTAATAAAAACGTACCGGATCAAAAAGCGAGCGATGCGCGGACCCGTTGTCACAAATATTATCTATAAATATTTGAGTGTTTATGTTGTGTGCCTGTTGTTTAATTTAAAATTAAAACGTTGCAGCGTTCAGTTTTTGCAGCACGGGACATTCTGAAAAACGGGAAAACGGCGCGGCGCGGCGGGTCGGTGTTTGCGCGAGCCGTTTAGCGTTGGCGGTCGGATCCGCTAGAATAAACACATAAAAACGTAATTTATTTTCTAAATGGGATTACGCCAATTTATAACGAAAAAATGGACCATAAATTTTATATTTATACCCAGCCACTGTCATTATACAAATATGCATTTCCGATTTTAATGCGATACGCAACAGAGCGTCGGCTCGTCGGCTTTTTTTAAATAAATCATTATTTTAAAATATCTCATGTGTTGGCTTTTTAGAGGTAACTGTCGAATGTTTCCAGTTTTATCAATATGGTTTTATTTTGGACAGATTTATGAACAATATCCAACCTCACTTGTAAATATGGGATTCAGGCCAATTCTGAAACGCAGTTGTTACGTCGCAGGTGGTTAAACTTCTTAGCAACGTTGTTAAATTAATTATAAAATGGTATTCTGTAACATTTCCAGTTGTTAAATAGTTTGCCATCAGTTGAGTGGCGAATTGAGTGACTTCGAACTATGTAGCAACCGATAGGTGCACCGTGCAGCTAAACAGTAAACACTGTTCAAGTCTTTAACCTTAAAATAAAAACTAAAGGTTAGGGTTATGGTATATGTAACGTAAATATACGTAAGTCAAACTGAAATAGAAGACTGAATCGATGAAAAAACAGGTCCACTTTAAATCACTAGGGCGGATCTGACTCGATTCCATTTGGCATTTGTATGTAATTGATTGTATTATGATTGTATTATTTCATGCCATTATTATTATTATTATTATTATTATTATTATTATTTACATGAAAGGTAATTGATTTTGTTTATACTATTCAATAATTATAATATTTTGATTTAATTTATATTTTTTATTTTACAATTGCCTGAAGGAACTTAGGGGATACTTGCTTTGGCGTTTACCTAGAATGTATATCTATTGAAGTAAAAACAAAATGTTATAGCCAAATGAAATTTTGTATACGTCGACTATTAAAACAAGTTTATTAAAGTTTATTAACTGTATACCTACTTATAAACCTTGTATTATAATATACATACTATTATTTTTGTGAATAAAATTTCCGTTAGCGTAGTTGCTACGTAGCAACTGGCTACGTAACAACTACGTTACAGAATTGGCCTGATTGTTACTGATTTCTGCACAGTTCTTCAGATATCACCACAAAAAGAAATCATATGAAGCTATAAACTTTAAAACTAAATAAACATATGGTTCATTCTCAGTTATTTACATCTACATATGCTTGAATAGAAGGTGTGATATTAATGAGTTAACCATATCTCTTTTTCACTTTAAGGAAATATATGTTACTATCAACCAAATGTTTTTTTCATATTTATACACTCAAATAGTTCAATTATTGTAGGTATGACAAGAAAACAATATAAAGAAACGACTTCGGCCAAAAATATCTGAAGAACAACGCAATTTATTAAGATATAGAAATAGAGAGTAATGACTTACCTTACTTCTGCGACAATGCTTTTCCATGTTTCATCTGTGCCTGATTCTATAATTTTCCATTTTTTCCTTTTACTGCGGTGGTGTGGAGGCAACAGATACGTAATCACACTTTTGATTTGCCTAACAATCGTTGCAACTAGAAATAAAAGAGATTCAGGAAATATATACAACTTCATTAATATAGTTTATTATAATGATTATTGTATAAATTGTAATAAAGGATTATCGCACATCTAAAAACACAAGGATACACTCACAATCGTGTGGAAATACCGAAATGTGCATAATTGTACATACAAGCACATGCTTTTCAATTGTGCTAATAGCAGGTATGATGTAGCTATTATTGTTATAGATTTTATTTAAACAATCGCCCAAATAAAGTTATTAATAACGACGCCATATTTTTTTACTGATTTGAGTAGGTTTTTTAATTGTGTTGAATGATATAGGAAATTCTTAATGGCCTCATATAAGAAGATTTTCGAGAATAGAAAATTGTAAAGTATAAATGACTCTTGTAACGTTTTCGCAAAATGTGTGGTCAAAATGAGAAAAAGCGCAATTTTGGAACTTGAAAAGAAAGAAACTTCAAAAGGATCTCTCATAGCATACGTTAAACTTTGTTCTTTCATCTGAAATACTCAAAGTTTGTTCACAAATGTTTTTGAAACATTTAAAGCACTTCTTTAAAAAGAAACACAGGAAAACGCAATCGAATCAGATCCAGAAGAACTTAAACTAGACATTCAGGCCAATTATGTGACGAAGTTGTTACGTAGCAAGTGGCTACGTAGCAAGTACGTTACCGACTTTCGTTAACCACCTTGTTAACGAATTTAATAAGATTTTGTATTCTAAATTGGAAGAATTAACCACTTGTTAAGTTTAATAACAGTCATGTGCATTTAGTACAAAACATTCAATCAGCTGACACGCGTGTGAATGTATTTCTAAATTGTGAGGTTAGGTTATTCGGATATAACCACAAGTTTCAAATGAAGGGGTTAATTAATTTGACAACTGGTTAAATTCTACCACTTGTGGTTAAAAGTTTTAAAGGTTTTCTTGTTTATTAGATACAAATTTAATTCTGTAACAATTTAACAGTGATAATCTTCCCACTGTTCAGTTTGTAAATTTAACAATTTTGTATTAATAGTCGACGAATACAAAATTGTATTTAACTATAACATTATTTTTTACTTGTATAGATAATTGGCAATTATTAGGTAACCTCTAAAATAAAAAGATAAATTAAATCAAAATATCATACTTATTTAATAGTAAAAACAAAATCAATCACCTTTCATGTAAATCTTCTATTTCATTTACCACTTGTTTATTTTCGATACATATACCCAAACCCAAACATTTCGTTTCTATTTTAAGGTTAAATACTTGAAGAGTGTTTAGCAGCACCTGCTTATCGGTTTCTACGTAGTTCGTAGTCACTTAGTTCGTCACTCAACTGGTGGAAAACTATTTAACAACTGGATATGTTACAGAATACCATTTTATATTTTAACAACATTGCTAAGAAATTTAACCACTTGCTACGTAACAACTGCGTTACAGAATTGGCCTGATTTTGTATCTTCAGAACGACATTGTACTAAAATACTATATACCAGATGGAAAAACTGTCCATACTTAAAAAAACCAGCATACAATATTATAAATAAAGGAAGAGATTGTTTTATCGGCTCAACATACTTGTGAGAATTATTGTTTTCAACCATGTATATCATGAAATTTTTAAAGAACAAATCTCAACTCACAAATGGGCAACTTGATGATTGTTTGCCAGCAGGAATGAACTGGCCAAAGAAATGCAGTGCCAAAGATCACGTTGTATTGACCTTTGTGTATATTGTTATTTTGAAAGAACTTGTTTAATCTAAGAATATAAACAATAATTTTTATCCTCCTGAGACCACTTGTTGGACACTTGGGACTTAATGTCAAATATGTTCAGAATATAATTTGTAAAATTCAATTTCTTTTGCAGTTACGGTTCAGGAGGTAATAATAAGTAAGCAAAATTGCACTTTCAGAATTAAAAAAAAAATATGATTTATAACTGTCAGAATTGCTGTCACACACAGGAGAGAAATGCGAGATAAATACAGGAAATTGCTTTTTTTATCTACCATATTTCGTTTTATCTTCATCTCTTCCGTGTCGTTCCATAAAGAAGAGTATCCGACTAATCTTATTTTGCTGTTAAACAGCATTCCAATGACACCTCACACGATATACTTAAAAGCAATTTGCAGAAATGGCATATGATTATATCGTCAAACCTGAACTGTAAACAAAACTTGGACACGTTTTGGATAGGTGTGTCATTTTGTAACTTAAAAATCCCTAGTGTACCTATTTTTAATATTATTACCTATAAATATGGCTATGGTATACCACCTAAGAGTACTGCGAGGTCTAGTAGTTCTTTCTTTTTTATTCAACAGCTTTTGCGATCCATTCTATGGTGATATAAGAACTTATTGGAAGATTATGTTAGCCCTTTACTTCCGCATATTTTTAATGAGTTTGCCATACAACCCCGCGCCCGCAAAGTTTTGATTAAGTGGGTGGTGTGGGGTGTAGAGAAGAGCGACTACGTACGATGACGGTATAGCGACTGTAGCGGAATATAAGCAAACGTAAGGAGGAAAGTTCGAAGCACGAACGAAGGCACGAACGAAAAGCTTTTACCGTCGCCTCGACAGCGGCGAGGCGAGGCGGTGCAAAATATTCATTCCGTAGTACGGGGAGTTGCTGGTAGAGGGGTGCAATTTAAACTTCCCATCGGCGTACCGAACATAGTTTAATAAGTAGTAGAATTGTGCAAGGGGCCCCGGGGGTGAGCACCCCATGTTTATTTTAGAGATCGTAGTTAGTCGCTCTACTTGTCACAGCTTTGCCAGTTGGTGCCACACCAGTCGGCCTATCGCCACTCATGATTCATGATGCAGCCCCATCCATGATCGGAATCCGACTTGCAATTCTTCGGGTAAGTTCATTTCTTCACTCTCTACCCCGTTTTTGTTAACATGCATCACTTTACGTTGAATATTTTTATACTGATGACGTATAAACGATATTTTTCTACTTTGGTTTTATAATAAACACATTGTGACACTGTCTTCGGTTTCATAATGGGCAGTTTTCATTATGAAATCGTATTATCAGAATCGCGTTAATTTCGTATTTTGTGTTCCTATTCACTATTCTTCTAATGGCTATGGTATGGATAGGTGGAGTTTTCACTGTGAGCAGTTATGGTTGCAGCGCGACTGCAAACCCAACATGTGTATTAAACGCATGCGCATTCGCAATGTTTCTTTTGCCAGGACGGACTGCACCATAAAATTTAATGAAGTTGCACTGCAAGCTGGAGCAAGTTGTGGTCACTCCAATTGATGGTCACTGTCAATAATCTTATTGTAATAATCATTTATTGCCATATCATTTAAAATAAATGTCTTTAATTAAAAAAAAGCATTAAACTTCGACTCAACATAGAAAATTGTTAATGTTAACTCAAAATATAAATTGTTTAACAAAACGTTGTTTGTACTAAATAAATATTGCAAATCAATATACTTGTATCCAAAAATAAATCTACAGTGAGCGCGTAAAGTATGGGAACATGAGAAAACCTCTGAGACGGTTTGTTAGTTTAAAAAATCATTAAATTTCCGACCGATATTTTGTTACTGAGTTTTCTTACTGATTTTGGTAGATCATAATTGTGTAATTTTGGAGAAAAAGACAATTGAAAATTGTAAAATATTGATAACTTTAGGGAAAATAGATTTTGTGAATTGAACATGAATTTGCGTCTGGACTCCAAAATTTTCTACCGCGGAAGGATATCCAAAAAAATGGGGGTCGAATTATCAAATTGGTAATGTTTACAATTTTCACCACCTGAACCCTTTGTCCTAGAAACCTCAAAATGGTCTCATAGTTAACCTTTATTTTTACACTTTTACCTGAAATCCTGAACGTTTGTTCACAAATATTTTTCAAACATCTACAGCGACTTTTTAAATGGTGTGCGGACGCCTTCATAAAAGAAACAAAATCAAAAAAATTGATGTGGCCAGGCACATGACTTTATCATACTATATATAAAATTAAGAGTTTAGCTGCATGAGATCTATTTGATCGAGATCGGCGATGTCTGCATTAAAATAAAACTATTAAAACTAGACAGATATGTTCATTAAAGCTGCGTTCGTATATTGTACTCCGTTGACACCGTATACACCGTCCAAATGACACTTGCGTGTTATTGGGTGTAAAAAGCGTAACGGTGTACAATATCCGAACGCAGCTTATCTTGACAGTAGGAATTCTCAAAACATTAGCGTTTGACACTACCTACTGTCATTAGAATCAAAATAACTGACAATTCCTGGCTAACTTGTTTTAATGCAGCTAAACTATTAATTGTACTAAAAAGTGTTATAGTCATAAATTATTCAGAATTTCCTCTACTTTAATTTATTATTTAACTATTTCGACGAAATTCCAGAAATGGCGGCTTATTTGCAAAATCATTCAAAAATGTCAAGACAAAACCTCCAGTTCCTTTGGACCCATTTCAACAGAAAGCTTTTCAGCTCTAAGTTTGGTCCTGAAACTTCTAAATATGAAGTTTCGTACCGATATCTTTAGTAGTTTCTCCGGAATCGTCGCCGCAAAAAACGGGTACACACACACACACACACATACACATTACACACACAAATACACAGACACACACACACACAGACATTTTTTGTACCTTGGTCAAAAGTGTTCAGGGGACCCAAAACGACATATTTCCGCTAAAGTCTCAAAATTCTTTTTTGGTACGAGTACAATACTTTACAGACTACAAATGATAAAGTAAAACCGCAATAACCTGAAGTGACTTTTAAGATCAGATTCGCATTCAGCGCAAATAAATCATTCAAAAACGCCTATTCGGTTTCCATAAATAAACAAAAGTTATCAATATTACCCTAATTTTTAACTGGCTTTTTCTCGAAAATTTTGTTATGATAGGCCATAAATTTTAAAAACTACCAAAAAAACTAAGACAATTAACAAATCCATCAATATATAATAAATAAAATCCAGTATTCTTCTTGTTCAGAATTAATTCTGAACAAGAAGAATACTGGATTTTATTTATTATATATAGATAACTTGTTCACCTGCGTATCCTTTTTCATTAAATCTATCAATATCAGTACAAAAAATGTGGGTTTGCCATTTGACAAAAGTGTTTATGACGTCAATAATCAAGATTTTATCATGTTTCAACACAGTTCAACATAGTTATTTGAATTAAAGAACAGTTCTCTTGCTATCTAGGCATCGTAATTTACTTTGAAACAGTTTATAACCAATGTTGGTTGCAATAAATTTTGGTATTTTGTGTTTTATTGTATACACGGTGAAATTTTGTTTAGAATTTGATTTCATTAAATATAGAGATTACATAATGTGGTCTAGACAGTATATATTTTTACCTCTATTCACTCAACGATGTATTTGAGTCAAACAAAATCTACTATCAGTGTTATACCTCACTTGTTTCTTTTTTGTATCTAAAAGTAAAAAATGATGTGGCCAGGCACATGACTTTATCATACTATATATAATATTAATAATTTAGCTGCATGAGATTCTATTTGATCGAAAAATAAATAAAATAAATAAAATAAAACTAGTAGAACTAGACAGATATTATGTCGATTAAGCTGCGTTCGGATATTGTACACCGTTGTAACCGGGTACACCGTTCAAATGACACTTACGTGTTATTGGGTGTAAAAAGTGACGGTGTACAATATCCGAACGCAGCTTATATTGACAGTAGGTGTTGTCAAAATCATGTCAAAACATTAGCCTGACATTACCTACTGTCATTAGAATCATAATTTCTGATATATCCTGGCTACTAGTTTAAATGCAGTACGACCGATCTCGATGAAATAGAATTTGCTCATGCAACTATACTATTGATTGTACCAAAAAATGTCATAGTCATAAATTATTCAGAATTTCCTCATCTTTAATTTATTATTTAACTATTTCGACGAAATTCCAGAAATGGCGGCTTATTTGCAAAATCTTTCAAAAATGCTAAGACTAAACCTCCACTTCCTTTGGACCCTTTTCAACAGAAAGCTTTTCAGCTCTAAGTTTGGTTATGAAACTTCTAAATACGAAGTTTCGTCCCGATACCTTTAGTACTTTCTCCGGAATCGTCGTCACAAAAAACGGGTACACACACACACACACACACACAGACTTTTTTTTGTACCTTGGTCAAAAATGTTCAGGGGACCCAAAAAGACAAATTTCCGCAAAATCTCAAAAATTTTTTTTGGCACGATTACAATACTTTACATACTGCGTATGATAAAGTAAAAATGTGGATAAAAAAATGTTAGTACCTACTATCCGCGCCAAAAAAAAGTCGTACAGCTAAGTTTGACATCATGTAATTCTGGCTTGTCAACTTGACAGTTAGTGCATGTATCATACCCATCGAGCTTATATGACTAGAGGGAGCGTGACGGGCTTTGTTTGTGGCCAAAGATAATAAGGTCGAAAGTCGTATATTTTCTCGTTCCCAATGTAACGCACCAATGAGCGGTCAGATTAAACTGGCGGCTATATGTCAAATTTGAATTAGGTAGTCGCGTATGGCGTGAAAGGTAACCTCACAAAATAAAAATCCTTTTCTGTTTTTGAATGTACATACATTTGTAGTACCTGTTATAATTGTGACATTTGTTAAAAAAGGAATTAAACCATCCAAGAGCAATTAATTCGCTATTCCAGTTCTCTGCAAAAATCTTTTTGAGTGACGTTTGTTCAACTTTTATATAGTAACAACAGAATCCATTTTTTTTATAGGTTTGGACAAAATGTATTCTCGCGTGTAAGATTTTATTTGTTTCTGTATAGCTTGACCAGCGAGTAGTTGCATCGAGAGCGTTGCGCAGTACTCACGTCACGTACTCATTATATTTACGCTCTGCGCACCGTTGTCGAGTCAAGTTTAAGTTGGTTGTACTATACATGATTTGTTTATTTTCTTTAATAGGAATATGGGTAATAAACTACAAGCAAAATACAACTTATAATAGGAAAATATTTTATTTGAACATAATTTAACTACTGGTTTTTAAACAAAATGGTCTTGGTGTAAGAACTTCGAACTCTTTTTTCTGATTCTAATAACATGGCTTTACACAAATAATGCTCCATTAATGTTGATAAATTGCGCACTTTTTGTCTAAATCGCATGTTGTAACGAGACAATTGGTGAATTCGAGCAATTTGCTTGCTTATGGTAGTTCTTGCTAATGCTAAAACTGCCTGTGCTTGAGGAGACGAAGATAAGTCTGAAGTATGTACGTCACCCATATATCGAGGATTGTACCTACAATAAAATAACGTTAAAATATACCTAAAACAAAGTTACATATTACATAAATTTTCTCCTTTTTCTTGGCAGTGCTGAAGGATGTTCCGTTGGTGTTGCGCTGTGTGGCACTTTCAAAGCTCGTAGCCGTGGCAGTGATTGTTGACTCTGTATGTCCACTAGTGTCTGCTACAACTGCATCGCTCATACTATCTGTGTCCGTATTTTCATTTGGTAGATGACTCGTAACAAAAATACTTGGCACCGCACTACGGGAGAGTTATGGTCTTCCGTCTTTTCCCAGTTTATAATCGCTATTAGAAAAGTGTCTTGAACACAACACAGTTGTTTTAAAACCCCGACTTTTTATAGGTATAGCTTCAATCCGAGCTTGTTTTGAGTCTTGAACTGTTGGAAATCTACGAGAAGGTATATGTTACAATTTAGTATTACTGTATTGCGGTACTAAAGGTCATACCTGTGACACGTTATATTTTTTGATGCTGCCTTTTTACAAAAACAGCAGTTTCGCCCCATTGTTACCTCTTAACCATCCAAGGTACCATCTACATGCAGTCATGCATCTACATAGGTAAACAAACTCATAACCTCGATGTAAACATATGTTCAAAATAATGGCGGTATCTAGCATCTGTGCGCATGCGCGAACAATGTGCACGAGAATTTACACGAAAATCGACCTTATTGACAAGGTATGTTGGGCCAAAACAAGCCAATGCATTGGGATAGGCCGTACTCCGTCTAGTTATAGATGGTCTAAGATCATACCTATGATTAATGTCAGAATGACAGCGAATAGGTTATAAAAGAACTATTTACAAAGCTACAAGGTGTACGACTTTTTTTTTGGCGCGCATAATACACAGTTATTATGTGTAGCTTTTTTTTAAACAGCAATACTTGTTAAAACACTTCATTTACCTATAACTTCTACTAATGCCAGGAGTTCATCCTTGACAAAATTGTTGAGATTATTAGTTTGAAGATATGAAATAACGAGACTCCATGAAACAAATAGCAAGTATATAAATTTTAATAATAGCCTATGAAACTTTACAACAATGCCTAATTTTAGTACCCAGCATCACCGCGATAGTTTAAAGCAATAATTCACAGCGACAATAGCGCAAATAGATTAAAGAATCTGCGCCATTGTTTCGCAATTTACGAGAGTTATTAGTAACCATGGTGACCATAAATTTGCGAAGATTCGCGCCAAACATAATTATTTAGAGCTCTCGCAATGAGACAGCTTAACATGGCCTTAACACGTTCAACAGTAATTATTTTATTCATGCGCGGTGTGCGATTCCGTATACCGGTGTAACTTGTATACACATTCTGGTGTTTGTTATTTACCTCTAAGACACATCCAACAGACACCCTGTTAACACGTTACAAGGTAAGGTAGGCAAATATCCTGCGCATTGTTTGCGTATATTATTCAAAGATTCTCTCTCAGTGGAGACGTGTTATTGTTTATCTTTGCCGGTGATTATTGCCTTAAGTACTTGGGATTCCCATTAATTGTGGCGACTAGATCCATATCAAATATTATGTAGGTAAATGTACCCACGTATATATATCCACTTGTATGTAGACACTGATACATTGTATATAAAGTACTATCGTGCTTCAAGATTCTTCTCGAAGTAAGATTTTTTATACATATGCCGGTGTCCCATAAGTAGGTTTGCTACTTGATATTTGAAAATGAATCTGCTTGTTTTGTTAACCATTTTTAGCAAGAATGAGGAAGGTTTTGGAACTTCTCAGGGGTTCAGATTTAGATTTTTAGAACCTATTATTTCGAATGCACTGCACGCAGCAACGGAACTTCCAAAATCATGAAAAAATTCAGGAATTTCAGTAATAACGCAAAATGTTTCCTATCACGGAGAATCAGAATCAGATCATTGACGCATGCAGTATTGTACCTACTACAGTCAGACAAGTTCCAAAATACAAAATAAATAAAATTGTAATACAATATTCTTATCTATTGATAGTTCAAAAAACACATTTGAT
This sequence comes from Aphodius sticticus, assembly GCA_963966075.1. NCBI lineage: Eukaryota > Metazoa > Arthropoda > Insecta > Coleoptera > Scarabaeidae > Aphodius > Aphodius sticticus. The sequence goes on from OZ014507.1 coordinate 78,787,029, forward strand.
GCGCTTTAGATCATTGGAACCGAAATGAAAAAGTTTTCAAACGTTGTGAGCATGTATATTAATTAATTCTACGCAATTCTTTATGAGTTTTTATTTCCAAAATTACAATTCAAATAAGATAACTTTAGTGCAGATGACGTATGATACAGTTACAATTACATCACAAAAATTAACTGGTTGAATTCGTTTAAAATTCGATTATCAAATTATATCAAAAGAACATTTAATAAAAGTTATTGTTAAAGTGTCAAAATCTGCACACGTTTTAAATTAAAAGTCATATGGAACACAGGCTTGTATCAAAACAAAAATGAAAACAAAATATTTGTTTAGTTTATCACAATAATTTACAAATCACGTTCCAGAGTAGCAGCTAGACGACATTTAGAATTATAAACAAAATAATCTATTAACTTTTGAGTCTAGATATTAAAGCATTTGCAATATTTCCAAGTACTTACGTATTTTGTCCAACTACAATAATCTAACCTAAGTGACGATCCTGGCCAAAACAGGATAAAATCAAACAATTGAAAACTGTTTCTGGTATGCCTGTTTTCCGTACAACCTGAATTTGAAGGCAGAAATTCTTATTGTCTAGTGTCTAGTTTTTAACAAAAAGAAATACATTTTCGTTCTTTTTGCAGGTTTTTTGCAGTTTTTAGCACTGCTTGTCCGAAAATCTAGGCTCAAGTCAAAATTTCTGCATTCAGATTCATATTCAACGGAATTAATCAAATTAAGTACTTGAATATGTTAAATATGTGAAATGCTCTAATATCTAAACTCAAAAGTTAATTAATTATTTTTTTCTATTAAGTTAATAACTGTGGTATCTAAATTTATTGTAGTAAAACCAAATAAACAGATTATTTTATGATTTTTATTTAATATTATTAAATTGCACCTAATCTCGATTTTGAGTCTGTTGGAACACGTGGTAATATGCATTCATCGATATCAAATTTCACAGAAATAAAGTATAGAACATAAAGGAATAAAATCAGAGGGCCTTGTAGAAAAAATTAAAAGGAAAATAAAAAATAAGGACTACCCTAATATGTAGGTACTATGATGATGTGTTGTACCCTTAATGCAATAACTAGGTAAATTGAAATTGGTAGTTTCTCATAAAACCAGTTTTAAGTTTTCAAACTCAATTAAAAAATTATTGAAAAGTCGTTATTGTTCTATATTATAAGTTTATAAATTGAATCAAAATAAATATTTTCTTATACCCTTGTCTCTTTTTTCCTTACGCACGATAATATTTCATATTTTAGATAATTTTCAAGTTATATTTAACCTATCTCAATTCACAACAATAGAGGACTCGGCATAAATTTTTTTGTTACAAAGAACAGAAAGGGCGGTACAGAATGGTATATTATTATACAAGTTTTATACGACGTCAAATTGCCGCATGAGTTGAACGAATGCGCCAACATGTCTTATAAAACGAGTGTGATATACCATTTTTCTACTTTGCGTCATGAATTTTATATAAATTTAGAAATTCTAGTTGCTATATAGCGCTAAATTAGAATCTAGGGTATTTTGCGGGTGCCGCGTGGCAGTACTGTAGTAAACTGTCAACTTCGTAAAGTTGGGATAAAATCATGAGAAAATCAAATTGTGAATAATTTTACTGTACCTTAGCCTACAAGTTTTAATAAATAATCAGCGAGGTCGCAACTATGATCACAATGGAGCTTGGGGCAACACTTTTAGCCCTACTGTGATAAAAACTTACATGACACCCAGTATAAAGGATATAGAGGTAAGGATAAGGATATAGTAGTTTCATAGTTATAATACTCAAAATAGACGTGTTTGGCGGTGACTGATTAGTTACTTCAAAGAATAAGTACTTACTAAAGAATTGTTATAACGGTTAACATTTAATAACTGTTTCTACCTAGTACTGGTTTATACAAATTTTTCACGCACATATAATAAATAAATAAATATTTAAATAATAAATTATAATTAATAATAAATTATAATTATAATTGAAACCAAATTCTAATTTCGGTGTAACAATTTATTAGAATAAATTATACTTAGTCAAATTACATGTGATGGAGGTAATACAAATACGTTCCACACAATCAGAACTAAGACGAAGTCGGAAGCGACGTACAAAAACGAATACGGTATTGACACGAGCAGAATTAGGTCCAAAATGTTACCGACAACTTATATATATATATATATTACATAAACTAAGAAATCCGCAACATTTTAAATGCACTATAGCTTCCTACGTGTAGGCTGATATTCAATAAACCATTTATTGCGCATATACAATCCCGCAGCAGTAATTCAAATCGTTCATATCTATGATGTATAGGTTTGATCGTCGCATAACACCTTATTAAAGTAACGGTGGTCCTTGAATTATATCTGAAAAGAGATTTGATGTTTAGTTGACAAGAATGATGACGATCACTTACGAGAGTCGCAAAACATCACCGAAAACGTCATGATACCTATCATCGGTAGATATTCTTTAGAAATCGCATATGTCAATTCTAATCCATTTTCAACTCTATTCATATAAATCATCACATAAAATCACATAAAATAAAGTCTATACGCGGATAAGGCTATACAAATTCCTGAGTTTCCATGTTAGTCATTCTGGCCACAATACCTCATATTGATAAGTCTCAGATTTTAACGATTAGCAAGATTAGTACATTTGGTATCTCGTTATACCACCACAAAAGAAGACGTAATATTAAGAAATGTATTGCTTTTCTTGTAGTTTTCTTATGCAACACCACCAAAACGATAATTAGTATCCATCATACGTGTTATTAGTTACAGCACTCAGGATGGTCAAGACTCGATAATCCCAAATAGAAAGGTGTGGTAATCAGGTCGGCCGATGGTTTCGTCCTTTACAATCCTCGGCATCGAGTAAGCAATCGCAGTTTGATATGATTGTCGTCGGCAAATAGAGAACAGGTTATCCCGTCGAGAGATTCATCTCCCTCTCCACACACTCCGAACCACGGATCCGATCCGGGGAGCACGAAGAACAAACCGCTCCGCGTACTCCGACACAGCACAGCATCCATATCAGCATTTGACCCAAACAAGAGGCCCCTCCCACCCTGTGTAAATATCCAATCAGCGGGCGGCTTGATAAAATCATGGGTCCATAAGCTATGCATACATTTCATATATACATGATATATACATGCGTGTCTATTTGCCGCTCCTGGTAATTGTGTCTGCACGTACCGTATACGAGGACCGCCTCTTTTTCGCGTTGAAACGAGCGAGAGGAAAGAGGCAACCGTCACGTATAATTAGTTATGCAAATAGGCATTCGGCACGATGGTGCCGGCGAACATTAATACAGCGTATGCATTTTTAATTGCCGCCCAAGAGTTTACCTGGGCCGAGGTGGGCCGCGCCGAGCTCAGCTCTCTAATTTGTAATCCGTTTAGAATTAAAAAAAAGAACGCCGCAGGTGGAATTTACCCGAACCGCGAAAACGCACACGCAACGCAAATATGCCTACGTGACGATATACGGTAACTAAAAATCTGTTTGGTGTGGACGCGGCGAAGAAGGTCTTGGTGCGTGATGGGAACTTTATGTTCTAAAAAAAGGTCTGATAGGTTACTATGCCAATATACCGTTGGCTGAAGTTTGAAGAAATTACGTTGGGTTTGATGATGGGCGTATGATGGGCAAGATTAGTACATTTGATATCTCGTCATATCACCACAAAAGAAGATGTAATATTAAGAAATGTATAGCTTTTCTTGTAGTTTTCTTATGCATCACCAAAACGATAATTAATATCCATTATACCGTGCTATTAGTTGCAGCACTCAGGATGGACGAGACTCGATAATCCGAAATAGAAAGGTGTGGTAATCAGATCGGCCGATGGTTTCGTCCTTTACAATCCTGGGCATCGAGTAAGCAATCGCAGTTTGATAGGATTGTCGTCGACAATCATCGATATCGTCGTCGTCGGTAATCCCAAAACTGGTACCCAAGAAGAAAAATAAAGTAGTTTTTGAGGACTATACACTGTATAGTTCATATATATATATATACAGGGTTAGCCAAAATTACCGGAACACCCAAATATTTCTACAATGATGAAAAATTTAAAAAAAAAATTCAAACAAAAGCTTTTAGGCCTTAAACAATCCATCGTTCAAATATATTTTGAATATACAGGGTGTTCATTTTATTATAGAAATCGCGTAAATTTTTCTTTTTCAAATGGGACACCCTGTATCTTTTTACATTTTATAATTTTAGGACTAATTCTGGACATTGTTTATTAAAATATTTTTTTATAAAATGCATTATTTTTGAGTTTTAAGCAAATAATTAAAATTAGTCAAAATTACCGCAACACCCAAATAATTCTTCATCGGTAAAAAAATTTCAAAAAACATTCAAACAAAAATTTTATATTCAATGGAAAATGGTTAATTACGTAAACTCGTCAGTAATGTAGAATCAACTAAAGAAGCGAATGATAATTATTCTCACCTGGATTAATTATCATTCGCTTCTTTAGTTGAAAAATTTTATACTTTAAACAAGCCATCGTTCAAATATATTTTTAATATACAGGGTGTTTATTTTATTATGGAAGTATGGAAAACTTTTCCTTTTTCTCATTAAACGTCCTGTACACTTTTATTTTTTAGTTCTAAGAATTTTTTTCAAGTAGGTTTTTTTAAATTGATTTATTTTTTAATTATCAGCAATTAATCAAAACTCCAAAACATTTATTTTAGCCGAACGGATAAATAATAACAATGTGAAGAAAAAATAACACAACAATTAAATTAAATTTTCAAACTGCCATCCCTGAGCGGCTTGACAATGCCCCAACCTATCAACAAATTCCCGTAAACAGTTGTCTAAATGATCGACAGTACTCTGAACTTCGTCCACTATCCTCTGCTTCAACGCATCAATATTTTGCGGCCTATTGGTGTAAACCTTGGATTTTAGGTGGCCCCAAATAGAAAAATCCAGTATTTGTAAATCCGGCGACCTAGGTGGCCATTCAATGGATCCTCTCCTTCCAATCTACCTCTGCGGGAAAATTGAATTTAAATAATTCCGAACTTGGACACCGTAATGCGGCGGTGCACCATCTTGTTGAAACCAAATATTATTCAGATCTTCGTTGAATATAACTAGGAGATGAGGTATTACTTCATCTAATTGCTTATAACTAAAAAATTATGAAATTTATAAACAAATTACTCTAATAAAAAATTATTAGAATTAGTCTTAGAATTATAAAATGTAAAAATATACAGGGTATTCCATTTGAAAAAAAAGTTAACCAAATTTGCATAAAAAATGAACAGCTGTATATTAAAAATATATTTTAATGATAGCTTGTTTAATGTCAAAAACTTTTGTTTGAATGTTTTTTGAAATTTGTTTACCGATGGAGAATTATTTGGGTGTTCCGGTAATTTTGACTAATTTTAATTAATTGCTTAAAACTCAAAAATGATGCATTTTATAAAAAAATTATTTTAATAAACAATGTCCAGAATTAGTCCTAAAATTATAAAATGTAAAAAGATACAGGGTGTTCCATTTGAAAAAAAAATTTACGCGATTTCTATAATAAAATGAACAGCCTGTATATTCAAAATATATTTGAACGATGGATTGTTTAAAGTCTAAAAACTTTTGTTTGATTTTTTTTTGAAATATTTTACCGTTGTAGAATTATTTGGGTGTTCTGGTAATTTTGGCTAACCCTGTATATATATAGATTTAGCTACTAACAACATTGTATTCAAAAATCGTCTGGAGCTCGCCCTGGTTAAAACTGCACTACATTTACTACTAGTAACACCTAACCACTCAGTCATCTAATCAAGAAATGTGATTTGCAAAATTGTGATCTGAAAGTAATTTTTGCCGAATAAATCACAAACTCACAGCGATGACACCTAGAGAAACACACACATACCTATGCACATTACATCATTATAACCATCATTGAATTTTGCCACATTTTGGACATTTCAGGGATCAAACAACGAAAAACACATCCACAAATGGCACTACCTATCAGCATATAGGTACATCATTTTAAAGGGGTTGATAAGCTCTACTTGGCATATTAAAATTAAATTGGTTAACCCGTCACCGACATACAGCGACTCGGGAAGTTAAGAATAATAATTATTATAAGTAGGTATTATTGTTTTAGACATTTGTGAAAACTTTAAAAGAAAGAATAAAAAGTAGACTAAATATTTTCTTCATAAACATGCAACAGAAGTTTAAATAAGGCTCTTATTATACTTTCTTATTTATGCTTGTATTGTAGGACGTACTAGCTCTAATAATTCCCTCTTAAGTATAAAACATCTAAACACCAATATGTTTTGTTAAATAAATCAGCACAGAAAAAATATATGTTTGTGAACTGTGGGCTAAAAAAACGGTAAAAAATTTTCATTACTGGTATTTCCAATAATCTTTACTCAATTCAAATATTTCTTTGCAAAACGAATATTATTGTAAAGATTGAAAAGATACCATATTCGCAAAACAAAACGTCTCCATATTTGTATGGCACTCAAAACAATGGATATTTCGGGAATGGTCTGAGTAAAATCAATGAAACACTTGGTTCATCCGTTAACGTTTCGCTTTTTATTAGTAAAGCTTCATCAGAACGGGTTAATTCTACAATGTCAAAGACAATAATGAATATAATGAAAATCGCAAAACACAAAGAAAAAGTTGTCTATGTATAATTGACCAAAAATTACTTACAGTGTTTTTGGAAACCATTAAGGGAGAACATCAACGGTCAGTTGTCTCTTAAGTACACTCTAGCGACAGTCAGTTGTAGTAAAAGAACAGTAATTAAAAATTAACGAAACAAAAGAACGCGTACGGCCTTTCACATGGTATATTAGGTTAACAGTAAAATTATATGGTAAAAATTAGAACAATTTTGGAAAGTCGGTATGGAAGAATACTATGTAGCAGGTCGGCAAGAAAGAACTCTGTTCAGCATAATATGAATTGCAGCAATCAACTATCTTAATTGTGAATTTGATCTCTTTGCTGTTCACTAGACTGGCTATACAACTCAATGACGTTGGAGTACACGCTGCTCATGCCCTCGATGTCTGTACGGTGATTTATGGTGTTAGTACATGCTTTGATATGAAACATTTCAAGGAACAATCTTCCATAATAACTGTCTTCTGACGTTAGAATTTTTACATTTTCGAAGTCAAAATTGTGGTTCATATTTAGAGCATGAGCAGCTAATGCATATCCGTCTCGTCCCGTACGTATGTTGATCAGTAGATAATGACATTTATTTTGGTTTTATAAAAAAGAATTGTAGAAATTTTATAGCGCCGTACAGGTCTTTACTTTTCATAAGCAACTTTCATATTTAAATGAAGAAGAGCATTTTCAACGTCAGACTGAACCATCTGAATGCATTCAGTTAATCTTCTTTTTTCGACATTTTTACGTGGAAAACGAACATTTTGCGTAATTTGCTTTCTTTAATTCTCATCAAGATATCCATAAATGTAAAATAAGAAACGTACAGTTATTTATATTTTTGCAGCATTTTTGACAATATCAGGTCCTTTTTATGCGAAATAAAAGTGTATTAAAATGACATTTGTTTTGTTTTGGTCAAAAAGAATAGTAGAGGTTTTATAGCACCATATCAAGTCACGGAAGTGCAGAAAAAGCAATTTAGCTGATGACAGACAAGTCAAAAAACAAAATTTCCAAATCATAATTTTGTGTCTTTATATTCTCAGTTTGGACTAGTTTTGACAGTTACAAGACAATTCGAATTAACAATATAATATTATGTTTATGTTTATAGAAGTGGTGAGAGCTGTAACTCGAGTGGTAGCATATAACATATACAAATTTCTCTATGTTTGTTTTTGCAAAGTGTTTTGGAGCTACAACATCTTCTTTCATTGAACCAAATTTATGATAGTTGTCTTTCACTTGTCGTCCAGATTTTAACCTGGGTTTCTAAAAAACTAAATCCAATTCACTATATTTAATATCAAAATGTCTGTTATGTGAACCTAATTTAATACAACAAAAGGATCACCTAAAGACGACTTTCGTAAAGTTTTATTTTGAAATGTGAAATACTTCATTCTCAAAAATTGAGTGTAAATCTTTTCTTAAATTCTAAAATTTATCAAATGTTGATCGCCAAATTATTGAACCTAGCCCATGACTTAAAGGTTCCCAATTTATGTGATGATGCTTTCAAAACAAAAATCCTTTGACATATTTTTTTCGTCGCTATTTCACAATGTAACATTTTTACACTCGTCATATACTGTTTAGCAGATGAAGTGATAACTAGAAGTACCTACACTCGAAAAAATTGTAAATAATTCTTATAGTATAGTTGACACTGTTGGCGCGCGTAAAAAGAGTACTTCTAATCTACCTTAAAAGTACACATTCTACAAATTCCTCTAATAGTCAAATTAGACGGAAAATGGGTTATGAAGGAAAATAACTCCAATACGATTGCCGTTTGCAAATTGGTTGCATTTTGACCGGTTGCAAATTTACAGCAAAACGGTCAAAATGACAGCAGAAAAATAAATTACGACTTAGGGCCGATCTTATAAAACACGTTATACCATGGGATAACCTAAATATTGGTATAAATACCAGAATAAGTTGTTATTACTATGGAAACATAAATATTTCAGCCAATCGGCGGTACTGGATTATTTATTCTAGGAATAACTATTCTACTGCTTATACGTACGATTGTAAGATCGGCCCTTAATCTATTTTACGTAAAGCTGTTTTTGGCAAACATATGGGATGAAAGTCGCCAACAACTTGCAAACTGGGAGCAGACTAATCATTTCTTGTTTGTATATAATTATTTATTTATGTATTTACTATGTTATGGATAATATGATATTAAACAAAATAAAGTATTTGTAAATTGTTTGACTACCTTCTAGATTTCATCTTGTTAGCACTTGGTTTGATACTTAGTCCTGAAGATGCCTCTTGCAACAGAGTGCGAAACGTCCACTGCTTCAAAGTCATCAACTCGGTTTCCACCCGGAAATCAATGTATCAAACCAAAGTATTTTTGATTTTTGCCAAACAAGTTGAGCAATTTCATTCTTCCAGAAGAATTATCATTAAAGCTAAATTCCTGACTCTTCAGAATTACTGTTTTCGAACAAAAGTACCAACCATCTCCTAACACATCCATTTCTGTTTAATATACTGTCCTTGCCGTACCTACATTGCACAATTATTAGCTGTGGAACATGTGATCCAGCTCTGCGACAAGTCTGCGTACCCTCATGAGTTGAGCAAACATCGACATTATTGGACTGATTAACGGGGCGCGAAGGTTCAATTAGATGCGCACCGCAAAACGAACGACAATCATTATCGACACCGTACTAATATGGAAAAAATGAAACTTACGTCCGCAATATACGTTATAATCGCATTAGAGCCGAAGCAAAACCACTTTACTGCCGCACTACTCATTAGTGCTTCCAGCATATGCTAAACATATCGTCACACCACTACAGAACTGGCAACAAGCCTTCTACAAAACATCGAGCCTTCAAACATTGTGTACCTAAGCTTTAATGAGCTGATATAAACTTCTGACAGAAATTTTGTATTTTTTTTGTTATAATTAACAAATTACTTCTAATGGATAGGAATGATAGAGTTTTGATAAGAAAATATAGCAATGACGTGATGAAGTTTTTTGAAGTATTGTCCTTTTCAGGTTGTCGGAATGCGTCGTTTTGTTACCTACTCTTGTTAGCTTTTTACCTCCTCGATGTAAACGTCGTTTGGTTAGGTTAGTTTTGAAGGTGTTAATTTGTTCAGCATGCAGGTGTAAGATGAGACTGGTTTTCGCGGACGAAATGTTCAAACAACACCAGCAGGCAGACGGGAAAGGTTATGGCGACAAGCTATTTCTAGATATGGTAGAGGTAACCGATAATTTTAAATAATTCCTTTATACACAATGCAAAACAAAGTATACCAATACATACTATTGTTTAACAGTATTTCTTCTTTATTATCGAAAACAAACAGAAAATATTACCACTTGTTATTCCCTAAAATCTAATAACATACTTTACAGGTTGGCCAACTTTTTAGCAGTTGAGCAGGAATGCTTAAGCCAAGCACACACAGAAAAGTGATTAATTGGAACGAGAAAACATAATTTCTTGAATTTATTTACTAGATTCAAATGCATATTTACTTAATGAAAGTTAGGTATATACAAGAAATGCCACATACTCAATATAAGTAAAATAATTTCTCAAGAAGTAATTGAATTTTTCGTCCAAAAAATGTTAATTTCTCCAACGAAGTAATAGTAAATCCATCCAAGTGCGTAGTTACTTGATCCAAGAAAATATAAGACATTTAATATAAGGAAGTATTGTTTACTGAATAAAAACCCACCAATTATTTAACTCAAGTGATTCTCACTTCTTTCAAGTAATCCCTTTCTCTTTAATAAATATGCGCACCGTGATTTTGTCAATGCTCGCGCGCCCGCGCGTGGTGCTGGCGCCGTATAGGAGCCTATAGTACGAAAACAACAACGACGTACCCGTAGGGGATGTGCCTTGTGATTTATTGGGGATGTGTATTGTGATTTATAGTCTACAATAAACGTTTCAACACGGAATAGTTTGATGTAACGCACGCAACAGTTTAGAACGAGTAAGTAAATATAACATACCTATCTTGTTAATTAGCAATAGAAAACGTATTTGTGCCAAATCTTTAAAATTCTTATATTAAGTAGCTAAAAATATTTACCGGGAATAAAAATATACACTTCATTGAAGACTGTTTACTTACTTCACCAGAGTAACCGCTTTCTTAAATCTAGTAATTATTCCAAGAAATAAAATTTCTTGGTTGAAATCAATAATCTCTCGCGTATATACGAACCTACCAACTACTTCAGCCAAGTAATTCTCTCTTCGTTCGAGAGATCACTTTTCTGTGTGCACTGTCCTGTACTTGGGTCGCATGGAGCTTGAATTTAGGCTCCTATTATTATTATTAGTATTTATTTGATGAATTTATAATTCACAATAAAGAATGACAAAATATTTAAGAAATGCATCAACAAAAGGATGGATATAAATGAAACAAAAAATAAATATCTATTGTAGGGTGACTAACCATCCCCAATTGGGAGGGACAGTTCCCAATTTTGATAACTTGTCCTGACCCTTAAACCGTCTAGAATTTCAATACGACATCCATAAACTATAAAAATTTATTTTTTTTTAGTTAGCATAGAAAAGTATAACTTCATACTTTGCCGTTATATTAATATGGTAGGTTGAAGTAAATAGCTTAAAATTACAAACGCATCTACTTTCAATTTTCGCAAACATAAAACCAATTACTTCTTTGTGCTATTTCCATCTGTGACGTAAGTTTGAAAACTGTTTTGAAAACTGATGACAATTGGCACAAATATAAAATAAAGTTTAGAAAATTGTTATTGGATGTTGAGTTTATCGGTATTCACATAAAACAATCGTTAACTTTATTGTTTCTGACTAAAAACCCTGATTTAACAATAAGACAATACGTAATAAAAATTAGTAAAGAAAGAAAAATGCTCATTCAACAAACATTTAAGAAAATAACACCCATTATTATTGGTAATCATTCCGAAAAATTCCTAGATAGATCTCTAATATCGGACAGTTTTCTAGCAACAAAGCCAGAAATAAAATTAAAAAAATACAATATTTGAAACTAAACGATTACCCTGTCAGACAATTTAGTTTGGAGAATTCGGATCTGAAAATGGAAACAGTGAATTGAGTCTTGTTTTAGAGAAAATTGGTGCATAAAAAAAAGCAAAATTTCAAAATACGCGTTTGTTTGTCAAAAACCTTACAAAATTAAAAATGTTTCCCTCCAATTCAGATTCTACGGTAGCATAGTAGACGAGCAGTAGTTGAAACTTTTTCGATTTTGGCTACGATAGTCATTTAGTTTCGATATTATATTTTTGACAAATCCGTGAAATGCCCTGAAATCTATTCAACGATGTATCGATTAATTATTATATACGATTATATTATACTATGCTTAATTATGCGTATTAATGCATAAACATAACAAATATGTGCAAATTCATAGCCCAAAGCCAAAATTGAAATAAAAGAAGGCCCACGCTTTTAATAAAAAATTAAAAATCATTTTGTGGTACTATCAAGATGTATCTGCGAAGCAGTATTCCCACGTCCCAGGTATTAGGAGATCTGAACATTTGGAATCATGAATTGCCATCAAAATATGTATTTTGGTTATTCTACATAAAGGAGCTCCTTGCAAAGCGTAGGAGAGCAAAGATTTATCATGTAACGGCATATTTCTACTACCATCAAATTTCTATCAAATAGTCTCTATCAAGTCTCTATCAAATAACACATTTTTCAAATGATTCTCCTTTCTTACGCAAACTTCCTTTTTAATGGAAGCAATTTTAGGTGGGACATATTGAAAAAAAATAACAAAGAAAGTTCTAAGATACAGTACACAGTTTTACGCTAAAATAGTTCCTCTTGCATTAATAGAACATTTCTAGATCAAAAATGAGCAAATCTACGGTACTGAGGTCAAGCTATAAATTAAATTAGATTTTTTTTGTATATTTTATTTAGAAAATATAACTAACACAAAATCTAGGTAATTGAGAATATGGTCAAATATGATAGTTTATAGTATAGAAATGCCACTCCTACAAATTTATTGTTTAATTTACTTCAAACAATTTTAAATTTTGTATTTAAATGTTTATCGATATTTACTTTAATCTACTGAAAACGACCTACACGACACCACAAAGTAAAATTTTAAAATTATTATTATCGGATTCCTGAAAACTCTGGTTTAAATTTAAATAACACTTCCTAGGCTTTGAATATTGATCAAATTGATCAAGTATTGGAAATCAGTGGAAAAAAAGTCTAGATGGGTCCAGGTGCGAAAGATTTTCCAGGTTTTTCTCTCATTATTATCTGTGGCAGAATAATAGTTTTACATAAACTTCTTCTAAAATATAAAAAGCGGATGATGATGATGAAAAAGCGGGTGACACACAGGCAGGACGTAAATTTTAAAATTATTTGAATTAAAAATTGCAGCCACAACCTGGACGAACCAGCGACTTTTGTGAAATCAAGAAGTCTTGCCCTCTTAGCTTGCTACGTTAACGATGAAAAGGAAATTACTACTTGTCGGTTATAATAAATTTCAACCTAGACCTAAAACTGTCCACCAATTTCAGATCATCCACTACATCGTCATGAAACATCAATATACCGATATGACCGTCAAAACCTAAGGTCTTAGGTGGCTAAGATTTTGCCATCAACTCAATCAAAAGCAAACAAGAAGAATAAATAATCACGAGGTTAGGCGGGGACGCCATAAAACATTTTGTGACAAGAAGGCTCGTACCACAGTCTGGAGGAGATAAGATAAGTCCGTGGCGGGCTATTGACGATGATGACGGTTGGCTTTGCCCTGACGAATGATTCTTTTATGATTTTTGTATGTAACTTCATGATGTTTGTGCGCACGGCCATGAATAATTAAAAACCGCAACGCTGAACGTATTATAAATAAGAACTTTATGTGCAGCGATAGCGATAAGGAAAATCCAGGCGAGTAAATCACGTGACCTGAAAACGGTAACAGCTCTCACTGATACTGCTGATAACATTTGTGATGTAAAATTTGGTTTACGCAAGCAAATATTCGAGTTATATGTAAAAAATACTGCTTCCGGTTTGATTAACGTTACGTGTCACAATATATGTTTCATAACCTTTAAGTGTACCATTGATTTTCAATGACGTTCATACGATAGGTACGACTTGTGAGATATTTATATTTATATTTGTCTACATTTCATCCGCATTGTAACCATAGCTAATGTCATTGTAGATTGAAACGTATTGACCGCTAAGTTTTTTTTTTATATCTGATAAGTATTAATTTCCATCTATATTACAGGTTTCCTTAACATTGGAAATTAAGAATAGAAGAACACATTGGACATTGGAAATTAAGAATAGAATTCCCGCACATCAATTTTAATATTACCTTTCCTAATTTCTTATATTGTAGATCACGCACGACTTTTAACTGTAACATAAACACCACGGAACTGGGAAGCAAAATTTACACAATTACACAATTTACCGTTTTTTGACAAGAAAATCAGGTTTCTTTGCCATTAGACCTTAAGAAAAAAAGAAGTGCAGCCTTGCCTTTTGCGTTGCAGACAAGACGATTATGTAGGTACATATTTCTGATTACTACATTATTATTTATTGTATATTTATATGAATGTATTATCTAAGAGATGTTATGATACTGAACAAAATAAAAGATTGATACCTAAATTATATGTATATAAACAAATATGTGTATTGTGTAATTAATAAGTTATCTGTTATAGTCAGTGTCAGTAAAACGCAACTAATTCATAAACTGTTGTTTCTTATTATATCAATTTCTTCAAATTTCTTATTAATTGACATAATACTTTTGATTTTTGCTAGCCCCCACAATATTTTTACCTTTTGGTATACATTTAATTCCGTATCGGATAAACCAACGTTTCTGAAACTTTTTAACATAGCGACCCAAGTAATTTGTTTGTACTGAAGATGCGACCCAATCCTTATAAAATTAGGCTTCATTAGAGATGTTAAATTATCATACTTCAAAATTTTCGGCAATAAAAGTGTCGCTTGTTAAATAATAAACGATCGTTATTTTTTTTTAATTTTATATATTTTAATCTTTCGCAAAAAAATAATACTTAACATATTCTCTGCAGAACTTATATCTAGTGGATTACGGAATTTGTGTTTTGTTATAATCATCGTTGAAAATACACTTTCTGCCGAAACGTTTTAGCAAACAGAAGCAATAATTTAATCGGGTTTTCGGGCAAATTGGTTATTTGTCCTGAACATTTCACATGTGTTTAGGTTTTTTAAATCTTATTTACAATCCCCTGTCTGTTGATCAGCTTTTGTGCATCCTCTAAAGTTAAATTATTTGAAGTATCGTCTTTGAAGGGACTTACTATCTACATATTTCCCAAACAAATATCATCTTTGGTTGGAAAAAAATTAATAAGTTGTTCTTTCGCCTTTAATAAGGAGCCTTTCTATCACCTCTTTGCATAATGTAAGTTTCTTGTTTAATTATTATATTGTCCTCCACTATCTGTGTAAATGATGGAAACACATCACAGTTATTTTCGTGTTTGACCTTCTTCGCCCTGAATTCCGTTTTTACAGGCTACTATTTTATTAATTTTATTATTCAAAATAAAAGGTTTGTCTGTTAACCCTGCAGAGATCGTCGTTCATAAGCGAAAATATATTGGGTAAGTACGCCACCTTAGCGAGCCGCAAATGAGTTTCAAAATATTCAGTGATGACTTCTGGTCCCTTAAAAATAATTCAATTTACACTCGAAGTTCGAACAATCGTGTCAAAACTTGTCTACTTAAATACTTAAAAGCCATCTGATATGTGAATAACAATAGCCATTGTTTATGAGCTGAAGCTATTTTGTCAAACATTGTACGGGTTTTTATATCAGTCTTTCTAATATAGTTCACTATTTGTACCTTATTTTTAATGCGCTACTAAGCCCTTGTTCGTCATTTCCGCAGCCCCATCAGAATACATGCTTTTTTTGTTGCAAAATAAGAATTGATACTTCTAAATATTTTTTTGGATGGTGTTCTGGCTGCCAATTTTAAACAACAATATTCCACATGTACTTCTTTGGCTGTATATTCAATATATCTGACGTACACTAATAATATTGCGTCATTTAAAACGTTTGTAGATTCATCCAGTTGAACTGCGTAATTTTATATTTATGTGTCATTTCTACTAATTGCAATTTAATATCATAAGACAAGTCTTCTATTCAGCGACTAACCGTATCATTTGACATGGGTATAGCACTACTTTTTATTTCAAATTCCTTGCCAGATAATTCTCTGCAGATATCTTCCATGCAAGGCTTTAACAATGTTTCTCCAAATATGAACACTTCAATATTTGATTTAAATTAGATTTACTTGTTTTAAATTTATTTAAAATAAATCCTTGGGTTTACTTTTTTATTGATTGTGATTTGATTGTAAATGTCATCATTAGTTTATTAGTAGTTGTTATTAGTAGTTTCATAAAAGCGTTGGCCAATACATTTCCACAGATTACACACTGTGGTAAGTCTATTCCATGTTCTCTGTTAAATGTAAATCCGAATGTAATATTTTTTTCTGGATAACTATAAGTGAAATTGATATAGGACTCTTCTTTAATTTTTTGCTACTGGTTTGCTTGTACTGGGACCTGTGACTTTCACATTATTAAGCTAGTGAATATCATGATACGTTTCTTTTTTTCGTGCACGTGTTGTTATATCACTCATTGAGTTTACGCTAATCGCTAATGTTTAGAAATAATTTTGCGACCCGTAAAAATTACGGCGCGACCCAATTTTGGGTCGCGACCCAACGTTTGAGAATCGCTGGGATAAACGACTGCGCGGTGAAAACCATCCAACTCCATGGGCGTTACCAGGGAGGGGGGGACATTGAACATATTGGTATATTATTATACGAGTATTAGTTATAAGACGTCAAATTGGCGCATGGATTATTTGGGGTATACATTTAGAATTCAGTTAGTATATTGATGTTAGTATATTGTAATTTCCAACCAAGACTATTGTTGCGAGCAACATATGGTAGCAGTGTAGTTACTGTCAACTTAGTAAGGTTAATATAAAATCTTATTGTCAATAATTTTATATTACTTTAACCTACAACTTTCTATAAATTATAATCAACGGGATTACAACTATAATCACAAAAATAATGTGTAAACAAGTTATCGCGCACCTACAATACCGCGACAGTAATGGAAATCGTGGTAGATATGATGTAGGTTTGTTCTTCAAATAACTCCCAAGACAAAGAAGCAAAATCTATATTCTTCTTCTTTAAAAAACGGTAGAAATGGTGAGGAAGATCATGCTCAAAGGATCCAGTCACTGTCTCCTAGTAATCTCCACAAAAAATGTGGTTATGTATGCGCTTTTCCGTTTGACGTTTGATATCAATGCCACCAATTTTACAAACGTAAACTTTTCTAAAAACAGTGTTTGCTTATTGTAAAACCAAAAACAGTGTTTTAATTTCTCAAATTATTGTTCTATTGATCATATACATTTTAATAAATAAATATTCATATAAAACGGACGAAGGTAGTTGCAAAAATTGATTTTTCTTGACTGGCTGTTATGAAAGCTATAATATGAAGTGAGGTGGGTTGAATGCGTGATATCTCAATAAGTGCTTACCGTACAATATAGTAGTCATGTTTTCCGATTGAGTAACCTCATTGAGGATCATTCGGTCGAAAAACCAGCGAACCATTTTATTACTTCAATGGGGCGATTGCAAACAACTGTCATGCCTGTTTGAGCATTGGCCACAGCGCGGCGCATTTCATTTCGAAGGCGCTTTCATACCATCAAAAAACGTACATTATCCATCATTTAATGCTTGAGGCCTACTATTGACTACAAAGAATTTATTGATACTGCTCTACACACAGATTTAGAAGTTTATTTTATACAACTGTAACGTGTATTTATCTATGTCCAATTTGGTATACGTTCTCCTATATTGTTAGAAATTTTGCAGCCTATTTTCTCAAGGCGATTGTGGAATAAATTGACAACGGAAGGAGAGGAAACGTAATTAATGGTTTAAGTGCACTGGTATTACCATAAATAATTTTTGATTGCCCTTTTGACACGTGACCCCGTCGAGCCACGTGACCGCCGTTGTTCGAACCGGATATGCATGTTATGTTGGGAGACGGACGTGTGTCCTACACTTTTAAATTGATGCATCGCATGACTGGTCAGGGGAGATAGTAAAAAATACATATTCATACCTATTATTGGGATACCTACTTTATGAGCATTTACTTCTATCCTTATAGATCAAGTCTACCTAACTTAACTTTATACTCCTCCAATAAATTATTTTAAACTAAACTAAATTTTACGTATGTAATAATAATAATAATAATAATAAGTTTATTGTTGTTAATACCACAGGGTTTACAAAAGTCAAATCATATAGTAATATACACATCATAAAGATCAATCACATACTAAATCTCACAGGAATGCATCACAATAAACATCTCCATACATTAAAACTATAAACCACAGCACAGAAGCTGATATTATACAAATACAGTACAATCACAAGATTATCACAATGTCACAGTTTAAAAATTCTTCAACATTATAAAACGCATTATTAGCCAAAAATGACCGGATGTGTCCCTTAAAGGGCTTAAGCGGTAGCTGTCTCAGTCCCACAGGCAACCTGTTAAAAAGTCTAACTCCCAAAAAGCCTGGTCTATTTTGAGTTTTTGTCAGCCTACTATACTGTGTGATAAGTTGTTCCCTATTTCTAGTTTGATACTCATGATTATCACTATGACACCTAAAATTGTCCAAGTGTTCCTTAACATATAATAAGTTTTGCAAAATATAAACACATGGCAGCGTTAGAATCTGAAGTTTCGCAAAAGATGTCCTACAATCATCCCGGTACTTAATGTTTGCCAGCACCCATGTATGTATATGTATATATGTAGGTGAATATATAATTGAAACAACTATAAAAAGAAAGTGAAGCTCTGCTATATGCATGATAGATGAATTCTTAAACAAGAAAGGGCCCATAAGTCTTTATAAAATGGACAATCAAGCCTGAAATGTAAGCGTTAGAGATCACTACACACATAAATATTTTACGGATAGAGATTGGATGGATTGAACTTGATTGCAGTTGAAGTTAAATAAAAAAATATTGAGAGGACGAGAGTGAATTAAAAATTGTTTTAAATTATATTTCATTATGCAATTTTTATTTACATCGTATATATTGACAAGTATTGATTTCCATTTATATTATAGATTTCCTTGACATCGGAAATTAAGTAGAAGAAGATTCCCAGAGTTGTAAGTAAAAATATAAATTTGACTATTACCTTTTTTGTATTTTTTATATTGCAGATAACGCACAAATTATATCTGTTACATAATCATCATCGAAACTTGGAAGAAAATATATAGACATTCTTTACAAACAATTCAATATACCGTGTCCGGCAGAAAATTGAACAGCAATTTGAAAAGATTGTATTATTAATTTTTCAGAAAATGTCATTCTTCATAAAACTTACTATATTATCTTAAACCTAATCTGCAAATATTAGAATGTAAGTATTTGCTTGAATGTACCGGGTGTTCCAAAACTAAAGTACCTTTATGTTCAAAGTTAAGCAAAAATTTTATTTGAAAAAGTATTTGTTATTATTAGAAGTCTTTAAATACGAAATTATAATTAGGTACCTTCTCCGATGCATATTCGGCGTGTTCCCAAAAAGATGAAAATGCCATAAAAGTAAAGCTATGCATAAAAATTATTTTGAAAAGTATTTCAAAATATTAGAAGGCATTGAATATGAAATTATAATCACCTTTGACGTTCCATATACCAGGAATTTATGCAACGACGAAGGCGATTATAATTTCGTATATAAAGCTCTCTAATATTTCTAAACACTTGTTTCAAATAGAATGTTTGCATAACTTTTAAAATAAAGACTAAGAGCGTTACCAACAACTTGCCAACCGGTACAGTGTTATATTAGAAACAATATGAGATATAATTTGCAACTAATACTATGGTATTGCAGCTTGAGACATATTTACTGCCACAATGTGCCAGGGGATGGGGTGACATTAAAACATATTTTGTAATATAAGTATTATTTACTACTCATATAACTGATATTGATTTCCATTTATATTATAGGTTTCCTTCCCATTAGAAATTAAGAAAAGAAGAAGTAAATGCAACCTTTTTCTTTTGTGGTGGGCAGACATGACAGTTATTTATTACTACATTACTATTTATTGAATATTTATATGAATGTATTATGTAAGGGTGGTATTATACCGGGTGACCCACGCCATAGGTACTGCCGTTTATTTTTTTTGTTTATAAAGCTGGACGAATGAAATTTGGGAAAGTGTTAATACACAAAAAATGTCATTCTTTGGAATACTCTTGAGGTTAATATGACTTCCGGTTTTTCCGGAAATGACGTCATCATTGAAATTTTAAATGGCACCCTATATTTTTTGTGTGGTATTTCCAATCAGGATGTCATTCTGAACACAAAAACATATCGATCGTCAATTTTTATCACCAAGGCAACGCAAAAATAACTTTTTTGTGTATTAATCTAGGTGGCTATGAATTGGTGAAAAAATTCGAAAATTGTCAAATAAACACTAACTAAATCGATTTTGGCCGACATTGCATTACTGGCGCCCTCTAGCGTGATTTCAATGGTTTTTGGCCAGTGAGTAATTTTCTTTACGGGTACCCAATGGCCACACCCTGATTATTCGATAGATAACATCTTTCCGATTACAATGATACCAAACACTTGATATGTTATTGAAATTGGTAGCTTACAAATGTTGTTAGAAGCAAGGAAATCGAAAAAAATATTGACCTAATGATCAAAGTCAGCGTACAAGTCAAAGTCACTCAATGGACTACTCGAAGGAATTACCCTGATTATTCGAAGAATACCATTTTTCCGACACAATGATAACAAATGCTAGATATTTTGCTTATAATTGTAGCGTGAAAATGACCATTGAGTGACTTGTACGTATTGATCCTTAGGTCAATATTTTTTTTCGATTTCCTTCTAACAACATTTGTACGCTACAATTTTAACATAATATCAAGTGTTTGGTATCATTGTAATCGGAAAGATGTTTTGTATCGAATAATCAGGGTGTGGCCATTGGGTACCCGTGAAAAAAACGACTCACTGGGCAAAAACCAATTAAATCACGCTAGAGGGCGCCAGTAATGCAATGTCGGCCAAAATCGATTTAGTTAGTGTTTATTTGACAATTTTCGTCTTTTTTCACCAATTCATAGCCACTTAAATTAATACACAAAAAAGTTATTTTTGCGTTGCCATGGTGATAAAAATTGACGATCGATATGTTTTTGAGTTCAGAATGACATCCCGATTGAAAATATCACACAGAAAACATAGGGTGCCATTTAAAATTTCAATGATGACGTCATTTCCGGAAAAACCGGAAGTCATATTAACCTCAGGAGTATTCCAAAGAATGGCATTTTTTGTCTATTAACACTTTCCCAAATTTCATTCGCCCAGCGTTATAGACAAAAAAAATAAACGGGAGTACCTATGGCGTGGGTCACCCGGTATATGTTGTATGTTATGAAACTGAACAAAATAAAGGATTAACCACATTTTTTTATACCTTACGCTTCTGTGTTATTTAAGTAATCAAATATATTATGTAAATTAATAAGTTTTCTGGGTTATGGTCACTAGGTAGTAAAAACAACTATTAACCAATCTGTTGTTTATTATTGACTAGTGACCTGTGTTATGGTAAAACATATTAATTTACATAATAGATTTAATTTTTACTTGCCTCTATAGTTTATAGTTTTGTTACCTTTTGGTATACATTATTGTATTTGGTATACATTTAGATCGTTTTGCTACTGAAGATTGTAAAGCACTGGTTTCAATCGCTATATCAGTTTCCTGAAAATTAAAACTGACTTTGATAAAACGTGTTAATATGTCAATGTTGTTATACTTCCATCTTTCAAAACCGAAGTATTGCGTCTGTCGGACTCGACTATTTCTTAGTTTAAAGATTATTTATACAGGGTGTGTAACATGCAACCAGGGCTGTGGAGTCGGAGTCGTGGAGTCGGAGTCGGAGTTCAGACAAATTTCAGAGGAGTCGGAGTCGGAAAAAATGTACCGACTCCGACTCCGGGTCCATGTTTAAATAATGTAGAAAAAGACATGCGCGATGGCCGTTGCCTCAATAGATAGTAAACGATTAACTAAACATATTATTAGGTCTTTTACAATGTAAATATAATTTAACTACAAAACACACAGGTCGGTGGTGAGTGATGATTAGCAAAATGATTATTGTGAGTCGCTTGCCGCGTCGCATATATAATAGTTTAGGTATTTCCAATTTCCAACAACCTACTTCAATATGCTAATTATGATAGCTCGATCATCTACAAATAAAAAAATCGGACTTCGATGCATAGATACTTATAGACGTATTAGAACTTTCCAAAGTGAAGCGTCAACGTGTGATTTTCCTTGTTCATCAAAATTACGAGAATTTGCTCCTATTCGTTAGGCCACAAAGAACAGCTGATCAATTCACTAACTCTCCTACAGCTTTTGTACCAGAAGAAACAACGTGATGGTATCACAGTCGTAGTATCAACTCTCAATTTTTTTTATTTTTAATTGTCCCAATATCTAAGTGTTTGTAAAAGATAATGCTTTACTTGTAAAACTTTGCAATTTTAGCTTTAATGTTTAATAACTTTAAAAGTATCACCCTTGATCATACAATATTATGGTATAATCAAGGGTATCATAGCATCCCTTTGTATTTCACAAAATATGTAGAGATTTTAAATTGTTACTGATTCTGACGAGTGTAGATTACGGATTTTAAGATTATTGGTGGCTATGTCGTAGTCTTCTTGCAATCAACTAAAAAACACTGATATTCGCAGATTTCGTCACCTACACTTGACAGAATTGAGCCACATATATATTTTATTATTAGCAAAGGTACAAACTTCACTCTAATGTAATTTTTAATGCATAAACTTAAACATGCATAATATATGTATATTAGCAGATTAAAAATTATAACTGCATTTCCGATTTAAAATCTACCTTAAGTTGAATGTAGTAATATCCATGTATGCATGATACTCTTTACCACTAACAGAAGTAAGAGTTGAGATTATTTTCATTTTATTTTGCACTTAATTTTGTATTCATTGAAATGAATTTTACTTTGTACTATACAGTGGTTTGTCATTACTTTTGTTACTATTAAAGATAGAACATCGGTTTAAGTGACAAACGAGTTCAGAATTGTGTGCTCTCTAATGAGAAAACAGTTGAAGTTCTAATGATTTCAAAGATATTTTGAAAATATAAAAAAGCGTCCTTTTTGATTTTATTTACAATTAGATTATGTCAGATTTAATTTTTTTGCCATTAAATTTGCTGGAAACAAATAAAATTTTGCCGGAGTCGGAATTGGAGTCGGAGTCGGACTACTAAAATTATCTGGAGTCGGAGTCGGAGTCGGAGTCGGAGTCGACAGTCTTTTTACCGACTCCACAGCCCTGCATGCAACAAATATAACTCTTTTGCAAAATGTAAAATAGACCAAACCAAGTCAAAAATTTTTAATTCACGTCGCAGCATGTTTGTGCATATCTAACAACAAAGCCAAAACTGAAATTGTAATTTTTGTTTTTAATTTCTGTGTCCAATTGGAACCCAAACACAATTAACACATATTTTTATTAGTAATCCGATAGTATCATAATAAGATTTAAGATATTAAAAATGGCGCAGATACAATAGTAATTCGTACAATATCGTCATTTAGGTTATTTGTTTTGATTAATTTTTTATTTTGAATCAAATTTGTGCATATAAATATCAGGGCTAATTTGTTACAGCGGTTTTATTAATAATATAATTTAAAAAAATTTTAAATCTAATTATTCTAAATTGTTAAACCAACTATCATTTTTTTAAATCATACATAAAAAAGGTTCGATAAAAAATCACAAAAACAATCTATCTAAAGTTTCATTATATAAAATAGTATATTATAATACAAGTTTTATAAGACAAAAATTGGCGCACGAGTTGTTTTGGGCACGACGAGCGTAGCGAGGAGTGCCCAAATGGAACGAGTGCGCCAATACGTCTTATAGAAGGAGTGTTATATACTATTTTTTCTACTTTACGACATTAATTTTAAATAAATTTCAAAAATTGTGGTTGTCATCTTACAATCTAGCGTAGTTTTATATTCCACAGTTGGTACTTGTGGTAAAATTCATAAATACGATTGACGCGAGCCAATAGCGATTGAGATGTCAACCTTGTTTGACACTTGACGTCAATGTCATCAATCTTGGAAAGCTAAAAGTTACTAAAAGTTTGTGATCTAGTGTTTTCATAACGACACCGAAAGCAGTTTCGTTATGAGTTTATAACGAACGCAAAGTAGAAAAAATGTATTAATGAAATTTAAAATCACTTTATGCATCTAGAAATGTGTCATGTAAATTTAGTGCATCCTAAGTTTGACATCCTACAACAAAGGCGTCACTACAATCGGTTATTATTATTTTGAAAAGGTGCCTCTTCAGGATCCCAACATTTTTTTTTGCGTGTTACGTAGTTATTAGTTTTCAATAACAAAAACAATCATTTTTCAGTCAAGCTTAAACTATTGATCTATATAATCCATTAATATATCTTCATAGTAGTGTAAAAATAGATTAAATGGACATAAAATTACTACAAACAAAGTATTATATAATATATAAAACATACTAGTTACTAATTATAGTGTAACTCAGATATTATATAATTCTGCACAAACACCACTCATAAAATAAATATTTTATTAGCGATAGTAGAACTCAAATTACGGGTAGGCGTAAAAAATATACAGTTCATTCATGAAAAGCTGCGCGAGCGTAATTATGCGGAAAGTGCTAAATAAAAAAGGGAAACAATGTTCTCTTGTATTTACGAAGTCAACAGCTTGTGTACCCGGGCAAATATCTAAATATTGGCCCATCGCACTGTGCGTTTGATCTGTTCAAATTTGAATTTAAGATTAAATTTGTTGGGTCTACGGCCCACCTGTCAACATTATACTCAAATATTATTATTTTTACCGTAGATGGGCGGGAGGGGCGGCGCTCTCCCCGCGTCCGCACGGCACACAATTCACTGTGCGCTCGCTATTTGTATTTTATAAAAACAGATAAATATTTGTACGCGTATTGACAGACTAACAGAATTGTCATATTTAATTTCACTTATAAAACTGTGTGCTGTCACAACACGGTCGAGTAGTACGAATCAATACGTTCTGCTTACCTTTCTACTACCTACATATTTACAATCTAATACGTCTATTAGATTTGAAATTCTATTATTAACTACAGATCAATATTTGTTTGATTGTCTGGTCTAGGAAAATAGAAATGTAATGGTATTGTGATTGTTATTATTTACGTACAGGGTTTGTTTTGGAAAAGTACCCGTTCTTGTTATTTTCTGATAACAAATTTTAAAGCTATATAGTTTTATAGGCACAATATGACACACTTTATACGAAGACACTCCTGTATTTACTTTATTTTTAGGTGTAGAGATTATTTGCTATTATTCTATAGTGATAATGTGCATTGTATTTCAGTGTTGTACGGTTGTCAAGTGTAAAATTTGTACTTCGCGTGAAAATTATACGAAATTTCAAAATCCATATTGCTTTGAAATCCGGTATGCTCAGTTGGAATTGGATTTTGGACAAATTTTTTAATAACTTTTTCCGGTATCTCTAATCAATCAAAAAACATCAGACACAAGTCGCAGTACGACGGGTTTATACCCTTTATGTAGCTTGTAAGAGATAAAAGTCAAATCCGGATATAACACTCTCGACTATAACGAACTCCCTCGGATATACGTGAAATACTCTGATATCTAGACTGAAAGTTAATGGATAATTTTTTATTTAATTTATTGTGGTAAACAAAACAAAAATATTTTTGTATTATTAAAGTGATAAACATGTTAATATGTTTTTATTACTATGTTTTGATCGATCCCAAACACAGTAATTAAGTACGGATATAAGCAAATAAAAAATTAAGAGGATCCTTAAAAAAAATATATTTTTCTTCATAATGTGACCCCTCTATTTTTAGGCGGAATTACACGTTTTATCATAAGCCGGAATCAATCTCATTTCATTTTTAGTAAAAAGTATAAAATACACATCTCAGAATGCAAACACAAACAATACACATTACAATAATGAAATGTAAATAAATTAATTAATAAGTAAAATCATACAAATTCATAATAAAAATCAATTAAGAATGAAATAAAGACACAAAATTCAGTGGATATGTACCTTGTTTTTTTTTTAATTTTTGATTAGGGGCTATCGGCCTTTTCACACGGGACACGGCGTCCGTGCGTTTTTATACGTGTACGATCGTTGTGTAGCTCTTCACAAAAAAAAAGTTAAAAGTTTGATTTAATCTCATACACTTCGAACCGTACACGGACAAAACCGCACGGATGCCGTGTCAGGTGTGAAAAGGCCGTTAGGGTTTCATATGAACTTATTTGTTTTTTGAATTCTTTAAGAAGCTATCGACATATGAAATTTTCTTCAGGAATAATAATGATTTCTAAAAAAACAGAAACAAGTTTTATAACAGCTTATTAGCTTCTTCATTTGTAAGACAATTTATTTTTATTAGTTTGTTACTTATTTATGAATTTTGTTTATTTTTATTGAAATGACCATTGTTTGTTTGTATTTATTCTGTCCTTGTTATCGCATTTGTTTGATATGTATTTTATTATTCTTTGTTTAGTTCATATGTCAAACGTCTGTAACTTGACCCTATTAGGGTCTTTGACTATATTAAAAATATGGCATGTATTATAGTCATCCTAATAGATTACAGTTTAAGAAAACTATTTGTTATTACTTTTCAAAAAAAAAATGCTTTATTTCTATGAAAAACCAAAATTAAAATTGAATTTTATTCACGTCCTATCACGTGATTGAAAACGCTCTGTAATTGGCTCCGTCTCCAGTGATGTCATTCGTTAGTCCGCCTTAGAGCGCGTTCGGTTTGTCAGGGTAGGGTATGGGGAGAGCAATGCTCAGATAACTTGGGTCGGCTGTCTCTCTCTTATATGCAGATAAACGCCGTATGACGTTAGTCCGCCTATTATGCAGCGCGTCACTCTCACCGTAAAATACCGGGTTATCCGAACGCGCTCTTATGCTTCACCCGTTTGAGTTTAATAGCACGAAAGCGTCATGTAAGCATAACTTTGTAGGTTAGGATAGCCCTAACCTTCAGCTGTCATATCAGATAATACCTTTCGAAAATACGATAGATAACTTATTCTAGTCAGTTTTACTTATGTCGAAGTAATCTTCACAACAGAAAACACTTGTATTGGCGGCTATTTATTTCATTTGGATTTCTACGAGCCAACCACTTTCTTCGTAGTTTCAAATCTTGCGGAACAGCTACAAATAGTTTATCCGGAGTTTTTCTTGACGTATCTCTGCATTGTGGATTTGTACACCATTTATAACCCATTTTTATGTAGAAATTGTGAAAACAACACATCATACAACACAATTACCAAACGGCGACGATGCCGATGCTGACAGACCATATGGGCCGATTTGACATCTACTAACCGGTGACGTCACACAACAGAAAGTATCGTTTTGGCGGGACTTTTTGTGATTCAATTTTTAACGCTGATTTTTATGAAATATTGAGGACAATGTAGAGTGAAGGAATAAACACACTAAGATGGTTTTCCAAAAATAGTCAAATACCCTATTTAGAATTGGAACAAGGGGGGAAGTTAGCCATAAAAGTTATCCATAAAACTTTTTTCCAACCGATTTCAATGAACGATATATTTATATATTTCATAATTACTACCTCAAAAATTGAAAAGAAAGTAATTTCTTTCCTAAATTTGCACATTTGTCAAACCTCGTAACTCCGCAAATAGTTGACGAATTATATCAGTAGTTGCAGTAATCGAAAGCCTAGACGTCGCTTTAATTCCCATAGTTATGGCAACTTAAGGTTATACCGTTGATTGTCAACGAATATAGATAGTCAGCCATGGGTTAGTTGGGGCCTTAACATCCAGATGGCATGGTTTTGAGCAAGATTCATTAACAAATTATAGCCTTTTCGACTTATATATTTATTATATATTTATCCTCGACCTCAGCCAGTTCGCACCAAGTGCGTGCATAAAAGTGTATAAGTCGAAAACGTTAAAATTTGTGAATGAATCTAGCAGAAAACCCTGCCCTCTGGATGTTAAGGCCCCAACTAACCCATGGCTGACTATCTATATCCATTGACAATCAACGGTTATACTAATTAGTGATGTAAAAAAATTAACCAACTTTGAACGTTTTTACAATCACATGAGCGCCTAAACAGAACAGCGGTTCATAAAAAATGTTGCATAAGTCATTTCTTTTCACCCGATTGTGACAATATGTACATCTAACGATAGAGGAAAGCCACCCCTACCTATGATAGTTATGGCAACTCGAAATTATGTTAATTAGTGACGAAATTTATGAAAAAAAATACTTTCTTTTCAATTTTTGAGGTAGTAATTCTGATTTGATCCTGTTTCCATAACTACGGTAGAGTCAGCACTGGTCAGCACGTTGTGACCTTTCAAAAAATGTATCGTTTATTGAAATCGGTTGAAAAAAACTTATATAAATAACTTTTATGGCTAACTTCCCCCCGGTAACAACATGTTCGTATGAATCTTTTTTACACAGAATTAAGTTTGGTTTTAAAAAATACGGAAAAAGTGGGTTACCTAGTTGTGTGGTAAACACAACTTAGATAACTATAAAGATAAGTACTACTTAAAGGTAGTTACATACTTAGACAAATCAAGTAGATACCACTCAGATTTATATAATGAAATTATAGGCCAACAACAAGAATAGGAATATCCATAGTAGGCTGCATAAACAAATTAATATATTGCATTTTTGTAATGTAAAAAAGATGTAAATTCACACCAATAGTTTAAAGTTCTATATCCTTGGGACTAGACATGTTTGTTTTATTGACCCATTTTGTTGACATATTCATTCGTTTTTGCAACCTGCAATACTATTTTTGGTGTTGGCTGTTAGCTCCTGGTATCATTCCGTGTCCTAAATATTTTCATATTGGTGCAATTGAGCATTACATTTTATGAACAAAAAACAAAAATATGGAGCCAATATTTGACCATTTCAAGGGAAAATATAATATTTTTGTTTACACCTGTGTATATAAAACAAGCTTAACTTAACAAAACTTAAATAATTTTTATTTTGGCTTTTTTAGATTTTTTCTTATTCTTTTTGGTAAATTTTATTGTATTAAAATGTGAATTGGGAATGGAAAGCCAAATTATTCAGAAAGAAATGATGAATCCAAACATGTATAAAACCAATAAGGCGTCCATAAGAAAAACAAAAGTTTCGTTTGTTTCTGACGAATTCATTGGCGAAAAAAAAATTTAAACCGACATAATCAAATTGTAGATAAAAAAGTGCCTTTATAATGTTAAAACGCTTTTTTAATTGGATCACAAATAAAGAAGTAATGGCCATAATTAAAAAATGACAATTTTTGTTTTTTTCAAAATAGCTTGGGAACCGTTTGGAATACAACTGTTTTCTGAAGAGATTATGAAAGAGCACATAAATATGCACTACTTTGTCCATTTAACCGACTTTCTATCTCTCATAATAACAAAAGTACCCATACAATCCAACGTCCCGTGAGACACACTGTATATTTAATTTAAAATTCAAATGTGGACGTTTTTTTTTCAATAAGTAAACTATTCAATTGATGCAATAAAAAGTTCTAAAAGTTTCAAGAACTTCAAACGCTAAATATTACAGTACAAGTGTCTTGCCGTATTTAATAAGTTCATGGGTTTTGCCGTAAGAGTTTCCCGATTCCATCTGCCTAGTGCCTACTAATACACGCCCCATTTTACACGACGCCGACGTCTGACCACTGATAAGCCGCTTATATCTTGGGGGAGACTTGTAAGGCACAGTCAGAAGCCGTACCTAGTGGTACTTACAACTTGCACCGTTATTTATCCTAAAGATTATTAGTTTCAAGAGACGCTCCAGCAAATATATATTTCATTTAAATGGAGGCAGAGCAAAGGCTATAATATAATCTTCCTCCGACTTTCTTCAGCAATATAACCAACCTCAAAATAATTACACAAATACACATCTTTAAGGTTCAACAAAATCGTGAAACATAGATTCCAGATTCGAAACTTACAACTTTCCATTTTTTAGTAGGAAATAAGAATCATAAAAAATGAGTATCCTTTTTATACATTGTGCTCTTACTACCTGATGTCATACTATTCAGTATTCAAAGCAAAAACTGCGCGGTTTTTATCAAGCATGGAACTAAAATCTGATAAATTGCTTCTTTTTTTCGCTAAATCCGTCTCAGTTATTAGTTTTCGCTGTGCCTACGGCGAGAGGGAATCTTCTTTTTGGGTCGAGACTAATCAACTTAGATGTTCTACGGACTGACATACACATACAAGCGTATACCTAATCTGAAACATTGTGCGAAAGGGAAAAAAATCCGTCCATCGGGTAACGTGTAATCCCCGATATCCTGTGCATTCGGCAAGGATAAATAAATTACCGTGTAGCCGGCGGCGGCGCTCGACGGCGCAAATCGGAACCGGCTAACTGGATTACAAGGGATCATTCTTTAAAAATCCGATGCAAAATCGAATCCGACCGGCAAGGATCTCTTCCTGCCCGACCCAGAATACCTTCGGCAATCGCAATATGTATTCTTGTCGGTGAGTTTTACGCTTAAATTATGATTTATATGCATGTACATTATTATGTGTCAGTTTAGTTAAATTAAAATGAAGATTTTGAGGTTATTTTTACATTTTCTTGGGCGTCCGCTTGCCCTGTGAGATTTTTTGTTATATGTTCAATAACTTTTGTAATCCTTGATCAATTGTCATGATTTTTCAGCACAATGTAAATAACTTAATCACGATTATCATACGCATTTGCAATTTTGAAAAAAAAAACAGTGTCTTGCAGCCTATAATACAAAGAGAGGCAAAATGATATTTTTATGGTCTAAGATTCCAAGCTCTAAGACATCCTGGACGGCAATGTAAGGTCATATACGCCAAGTTTAGGGTTGCCAGATTTTAATTATCAAAACTGCTAGTAACAATAAAATAATATATAAAATGTTCGTGTTGCACACAAAAACAACACATTATTATCTTTTATAATGACTTTGGGATTCCAGTATCAGTATATTTTTATGCTTTTATTTGATAGCGTGTTTCAAAAGGCCCAGTCAAAATTTATTTATTTCATAAAAAAATATGCACATGTTATTATAATTAACACTGCCAATTAATTGTTGAATATGTAGTAGGGTGGTCCTTATCTTTTAGTTTAGATTTGTGTTTATGCATACTTTTAATCAGTGGCGGCTCGTAGCTAATATTGGGGCTGCTGTTCCAAAAAATTGTTGTCATTGTTTTAAAAAAATATTCTGTAAAAGGAAACGAAACGTATAAAAAGAAGATTTATTCAGAAACTTGTTGAAATCGTAAAAGAATTTAGGGAATGAAAACGGATTTCTTATTTACTTTAACCTAAATTGTTACAGTTACTTTCATTAATAAATTTATTAAAAAAATACATTTTCTAAAAGCTACGCTTAAAAAAACACACAAAATTAAAAATTTTCCATATTTTTTTATTGCTTCATGCATTATCACCAGAAATCGTCCACATAAAAAATTGAACTCAATTGGACAATGGGAAGTAGGTAAAATTTCGATTACAAGATTTAAATGTAGTAAACAAAAAAGTGAAGTTAAGATAAGCGTAGTAAAAATTAAATCCATTCTTCTTGTTTTAATTTGCGCAAAAATATCAATAATTTTATCCTTGGTCTCTGGATGAAACTGAGGATTCTTTTCTCCATTGAAAGCACTGTAATTGTTGTAAAATACGTATTGACAACAACAGTGCTCTTTTTATCCATAACAGGTCGCTGCCTCGCGGGCTGCTTCCTATGTGCGCATGCGCAGGACAGCCAAACACCTCGCCGATTGGAACTGTGAAGTGTGAAGCTCACAGTTCCATACAACGATTTTTGAATCTGTTTCTTAAACTGGGGGATGGCTACTGACATTAAGGTTTAAGAATTATACTTTGTACAAGTATAAAGAAAGAATTAAAGGAAAAAGACTCATTATCTTAAATGTTAACAACAAATACACTTTTGTAGGTGATTTAGGTTAACAAGTTGACAACCATGCCAACGCTTTAATTGTCAAAAAGGCTTGAACGTCACAACAATATATAAGCTACCATGGCAACGAACGCTACTTCTCGCAATGACGTCAGCTCATTAATGTCATAACAACCGTGACAACAACAATTGGCTACTCAGGCGGCCATGAAATGAACGCCATATTAACGGTACTTTCGCTTCCTTCTCGCAATGACGTCACTTGTAGGCGGGGCCGATGCGCGTCAGCAGACCGTATTGGACCGTGGTATTTTTCACAAATTAAGCACTGAAATATACCCCTCTGATATATAGGCTCAAACCTAAATTGATTATTTGTTTTTCTTGATAAAACGAATAAATAACCTGTTGCATTTAAATTTATTGTTAAATTAAACTTATTCTCGATTTTGAGCCCTTGGATTAAGGGTTAATAATATACCGTGTCCGGCAGAAAGTTGGATACTAATGGGAAAAAGTTTTATTATTAATTTTCAGAAAATGGTATTCTTCATAAAATCTTTTGGATTGTCTAAAACCTAAAATGCAAAAATTAGAATTTATTATCTTCTTGTATCTACCGGGTGTTGCCAAAATTCTGAAAAGCTCTTAAGAGTAAAGTACCTTTATGTTCAAAGCTATGCAAAAAAGAAATATTAGAGGTCATCAACTACGAAATTATAATCACCTTCGCTATTATAATTTCTCTGAAATATTTATTCTTTATAAACAGTGTCTAGAGTGTATTAAACCTAAAATGCAAATATTATAATATAAGTATTTACTGGCATGTACCAGGAGCTACCAAAACTATGAAAAGCAGTAAACTAACGTACATTTATGATCAAAGCTATGCAAAAGAGTTATTTGAAAAACGTATTTGTAAATATTAGAGGTCTTTAAATACGAAATTATAATAACTTTCCCCGTTGCATATACCGCGTCTCACAAAAAAAAATGACACGTTTTTCAAATAATATTTTTGCATAACTGTTAAAATAAAGGTACTTTACTGTTATTAGTTATTCATCATCTTGGTAACACCCGGTACATGCAAGCAGAGAATTATTACAGTCTAATATATGCATAGTACACAGATAGAAATTTTTGTTTAACTCAAATAGATATTTGTTTGGCGAGAGGCAAAAACAATTAATTACTACAAAGAATGTTTATTTGAGTCAAAACAAGCTTTACTTTACTCCAAGCAAATGGTATTTCACTTAAACAAGCCTTCTTTGTAGCAAATAAATATATTTTTGCCTCTATTCAAACACGCATTTATGTGAGCTAAACAAAAATTTCTTTTTTGTAGTTATAAGACAATCCAGAAGCTTTTATAAAGAATAAAATTTTCTATACAATATATCATTAATAAATATTATTATCACAAATTTCACAGAAATTACGTAGGGTCATAAAGGAGCAATAGATATCACAGGCGCCCGTTGTATTTTATTTCATACCTAATAAAATGCCAACTGTGGATGATTTTTTTGGGTGATCACCAATACTTCATTAATTAATTTAAACATACAGTTGTTACGTTATTACCTGTTTTTCAGTGATGACATTCGCTTTCTATCGATATGAGAAGATTGTACCATATTGAATTAACACCATTGGAGTCTTAAAATAAGTCAAGGTAGTCTCAAGTGTTGAAGAACAACATGAAGTAGAGCTTCACATATTCTAAGCGTTTCTGGAAGAGCTTCAAAAACTGTCATTAAAATATATGAAATTTTGATGACTGACATTTCTTATGACTTTTCTTGGAAATGTATGAGTCATATTAAATATATGAGAT
This sequence comes from Aphodius sticticus, assembly GCA_963966075.1. NCBI lineage: Eukaryota > Metazoa > Arthropoda > Insecta > Coleoptera > Scarabaeidae > Aphodius > Aphodius sticticus. The sequence continues at coordinate 78,821,126 of OZ014507.1, forward strand.
ATAGCAACCCTAGCTAGGTCCTAAAATTGAATTTGCAGTCATATTATGTTAAAAGTGGCCAAGTTAAAAAATAAATAGGCACAAGCAGTTTTCTTCTGTAAGCTTATTATTTTAGTGTTTTAAATAATATGTGAAATTTCACATATCCTTTCTGTATATGTTGATGCGATTACATTTTTCTGATGGGTGATTCTGGACTGTCCATAATTATCACATATTGTCAGGGTATTATCTATCTATCTATACAGCGAGCGCCTAAAGTATGGAAACATGACAAAATCTCAAGAACGGTTTGCTATTTTAACAATTTTCCTCGAACACCTCGATTTATAATTATTTAAATACACCTTATGATCAAATTAATTTTTTTACCTTTAATTGTTTTTAACAGATACGTGATCGACTTTTTTTTTAAATGACACGCCTATATTTTTTTTAGTGAATTTGACAGATCCTTTAAGTGTCTTAATGGTAGCATAAAATTTTTATGGCCTTAGATAAGAAAATTTTCGAGAAAAAGACAATTGAAGGTTATGAAATAAAAGTGACAAAATCTCCGGAACGGCCCGAAGAGAACACCCTGTATATTTTGACATTTTGTGTTACAGTCTTTATTATTATATCAAAAACATCTAGAAATGAACAAAAACCATTATTACTTAGGTCTAAAAATTAACAAAGAAAAAATTGATAACAAAACATTATTACATTTTCTACTGCAACTACTCTAGTTAGTTTATGAGGATTCTCAACCCATTGTTATAAATTTGATCGGTTTATTTTTGTTGTTGTTATTTTTTGTTATCAATTTTTTCTTTGTTAATTTTTAGACCTAAGTAATAAAGGGTTTTGTTAATTTCTAGATGTTTTTGATATAATACTGTAACAAGCGTAGTAACATTGAATAGGCAATGGAAGACTGTAACAGAAAATGTCAAAAAATACAGGGTGTTATAACTACAGGAAGTTATATCTAAGAAACTGTAAACGTTGCATCAACATAAACACCAAATAATAACGCCAGTGATTTCACATGGTTGCAAAATACTTAATTAAAAAATTTCGTTAAATTCGGTCGAGCCGGTCCGGAGATTTTGTCACTATTATTTCATGACCTTCAAATGTCTTTTTCTCGAAAATTTTCTTATGTAAGGTTATAAAAATATGGCACTTATAGCACTTCATGCGCACTTCACACAGTTGCTACTGCATTTGTTCATCACAGCTTTGAAGTTCTTGATCGGAGCTCTCATTGCATCCAATTAGAGAGAACTGTCAGGTTGTGTTATTTTTTGGAGGATATCAAAGAGTGCCTTGTAATTTTACACCTGCCAACTTGTTTAAGCATGCGATATAAGAGAAAATTCTAATTAAGCTAATATCAAAGCTTGAAACAAAAAGTGGGTAGTGTAAACTCCTCAAATTTCATCAATGAAGATTATCTGTTATTTAATGGGAGTTGAGACTAACCTCAACCTCATCGTATATGAAAGGTGCACATTTGGTAAATTAAGAGTCACAATATTAAAGAGCAACGGACCAAGAACTGATCCCTGCGCTACACATATCTGCCATTGATCGAACATGATTGCCCATTTTCACTTTGGCAATATTAAAGCAGCAAAGTAATTTCCAGTCGTTAACTTCATGAAGCTTTTCAATTGGCGTTCATAATTCGAAAGAGTGTCAATTTATAGAATGGAAGCGTAGCGCGAGACGCCGGAATCTGTAAGGGTTGATGAAGAAGAGGAAGAACGCCGCCTCCGAGTACCGGAGAAAGTTAAATATGTACAGTGTACACGAATGAAGAATGAAAATGGAACGTGGGGCTAGGAGTGGGATGGGTAAAGGAAGAGGAGGGTAAAGGGAGAGGAGGGGTATCCTTGCTGGTGTAGTGGTGGTGGCCGAACGAAAACTCGTGCGCGGAAGAACCGTGGAGTGAATCGACGGTGGTATTTGTAGAGTCTACAAGAGCGAAGGAAAGAGTATCTGGGCGCGCGCGAGCGACCGAGGAGCGTTTGGCCTGGCAATATTTACCGACAGTTATACATTTTCCTGCTAAATAAATTATTTTAGTAAATGTCGGCATAAGCTGCGTGAAGGGAACCAAAGTCAATGTTTGAGATGTACGATGAGTGAATATTTAAAATATTTGCTCGGCGGAAACCTCCCAGCCGGAATTATTTCATTTGCAACTTTTTCCGACCCCCTTTCGTAACCTCTAAGACGGGACGAGAAAAATGCTCGGTGTTGATTTTGCGGCCCGCCGCGCTGTGCTTATGAATTCGGGTTAATGGACCACTCGAAATAAAGAACGACTCCTCCGATTTAGCTAGTGTTTACACAGTATTATACCATTCAGAAAATAATAGCTACCCACAGTCACGGTAAAAAGAAGTGGAACAATGTTTATAACAAATGTAGCTTTAATTTAGGTATTTATTTAATGAAAAAAAAATAGTACGGGGTCGTAATTTCAGACATGCCACCAATTTGTCAACGAAAATTATTTCATACCAATGTCAACAAGTTAATGTTATAGATAAAAACAATAATCTAACATTTTTTCTGACATCAGTTATTGACACTACGTTCTGAAATACACTTAGAGGAATAAATTGGCCAACCATTTCATAAGAGATTTGAAAACAATGTTTGGGTTATGGTGGGCAGATTAGCAACAGGCCAATGCAAAATCAGTAGGCAGTATCTAGCCGAATTTTGTCACTGATGCATATGCCAAATCAAAAACTGAAGGAAAGAAAACATTCAAATTTAATTTATAAGCTATCTTGTTATTTGTTTTCTAAATTGGCACTCTTTAATTTTGATATGCTGTAATATGTTCTGATTTCAATGATAATACTTGGGCGTCAAACAATTTTGGTCTCTATGTAAAAGTTGCACAGACATCATTGAAAGTTCTCATACTCAGGTCTTCAAATGATAGACGGATTAAATTTTAGAATTTTAGTAAGATGGCAATTGTAAAAAGCAAATATTTCTCTTCAACTCCCGAACTTTGAAATCATGACATTTCCTCCTAAAGCAGATGCTTATTATCTATAAACAAAACTATGTAACTCTAACTGGGTTGGTGCTTGTGTTTATACAAAAACCGCATTTTGAAAACACCGGTTTTCGAATTCCCAATTTCCAAAAAAACGGTTTTTGACTTCTTCAGGGGAAATCAATATTTCATATAAAAAATACCTTCTGTGAAAAAAAAAACCAAACGTGAAGATAAAGTAAATAAATAAAAAATAGTCCTGTGATGATTACCTACTTAATATTTTTCATATATCGTTTATTTCCAAACCCCGCAGAGGTCTGAGAAAAATTTTCAGGAAACGCGAAAAACCATATCTTCCACTGTGATTGCTATTTTCTTGAAAAAAAAAAGTAGAAAATCATCTTAGTAGTATATAAAGGAGAGAGCTGGAGCCACCACACCACCACACCGACACCACACGACTCAAACCGAGCGCGCCCGAACGCTGGAACCTGGAGTGTATGAGTCACACGTCGATGCTAGAGAGAGAACGCACTACGAATTTATTTTCGAGCGTAAAAATCCCCACGCATGCGCAAACCGAAAAAATTCATATATTTGGACAAATTTTTGCAATTCGCAATCAATTTTAAATACCAAGTTTTAGTTAGGCGGCTTTTGGAACGAAAATATCGTTAAGGCGGCGTTTAGAACAAAACGACGAGTTTTAGACGGCTTATGGAACGAAATAAAAACTTTAACATCTTTTTATAATAGTTATTTAACCAATTAGTATATTAAAAAGAGCGATTAATGATCGCGACTGTTTAACGCACGACCGATTAGGGAGTGCGTTAATTGTCGAGATCGTTAATCGCCGTTTAATATTCGAGTTGGTTACAAAATATTTCGTCAATCATATTCTTCTAGCGGCGCGGCGTCTACATAGATTTTATTCGTCGATGTCATTTGAGGTTAAATGACCATTTATGTAATTTGACACTGACAGTTCTGGACTGTGTGCCTGGATAACGGAATGTTTTGATTGGATGGTTTTATTTTACGTATGTTCGATTGGCTATAATGACGTCGATTGATTGGCTATAACAAATCATGCATTAATAGAAATCGTGCATTTATAGAACTTTTTAATAAATGATTTTCTATTCATTAAACATACTCATAAATAAAGTATCGACGGAAAATAAATATATTAGACGCGCTGAAGCCTTTTGACATATTTTATGACGCGCGGTTGCTCACGTACGTGTCTTACGACGCGCGTTTTCTGAAGCGTGTGTTTTCTGAAGTGTGTTCTATAACGCACGTTTTTTCGGTCATAAAAACGCGCTGAGGTAAACAGCGCCTCATAAACACGATTCATTCTTTTTCGGTGAGTATTGAGTATTCTACTCAGTACTCAAAATTTAAAAAAAAATGTGTATTCAGTAATCATAATCAACAATCATACTAATGAGTAGAATTTGTCCCACTCTGTAGTGAGGTGTATTTCTTTATTTCTACACGTTTTGCGATCGTTTTTTTCCATTTTTCCGGATCGGATGATTAGTTTTTTCTACCTTTGCCTCGATTATTTTAATATTTCTTATATCTCTTTCCGAAATAATTACCTAATTAAATTATTTTGATAAATTTAAATCACAAGAAATGTCACGAGAACAAAATTGGACGACAGAATGTCAGACTACTACATGGATCAAGGTTAGAATCAAAAGTCGCAATCAGGGTTGCAAACATTAAAATATCCTATATGAAACAAGAAAACAAAAAAACATGTTTACAAAAAATTTAAATAAACTGCATAGTTTCCTAAAGAAGTAACAAAAAGTGAAGACAGCTACAAATTTATGGCTGGTTATTTAAAGAAAGAAAAGTATGGTGTTTAGGTTATGATAGACTGCTGACTCTGGAACGAAATGAATGTCATTTAGGGTGGATTCTGGAAAGAAATTTTCTTTTCGAAAAAGGTTTTGAGGCGTTTAAAGTTGGTTAGGAAAGAATGGAATGCACCATTGGATTCTTTGGGTGATATTCCATGGAAATAGATACTTATCTCAATTTCTCAAAAAAAAATCGAGTAGGCCGTTTTTGGAAATAAACGACTCCTATTCTAGATACAAAATTTAATATAATATATAACATAATATGAACTGGCTCCTCAACTTGATTTTATCCTTCTCGGAACATTTCTATCTTTAGTTGATCTTTTATTTGTCTCAATACTGACATTTTCGCATTCACTCTCTTCGAACTATTATTTCTCCACGTTCTTGTTTACTCAGTTTTATCAGACTCGGACATTCATGTACATATAATGTTCATAGTATCCGTGAAGTGAATACACGAAACCTCTGAATCAAGTCTAGTCTTCATACTACACGTAGCTAGTTAAATAAACAATTCCCAGATAACATCCGAGCTTGGGAGATTTTTGTTTTCAACGCTGTAGCTGCCGCAGGGTTCCTTCGAAACGCCGTCGGAGCACGGTCGGCTTATTGTGCATTGTTCTAGCCTGCACGGGGCGGCAAAAAGTTAATTATAAAACCACATGTTTGCTCGGTACTCTCCGCCCGTGCCGGATATTAAATTGCTTTCACATTTATCACGGCGTAATACCTTTCCATTTAATAAACTTTGCAAATAACGCCAGACTCACACACCGGGCTATAATGGAAGAAGTTTACCTTTCGCTTGTCCTTTTATCATTAATTTGCAGAATGACGTAAACAATAAAGTAGAAGGTGAACATGATATTTTTTAAAGAAAAGTCCACAAAATTTAAAGATTTATTATTAGATATTATTAGTTTAATGATCAGGTCTAGTGCTATCTCACTTTCTTATACAATAACAGTCGTTAAATTTCTATTTTTATCACCTTTACAGCTATTAAAAATGCAATAGAATTTATATCGTACCGAATAAACCCGATTTAACAATTTTAGCCAATCGGGCGGAGGTGCCTCCAAAAACATTATTTTATTGTTTTATTTCAGGATTTTTCATCTAAATTTTTACATACTATAATTTTATTGATGTTCCAGTAACGTGTTAAATCTGAAAATCTAATCTGGCCATTAAACATTAGATTATTATTTTAATACTGATTATTTACTGCCAAAAATGTGGCTCTATCTAATAACTAGTGACGTATCTGGATTCTTTAAATAACAGCTGTAAGCATGATTATAAAGGATTTTCTTTGTCTCTGATTCCGAATCTGATGTCAGATATTCAACATTCAAAATGGCGGATACAATATAGCGACCAAAAACATCGGATTCGCAAGAAACATACTTCCGGTGATGCCTGAAGGTCCCAGATTTCAAATCTGATGGCAGTTCTCGGAATCTAAAATCTAAAAAGAGCATACAATTTACTTCTACTTTTAACATAATTGCCATATTTCCAGTTGTCCCAACGTTTTTAAAGCTGAAGCCACTATTTAGTCTCCATTGGCTGAACCTGCCACATTCCGTGTTTACAACGATACCAAACATTGTGTAATGTATAAGTAGCAGAAAATTGTATGATCTACAACAATTATAAAGCTTTTGCACTAAAATGCACCAGGCATATGATCGACCTGCCTGGTGGCCAAGTCCTTGTTTGTTGTTGATCGTGATTTTCGGCCCCTAGGTTTAGACAGAAGCGCGAAAGAAGTGTAAAAATGTACCCTATTTAAGCAGTTTTTAATAAACGCTGGTCTTTCCAATTTTTTTTTCTCCTAAACCGCTTGCCCAAAAAAAATCAAATTTACATAGAGTTTATCTCTAGATCTTGTCTACAGATTGGCATTTGTCTTTTCCTAATTTTTCTTGCAATAAAGGCTATAAACAAGATTTTCATGAAAGCGGATATCTCGGCAACGAGTATTAGAGTATTAGCACCACAACGCGATAGAAACGAAAATTTGGCAAAATTTTGTTTAATGAGACTATTGAAATAGAAGAACATTTCAGATGTTCATTAATCTTATAAAGCGATATAAATAAGCAATATAATTTTGGTATACCTACCGTGCAAGTACGTCACGGAGTTAAACGGGTCATCGTCTCGATTCGTGGTCGGCTTACAGCCTGCACCGCAGGCCCGTACTTAGAATTAAAACAAATATCGTACCCACATATTTATTCATGTAAGCAGAATTTAAGTTGCAGGTTAGAAATGGTGGACTCTTTGTTTAATGAAAGAATAGTTTGCAAGTGTACAGGGAAGAGCTGTTTTTAACGTATTTTTAATCAACAGCAGCAATCAAATTTAATATTATCAGGTTCCAGAAAATAAAAGAAATTATTTTTATTATTATTATTTATTCTCAAACCCCAATAATATGCATAACAGGTTGAGTTTGGGTAAAACCAAGATTATATAAATTATAAATACATAAATATTCTATTGATCACTAATTTCTTAAATAAAGTTTCTTAAGTAACTGCGTAGCGTGCGTACGTTTTTTGCAAGTCTTCCAGCAAAAATGCTGAAGTATTATTCAGTTTGACAGTTTGACACTGCTCGTAAAATCTAAAGCAATTCGTTCAACTCGCACCACCGAATGCAAATCATTACCATTTGATAACATAATAATTTCAGTAGTGTACCTAATTTCACATCGGCCATAATAAATTGCTATTAGGATAAATATGCGCGTATATACGGGACGTTATCGGTACGAGCGGCACACATACTAGTAATCAGCGCTGCCAGCCCGGTCTAAAATTTAATTGAAACAACATTTTACCGTGTCACCATGGCCGTAATTTATTTAATCATGAATATGTGCGCCGGCATTTTTACTCGCGTTAATGCAAATTTATCGAATATGATTAATCGTTGCGATACATTAGTTTGTTCGCGTTAATTTAATGATATATTAACTGTGTACACTCGTTGACAGTCCAGCTCTGTCCGTCCGAATCATTTAAAATACGAGTTTGAGTTTGTCGTGATGGATTGAACGGTTTCGTCAAAAACGAACGATGCGACAGATCAATACAACAGTCGGTATAAAACCATCCATCAACACGGTTCAATTCGTGGAATGGTTATCTGTAGATACTATTTGCCATTTGCTGCATGTTTAGTTATAAAGGGATATAGTAAACTCTTAGGGTTCAGATTTCTATTCACTATTCACCACAATAAATTGAAATTAAGGAAAAGAATGCTGAAATTACAAGAATAATCATTTAGACATATAGTGGCCAACTATTTGCAACCAAGTGTACAACGTATTTATTAGTTTCCTTTTGGCTCATTAGCAGAATTTGTAAAAGAAATTTTCTTTTCTTATTATTTGCGATATTTATTGTTAGAAATTCTACAATAAGTCAGAAAGATGTTCTGTCGATCTCGAATTACAACCATGAATGTTGAAACACTGGCCTATGTAAAATTTATGGTATAACCTATTTTGAATAAACATTGGAGTGTGAAGCTATTTTTATGCGATTTTTATCTTTTAGTTTATTACTAAACTTTTACCTCATTAAATAAGCAGTAGAAATAGCCCTAACCCAACCCTGCAAATAGTCCTCCCTCCTTTTTGAAATAGAATTTAAAAGTGGTCCACGTTTGTAACATTTAAATATTAATACAACTTCATAAAATAAAAATGTATAACTAAAAAATGTAAAATGTATACACATAACTTAGAGCCTGATATTTTGGGCTATTTTCAAAACAAAAAGGTATTGGACTATTATTGGAAAACCATCTTAGTGTGTTTATTCCTTCGCTCTACATTGTAAATGCTTTATTTTTTGTAATTATTTCCTCAATATTTCATAAAAATCAGCGTTAAAAATTGAATCACAAAAAGTCCCGCCAAAACGATACTTTCTGCTGTGTGACGTCACCCGATAGTAGATGTCAAATCGGCCCATATGGTCTGTTAGCAGCGGCATCGTCGCCGTTTGGTAATTGAGTTGTATGATGTGTTGTTTCCACAAGTTCTACATAAAAATGGGTTATAAATGGTATATAAATCCACAATGCAGAAATACGTCAAGAAAAACTCCGGATAAACTATTTGTAGCTGTTCCGCAAGATTTGAAACTGCGAAGAAAGTGGTTGGCTCGTAGAAATCTAAATTAAATAAATGGCGGCCAATACAAGTGCTTTTTATTGTGAAGATTACTACGACAAAAGTAAAACTGACTAGAATAAGTTATCTATCGTATTTTCGAACCAGGTATTATCTGATCTGACAGCTTAAGGTTAGGGCTATCCTAACCTACAAAGTTATGCTTACATGGCACTTTAGTGCTATTAAATTCATACGGCAGAAGCATAAGAGCGCGTTCGGATAACCCGGTATTGTACGGTGAGAGTGACGCGCTCCATAATAGGCGGACTAACGTCATACGGCGTTTATCTGCATATAAGAGAGAGGCAGCCGACCCAGGTTATCTGAGCATTGCTCTCCCCATACCCTACCCTGACAAACCGAACGCGCTCTAAGCGAACTAACGAATGACGTCACTGGAGACTGAGCCAATTACAGAGCGTTTTCAATCACGTGATAGGACGTGAATAAAATTCAATTTTAATTTTGGTTTTTAATAGAAATAAAGCATATTTTTTTGAAAATTAATAACAAATAGTTTTCTTAAACTGTAATCTATTAGGATGACTATAATACAAGCCATATTTTTAATACAGTCAAATACCCTATTGTACTTTTCTTATAAAATTATTAAACATACAAGTCCATCGTGTGTTGTTGTAGCAATAAACAAATAATGGAATATAATTTGTTATTCTTTATTATCGTACCACGTACAATGGAAAACTCATGGTTAACAGCATTCTTAAACGCAGGAACTTGATAGCTATTTAACCAACAAGTATATTAAAAAGAGCGATTAATGATCGAGACTGTTTAACGCTTGAGCGTAGCGAGAGCGTTAATTGTCGAGATCATTAATCGCCGTTTAATATTCGAGTTGGTTACAAAATTTGTTCGTCGATCGTATTCTTCTAGCTTCGTCTACATAGATTTTTCTTCGCCAATATCTTTTTAGGTTATATGACAATTTATGTATGTAATTTGACACTGACAGTTCTCGAGGGCGGTATGTTTTGATTGGAAGGTATCATTTCACATATGTTCGATTGGCCAATCAAACGACGTCTTTACGTCGTGTGATTGGCTATAACAAATCATGCATTAATAGAAATCGTGCATTAATAGAGTTGTTTAATAAACGATTTCCTATTCACTAAACTGATTCATAAATAAACGATCGACGGAAAAGTATTTTAATTCAGGAGATTCTGTCTAAACGCCAGAAATAAGACGATTAATTTTGATTTCCGGAACCTACTTTAGCGTAAAATGTCATAATTATAAAAAATAAAATACTATACTTTTTATAGTTTGTATTCAAACTTTTTTCTGACTTTTCAAACCAACTCCATTTAAAAGCCACGTGATGACAAACGTTAATAAAAAATATTTATTGTACCATAGTCGTAGTATTTTGATTCAAATTTCTGATGGCAATATTTAGATATCTATTTTTAATTCATGAGATAAGAGTATTTTTCAAAAGACTCTCAGACGTCAATAGTATTTCATAAAAATACATAGTGTTTTTGCTATATCATATTCAATTTCTGACCATCAATTGTTTTCGCCCCTATAGTATTTTGTGACTTCCCTCCCCCTAGTTTTCTTATTATTTTCGTAGATGATTTAATTGTCATGGCATAACAATTTTATGGTTTTACGAGAGAAACAATCAGAAAAACTAAAGGCAATTCAAACTTTTAAGAGCATTTTTATGAAATTCTATAGAGTTAGTTTGGTATCTGTAAAATTAATGGGGGTTTCGATAGATTTCTTTGGTCTGAATTCAAATTCCGACTCAGTTCAGACAGTTTTTGTTCTGTTGTATGCTTATTTTTAAGAAGCACAGCCATACAACCTTAAACTGATCTTTTGGATAGGTTTAAACTAATTTTGGTTTGGAAAATGTTGTTTCAGCTATTGCAATTGAAACAGGAATCGTTAAAATCAAAATTAGAGCAGTGCTAATTACTGCTAAAAGTGTACTACAAATGACAACATACTCGATAAAGAACAATTAATGTAATTACGTTTTAAAAGTTTTTTAAAGGATTTATTTTATGGAAATCTCTAGATCATCAGCACATTTGTTTAAACGTTTATATACAATACATTGTAGACCATAAAATTAATAAAAATTTAGAAAAGAGACGATTAATTTTGATTTTCGAGAAACTACATAAGCCTAAAAATGTTTACAAAATAAATAAAAATAAAATACTATGTCGTTCTCTTTTAGTTTGTATTTAAACCTTTTTAATACCTTTTTCAAACGAACTTCATTTAAAAAGCCATGTGATGGCAAATGTGAATCAAAAAGAGAATTGTTGTGACATAGTCTTATAGTATTTTGATTCTAATTCCTGTGTCCACTATTTAGATCTCTATTTTTAATTCCTGAGATAAGTGTAGTTTTAAAAAGCCTCGGACCCTATATTATTTTATAAGAATACACAGTGTTACGTATATCTATCTCAATTTCTGATCATCAATTGCTTTCAACCCTATATTGTTTTGTGACTCCCCTCCCTCCTCCTTTTCTTATTGGGTTGGTAGATCCATTTTGTCTTACTGGCACAACAATTTTATGGTTTTGAGAACATTTGAGAAACACAAATTCTATAGATTTCTTTGATCTGAATTCGAATTCAAACTCAGAAGTTGCCCAGTTTTTGCATTGTTGTTACTTATTTACTTATTTTCAGAAGTCACCTTAAACTTTTCTGCTCCACTGATTTTTTTGAAAAGGTTAATCTATTTTTACTTTATCATACGTAGTATGTAAGGTATTGTAATGTGTGTGTGTGTGTGTGTACCCGTTTTTTGTGGCGACGATTCCGGAGAAACTACTAAAGGTATCGGGACGAAACTTCATATTTAGAAGTTTCATAACCAAACTTAGAGCTGAAAAGCTTTCTGTTGAAGAGGGTCCAAACGAACTGGAGGTTTAGTCTTAGCATTTTTGAAAGATTTTGCAAATAAGCCGCTATTTCTGGAATTTTGTCGAAATAGTTAAATAATAAATTAAAGATGAGGAAATTCTGAATCATTTAAATCATTTATCACTATGACATTTTTTGGTACAATCAATAGTTTAGCTGCATGAGCAAATTGTATTTCTACGAGATCGGTCGCACTGCATGAAAACTAGTAGCCAGGATTTGTGAGATTTTTTGATTCTAATGACAGTAGGTAGTCTTGGTGTCAAACGCTAATGTTTTGGCAATAGCTCCTGTCAATATAAGCTGCGTTCGCATATTGCATTACACTTTTTACACCCAATAACACGTAAGTGTCATTTGGACAGTGTCCGGTGTCAACGGAGTACGATATCCGAACGCAGCTATAATCGACATATCTGTCTAGTGCTAGTAGTTTTATTTTAATGCAGACAAGGCCGATCACGATCAAATAGAGTCTCATGTAGCTAAACTATTAATTTTATATGTAGTATGATAAAGTCATGTGCCTGGCCACATCAGATTTTTTTTAAAATTTGCGCTGTGATAATTACACAATAAAATGATTAAGCTAATTACTTTTTAAAACATTTTTAAATGATGTTTTCCAAGGATATCGTAGATCATCAGCACATTTGTTTAAACGATCATATACAATAATTGTAGATCAAGAAAATGTACCAAAAATGTTAGAAAATATCAATATTTGACTAATATTTAAAAAAATATACATTACTACCTGAACCATGCAGAGCAAAACCTCTATCTACTACCGACACTACGTATTTCGTTCAAAAAAAATATATACAAAAGTGACAAACGACCGGAAAATATTCAACACAGAGCGACGACATTAGGAACGCCTGTTAAGGTTGGGTCACGGCTATTATGAATTCACCATAAAAGCCAGAAAGAAATTCCCAATAATGCCCTGTAAAGCCACTGTCAAAGTGGCATGTTTGTACCTCGTGTCCATTGTTGTCAATTCGTGTAGGTGTTATATATTTATAAATAGGCTTATTGTTGACTTTAGGCTTCCACACAGAACTACTTCCGATAAATAACATAATAGAATTTGTATAAAATACATTTTCTTACGTGGGAACGATGTAAAGACGTCCAGAATCTTTGAATTCAGTAGGTAATACTATTAAGAATATTCTTTATTGTCGATTTATGTGAATTTCTATACACTCTATTCTTTGCATATTTCTTCCTTCGTTCCAGTTTCTTTTTATCAAAGTTTTCTGGAGAGAACATTTCTTATGGGTATACAAAATATTTTAACGTTTTTGGACTACCATCGTCCAGTGTCTAATTAAGTTAATTAATTATCGTCTGTAACGATCGAGGGTTGTAACAGTGGGCGTCTGAAGAATTTTCCTTGGCAGGTACGGAAAGCGTCCGCAAGGGTGCGACACATGTAATAATGAGTACATTGTTTGCACTAGGTGACGTCAATGTTTACCCTGTCGGACATATTGCGACGGTCGTCGTAGGTAATTTCCTGGCCGTGTGCGAACGATCCAACCCCGCCGATAGAGGGGACCTCCATCGAATATTGCCCGAATCTTTTGACACAATAACGGTCACATCCCCTAGAACACATTATTAGCCCTTCAAGGTGTAATTTTATTGATTAAATTCAACAATTGTCTTTCATCCTGATATAATATCATTTTGCAGGAATTGTGTATTTTGTATGTTGAAATTGTAAATCATTTATTGAATCGACACAAACAGTTTGATTTATAACAAAAGATACCTATAATAAATAGCCCGATCTTTTTAAACATTTTAATTTTTATGATTTACATCAATTTCTCTCTTAATAAAGAAGTTACAATAAGAACAGCAATGACATGACGCTAACGGGCTAAAAACGTACCGAGCAGTAGTAAGTGGGCTGTGGGAAATAAAGAAGAATGATGCTTACAGCACCGACTTGAATCCCAAGAGGTCGAGTCAGAGTTTCTGTTGCTACGACCATTCCAGCGCAAAAAAAATGGCAGTAACAAAATGGGACAAAATCCCACAAAATATTAACATTAACTTAACTAATTCAATGAATAACTGCATGAAAGCTATTGTTGGAGCACGAGGAGGTCACACATGTTATTAAAAAGTTTCTGCGAACTATATATCTTAAAACATTCCAACTTCTTTTACAAGAAAGTGTTTTGGCAATATATTTTCCCATCACTTGATGCCAGAAAATCTTAATAAATGACGCATTTTATTTAGTTACTTTATTTTTTAAATAGTTCGTGTCATGTCATTGCTTTTTTATTGTAGCTTCTTTATTTTAAAAAAATCTGATGTGGCCAGGCACATGACTTTATCATACTATATATAAAATTATTAGTTTAGCTGCATGAGATTCTATTTCATTCTTCAAAACATCAGCGTTTGACAGTACCTACTGTCATTAGAATGAAAATATGTCAAAATCTAGCTATCTAGTTTCATATTAATGCAAACACGATCGATCTCAATCAAATACAATTTGCTGATGCAGCTAACCTATTAATTTTACCAAAAATGTCATAGACAAAATTATACAAAGAAATGGCGGCTCTTTTGCAACATCCTTGAAAAATGCTTTGAGTAAACCTCCAGTTCCTTTGGACCCTTTTCAACAGAAAGCTTTTCAGATCTAAGTTTGGTCATAAACTTTCTACATATGAAGTTTCGTCCCGATACCTTTAGTAGTTTCTCCGGACGTCGCCACAAAAACACGGTAACACACAGACCGACATTTTTTGTACCTTGGTCAAAAACGTTCAAGAAACCCTAAAGGACATATTTCCGCTAAAATCTCAAACATTTTTTTTGGCACGATTACAATACTTTATCATAGTACGTATGATAAAGATAAAACATAATAATATGGTTCAATTGGTTCAAAAGGTACGTAACTTATTATTATTAGTATTATTGTTATTTACACAGCAAATATTTGATTTGTATTTATAGCTATAAAACAGCTTTTTTTTCTTACTGTCAATGATCGCCCAGCCTAGACCGCTTAGATAAAAAATTTGAAAATAGTAGGGTTAATGACGTCCTAAGATTTGTAGATTTTCTTTAAGTTTTCCTTCTAGAAAGGTATTTTTTGCGAATTAAAATCTACAAATATAATTTTCATAAAAATTATATGGTATGAAAACGATTTTTAAGGGTGATTTGTTGTTAACGAAAATACTTATAGGCCAAAAGCTAAAGTTATTGCACATCTACAAATTAGTACTTATAGGCTCTAAAACGCGATTTTATATAAAACATTCTCAGAAAACCCAAAGGGATGCAAATCCGGGGTACTATTTTTATGACGAGACAAATATAGATGGGAAAAGTAGTATTTTTATTATCCATTAAAATTAAGAATTATTTAATCTCTAAGACGGTTAGTTATTTTAAATGTCCTCTGACGCGTCAATTTTTAATTATCAAAATACAGTTATATATATTTAAAGCAATAAACCAGTAAGATAGTCTAGGAAATGCCTTGCCAGACATATTTTCTACGATACTTGTCGTACAGCAATAAAAATGCAGGTTTCAATAAAAATGCATGTGCACGATACTTATCGTACTACTCGTGAACACCGGGCCTTATGTTACCATTTTCCTAAAATGGAGTAAAAAGGTAGCAAACAGTGGCAGATATTTTATATGAACGTGTTTGTTTATGAAAATTGGAAAGAATCTAAATCTCTATGAAATTTAAAACACCCCCGTTTTACCATTTTGCAAAACTCAGATGACGGGATAATTTTTAATAAAAAAATAGGATTATCTTCTTCTTCAAAGTAAAGAAGCGCGTCTTACTTCCTTGGACTACTTGTACATGTTTAGGTATAAGATTGTAAACCTCAACAGTAAAAGGTTTTCGAAAAACAAAGATACATTTGTTTTGGCACTTTTGGCACTAAACCTCCTGTTAACGATTTAAACTGAGAGTCTGTATGAAGGTTTGGTAATCTTTACCAAAGTAACAGCTGTTAGTTATACCGAAGAACAATGTGTATGAGACCGAGTAACGTACAACATTACACTTATTATTATTACGAACTTTATTTTAGGACATCCGGTTGGGTTGATTTGACATTACACTTATCGACCCACAATCGTTTCTTATTATTCTACCAATGTTCTAACGGTCAGAATATAACCTAGAAGTTTGACAGATCTTGATAATTGAGTGTTATGATAAAAATTGTTTTTTACTTATAAGGTAACTACAATTCGACTTCTTTTTACATGGCTACAGAATAACAGTAATTAAGAAAATTCTAATAATATCTATTTAGGCTGACTAAAAATGCTTTATATTTTCATAATAGTGCTGTGTACTATTTTGTAACCACTATTATTTACAAATTTAGGGGTGTCGGAATTAGGTATATGTCAATATAGCATGTCCGTAAATCAGACATGTGTGTCGGAATTGTGTACATGGTTAGAAGTAATACATATGGCTCTGTTGCTGTCTTTACACAAGAAAATAACATTTCCATCGTTTGCTATATTACAATTAATTGTACGGCTTTTGTCCAAATTCCGACACGAGTGCCGGAATTACGGATGTCAATAATCCCTAATTATTACAGGGTGTCGGAATTACGATCATCAATAGTCCCTAATTCAGTCATAAATATCGACAGGCATCATAGGAGATGATGAAATAAGACAGAATGATGCTACACTAGCAGCAGAGAGTAGCGATTTTGGCATTAATACACCACCTTTTGAGATAACAGTTGAACTCATGCCATCTCCACAAAAAAATCACTATTGAGGCCTAAAGCACCCAAATAAAGTAAAAAGAAATTGTTCTTCTGTAACACTATCTCTAATGCTTGGAGATAATATTTGTTAGGAAGCACACAAGAAAATTTTTCTACAGAAATATGAGAGGGAGCGAAAAAGAAATAGAATAAAAAGCTGCGGCAAGAAAAAGAGAACACTAAAAATTCCAGATGCAAGAAACGTTAAAATACAGATGAGGTAGACAGGGCAGACTGAAGAAGACTAAGGACTTATTTTATATTGTGTTTCATTAAAAATGGTAAAACATAAATGTTTAACATTTCTTAATAATAAATCTTATTTAAAAATCTCTTTATTTAGGATCACTGCCTGACTTAGGTTCACTGAGGTGTCAGATTTCGGATCAAAATATACGCTTAGTGTCGGAATTAGGGGCAATTGTTAAACTTATAAAATATAATATAAATTACATAACTATTATCAATTTTCTTTTAAAATGAATAGCCAGATATCTTTAGAAGGAATAATAGAATAATAAATATAAATTCTACAGTTACAAATGTAACAAAAATTCCTTAACCTGTCTGAATTTGGGGCGCTTACCTTAGGTCTAATCTGCGCACAGGCGCTGACTTACAAGCGATGCCAAATAAGCTTACTGTATTCGTAGATCGTACCGTAAGGTCTGCTGTAAACTCTGCTTATTACCTATTTTTTGTATAGCAGGCATACTTTTGTGTAGATTCTCAAATCCCTATTAGCACTTTAACCAAAATTACTAAGATTATTTAGATTCCTACTGAACCCAGATATGCTATAGTACTAACACCGAAAAAGATGACACCGGATTTACACATTTCGGTGGCGTTTGCGTTTTTCGTGAACGCGTTCTGCTTCTTTTTTAGCGGGCGACCGGTGGCGCCCGGGCAACTATTAAAATATTCATGGCATAAGCGGCGCGGCGGACCAACCGACGTGTCAGCAAGTCTAAATTGGGCCGGCTATCGCAGGAGGCCAGAAGTGCAGCCGAGGTTCTATCAGCGCCGACAGACGAGCACCGCGCTCCCCCTGGCGCCCTAAGCAAACACTACACCAGCCGGCCCGCAGTGCCCCCTGGAACTTGTCCAAACAATGTTCTCATCAATCAAATACCACCCAACCACCCCCCATGCACGCCGCGATCCACCCCCAGCGTATACAACATCGCCGCCCCCGTTCGATATATGGAGGTATGGATGAGAAATACACCCAGATATAACCTATATTTCGTGTGTGGTCCTTACGAATCCTGAAAACGGATATTATGTAATATTATTGAAAGTGGCTAAAAATTTTAAAAGTACCTACTTTACAGCTTATACCTAAATCAAATGTTAAAAAGAGAAAAATTAAATTAATTGAGCTATTTTGAATGTGCTTAATTTACATTTCAGAGGGTAACTAAAGCCGTAGCACACTTTACAGTCGCTTTTGTCACTTCTTGAGTGTGTTATTATATTTATTTATTATGTTTTTCCCGAATTAATAATTGATAACTAGAAAATATTCTGCATAAAGTGCATTAAAACAATAAGTTAAAATTATTTTCCGTCGTTTCCGTCTGTAAAAACAATATATTGTGATACAAGCAAACATTACTTTATATAAAGTAATATTTTAGCTTTTTCTTAAACATACATTTTAATTCGCACAAAGAAATATTTGATTGTTTGCCTGCTTTATTTTACTTTATCATACATTGTATGACAAAGTATTGTAATCGTGCCAAAAAAATGTTTTGAGATTTTAGCAGAAATATGGCCTTTGAGATGTTGTTTTGAGATGTTGGTTTTGCTTTTTTATGGCTTTTTTATATTTGATAAGTACTTTCACCCAACATTCTGGGCATCATCAGACCTACGATATAACAGCCATTTTATACAATAATTTCGCAAAAAAGTGGAAGTGCCACGCACATTTCAATACAAAAACTGGTACTGGCAAGACTGAGACACAAATAAATGTCCAGACGCATCTGAGAGCTTCTATAATTCACAACGACACAACCACAACACACGAGCAACGTTGCTCCACTTTTTTGCGAAATTATTGTATAAAATGGCTGTTATATCGTAGGTCTGATGATGCCCAGAATGTTGGGTGAAAGTACTTACCATATATAAAGAAGCCATAAAAAAGGAAAACCAACATATTTTATTCCTAAACTGACATTTGGGACTACCTTTAGACGTTAAAGAAACCTCACTTCATATTTATAAGTTTCATGACCAAACTTAGAGCTGAGAAGGTTTTTGTTCAAAAAGGTCCAAAAGAACTGGATGTTTACTCAAATCATTTTTCAAGGATTTTGCAAATGAGCCACCAAGTTCTGAATAATTTATGTCTATGACATCTTTTGGTAAAATTAATAGTTTAGCGGCATGAGCAAATTCTATTTGATCGAGATCGATCGTGTCTGCATTAATATAAAACTGATTAGCCAGGATTTGACAGATATTTTCATTCTAATGACAATACGTAGTTTCAAACGCTGGTGTTTTACCATTACCAACTGTCAATAGTATCAAATTATCTGTCAAATCCTGGCTAACTAGTTTTATTGTAATGCAGACACGACCGATCTCGATCAAATAGAATCTCATGCAGCTAAACTATTAATTTTATATATTGTATGATGAAAAAAATAATGGTTTAAAAAGTCATGTGCATGGCCACATCAGATTTGTTTTATTTATGACGCTGGACGAATCAAATTTTGTAAATTACTAATAGACAAAAAATGCCGTTGTTTGGGCTACTTTTGAAGTTGATTATGACTTCCGATTTTTTTCGGAAATGACGTCCTAATGGCATACAGAGATGTCATTACACAATGTCATTCACATGGTCGGAGATAAAATACACAATCACAATTAGAATTCGAAAATAAACACACTTAAAATTATTTTGAATATAGAGATCATTGTATATTACTACTTTATGAATAGGATGGTTCAATTACGGTAGTTAAATTTCAATATTTTCATTTTTCCAGATTTAAAAACTAACGAAATATATATTTATTCGAATATTAACATTCATCCATAAGCTGATTTGGATCATTAACCCAATATTTTTTTTATATTTCCCTGCTTTAAACGATATTTCTGCGCTAAGATTTTCAGCAAAATAAACAAATTATTATTTATGTCGTTGTAATCGAAAAAATGTATCTATCGAATAATTAGGGTGCACCAATAAAGTACCCGGAAAAACATGATTTATTGCAAGAAATCAAATCAAAGAAATCACGCTAGAGGGCGCAAGTAATACAATATCGGACAAAAACGATTTAGTCAGTGTTTATTTGACAACTTTCGACTATTTTCAAGAATTTATAGCCACCTAGATTAAAAAACAAAAAGATATTTGTTTGTTGCCTTGGTGATAAAAATGGACGATCGAAATGTTTTTGTGTTCAGAATGTCATCCTGATTGAAAATATCACACAAATAATATAGGATGCCACTTAAAATTTGAATGATGCCGTCATTTCCGGAAAACCAGAAGTCATGCTAACCTGAAGAGCATGCCCAAATTTTTTTTTCTATTAGCATTCTTCAAAATTTCATTCGTCCAGAGTTATAAATACTAAAAATAACCTTGTATTTGCATACAAGGAAAAGCGTTTTTTCTTTAGTCATATTTTTGCTTCGGTCTAAAAATACGTTTACTTTTGTTAAAGAAATCAAATTTTGATTAAAATAAAAGTATTGTTAGTGTGAATACCTCATCCAACTGTATTGTTAGCTGACGCTGTAATCCCTCCTCTCACATGTCTACTCGCTATCGCTCGTGCGATAAAAGGTCTCGATCATTAATCGCACTAAAATTTACTTTTTCAATTATTCCTCAGATTCAAAATCTGGTATCTATCAAAATTTTTATCTACAATGATTAACTACAACTTCCCACAGACAAGGTTCAAGCTTTTATTGAAATTACTTAGAGAACTCAGACCAGGACATGATATTTTAGTGTTAATAATGCCGTTTTTCTTTTGACAGTTTTCCTAATGATATTTTTTGCAAAAATGTGACAAAATACTTTAAATCAAGGCATCAAATGTCTTGGTATTCCTTTTGAGTAAAAAGCTTTGTAAAATGTTCCTGAGTATAACTGTAATAGATGGGAAGAGCTAGATATAAAGAAATAAAGAGTATAATCATTCTTAACTTAATTCCACACGAACGCGATTAAACCGTCCAGGTAATAAAAGTAACCATTTGTAACAGTGTTACGGTTAATAGGCCATTAAACAATTTAATTATAAATCACCGTGCTTGTCGGGGCAATATATCTCCCTGGTCGTTGGTCTTCATCGGTAATAAATATATTGGTGACATAATTAGGGCATATATTACGCCTATTCGTCCACCTCTCCCATAGGAGTACATGGGTCGGCCGGCAAACAAGGCGCACACATGACAATAAGCCATGACAAATTGCCGGGCTCAAATGGATTGCGTAAAGCTTCCCGCTGTAACGGGGACCAGGATCTAAGCTCTGACAAAAAAAGATCGCTTACTCTCCCACATTACTACAAGAGCACAATGTAATGAATTTGTCTTGCAATATTCGCCTCCATGTGTACACATTATTATAATATATTATTATATGTATGATCCGTCTACAAATTTATCAAGGCTGTTTAAACTTCTTTGGGGTGCATGATGTGGTGCTCTAGGTGTTTGGACAACGACCCATAAAGTCTAAGAGCAGAATTTGTATGGCCAAAAACCTATTTTGGTCGGCGTTGAATTAATGCTACAGTGGTTCGGAGTCCACGTTAAACTGTAGGTCCCCGTAATCCATAATAGGAGAAAACACCAATAATACCAGTTGTAAATACCAAGTAATTGCACGAAGGTATGTAGTCAGAAATATCAAAGAAAACGGTAGTTCCAATAGCTGCAGAAATATATTACTTTAAGGTTAAAAATATTTATTTGCAATATGTATTGGTTTAATTGATGAAGGTATAGATATTTTTAAATCAAAGCAAAAAAATTACTTTAAAAGAATGAACGTTGCCTTACAGGCACTTTATATTTGCTCTTAGGTTATATCAGTTTGAGAACCTCTGAAAATCGAAAGGTGCCATGGAAATACGAATTGTAACCTTTTTCATGCCTTAAATAAAATAAGACAAATATATTTGTTGAAATTTATATTTACTTTAACCCATGGAAATCATTAGGGGCATGAGAAAAATACAATTTGAAAAAAAAGTATCGTATTTCCAGTAGACTAAAAGCGCGCCTAACGCGTTTGGAATATTAATTATTTTAATTTCAACAACAACAAAACACAAACAAAGGAGTAACTCATATCATTATTAATGCTGAATGAGTTCTACGTAAAATTCCTCACAAAATAAAAAGTATTCTTATATACACTTCTTAAATACAGTGATTCTCAACTTTACCCAATATTTAGATTTTACAACTCCGTCAATAATTTTATAGTTTTGTATTAAATATTCAACAAAAGCACCTGTCCAACTCTTTTTGAGAGCTCATAAACTTATTCCCCTGATAGTGGGCTAAAATTGGAAAAAAAGGACCCTTATATTGGAGCACTCGTGGTTTTAGAACCGCTCTGTACAAGAAAAAGTGTTAAATGCCTTTTTGTGAAAAATTTTATAAATATTATTTTAAAATTACGAAATCGTATTCGTCTTGCGGGGTCTTGCGAACTTGCATGTTAGATGGTGGCTGTTAAAATACTTGTCGCGTCGGACCCCAAACGGCCCAAACCAATGTTGCCAGATTAGGGGATTTTGGTAACATTACTTAACCCCAAAAACATCCTCCAAGGTACTACTTTTGGGGGGAAACCCCACAAAACTGGGGGGAAAACCCCCAATCTGGCAACGCTGGCCCAAACGGGCTGGATTTATTACCCTTATTTTTGCTAATTTCCCACTACTATAAACATTGTTGTGTTTTAAATCATATGTATCATGGCACCCTCAGATAAATACCTATAATTCTAAAACGGCTACCATTATAAAAAGGTAAATAATATTTTCAGTGAATTTAATCAAACAGTAGGTATTTAATTCAAAATCTACAAAAAACGTGTTCCTATTAGTCCAGTCAAAACGTTTCCGGGGGTGCCTGTCCCAGGAAAGAAATATAGAAGTTTCTTTCTGTTATTCTATATGTTTTTTGGGGTGCTGAATCCGAATTTCAACTTTGCTACTTCCCACGGATGTGGCTTCACAAAGAAATTCGCAAAGAAACACAAAATTTTCGTCATTTTTTCAGTTTTCTTTGCGAAAAAGTGATAAAACTTTTCGAGGTAGACCATCCTATACAAAAATAAAGTACATTACATTTCCGATAAGAACACCCCTGAAATGCATTTTTGGTTGAACGGTTTGGCCGCTAGAGCGCGCTGAAAGAAAGTCAAATTTTCCTACTTTGTGTAAAACCCACTTTTCGTGTTAGTTAAAAAGGCTAGGATTGTGCTAAAAGTACATTAATTTAACTATAAATTGCACATCTTAATCACTTATTTTGACCAAATCGTGTAGCCGCGAGAACTGGTTGATATTTTATGTCATATTAAGTTAAGCGAAGCCGCTGTCAAGAGCCGCTAAGCATCGAAGACTTAATAAAAAGTCCAGAAAAATATATAATACATTAAGTATTAATTAAAAAGAGCAAATTGTATAGGTTTTAAAAACTAAATAGTAATAATTTAGGATTCTACTGAATTTTTGGTGAAGGGCTCTTGTCTAAGCGGTTTCGCATAATGTGACATAAAATTTCAACGCGCTCTAGCGGCTACACAGTTTGGCCAAAATAACCGATTAAGTTATGCAATTTGTAGGGAATTTAATGCAGTTTTATCAGAATCTAAACTTTTTTGTAATTTCTCGCTCATTACATAAAGTAGGAAAATTTGGCCTTCTTTCAGCGCGCTCTAGCGGCCAAACCATTCGATCAAAAAATACACTTGAGGGTGCTTTGTATAGGAAATTTAATGTCCTTTATTTTTTTATATAGTGGTCTACGTCGAAAAGTGCACAGTTTTATGACTTTCTGGCAAAAAACTGAAGAAAAGTCGAAAATTTTGAGGGTTGTTGCGATTTTCGTTGTGACGCTATATCCGTGGGAAGTAGCACCCCAAAAAAAACATATATAATGAAAAGAAAAGAAAACTTCTATATATTTTTCCTGGTCAAAACACCATTTGACAGGACTATATGTCGCTAAGACATAATTATTTTTCATGGGACCGTGCGATTTTCAGATTCGCGAAAAAATACTAAATTTCAAGCAATTTAGCCATATTATTGTGTTAAAAATATGACATGTGCTATCATATCAAATTACTCAGAAAAATGCTGAAATCAAACATCTACAAAACCATACATGGCATCCATAAGAATTTAATAGCGAAAAAAATCAACCTGACTTAATCTAATTGTAAATAAAAAAGTTCATGTAAGATTCTTAATAGGCACACAAATAATAAACTTATCAGACAATCCAACATCCAATGGGACACACTGTATTTCTTTCACTTAAATAAATATTCCAAACAGCTGCCGAGTATTAGTAATATGTAGTAAATATATTTTGTGACAAAGGAACATGTTTCTCTGGCTGATTTTATTCAAAAAGATATGACAGAAGCAACTAATTTCTAGATTGTACAACCATTTGAAAATGTGTTGCTTGAAATTCGTAGTTCAGACCAGATAAGAACCACCCCTGAACCAATGTAACTGACCGTCCTAAGATTCAAATGGCCAAACTCTAGAAATACAAATTCTAACAAACATTAAAAAAACAGAAACGTACCACCAGTTAGTTTACCCCTCACAATCCAAGCTAACTCAGAAAAGAGCTATAAAGCATCGGTCGACACGCATCTATGTATATTTATTAAGTCAAATGGCCAAACTCTAGAAAGACAAATTCTAACAAAGATTTTAAAAAACAGAAACGTACCACCAGTTAGTTTACCCCTCACAATCCAAGCTAACTCAGAAAAGAGCTATAAAGCATCGGTCGACACGCATCTATGTATATTTATTAAGTCAAATGGCCAAACTCTAGAAATACAAATTCTAACAAAGATTTAAAAAACAGAAACGTACCACCAGTTAGTTTAACCCTCACAATCCAAGCTAACTCAGAAAAGAGCTATAAAGCATCGGTCGACACGCATCTATGTATATTTATTAAGTCAAATGGCCAAACTCTAGAAAGACAAATTCTAACAAAGATTTTAAAAAACAGAAACGTACCACCAGCTAGTTTACCCCTCACAATCCAAGCTAACTCAGAAGAGAGCTATAAAGCATCGGTCGACACGCATCTATGTATATTTATTAAGTCAAATTGCCAAACTCTAGAAAGACAAATTCTAACAAAGATTTAAAAAACAGAAACGTACCACCAGTTAGTTTACCCCTCACAATCCAAGCTAACTCAGAAAAGAGCTATAAAGCATCGGTCGACACGCATCTATGTATATTTATTAATGCAAATGGCCAAACTCTAGAAATACAAATTCTAACAAATATTTAAAAAAAAACAGAAACGTACCACCAGTTAGTTTAACCCTCACAATCCAAGCTAACTCAGAAAAGAGCTATAAAGCATCGGTCGACACGCATCTATGTATATTTATTAAGTCAAATGGCCAAACTCTAGAAATACAAATTCTAACAAAGATTAAAAAAAAACAGAAACGTACCACCAGTTAGTTTACCCCTCACAATCCAAGCTAACTCAGAAAAGAGCTATAAAGCATCGGTCGACACGCATCTATGTATGTTTATTAAGTACATATTTAATGTTTGCCGTGCAATCCTTGACAATATAGGTCCGTGTGCCGGTTGAGCACTATGCAAAGGGACGACTTCTTCGTTTTTCTAGTCGACAACCACCACCGAGCTCGCTCCACTTCGTTTACGTGAGGATCAGGACGGGCAAATCGCAGTGCGTGGATCACGCCTGCCTTCAACCCTCGAGCACGGAGATATGACGATGCGCTCCGTCCGCATTGGTACTACTACAGGTAACAGTCAACAGGCTCAAATATTTGCAAATCCGTCTCGAATGTAAATATCCCCGTCCAAATCGGGTGGATCTGTTGTTATTACGTCATGCTATGCATGCTAATCTAAGCTTGATTTGATAAATATATAGGTACTGTTGTGAATCCAAACGGATGGTGTACAAGTATAATATAATATGCTGAAGATTCTTGATAGGTTTAAAGCCGAGGCTACATATTCGTACACTTGCCAAATATTTGCCACATGTTAAATATTTGGCAAACTAAACGATGCATGTAAACTCCAAACGATGCCATGAGTGATTTATTTTTCCTTTTAAGTTCGTTCACCGAATATTTTTCATTCATCTTTGATTACCGGCTGATTTTTATAAAACTCAAAAAAATCTATGACATATATTGTACAAATTTGTACA
Source organism: Aphodius sticticus (assembly GCA_963966075.1). Taxonomy (NCBI): domain Eukaryota; kingdom Metazoa; phylum Arthropoda; class Insecta; order Coleoptera; family Scarabaeidae; genus Aphodius; species Aphodius sticticus. The sequence goes on from OZ014507.1 coordinate 78,847,441, forward strand.
ATATTCGTTTGTGATTTCGGGCCGTCAGAGTTGCACTGCAACAGTAAATGCATCGGACAGTGAGAAATGTGCATCGCCACATAGCATTTTCTAATACGTGAAAATCTTCTTTGAGGGCTTGCTACATGTGCGTACCGAATGGGCACTAGCTATTGTTTTGATTAGTTCGCCTTATTTGCACATTAGCTTTTTCAAATCAAACTGATAATTTGATTACGAACCAGCAAGGTTTTATTTTATAATATATATTACGACATATTTTTAATTACATAAGTTCAAAATTCAGAAGACATCAGCAGAAGACATTAGCTTTCTGCATTATTAATTCGCAGCATCTAATTTTAACAGACTGTAAAACAATACAATTGGTCATTTGATGTGAACTAGTTTAAATAAATTATTATTTTAATGAGAAAAAAATATATATTTTTTTATTTAAATTAGGAAGATATTGCCCATAAAAGAAATGTTAGATATGGTTTCTTCGTAATCTTTAAAGTTCTACTAAATCAAATTGTACTACTAGGTTCGTTGTATAAATATGTCCTAATATTGTCTGAAATACAGATCAATTAGCTTCTGAAACAAAAATTTAAACAAATGACCTTTCAAATATAACCTTTTTGTTGAATAAAAAAGCTACACAAAATTGTCTCTACTATTAAAATATATTTACCCGCTTTCGTTTCTCTTCAAATAATAAACATCATAAAAATCGACAAATACATAAATACAAGTGCAAATAAAGTATAATTTTCCAAATAAATTATTTTATAGACATGCTGTCTATATAATAATGATTTATGATGTTTATTACTTGAAGAGAAACAAAAACGATTAAAAATATTTTAATAGTAGAGACAATTTTGTGTAGCTTTTTTATTTAACAAAAAGGTTTTATTTTGAAAGCTCATAAATGAGTATCATCTATATTGTTCATAGAAAAGCATCAACTTAGGATACACCCTGTATACGGTGTACGTTTTTCTTGGAAAGAAATAACATTGCCTTTATGTGGACAGGTAAAAACAACAATTTTTTTTACTTGCTGTCTGACGGTATCCGGAAAACTGTCTGTCTGACGGTTTCACAGAATTACAATTTTATGCGGTTTTCGCCCTTTAGAAAAATCAAAAATCTTACTAATAATTACAAATCTATTGTCCATCTTCGTATACGACCTACTACACACAAAACGAAATAGAAAATTAAACAGCGTACTAAAATGTTCATCGAGTACAAATAAATGCAATATTTGTCGCCTTTGCATTTGCTATACCAACTTCAACTGAGTATTGCAAATACCAAGTATATGGCGTCAAAACCTTGTCCGCACAGCCGAACGACGAATATATAAATTTATTTTAGAGGTGTACTCGCTACGAATTGAATAGAGCAGGTTTTTTACGTCTCAACGTAAATTTCAGTGTTCTGGATGAACACTGGATGTTATTAAAAATAGTTTCTTACATCAGAGGTCACACACAACTGAAAACCCAACACAACAAAGTTCTTTGTTGCATTTGTTTGAAAAGGAAATGCATTTTTGTTATGTTCAGTTTTTTTTTATAACTGATTTTCTCAAAACCTGGACTCAATTCAGAATTTCTACTTCAGATTCAGATTCTACGAAAAAAAACACAGTTTTCACTTGTTTGATTTTGTTCATTGTTGGTCCGGAACCCCACTTAGCTTAGATTTCTATTTTTGATAAAATAAGTTCTTGGAAAAATGTGAAATTCTCTGATATATAGACTCTCAAGTTAATTGATTATTTTGTTTTAATTAACTTATTATCTGTGGCATGTAAATGTATTGTAGTAAGATGACATATAAATGCTTTTTTTATTTTTTTTATGTTAGATTAAACTTTATCTCGATTTTGAGCCCCTTTGGGCATAGCTGTATATATATATATATATATATATATATATATATATATATATATATATATATATATATATATATATATATATATATATATATGTGTATATATATATATAGCTGTATATATGTGTATAAAGTATTCTGTCACATTGTTTTTATAAAAATGTCAGATAGGTACTGTAAAAAATTGCACTTTTTGAACCCTTTCAAAAAATTACGTGACCTCGGATTCTATAAGTACCCTGAAATTAAAACTGGAACTCAAAAAAAGAACTTGAACTTCAAAGCTATAAAGACAAAAACTACCAAACTTCCAAACTACATTTAATTGGCGCATCACTTTAGTTGTCACTAGTCTGTCAACAAACATAGTATTTTTTAAATCTCAAGTCAGTAAATCTCAAGAAATATATGATAGAATTATCTAAATAAGCTGATAAGAAAACTTAGACCATTGTTAAGCTTCACAGGTAGAAAAATTAGATGCTTTGTTTCAAATATGTGACTTGACGTATACTTTTGCCAGTAATGTTAATAAATATATTTCGTTGAATGAAATAAACAAAATCAACAATTGATTAAAATTATAAAACCCACATTTCTGTAGTTCTACATAATAGAAACATGTACAGCATTACAGGTGTGCACTTTTCCATTGTACCCAGTTTGTGTAATGCATACATGCTTACAAATGTTTACATTACATTGTCCGGTCGGATGACCGGCAAAACACCGTACCGAACGAATAAAGGGACCGGTCAATCAAAGAAATACATTTGTAAATGCGGGGTGTAATAATGGCAACCCGCTGTTCCGAATCTGGAAGTTTACATACATAGCTCATCCGGGGATCAGCTCAGACCTGGAACATGCCAGCCGAAATGGGAGATAAATTGCCATTGAAATGATACCGAAAGTCAACGCGCTAACTCGCAATAAAATAGGTGTCCTCTATGGGGTGGACGGGAATGGGTAGGCCAGGTGTCACCCTACAAAGCGCCCGTTAAATTTCGCTACCGCCCTATGGATTATCAGAACGCAACAATATCGACTCGCGGAAGTTATATCTATTAGGATTACAATGATGTGGAGGGCAAGTTAAGAAGACGGAACCTACCGTAGATATCCGTGTCGAATAGTAAAAAATGTGAATGGTTTCGAGATATGGGTGTGTATCGGGCTTTTGTTATGTGAGTGGTGATTTATATGCTACGATTAGGACGGTTTCGGTATCCGGATATGAACGCATGCTATCATCTATGTTCAAATTGGAAACGTTTTATTAAATAAATGCATTTCAATCATTAAGCTGTGTTCTTCATTATTTCAAAAATGTTTATTCTGTCATTTTAACTTAAAATAATATTCTCCATGTGGGGTTTTAGTTTTTAGCCCGTGTTCAGTATTGTATTGGTGTCTCACAAAACTATCAAGCGCAAAAAAATGTTGTGCTAAAATTTTACTTAAATGCGTTAAGAATATAAGTTATATTGTGGGCAATATAATTCCCATGGTTCACTGTAGTATAAGAACCATGAGAGGCGAATGCTGCCTGTCTGCACATTCCATAGATAAGGTTCCCGCTCGCAGATTCTAAGAAACGCTTTGCTCGCTCCTTGGGCACCGTTGTGCCAGCATTTGTTGTAAACGCTAGATTGCTTTAGACTACTTAAATGTAAAGACGCTTTTGACTAAAATAAAACTCTTTTATACGAAGTGCTGTCTTATTGAAAAGTAGTGATCTCCGTTACCAAAAGGGAGTGCCAGTTGGACTGAACACCAGGAAGATCATCAGGAACAAGGCGAGATTGGGGAAGTAACCAATAACTTCAATAACTCCTATCGACGACCAACTAATAAGTTGGCCACTACGTAATTTATATTTATAATATCCCTATTCGAACACTTTTTATAGTTGAATTACTACATTAAGAAATACCAATTGGTCAAAAATGACGGTGTAAAACGTCAGACATAATACAATTCAATACCTGTAAAAATTTCAAAACCTTGTTGACGTTTGAAAATGTAACACTTGAATTGAAAATTTTGTACACCCTGCATAATATATAATGATGTTTGACCATATGTATTTACCGTATGTTCTCACCAAATATGAATCTCTTTGCTTCAATATTTCTAGTGGTTATCAACGATATTCAATTTGAAACAATACCGGAAAAATCTACAAAGTCGGAAAATCACAATAACTAAAAAAGTTTGGCAGTTCGGTATAAGAAAATCAGATAAAGGTATATTTTGATAGGTACGTGGAAACAAAAAAAAATAAAAGCAATCTAAAATAATTTAGATAACATTTTATTAAAAATAAAAAGTTCATTTTTTATTTTTAATCAAAATACCGACAATATTCCTACCATGAATTGTTTGTGACATAACATCATTAGTATCTTTTTAATATTAATTTTGATATATTTAATTGTATTATGTAATGGCAAACATAAAAATTGTATTCTTCGCTTAAACGTATGAATACATTTCTCAATCCTACGAAAAAGTGAGTAGGGGTTAAGAGGGGTATGATTCCGCACATGATGGGGAATCATATGGTATAGGGGTCTCTGGCTTGACGCGTGGAGGTGCCAGGTCCGATATGAGTTGCTCATGTATTATACTGGGTCATTATAAATGATTGTAGTCAAAGTAAAATTTTATTTCAAATTATAATACTGAATTGCAGATGTGATCAAATGTTTTGATTTATTAAAAAAAAAGATGAAATCATGCGAGAAAACAGTTATTTAGGTAAATACTTAGCTGGTTTAATGGTTAATATAGGTGTAGAAGCACTTATTGATAGAAAAATCGATATTTTTATGAAAAAGGCTAGTTATCCCTGCAATTGTTTATTTTAGCACTGATGTGTGCTAGTATTTTTTTTGTGCAGAACGGTACGTAGAATTCAAAAAATTAATTAGGTACATGGTGTTCCATTTAAAAAAATTAACTTTCTTACGAAAAACTATTTGCTATATTTTGTTGCCGATTATGACCACCCTGTACACAATTTAGATAATCACGCTAATAGAACGCTTCTTACTTAACACGCTTAGTTTATGATTATAAACTAAGCGTGCGCAATAAAATTAAAAACAGGTATTGAAATATACAATTTTTCTTAGACTGCTGTTTTTCCATAAAAATGCCAATAAATCAAAAAGTATAAAGTTTAGGGTAGGTAATGTTATTTTTCATTGTCGTAAAATTTTGCGAGGAATTCAAAATTGTTCCGAAATATAGGTTGTTCCATTTAAAAAAAAACCTAAGTTTTGGTTGGTAGTACCTTATGGAACATCCTGTATACACGCTAATAATTTTAAAATGTGCGCCTCGACGTTCTGTATATATTTGTTTAGTATAGTTGTATAGTTGAGACACTCTGTATAAAATGACTAGACTATATTATCATTTTCTTGTTGAAACGATAGCGGCATATTGAGAACTATACTGTGTCTTTTGTGACATTTTGATGAAATTATCAACTGAAGGCATTTTTCAAACTGTTCCTCTAAACAACAAACAATTTTCTTACATTCGGTAAGAGTTCCACTTCAAATAACCTCAACTCGATATCGTTGGATGCGCTTGAAACCGTCATACACATACATACATATGTATAAATTAATTCAAATGTGTCAGATGTCGACGATATTATTGTGATATGGACAGAATCAACTAACATTTCCTTTGAATCAAGCCATACATAGGTAACATAACCTATAACGACCGATTGAAAATCTAAAGAATTTCAATTCATTTTTCAACTTGCAAAAAGCTACGGTTTTCCTGCAACGTTGATAAAGGCATTGGTTGGCAGAACCCGCAAAAGCCTGGACCACCTGTTATCAACATCGCATTTCATCACACCTATAATAATACCCGCCTAATAATGAGATTGTGTTTTGTCTACGATTTTCTTTAGTCTGACGTCAAAATACATCCCAATTGTACACTATAGCCTATGGCCACTCCAAAATTTATATAAATTAATGAATTACCTTATCAATCAGCCAGCTGTCCTACGTAGGGTCCGTACAAAGTCCAATATACCCGAATGTCCACAATATCAAAATCTACCCGAAGATTTTGAACCGTTCCCGTCACACTTCGCGAGTACAACGAAAGAATTGCAATACGACTGATCTGAGTACAAAAACTGAACAACGCCGACCTAAAATCTATCGCGTGAACTTAGTCGCGTAACAAGCTTGGTTTTCGGAAAAACAGGCTGGCAGGCCGGCGTGTTTTTTGTGCGCTTCGCAGGTAGATACATACATAATATGTTGTGATAAAATCAATAAAATGGTATTGAATATTTATAAAATTTTGGAAACGTCCTTTTATACGCATATTATAATTTAACTTTAAAATATAATCATATTATTAAAGTCTGTGACTGCTTTACTGCTTAATCGTCGATACTCGATATTGACAATTCAAATTGATAGATATTAGTGCAAGATCCGGTATAAGAAATATATACCCTCGTCTGTTATTTAATGATAATAAAGAATATATGCTAGGTAATGTAGGTATACATTGATACATCAGAAATAGGTTGCCTAGCTAAATCACGTGCCGATGATGAAAATGTTTAATTAAATTTTGTTGATCAACTACTCCGATTAGTTATTCATGAAAGTCGGTTATCAGCTGAGAGAATATACCCCAAGGAATTGAAAAAATGAAGGTTTCCGACTTTCCCGTTTGCGCAACTATGGAGTTGCCAGGTATAAACAGGTGAGTAAGCGTTATTAATATACTCTCATATGTTATTCTATCGAATTACATATCAAATGAAAGGTTATTTTATTCCCAATCCAACTGTATTAGGTTGCCTTAGCAAAAAGTTTGTTGAATCCATGGTTGTCTAGATTTAAGATGTTTTCTCCGCGAGTGTTGAAAGTGACAGAGAAGCGTTGCACTCGCAATTCCATTTGACAGACAAAGATACAGCGAGTTCCTTTAAAGATTTCTCCGATAATTTAAATATTAAGAACGATCAATTTTTTTCCACTCACACAATTATTTATCAGCGACAATACATAATTATGAAATAATAAGTATTTTCGTTCAAAATGTACGTCTTTTAAAAGGAGATTTTTCCGATCTTGTAAGCGCGGATTAAATACTGGTAAAAGTCAAATAAAATAACACGTAATGATATAAATATTTTATATTTATATCAATACCAAATAAAAAAATACATAAAAAACTTATTCTAATTCTGACTCGTCAGAAGTGCCCATGTTAAAATCAAATTCTAATTCTTCATAGTTTTCTTTGTTTCTCGTTTCTCTTAATATATAGTTAACTTGTTAGGGTTTTGGTTCCCCTTCAAACCACTTAGGCTTCAAATAGTCATCCAGAAACCAACCACAATCTACAGGATTGATTTTAACGTAGCATGCATCGGTTGCATGAAACCACATTGAATTTGTCATATACCTATTGTGTGCAAAATTTTCTGTTTCAGCGAGATGCAGCACGGTGGAATCAGATTGGAGTCAATGCCTTTAATCTTCTTTATAAAATTTTCTTTGTCTTTGTTCGTTGAATCTGATTTTTTGGAACAGCTGATATCTAGCGTCATTGATATTACATATAACATTACTTGATCCCATAAAGAAGGGCAGTAAACTCCGACACACGTTGAATTTTATCTTCCAGGATCTTCTACTGGATCCGTCAGCGATGCGATGTCTCCTGGAAATCCGTTCGTCTTGAAAATATTTTAAAAGGCTTGACTTTCCCTTTGTTATAAAAAGCCGCGTTGTAATCAGTAATCACAGCCCGTAAAAGCGTGGAGAGCTGGCAACGCTTTTCTGTCACTTTCAACACTTTGAAAGTGACAGAAAATTTAACATTTTAAATCTAGGCAACCATGGATTCAACAAACTTTTGATAGGACAACTAATACTGTTGGATTAGCAATAAAATAACTTTTCATTTGATATGTAATTCGATAAAATAACTTATGAGATATTAATAACCAAGGGCGTAGCCAGAAGTTTTTACAGGGGGGCAAGGAGTCAGAAAAATACCAAAATTTAAGTAAATAAATATTTCTTATCGCATATCTTTTTGTTTATAAATATATATGTATGAGGTATGTACATAATATGAAATATGCTAATAAAACATTACGTAATGTTAAGTTTACGTTTGTTTTCGGAAAACTTCTGCAGGACAGATTCTTTGAATTGATCTTGGTCTTCATTTGCAATGTTGCGATGAACGCTGAGCATGCTACCGACACAAATATTCTTGGAGGACATGTATCAAATGTATCAAAATGTACATATAAGTGTACAAGAACAGTAATATATCATAATTTCCAAGATATTTGCGAACAGCGAATTAATGCAAGAATCCATAGCGCCATCTATTGCTTAAAAGACAAACTATAGGTAAACGGGTTGACATTTGCCAAACGAGACCAAACTCGAAACTCAACAAAATTAGACTAATCTAAAGTAATATTTAGCTATATGCACTTAAACTGCAATAATTAAGTGATTACAGTGTTACGGATACAGTGATAACACTGTAGTCACGTAATCCTATAACTGAAATACCTCTTTAGGACTTAGGACCAGTAATCCTAATCACCCAATCATACAACGATATAACACTGGTTTCCAAATAATAATTAATACTCAGTAAAATACTTTCTTATATCCATTGACACAGACTCCAGTAATATGCAAAGTTGATATGTGATTTTGGTTGCCAAACCGACAAGTAAATTGAAGATATAATTTTAGATTGCTTTATTACAAATAACATTATATTATTACATAAGGTTATTTGTAATAAAGCAATCTGAAATTTTTACTTCAACTTACTTGTCGGTTGCATAAACAATTCCTCTATTAATTCCCAATAAATCAACTTAACAATAAATACCTCACCCTGTATTGAGATTTGGAGGTACTGGTATTTGAGTTGCATACTCGTCGGTAATTTATTAAATTACATTTTCTCATAAAATAAGCACAACTGGCTTTTACAGTACATGTTATGTGTCTTTGTAAATTTATTATGTACCTAATACAATTTTGTGCATTTTTATTTTGAGCGCCAGGGGGGGGGAAGGTACCCCCCCCCTGCCCCCCCCCCTGGCTACGCCCTTGTTAATAACGCTTACTTAACTGTTTATACTTGGCAACTCCGAAGTTGCGCAGAGGGAAAAGTAGGCAACCTTTATTTTTTCAATTCCTTGGGGTATATTCTCTCAGCTGATGAGCGACTTTCATGAATAACTAATCGGAGTGGTTGATAAAAAAAATAGCTTAACATTTTATTGTTTTACCTACGACCGTATGTGTAAATGTCCCTTACGTCACGGACTACTTAGCTCGTATATCGCTTATAACATACGTGTGCCTTTGGCTGTGCGTTTGTGTTTTTAACGCACGACCTAATGTCATAATGACAGATGTCGCGCGAATATTTTGATTATTTATTTGTCATTTTTTATACAATTTATATTTATTGAAATTTTCGGTCGTAAGTAAGTGCAATACTCGAGCTGTAACATATTATTACTAGCACGTGATAATTTATGTTGAATTTGTACTGGAATTTTCGATCGACACTTCAGACAAAGTTCTCCGTAGTTGCAATAGATGTCGCGCGAATACATTGATTGGTTAACCGTCAAATATTCTTACCTGTATTTGTTTGTCATTTTTGATACAATTTATTGAAATTGTCAGTCGTAGGTAAAATTATGTACAATACTCGAGCTGTAACGCATATTACATACTCGTGGAAAATAACAAAACTCGCCGCTTCGCGGCTCGTATGTTCAATTTCCACTCGTACGTAATATGCTAGTTACAGCTCTTGTAATGTAATATACTATTACCTACGACCGTATGTGTAAATGTCCCTTACGTCACGGACTACTTAGCTCGTATATCGCTTATAACATACGTGTGCCTTTGGCTGTGCGTTTGTGTTTTTAACGCACGACCTAATGTCATAATGACAGATGTCGCGCGAATATTTTGATTATTTATTTGTAATTTTTGATACAATTTATATTTATTGAAATTTTCGGTCGTAAGTAAGTGCAATACTCGAGCTGTAACATATTATTACTTGCACGTGATAATTTATGTTGAATTTGTACTGAAATTTTCGATCGACACTTCAGACAAAGTTCTCCGTAGTTGCAATAGATGTCGCGCGAATACATTGATTGGTTAACCGTCAAATATTCTTACCTGTATGTGTTTGTCATTTTTGATACAATTTATTGAAATTGTCGGTCGTAGGTAAAATTATGTACAATACTCGAGCTGTAACGCATATTACATACTCGTGGAAAATAACAAAACTCGCCGCTTCGCGGCTCGTATGTTAAATTTCCACTCGTACGTAATATGCTAGTTACTGCTCTTGTAATGTAATATACTAATAACACCATCGATACGTAATTTAGCTAGGCAACCTATTTGTGATGTTGATGTATCAATGTATACATTATCTAGCATATATTCTTTATCATCATTAAATAACAGATGAGGGTATATATTTCTTATACCGGATCTTAGACTATATTGTAATATTCCAAATTACTCTATTGTCATAGAGTTTTTGCATGTAAGCCATGTTAGGAAAACAAGCATTTCTTCTGCACGCATATATAACAGATTTTTATTTGTTGCATTTAATCTTTGCAGGATAGAATTCCATAGTTGTTTTTCATTTCTAACAGTCAGGGGTTCTCATTATTATGTTCAAACATTTTAGTTAATGTTCCTTTGATGGTCAGGATATTGAGTTTAAAACTGCAACCGCTTTGAGGACCATCTTGTAAATTCCTTTCAAAAACTCCTAATATTCCAGCATTTCAAAACCAAAAATATTTATGTTCCAAACCTAAAATCACCCGAAATATCAATAAAACACAAAAATACTCTCAAAATCAAAACTTCTTAATAATTTCCGTTTGTTTGTACAGGAGAAACAAAAAATGTAGACATAATCTTTTGGAAAACCGATGTAATCCCATCGATCCGTTTATTAGTAAAAGAATGGTATGGTATAACAAATGTATACATGATAATTTTTATAAAAAAGAAAGCATTTAAGACGAAATGCTGAAATATCTCTCAAATATAATATGTTACCAAGCCCATTTTGCGGACCGGCGACCAGACGGTCTCTTGCCACGCTTGTCGCTGGCCTCTTCCATGCCCTCACCTGTCAGCGGATTTCTGACAGCCAAACCCTTATGCTGGTACGAAGGTGGCATCATTGGCGTCATACCAGTGGTATGGTACGGTGCTTCAGGAATATACTCCTGGTCAATAGAATCCACTGATTCAACGCTATCTACGCGAGTCACAGGATCCACACACTCAACTGGTTCCATTGGTACCTGTTGGGCGTATGTCATCTGTTCTTCTTCTGGTTTCATCTGCGGATGGGCCTCTTCCACAGCCTGTGGCACTGCTCGGCACAGATCTTCATCAGAGGATTGCTTCTCGGGAATGTGAATAGAGCTCCGCGAATTTCCCATACACCCAGACGGGAAAACGCTGGTGTTTACCTCCCGTTGTCTTCTGATTCGGAAGGACGGTGAGCCGGCAATAGAGAAGATCTGGTTTCCATCAGAATTAGCTTTCTCCAAGCAGAAGATGTCACTTGCACTATTCCTTTGCATTTTGATGTTTGTTTTACGTCAATGGCAATGGACACTCTAGATTATATGGTGACGTACAGCGGTTTGTTGATCACGTTCGGTGATCATTTGTCATCAGCAGAGCAGTCAATACAGCGAAGGAATTTTTATCAAATTTTTATAGGTAAAGGAATATACAGGATGTATCCGAAATAAGTGCATTAGATTTAAGGGGTACCTATCTTATTAATTGAAATAGTTTAGACCGACTGAACCCAGGGACTTAAAAATTTCAAATGTTTTATACTTTTTTATTAATACCAATTATAGGAAGTTAATATTATAACCAATGAGAAACATATGAATGATGGCATGACCAACTTGCTCAATTTGGAAAATCAACGCTATTTATGCCTTGCAACATTCTTGAATCCTTAGAAATGTGTTGTTATAAATCTTATGTCAGATTTTATAAATTGAAAATGGCGGATTCAATATAGAACTCCTCTAACATCAAATTTTCAAAATTCAGTGACGGATTTAATATGGAGATATGGATTTTTAATAATAGTTACTTTTTTAGACGCAAAATCATATATGTATCGTAAATAATTCGCCTGCCTATGAAAATAATACCAATAGATTCAGAAAAATGACCTTCGAAGAAAATGATCTTTCAGTGATTAAAAAATTCGTCATAAAATGTTTGAATCAATATCTCCGAAAGTACTAAGCTTAGCAGAACAAATAAATTAAACAATTTTGAAGACAAAAGATGAGGGTACATGATAAACAAAAAATTACTTAAAAATATTGGAAGATGTGGGTTTTAAAGAAGGTTAAAAACGCGTTTTCAGAAGTGTTATGTCAATATCTATTCGTATCTATTCTGTCCAGTCATCTGTCATCAGCAAACTTCTGTATTTTTATGACACAATAGATAATTGATACAAACTGGTAGACAACACATTTCACGAATTTCTAAATCAATGATAGTTTTTAATTATTTTCAATAATAATATCATCAAAGATTCAGTAAACATTTTGATATGATCTGTAGCACATTTTTCTGAATTTATTATTTTCATAGGCGGGGGAATTATTTGTCTAGCCTAATCTAAACTGACTAGACTATAAACCTGAAAAGACATTGGTCACCCTCATTTTGATCCCTTTTTGTGTTTTCTCCATTGAGCTTCCATCTTGTGTCTTGGCTATACCGAGGACTAATAAGTCTGAAACACGTGTATACGGTTGCTTGTTTGATGGCGGACATGCTCTATAATTACATCCTACTATTTATATTTCACCGCCGATAAACCAACTTTTGTTGTATTACCATGGGCTAAAGGTTGTACCTTGGGGTGTACTGGTTACCTCCGGCGCGATGTTACTTCTAATCTTCGAATTTGATGATGTTGTGACCGAAGCACCAAATTGGCGACATTGGTCACCCTGATTATGGTCCATTTTTGTGTTTTCTCCATTGAGCTTCCGTTGTACAGGTGTTCTGTTATTTGTCCAATATTTTGTTATGTTGACAAAAATTGCACTGAAAAATATCTCCGTGGTTAGTTACATATTTATATACATAACAGAATTGTCTGGAGAATAATTTAAAGTTAAATATGTACCGTATCAACCGTTTAATAGGGGCCGTCGGAAATTTTTAATATGACTACAACGTTATTTGCGAAACGAAATGAATATTTAATTAATAAATACATAATTAATTTTGTTGGGAAAGCCGTTCTTAAGTTTCCATTTAAAACTCCCATCGCAAAACTCCAAAGGGTTGCGAGAGAAGATGACGCAAGGCAAACAAGAAGACGCTTCCTTAATTAATAAACTTCTGCTAATGAAAGAAATAATTAATTTCAGGCTGGCATTGCGCGCCAGCGACAACGCCGGCGCCGCCATTTTGCATGAAATGATAAAACTTTTTCCTTTGTGTATGTCTTATCGCGGTATCTGTTAATTCGCATACCGGCGGTATTGTTCACTTTAATTGAATACATAATTTCGCTCTGAATTGATAATGTCAACTTTTCGAATACGCAGACTAAGTTCAACAATATACTTTTGTTCTATTGTGCAGCAATTACTTGATTTTTATATATTGAGTTTTCTTAAGCATTTTGTTTTGGTTTTAGTCATTAAATTATTATTCTTGGATACTGCATCAAAATCTATTTCGTATGTTTAACTGCAAATAAAAACTAATTGACAAGACTACACATTTTTGCAATTAAAATCGATTTTTTAAACAAAACATTGTGGGAAACTTATAGATTAGGTACTAAGTTATAGATTATTCGACAAAAGAAAAACATAATAATATCGATTCTAGTTGATTTAGTTTATTGATTCAATTCACAACAATTCACAACAAATTATTGTCATTTAGTTTTTAATTTCAATCTTTTTGGTATTGACATATGAATTTTTTGTGTTGATTAATATAACACGATTACTAGTAAACTATTTTGTGAAATGCTATAAAATAACAACTTTGCAGTAAAAAACACATCAAATTTCAGCAAAAAAAATGTTTGTCGGCGTTGCGCCACCTACACAATAGAAGATGAACTACGGAGGCATGTTAACGTGCAATGTTCATATCGTTTCCTACTTTCTCAACAACATACTTAGAAGTTATGCAACCAAATCAACTCAGCTGTTAACATAACCTCACCTTTCGAAATAAATTTTAAAATATAGTTTATTTTTAAACGCAAAATCAATTGCCGTTTTGATGTACGTCACAGGTTAGTCGAATCTTCTCCTTCAATATACAGCTTACACCATCTTTACAGACAAACGTATCAAATCATGAACAGACTACTGAAAATAAGACAATTCTCTAGGTATTTTTCTACTTCGACTTCAGCAAACGTTATAGAGCAACTAAAACAGCGCACATTACTGAAAGTAATAGGAAATGAAGCAAACGACTACATACAAGGTTTGATAACGAACGATATAAACCACATAAGCAACGGAGGATGCATGTATACGTTATTCTTGAACACGAAAGGACGGGTTTTGTACGATGCTATCGTATATAAAGCCGTGGAAGATAATACCTTCTTAATAGAATGTGATTTAAGTGCATCCGATCAATTATTGCGCCATCTCAAAATATACAAGCTGAGGAGAAAATTAGATATTTTAAAAATGACTGACAAGCTTGATATATTTTCCGTGTTTAATCCTGGTAATTTGGCGATTAAGAAAGAGAGTGATGTTAGCCGCCTAGATGGGGCTATCGTACCTTGCGATACGTTAGCGGAAACATTTCCAAAAGATGCAAAAACCGTGAAAATTTTTAAAGATCTGCTAGTATATCGTGATCCTAGAATGTTTCTGTTAGGGTCACGAGTGATTTGTCCACGGAGTACCAAGGTTAAGGAACAAATATCGGAAATTTACGATATCCGAGATGCTAATCAACAAGAAAATTACCGATGGTTCAGGTATAATTTAGGAATTGGAGAAGGCGTTGTCGATCATCCTCCAGGCAATTGTTTTCCGATGGAAGCCAACTGTGATTATTTACATGGGGTTAGCTTCCATAAAGGGTGCTACATCGGGCAAGAATTAACCGCAAGAACTTACCATACAGGCGTTATCAGAAAACGATTAATGCCTTTGATTTTTACAAAAGTACCGACAACAAATCCAGCGAGCATTATTCATAACGACGTAAACCTAGGGAAATTACGAGGTATTGAAGGAAACGCAGGATTAGGATTATTACGGATTTCCCAAAGTTTGGAATTAAACGAATTTACAGTAGGAGACGGGATTGCTCGTACCCGTAAACCGATGTGGTGGCCTGTTGAAGCACCTAAAGAAAGATTAAGCGCCCAGAGAAACGAATAACCAAATCTATTGTACTAGTCAAATTTATTATTTTTTAAAATAAATCTGTTTTGAAAAATTCTGATTTTTATTGGTGATATTCATTTTCAGGAGATGGCTGATCCTGATGTTAAAATCAAGGAGGAGGTAGTTGAGGAGTCGAAACCTACAACCGAAGCAAAAGAAGAAAAAAAAGAAATTCTTTACTTTACGTGCAACCTGTGCAATTTGAACGAGGCTTACGATTACATGGGTATGAACCCTTCCTATACTAATAAGTACGTTTTACTGGAGGATTCATTTGTGATAGAGGATCCATTCCTGCCACCAAGGACGGGCCAGTTTATTATATTGGGGTCCATTTGTAAGAGTTGTAAGAAATCTGTGTGTAAAGATCCTGAATGTAGTATTTATTTCGATGAGACATTTTGTATGAAGTGCGCAAAAGAGAACTTGATTAATTTTCCTAAACCTTTGCAGGATAAAATTAATAAAACTGTGTTGAAGTAGTAATCTGAGTTTTTTGTTATCTGATGGGCTAGTTATGTTTTCACTGGATGGTTTATCAGCATTTGTATTTGAAATATCAGCATGAGAAACATTAAAATAAGCAAAATAAGGAAGGGCTGGTATTTGTAGATAGGTGTACATAAGGTATTGGATAACTATTAGAATATTTAACATACAGGTTGGTTGCAAAAATTTTTTTTAAACAAAACTATCATTTTTCCACATTTAAAAGAAAAATGTCTAAGGAATAGTTGTTTTAAATATAATTGTATGCTCTAATTTCAAATGGGAATCTTGTATCTTAGATATCAGGTTTTGGAAAATTATAAAACAGAAATTATTTCTAAATAACATCAATACAAAACAAATTTAGTACAAATATCTTAATGTTCTTTTTTCTTGCATGAATTATTTCAAAATATCAGCAAATTTAGTCTCAAACCACATAAAAGTTCCAAGGATTTTTGTCAAGTCATTCATTCACAGAATCCTAAAAGCAATACACTAAATTAAAGGTTGAGAATGTACAATTTTCCGTCTTATGGTTGATTTTTGATATTTTTCTGTTTATGAAAAATTAGGGAAGGAATCTGACAAAAAATTGTTGATTTTAGCATTTCTTTTTACTGAAAACACAGGTTGTGACTCAATTAACAATTATTATTATTATAATAATAAATAAATATATTAAAAAATAAAGACCTCAAATAAAACAAATTCAAGAGTTAGTATTAAAAGCATATTAATTAATTATCAAATGCAGTTGCCGTAATTTATTGTTAATAATAATGTTGACACATGAAGCAAGTATACCGCACTAATAAAAGTTGTTGCGAGTGTTTAGAAAAATCTATTTGCAACGGAAATTTACTACGGTTAGTAGGACGCAAAAAAACAAATTTCAAATCATACAAAAACCATAAATAATTCAAATTAAACTCATCGGTAAAAACTTTCTATTTTTATGTCCTACCTTGTAAAGTCATTAACACAAAAAAAGTTTACTAAAAAAATTAAAGTATGCAAAAGTATTTTTTTCTATTATTTATATACAGGTGTTCCTAAATATCATGTAAATACGAAAAGGGGTAATTCTTTGGCTTATTTAATGACTAAAAATTCATATAAACATAGGTCCGCAAACGCTTCGTTGCCGATCTACAGGGTGTTGAAATTTCAAGATTTTTTGTTTTTTCTTTATAGCTCTTGTATCCAAGTTTTAATTTTTAACAGTTGGTGGCGAATAAAATGTCAAAATAAATACACACAAAAGGTTATCTAAATCAAACCAAGGCATACTAGACCAATTATTTAAAAAAATTTAATTTCAGCTAGCGAAACACAGAGCTTTTATTTTTTTTATTAACGGTGGTAAATTCGAAAAAACTGCAAAAGATTAAAATGCTTTAGAACAAAACAAAAAATGCGTTTTGTATTTTAGAATCCACCAGCGGCGCACCGAAAAAAAGTTCATGGAGAGAAAAGGGGGCATGATACCCGGAAAAAATATCTCCCTGTAGATTCTTAAAACCATTTGGTATGCCCAATGATGCAAGTCTTACAGCGTAACCCATATTCCAAATTAGAGCTAAATATCTCCAAAAACTACAAGAGCTATAAAGAAAAAACTAAAAAAATCTTGAAATTTCAACACCCTGTAGATTGGCAACGAAGCGTTTGAATTACCCCTTTTCGTATTTACATGATATTTAGGAACGCACTGTAAAAATTTCATATACATACAACCATGTATGACTTGCATACATGGATATTCCGACATTCAACTTAAGGTAGAGTTTAAATCGGAAATGCAGTTATAATTTTTAATCGGCTATTATACATATATTATACATGTTTAAGTTTATGCATTAAAAATTACATTAGAGTGAATTTTGTACTTTTGCTAATAATAAAAAATATATCTGGCTCAATTCTGTCAAGTGTAGGTGACGAAATCTGCAAATATCGGTGTTTTTTAGTTGATCGCAAGAAGACTACGACATAGCCACCAATAATCTTAAAATCCGTAACCTACACTAGACAGAATCAGTAGCAATTTAAAATCTAGTAAGTACGTAGGCTTTCACGGCCAGAATCATTTAGAAAATAAACTGCTTCCGGGTTATGCCGTGTGTCAAGATTTGTTAATGCTGACGTTTCGCGAGCCATGTTGCTCGCTTCTTCAAAGCTAATTGAATACTGAAGACCTACCAAGAAAGTGTCCCTTATATACATGAATTTACACCTCACTGCGCACATCTGGCGCTACCGCTCCATGTGTTTTTCCACCTGACCGCGTTAGGATCGATTTCCAGACCCTACTAATGTCAGTACCGTCCTCGCGATTGATGTTGTCAGGATGTTTGTAAATTTCGATGGCTTCTCTAATAAGCCTTCGATGATAATTACCCACCCTTGCCAACATCTTCGCGTCATCAAAATCCATTGTGTGTCCCGACTCGTGGCAGTGTTGAGCAACAGCGGACTGTTGGATCTTGCCTAGCCGGGTGTCCCTACTGTGCTCCTTGATTCGACATTCGATGCTTCGTCCTGTCTGTCCTACATAGCATGTTCCGCACTCACATGTTATCTTGTATACCCCTTCGTTCTTCAGGAGTGGTGTGATATCCTTTGGGTTAGGCAAAAGATCCTTTACCTTAGCTGGTGCTCTGTACCTTACCGTGATACCCGATTTCTTCAGTACTCTACCGATTCTCTCTGATACCCCACTTACGTATGGTAAGCAAGCGAACCCCTTTGACTCTTGCGGTTCCTCTGAGACTTGCGGTTTTCTTTGTGTGACACCCCGTATGTCAGACTTGGTGTATCCATTCTGGCGTAGGGCCCACTCCAAGTGTTTCCGTTCGTCGTGCAAGGTGCTAGAGTCGCATACCTTCTCGGCTCTGTTGAACAAAGTGTTAATAACACTTCTCTTCTGTTGGGGGTGGTGGTGTGATTTGGCGTTCAAGTACCGATCGGTATGTGTCTTCTTACGGTAGACTGTATGTCCAAGTCTACCCGTTGACGTTCTGTATACCAGCACATCTAAGAAAGGCAGCTGATTGTCCTCTTCTATTTCCATCGTGAATTTGATGGAAGGACTAACATTGTTCAGGTGGTTAAGGAACTCAGTAAGTCTATCTCTACCGTGTGGCCAAACCACAAAGGTATCATCGACATATCTGACCCAGTGCTTGGGTTTGAAGGGACTTGATGTAATGGCTTTTTCTTCAAACAATTCCATGAAGAAATTGGCGATTACCGGTGACAAAGGTGATCCCATGGCTGCACCCTCTACCTGCTCATACATCGCTCCCGCCCACTTGAAGTATGTGGTGGAGAGACAATACTCTACTAGATCCGGAACATCGGTTGGTAGACCTAGGGGGACAAGTGTTGTCCGGAGGCCTTCGACTGCCTCCTTAACCGGAACACACGTAAAGAGTGATGTTACGTCGAAACTTACGAGTATATCCTGAGGGTCAATGACAACTTCCTTCAAAATCTAAATAAAATGTTCAGAGTTCTTGACAAAAGATGTAGTTTGTCCTATAAACGGTTGGATGGTTTTCGCCAAGTATTTTGCCAACAAATAGGTTGGGGAGCCTATTGCGCTAACGATTGGTCTTAAAGGTACGTTATCCTTGTGGATCTTTGGCAAACCGTAGATCCTAGGTGCCCTAGGGGCTTGAACAAAAAGGCTTCTTTGTTCCTGTACGGGAATCGATGATGATTTAACCAATTCCTTCACTCGCCTTCCTATCTTATCTGTTGGGTCCTTGGAAATTTTACGGTACGTATTCGGGTCCAATAGATCGTCCATCTTCCTGTTGTAGTCCTCCTTGTTCAATATCACCGTTGCATTCCCTTTGTCTGCTGGTAGTACTGTGATATCCTTGTTGTCCTTGATGGTTTTCAGAGAGTACTTCTCTTCTTTGGTAATATTGCTCTTTGGCGGGGTAGCTTTCCTAATTATCCTGGAAACCTCTTGACGAATGTCCTCTGCTTGTACACCTGGAATTTTGTACAATGCGGCTTCTACTTCCGTAATAATTTCCTCCTTAGGTATTCTTATCGGTGCGATTGCAAAGTTCAATCCTTTGCCTAGGACCGACAATTCACCGGTGGAGAGTTGGTGATTAGACACCAAAGGGATGTGATACCCTTGATTAAACCATAATATTGTATGGTGCGATACTTTTGATAAATTTGTTCATGCGCCGAAAAAAAGATTCAATTTTGGTTATACGTTTAAAGTTATCAAACATTAAAGCTAAAACTACAAAGTTACTAGTAAAGCAGTATAGAGCCACTGTAATAGTTATTAGGAGGACGGGACGACGTCCACCGGTGTCGTCATGAATCAAATCTACCGCTGACGTCACATCGTGATAAACTATTTTCCACCGATTAAGTTAAAACCATACATATTTCAGCAAAATCTTATAAACAAATATTAATCCTTACTTGGGACGCATCTTTTGCTTTTTGTTTCATCAAAATCGGTGGTGATATTGAAAATGGCAAATTTTGCCATTTATCTCGGAAACTTCGTGATAATTAGCGCACAAATGTATTACAATAAAAATGTTCGTAATCGTGCGAGGCTCATTTTGCCATTTATTTTATTCTAGTTGGTGCATTCTACTCTGCACTTCAGTATATTCTTGATTCTAGTTTGATTCTAGTAGATGATGATCATGAACGACATGAAGTGGAGTTCCCACTCTTTTTTGCTGTTATCTTTTGCGACGTCTTATTTTGTTTATAATTGCAGCAATAACGAATAGATTCAATATGATTTGCACCGTTATATAATGAAACGTCTCAAGTTTTCGTTTGCATTGCTTATCGTGTTATCATCTGTGTTGGCATCCAAGGTAAATTTGTAGGTTAGGTGTGTATCCGTTAGTATAAAGATCGCAAAATCAATGCTGTCTCAATACTCGCGATTGAACTGATTGAAACTAGTCTCTTTTTAGAATATAATGGCGCAGAGCCCGGCGTTAGTGATGAGGCTATTGGCCTCGTCTGTCGTCGTGGCAAATCGGGCTGGAAAAATTATTCGAGACGTTATGAGCAGGGGCGAACTGGGCATCGTCGAGAAAGGCAAAAACGATCTGCAGACGGAGGCCGATAGATCAGCCCAGCGATGCATAATAGCGTCCTTGTCGCAACAATTTCCGGACGTCACGATAATTGGCGAGGAGGGCCCCATCAGCTGCGAAGTCCCGAGCGATTGGATCGTCACCGATTCCGATCAGTCCGTCTTATCTGCCGAGTGCCCCGCCGAGTATTCGTCAGTCGTAGGCGCCGATATAGTCGTTTGGGTCGACCCCCTTGACGGTACTTCCGAATATACGCAAGTAATGTTGTTCCACCGTTATTTGGGGAACCAGACGAATGAAATTTGGATTAGCTATGATAGACTAAAAATTCACTTTTTTTTTTTTGGTATACTTCATGCCCTCATTATTTTCGCGACAAAGTGTAGCGTGCAGTTGAAAATGTGAAAATGGATCATTTCCGGAAAAAACGGAACCGTAGATACTGACATACTGATATTTTTAAGAATATAATCCCTATCGAAATTATCGCATGCAAAATATATCATATAGCTTAAATTTCGTCATTTTCGAAGAAAAAATATCAAAGGAAAATCATACCAACATCGAGTATATCTTAAAAATTTGAATTTTTAGTCTATTATAGGTAATCGAAATTTCGTTCGTCAGGTTTCACAAATGACAGCGGGGATTGTCCGGTATTTTAGTACATTTCAAAATCATTAATCGAAATCAGTTTGGTCTAGGCCATGCCAATTCGACCTTAATTATGGGTCGTTTTTTTACAAAGAGTTATATGCACTAAATAAGGTTATACCTGTATCAGGAATTAGTCAAAAAATATTTTATTTTCGGAGATATGAAAGTTTTAAGTTTGGATTATTTACGATAATTTGCCAAACCTTGCCATATTCAAAATTCAATATCTTTGGTTCTAGTAATCGTATCGGACCCATTTTTGTTTTATTTTCAAAGTTGAATTATTTGCTAGATAACTGTGTACAATCATTATTTTAATTTATATATGTAAAAAAAAATAAAAACAATTGAATTTTTTAGTAGTCGCCCCCACAATGGATATAATCGAAAAAATGTACATAATATCTGCTACACTTTTACCTACAAAAACCATTTTTTCCCAGGATGGAGTCTCCTATAGTTCAAAAGATATTAAATTTTATCTAAAGTGAGTCACGCGTGTCGATACTTGATAAAAAAACGCAGCAAGCGACTACTTCAGGCGTGTACGCCTCGCAGACAGCAGGCTGGTTCGACATGCTAGTGCAGTTTGTTTTTTAAAACCGGAATGAGTGGAAGTGCTTATTTATTACGTGCTAAAAATATTTATTTATTAAACGCCTTTAAAAAAAGTCTTCTAACCGTACCAAACGTCTTAATTTCGAACCGACAGATGTTTCAATCCATTCAATTTGTCTCCACATCCAAATATAAAAAGAATGAGGCTCTCAGAAAACTAATAAAATACCAATTATTGTCATTAAAGGTGTGTTTTATTGCCACTGGTAATCAGTTCATTTCATTTTGAAACGTATTCACTTGTCTCAAAAAGCGTGTTATTGCGCATTCAAAATGAACGTGAACAGATTTCAACTGATCATATTCAGTTCCCCCTTCACCCCTGAAGGACAAGCCGGAAAAGATGATCAGTTGTATTCAAAATGAATTAAATATACCTACAACATCTTGGTCACTTCAACTCATGCCGGTTTAAATGATCTAAAATCAAGAAAGATAAAACAGATATCCATTTGAATGAGGTTTGTATATAGTTATTTAACCAACAAGTATATTAAAAAGAGGGATCGAGACTGTTTAACGCACGAGCGATTAGCGACTGCTAATAATTGTCCAGATCATTAATCGCCGTTTAATATTAGAGTTGGTTACAAATTTTTTTTGTCGATCGTATTCTTCTGGCAGCCTCTACATAGATTTTATTCATCGATGTCGTTTGAGATTATATGACCATTTATGTAAGTTGTTTAATTGGCTATAACAAATCATGCATTAATAGAAATTGTGCATTTATAGAGCTTTTTAATAAATGATTTTCTATTTAGTAAACACACTCATCAATAAACGATCGACGGAATTATATGAGTATTTATGAGTTTGTTTAATGAATAGAAAATCATGTATTAAAAAGCTCTATAAATGCACGATTTATATGTTTTTTCTTACATCGGTTCCGAATTGTACTTGAATCCTCATTATATTTGCCAATGAAAGTTAAATCACGAAAAGAGTTTAAAACATGTATTTGATTTTATTCCCATACTTATGTCAACTATCATTAGAAAATCTTAATTATTTTAGTATTTATTATTTTAAATGTTCAAACGCCTCTCGATTTTCACGTACAAATCGTGTGTGCGCAGCTAACCATCGTGTGCGCCGCTAGCAGCAAATTAGTTTGTGTATTGTATTTTCTTCAGTGCTTTGCTTGCCAACACGCAAAAACGAAAATGGTGCTTGACTCATGTCAGAAAAAAATGGATTTTGTAGGTAAAAGTGTGGCGGATATTATATATATTTTTTCGATTATATCTATTGTGGGGGCGACTATGAAATAATTATTTAAAGAATTCAATTGTTTTTAATTTTTTTTACTTACATAAATTAAAATAATAATTGTACGCAGTTATCTAGCAAATATTTCAACCAATAAAATAAAAAAAAATGAGCCGTATACGATTACTACACTTTTTCCTGCTGTTATTCAGAAAGTAGCAACTGATATTCAGAAAGCAACACATGATATTCATCTATTCCGATTTATTTTCAGAAAGTAGCGGTTCTATTCATCTATTCCGATTTAGTATCAGAAAGTAGCAGTTGATATTCAGAATGTGTCATTTGAAATTCAATAATTGACAAATGATATTCAGTAAATTTAAATAATTATAGCTGTATTAATATTTTGTTTCGACAATTTCTGAGGAAATTATAAATATATTGTTAGCAACAGTTATTTCCTGACATGATTTTAGGTCTATGTATGCATTAATCTATGTATGTATGTATGTATGTACACAGAATAATGTACAATTTGACGTTTTGAAGTTTTATTTTTTTCTGTGCTTAATTAAGTTCTCAATTTTAAGTATAAACTTTTAAAAATAAAATATCAAATAACATTGTATATTTTAACTATGTGCCTCTGTTTAGCGTGCATTTTTAATGAATTCCCGATACAGGTATCGACTAAAATTCCGAGAAAATGCCATAAAAAATAAATTTTCTTCTTTGCAAAATCCGTACGATTTGTAAAACGACCCATATGCGTTTACATACCTGGCTAATC
Organism: Aphodius sticticus; assembly: GCA_963966075.1. Classification (NCBI taxonomy): domain Eukaryota; kingdom Metazoa; phylum Arthropoda; class Insecta; order Coleoptera; family Scarabaeidae; genus Aphodius; species Aphodius sticticus. The sequence continues at coordinate 78,871,751 of OZ014507.1, forward strand.
TAGTTTGGCCTAACGCGCTTCGGCCTAGGAGAAACTGGTTTCTGCAGTAACATACCTATACGTGGTCTTTTCTGTTACCGCAGGGTTTCCTGGAACATGTGACCGTACTGATCGGTCTGTCGGTGAAGGGTAGGGCTGTCGGCGGCGTAATACACCAGCCGTATTACAATTTTAAATCGAACGCCAACACGACCGGCCGCACGATCTGGGGCCTCGTCGGTTTGGGGGTCGGCGGGTTCGTGCCGCAGGTGCCGCCGACCGGACGATTGATCGTCGCCGTGACGAGATCCCATTCGGATGCGACTGTTCAGGCGGCGCTCGACGCGTTGCGTCCCGACGAGACTTTGAGGGTCGGAGGCGCTGGAAATAAGGTACGAACGCTTAGCTTACTTAAGGCAAACGAGCACCCCAAATTCAGACAGGTTAAGGAATTTTTGTTACATTTGTAACTGTAGAATATTTATATTTATGTGGCGATAATAATTATGTCAACTTTTTTAAACAAATATTTCCTTCTAGAGATATATGAGGAGCAAACATGCAAACACCGTTAAATCCACATTCTACAGTTCGTCACAAATCGTCAAAAACTGCTACAGCAAAATCCCAAAAACTGTTTCAAAATGTTATTAGATGAATTATTGAGTTATTGGTCTTAGATGATAACCCCTAAATTTGATAGCAACAACAGTATTTTCCTGCCTTGTTATTAACGATTTTATTTTGGATTTAACGGGATTTGCCTGAAATCTGAATTTCAATCTGCATTCTTAAGAAAAGTATTAAAAATAAAACAAAAATATTATTTCAAGAAAAGAAATCTGATGTGGCCAGGCACATGACTTTATCATACTATATATAAAATTAATAATTTAGCTGCATGATATTCGATTTGATCGAGATCGGCTATGTCTGCATTAAAATAAAACTAGTAGAAGTACAGATATGTCGATTAGAGCTGCGTTTGGATATTGTACTCCGTTGACACCGGGTACACCGTCCAAATGACACTTACATGTTATTGGGTGTAAAAAATGTAACGATGTACCATATCCGAACGCAGCTTTTATTCACAGTAAGTATTGTCAAAACTTTAGCGTTTGACACTACCTACTGTCATTAGAATCAAAATTTCTGACATATCCTGGCTACTAGTTTTAATGCAGTACGACCGATCTCGATGAAATAGAATTTGCTCATGCAGCTAAACTATTGATTGAACCAAAAAAATTTCATAGTCATAAAGTATTCAGAATTTCCTCTACCTTAATTTATTATTGAACTATTTCGACGAAATTCCAGAAACGGCGGCTTATTTGCAAAATCTTTCAAAACTGCTAAGACTAAACATCCTGTTCCAATGGACCCTCTTCAACGGAAAGCTTTTCAGCTCTAAATTTGGTCATGAAACTTCTAAATATGAAGTTTCGTCCCGATACCTTTAGTCGTTTCTCCGGAATCGTCGCCACAAAAAAACGGGTACACACACATCCATCCACACACACAGACATTTTTTTGTACCTTAGTCAAAAATGTTCAAGGGCCCAAAAAGACATATTTCCGCTCAAATCTCAAAATTTTTTTTTGGCACGATTACAAAGTATTGTACATAATATGATAAAGTAAAAATAGATATTAATCGCAGAATCCAGTTCCAAACAGTCGCACTGTTCGTCATCGTTTTGAAATTCATCTTCATTTACTGACGGTAAGTCAAGAATTTTTTGATACCATTCAAGGTTTTGCGATTTTGTCCAATCCTTTCCGAATTCTTGTACCATTAGATGTTTTATTGAAGCTTTCTTTCTACTTTATCATACGTAGTATTGGAACTGGATGTTTACTCAAAGCATTTTTCAAGGATTTTGCAACTGAGCCGCCATTTCTGTAATTTCGTCAAAATAGTTAAATAATAAATTAAAGTAGAGGAAATTTTGTATAATTTATGACTTACATTTTTTGGTAAAATTAATAGTTTAGCTGCATGGGCAAATTGTATTTGATTGAGATCAGTCGTGTCTGCATTAATTTAAAACTAGTTAGCCAGGATTTGACAGATATTTTCATTCTCCGCAGGCGGTGTTAAACGCTGGTGTTTTTAGCTTGATAGCTCTTTTTGTCGGTTTCTGCTGCCCTGGGTACCATCTCGGGCACAAATGTTGCCATCATCCATATTATTTAATTTTTAAATTACTTAGCACACTGTATAATGTAAATAACCAGCAATCAAACGCCACGTGTATACTCGCAGAAACAATATTTTTCGCATGCTTGCATCCAATATTTTAGAAACGAACCTTACCTTTCACCTTACCTGTCACCCACAAGATATTTAACGGGTTTAGCTTGAATATTGGATTTAACGGGTTTAGCGTGAACTCATGGTTTAGGCTTTATTTTGTATAGTAAAAAACAAAAATTTCTTTAATGTGACATCGTGGATCGATAGAGCACCACCGAGTTATATAGAATTGATGTACAACTCAAAAAACTTGAAAAGTGGATTTAACGGTGTTTGCGTGATTGCTCCTCATATGGCTATTCATTTTTAAAGAAAATTGATAATAGTTATGTAATTTATATTATACTTTATAAGTTTAACAATTGCCCCTAATCCAGACACTAAACGTATATTTTGATCCGAAATCCGACACCTCAGTGAACCTAATGCAGACAGTGCGCCAAAAAATAAAAAAATAAATCAGACACTTGTGGTACATTATTCCGACAAATATAAACGTTCAACTAACCATTTTAATGACACACAGTATAAAGTAAGTCCTTAATCTTCTTCACCGCCCTCTTTCCCTCATCTGTATTTTGATGTTTCTTGCATCTGGAATTTTTAGTGTTCTCTTTTTCTTGGCGCATCTTTTAATTCTGTTGTTTTTTCGCTTCCTAGCTTATTTCTATAGAATGATTTTCTTTTGTGCTTTCTTCTTTTTTATTAACAAATATTCTCTCCAAGCATTAGATAATAAGGTTACGGAAGAACAATTTCTTTTTACTTTATTTGAGTGTTCCAGGCCAGAATAATGATTTTTTTAATGGAGATGGCATGAGTTCAACTGTTATCTCCAAAGGCGACACACATGTCTGATTTAGGGACGTGCTATATTTACATATACCTAATTCCAATACGCCTAAATTTGTAAATAATAGTGGTCAAAAGAGTAGTACACCGTATTATTACAAAAATATAAAGCATTTTTAGTCAGTCTATAGATATTATTAGAAATTTCTTAATTACTGTTATCCAGTAGAGATGTATGTCTTGTTTCGTTTCGTTTCGTTTTACATGGTGTTATATGTGTTATTTGTCATTCTGTGGAATACCTATCGCTTCTTATTAGTGATAGCGTAGTGTAAAAACGAGATTTATATGTTATATGCATTTTATATAATGCCAAAGGCTCCTTAGGCAAAGTGAATCGAATTTCACAATTACTGCCATCTGGTGGCAAATTCGTGTAACAAGAACATAAACCGTCAGTTAAAAACGGCACAGACAATTTATAGGAGGTTGTCCGAGAAAACAAATTTTGCATCACTATTTTCTATATATCGGGCTGGATATCAGCAATGGCTGATGAAGTATAATGAAGAAAAGCTTTTATGCAAACTTATGAGAACATTTGTAAATTAATTTGTTAGTAATTCCGTGTCATTAAGTGATTGGATCGAAAAACCATCGGCGACGTTTCTAAATTATTTGAATCCGCTGTTGACACGAAACAAATTCTACATTGTCGATGAATTTGCCGTCTAAATGCAGAACTTCCAATAACAACATACTTTTTTTTTGACTTACGGTTTATACTGTTGCCTATTCTATTCTATTCGAAGCAAACTAAAATGGCATTATTATGTTATAGGTACTATTGCTGATGGAAGGCAAAAGTCATGCATACGTATTTGCCAGCAAAGGTTGCAAGAAATGGGACACCTGCGCCCCCGAAGCCGTTTTAACGGCGATGGGAGGTACTTTGACCGATATACACGGATCATCTTATACCTACGACGAGCTGGTAGAACATCCCAACAGCAGAGGAGTCGTTGCAACGGCCAAAGGAATGGACCATGGCAAGATTCTCTCCAAAATTCCACAATCGGTCAAGGATAAATTTCCCTAATTTTAGAGTAACCGATTAATTACTGAATAGTCGTTACGCACAAATATATGTATGTATATGAATAATATTGGAATAATTAAAGTAATATTATACGATACGAATGTAATACTAAATATACCGATCAGCCCTCAATAATGTTCCGTCACCACCATCGAGATAGTATAGAAAGGAGACGCTATGACGATGCTTTTCGCATACAGAACACGGAGAATAAAAATAACCTAATATTGGCTGAGATTGGTACTAAAATCACAAAACGTCTTTGATTAAAACAAACAAAATTTCAGAGAAAAATTATTATTTATTTACAGTGGCGGCTCGTAGCTAAAATTAGTGGGGGTGCTGCCGTAGAGAATTTTTTGCCTTTGTTTTAAAAAATATTGTGTAAAAGGAAAACATGTATAAAAAGAAGATTTATTCAGAAACTTGGTAAAATCGTAAGAAAATTTAGGAAATTAAAGAAAAGGAAACGGTTTTCTTATTTACTATATTCTTACATTTTACATTCATTAATAAATTTATGTAAGAATTACTTTTTCTAAAAACGACAGTCAAACTTTTTTATTGTTTTTTGCTTTGTCACCGGAAATCGTCCACATACAAATTTTCAACTCTATTGGACATTGGGAAGTAGGTAAAATATCGATTACAAGATTTAAATGTAACAAACAAACAAGTGAAATTAAGATAAGCGTAGTAATGACTGCAGTAACGCCAAAAAATGAAATTCATTATTCTTGTTTTAATTTGCGCGATAAGATCTATAATTTTTGCCTTAATTTCTGGATGAGAGCAGAGGATTTTCTACATCGAAAGCACTGGAATGGTTCTAAAATGCGTTTTGAAATGCCATCTGCAGTTTGTAAGTATACCTTCCACCAGGACGGCAGGGTGGGCAGCGTTAGAACTGCGGGAGAGACAGTGCCTCTCTCTATCACCAGCAGTATTGCCAGGTAAAATATTAGGTTAACGGTAGGGAGCTTGCAAAAAGGCGGTAGATTTGAAGGGAAAAATGGTAGATGTTGTAAAATATAACTGTATTTACCACAATATAAATATATGACTTTTTGCACACTATTAAGACGTTTAATAGTGTGCAAAAAGTCATATATTTACCAATATACTTGTTATGTAACATTTCCATATGCAATGAAATAAATAAACTTCTTATTAATAGGTACAAATAAAGTCTAAATTTTTTCTAATTTCAGACAAAACGTCTTTTGTTTAACAACGTAAACTACATATATATGAAAATATTTTTAACAATTTAAAGATATTTGTTATAAAATATTGTTGTAGACAATAAATAAATAAACTTTTTAATAACACAAAGGAAATCTTAACTTCTTACTAGCACAAAGTTTTTTGTTTAACATTATGATTCACATTCATATACATAAAAGTGGATTGTCAATCTATAAAATACATAAACATTACCCAGAATCCGAAAAATACTTAGTCTTTAAATAAATTGTATTATTATGCTTCCCTGAAATTGTTTTATCAATTTTCATATTAAAGCATTATTTTTCAAGATATGCTTTTTAGAATGTAATAAAGAAACGAGTGACAAAGTGGACAACCGATTTCTTTGTTCAGTTTTTAATAAGTTAACTTGCGAACAAATTCTCTCCCCATTTGCGGATGAATGGGGAAGACAGAACAAATTAGAAACAAACGTTGTTAAGTTTTTATAAACTTTGTTCCCATCGCCATATTTTACCTGATCTATTTCATTCCAAAATTGTTCTATACCTGCATCTCTATTATAATTTCTATCAGAATTGCGAAGTAGGCGCCACTCGGTGTCCAGTTGTTGCACATTCGTCACTAAATGTGGAAAATGAATTACCAATGGAACAATAGATTCCTTTTCAGATCTTAAAACTACTTCTGGGTCTATCAAATTCATTGTTTGTAAAACGTTATTGCTAAAATCAAACCTTTTTTTAATTTGTTCTGCCCCTTAAATATAAAAATTTAAACAGTTGATTCGAAATTGATTTAAATCGCTAATGTTTCCATTAATTTGCGTTCAACTACCTTTGCTCCTTTAAGTTTTTAATATTTTCCTTGTTGCTTACATCTATTTGTGACAATGGCGTTGTTTGTAATACTGTCTTCTTTATAAAAAAATATAACAATGTACGAATACTATATTGTATAATTTATGGATTTGAAGCATTGTTGATTGCTTTTCTCTGTTTAAATTAGTGAATAAGGGTAGAGCGTGTTCTAGTTCTACTCTCTCGTAGATGTCGCTGAAGATCAGTTATTCAGCGTTTATGGAATCGGTTTCGGGAGACTGGCCAATATGTTAGAAGAGCTGAAGTATGATAAAGTTATGTGTCTGGCCACATCAGATTTTTTATGTTTGTTGTGGCTCATTTTAGAATAGTAACTAACAAATAAGAATAAGGTCTCTAATTATCAATGTCATTTACAACAAATAACACAAGACGAAAACGCTGCAGAATAGTTAATAGCATAATCATTCACACTACCTCACCCTTTATTACTAAAAATACTTGCCCCCCCCTGAAACATTTTGTAACGGCGCCCATGAGTATGTATTGGAAATCACAAATTGATTATCTGTGCGAATAAGGCAAGCCAACAGAATAGTAAAAAATGCGCTATTATAAATACGTACATACATAGATTTTAGGTACCTACTTGAACTATAACACATGATAGTGATTTAATTGCGAAAATAAAACAGAGATAATAAAATTCGGAACGTGTACTGCACACAGTACTTATCGTCAGCCGTTTGTAGACGTTGTATTTTAATAATGGATCAGTTTATTTTAAAAGGACCGGAATTTACAAACCCAGTGCCGCACGAGTCGATTGCTTCCTTCATCCACACATTCTTGGTAGAAAATATTAACAACGGTGAAGTGTATGTAAGTGCTGCATCAGTGACATCTCATACTTTAAAGCATTTAAAAAACACGCAGACCGCGCCGTATATAAATATCACGAATCATTCTCAAGGTCATTGCATAATGCACATATTATTCGTATACATTTTATTCGTTTTAGGCCGATGTGGAAAACAACAGGAGCTTGACGTACGCCGAATTTCTCACAAGAGTTTGCCGTTGCGCGGATGCTTTAAAAAGTTTCGGCATCGGGAGAAATAGCCTGGTTACAATAAGCAGCGAGAACGATGTTAACTATTTTATTCCAGTTTTTGCGGCACTATACGTCGGCGCATCTGTCGTCCCTATTAACTTTTTATACACCGAATGTAAGTACATGCATAATTTGTTTTCTGTTTTTCTACAGCAAATCCCAAAAGTCTTCATACACCATACGAAAACGAGAAATTCAAGAAAGTACAAACTGCAACTTTGGATTTATCTAGCCTGTGCAATGCTATCTTTGCCAACGTCCAACTCATCTGCTTTTTTGGGTAAAACATTAAAAAAGCAATGTTTTAAAATTACAACATGAACCCTAAAAAATCACCTCGTATACGATGGTATAATATCCCATTGAATTAATATTGCATTAGACTGAAACAGTGGCGGATACAGAAAAATCTCAAGGGGGGGGGGGCGCTAAAAGACATCTTGAGCTATGGGTAAGGTGACCAGAATTTTGTTGTAGTAAAGAGGGACAGTAGCGTCGTGTGTGTGCGGGGGGGGGGGGGGGTATTCGTCTTTGCAAAAGACGCAAAACGACTAATTTAACACAAAAATTATAGTTTTTTATACAGATTTTTTTCACATTATTACATATTCCTTTAAATTTTTGTACTTTTGATTAAAACATACTTCTTTAAACAAAATATATGTACTTCATTGCATAGGTACTCGATATTATTTGCATTATTAGTGATTAATTGTTTTGCTATACGCATTTAAAGTAAATAAATATTTTGTAGTTTGGTACAAGAAAAAGTGTACTTCGTTATCGTTTCTGATTGGAATTGAAGTTGTAAATATTAACTGTTTCCTTTAACATAGATTTTTCAAATATATGCCATTTGCACGAAATAAATAGATTTTGATCAATCAATAAATAATATTAAGAAGACTAAGAAAGATTAATTACATTCTTATGGTTAATAAAACAAATCTTAAAGAAGATACCAAACAAATGTTCTAATCTAACGACCCTGTACAATACAACAGAATATACCAAATTTAGGAGTACATTTTTGCGAGAAACTTACCAGCCTATATTAAAGGATCGCCTATTTTGTTAAACTTTGATATTAAGTACCTTTTGTAATCTTTGACAACTTTCATAATTTTTTATTCATATTTTACATCCGAGTACACCGAGTAAACTATAAGGATAGTTTTGATCTGATCGATATTCTCAACATTTTGTTTTTGGTTCATCCCCATATCTGCATTTTTACTTTATCATACGCAGTATGTAAAGTATTGTAATCGTGCCAAAAAAATTTTTGAGATTTTAGCGAAAATATGTCTTTGGGTCCCCTGAACATTTTTGACCAAGGTACAAAAAATGTCTGTGTGTGTGTGTGTGTGTGTGTGTATGTGTATGTGTATGTGTGGATGTGTGTACCCGTTTTTGTGGCGACAATTCCGGAGAAACTACTAAAGGTATCGGGACGAAACTTCATATTTAGAAGTTTCATAACCAAACTTAGAGCTGAAAAGCTTTCTGTTGAAAATGGTCCAAAGGAACTGCAGGTTTAGTCTTAGAATTTTTGAAACATTTTGTAAATAAGCGGCCATTTCTGGAATTTCGTCGAAATAGTTAAATAATAAATTAAAGAAGATGAAATTCTGAATAGTTTATCACTATGACATTTTTTGGTACAATCAATAATTTAGCTGCATGAGCAAATTCTATTTCATCGAGATCGGTCGTACTCCTTTAAAACTAGTAGCCAGGATATGTCAGATTATATGTCAGATATGATTCTAATGACAGTACGTAGTGTCAAACGCAAATGTTTTGACAACCTACTGTCAATATAAGCTGCGTTCGGATATAGTATACCGTACACTTTTTACACCCAATAACACGTAAGAGTCATTTGGACAGTGTACCCTGTGTCAGCGGAGTACAATATCCGACCGCAGCTTTATTCGACATATCTGTCTAGTTCTACTAGTTTTATTTTAATGCAGACATAGCCGATCTCGATCAAATAGAATCTCATGCAGCTAAACTATTAATTTTATATATAGTATGATAAAGTCATGTGCCTGGCCACATCAGATTTTTTAAATATATAATTTAAAGATACATAATTTAAAGTAAACCGTTGCAATTTAAAATGCTGTTCAACATTGCAGCGAATGTTACTTGATTAAAAGTGTTTTTACTATTGTTTTTACAACAAATTAGTTTAAAGATAATGACCAGAAACTTACAGATAAACAGATGGATAAAATACTAAATTATACTAAGCGAAACTCAACGTGTATGTGATACTTTAATAATGTGTGATGAAATAACAGCACTTGTTGAAATAACGGCAAGTCGACATGGAATCTAAATGATACGTTTCAAAGTTCGGTTTTGATCCTTGCAGCATATTCAGCCTGCTAGATTTGCCAGTGTTTCTGGTCCAAAAACAATGCAATATTTACTTACGAATGTGTATCTCCTATAAAAATTCAGATATTGGGATGAATTCCAAATAAGATGTTGAGAATTGATATGGTTTTTGTAACTGAGCACTTGAGAACATGCGAGAGAACTACTTCGTTAGTTACCCCACAGGATGTCTCAAACTTAGTCGAAAAACACCATTTTTTTTTAATAAGCTGGAACATTATTTTCTTTATCTTTCAAAAGTAGGTAAGTTTACTTTACATGTTCTGAAAAAATAGTGGAAATTGGTCAAAGAATACAAAAGTCATTGATTCCAGCAATGTTGGTTATCTATATCAATTGAATTTTGTAAAAGAAATACAAACATCCATAAATTCCTTATGCACATAACAATTAATATTATTCATAAACGTACAAATATATCAAATTACACCATTAGACAGAATGGGTAATTCATAATTTTTTGTAATATTTCATAAAAAGCGGGACCATTTTAAAACTCCGCTGGACGCGGGACAAAATGTGAAAAGTCGGCCACTGATTTGAATTCTGGTGGTCACGAAATAAATTTCAGAAAAAAAGAGGACTTCAACAAGGTCGACAACATCCTATAAACATCTTGTAGGTAAGGCATTGTTCATTAATGGTGATTTACTTGAACTTCTCATTTGTGTGTGGTGTACGAATACTTCTGGAATTGGGATTGACTGTACGTTAAAACAAGTTTTATTTATACTTCAAAATAGTCGAAATCGATCATTCTTTGAGAACGGTTACGCCGCATATTGTGTTTTGCTCGAGCAATTCCGTGGATAGCTTCCTTGCTCTAAGAGCAAAGTATCCTGGCGTGAAGAAGATCGTTGTCATCGACACCGATGACCGTATTGAAGGAACTGTTGCTCTGAACGCTTTCATCGATGACAACTCGACTGCGAATCTGGATCCGATCAAATACCAGCCGACTCCAGTCAACCCGGACGATGATGTTGCGTTCATTATGTTCTCCTCGGGAACCACAGGTTTACCGAAGGCTGTGATGTTAACCCATACAAACTTTAACACCAGAATTAGTTTGCAATTGTGAGTGAGAGAAGTAACATAGTAGGTGCTTATAGTGCAGGCAAATTACCAAAATTTAGTGTGTTTACTCATTATAGACAGCACTTTTATCATGGGAAATGGTAACGGGGCTTATAATAACCGTCAAAAATGCAAGACCTCCCGACTCAGCCCGAATAAATCGGCGAAAAGTTCGGCGAGGCTGGCTGAGACATAGCGGTCAAAGAAGGCCATCCACATTCTCGGCGTTCGGCTCGTGCATTCTCTGTTCATCTGCTGGTGACTTAGAATGGACGTCGCTGAAGTAGCCGCTGCCTCAGCGTATAGTGTGTGTGCATACTTTTATTGAAAATGTGGTTATTATTATTAATAATTAATTGAATAACGTAAATAAAAATTTAATATAAAATATAATAAATATTTGAAAAATATCTTAAATGCTATTGATTTCTTATTCTGATCATTTATATTAGATACCATACAATATACTAATATAAGCCATAGTAATACGATTTTCCAAAAAACTAAATTAAGTAATTGCATAATTATTATTATGTGTAATGTATTGCGTTATAAATCAAATATTATAGTGTATATCTATACAGAGTTAGTTAAAATTACAACTAAATAATTCTCCAACCGTAAAAAGAAATAAAGAAAAGAACATTTTTTTAATTGTTTTAAACTAGCTGTCGAAATTTGGTAACATTTCCTTTTTCAAATACAACAATACTGTATGTTTTTAAATTTTTTAATTCTAAGATGATTTTTAAGAATTTTTTGTAGGAACCATTTTTCATAAAATGCATCATTTTTAGTTATCAGCAATGAATTAAAACTGCTGAACTTTGAAACTGATTTTTTTACCACATACATACACTACACACATTTATTTTAATTTGCTGTTTGAACATTTAATTAACATTTAATTTTATTTTTCTATTTTGTTGTTCTGCTATTTTTTATCCGTTTAGTTAAAACAAAATTTTATGAGTTTTGATTAATTGCTTAAAACAAAAAATCATGCATTGTATAAAAAATGACAAAAAATTCATGGAATTAATCTTAATTATAAAATGTAAATGTATGTGTTCTATTAGAAAACGGAAAGGTGGCCAGTTTCCATAATAAAATAAGCACTGTGTATATTAAATATATTTAGACGATAGCTTGTTTAAAATCAAACAACTTATGTTTGATTTTTTGAAGATGGTTACGGTTGGTCAACTATTTAGGTGCTCCGGATATTTTGACCAACTCTATACTGGTATGTAACAACGATATTATCAATCAATAACTTAGTAATTGCCCTATGTAGATCGCAGTCGTAATTTGCATCAAAGAACTGTACCAAAACGATACAATAGATTCAGACATCATAGAAAAATAAGACTGGAATAACTTGGAACTGATAAGATTTATCTGAAAGAGATAAATAATATATTCTTTAGTTTTAATTAATTATTGATTGAATATTGCTATTAATATTAATTTTCATTAGTAGTCTTATGATACGGATCGTTAATTTATTGATATGCATTTGCATTTCTTCAATAATACAGAAATAAATATCATTATCTGGTATATTTTCCATTTTAAATGACAAATTATAGTAATGGGGACGTCACAAATAGAGAGAAAAAATTCTATCGGATATTTAATTTAATATCAATGTAAACTATTTGTATTTTGCATATAAATTTATCGTGTTCGATATTTTGAAATCTTATTATTTCAATTCTAAATAATTTAATCCATTCGTTACCTAGTTTTCGGGTGCATTGGTGCATTGATGGATCGAAGCGAATGCGTAAAAAAGAACCGAGCCACTCGTCGAACGCGTGATTTTTATCCGACTATGAGACTTCTGGCATTCGAATGTTAGCGAATTTGGGCGAGTGTGGCATCCACACTCTCCCGATTCGCGGTCTCTCGCTGTCTCGCGAGAGTCTGGAAGAGGTATTACGTTCATTATAAGCGCCTTTGCCGTTTCCAATGATAAAAATTCTGTCCATAATTAATAGTGGTTTCGGCTTCTAAATTAGTTCATTTGTCTACACTATTAGTTGTATCTGTTGTGCAATCGAGAACACATTTTCTTTTTTTTTTAGCGAACCGTCCATAATCAGAGAGATCAAGAGCCCGAATGTTTTAGGAATTCTACCGTTTTTCCACGCGTACGGCCTGTCGATGGCGATGGGAACGCCGATCGCCGGCAAGAAGATGATCGTATTCAAATTTTTTGACCCGCTGACCTATCTGAAGGCGATCCAAGATTATAAGGTGGAAGTTCTGTTCGCCGTGCCGCCGCTGATGCATTTCTTGGCGAAGAGTCCCGTCGTCGACGAGTTCGATCTGTCGTGTGTCAGGGAGATTTTATGCGGAGGCGGCGCGCTTACCGAATCGGTAGAAAATGCGGTCAAGAAACGGCTAAAAGTGGAGGCGATCCGACAGGGCTTCGGTATGACCGAAACCACCCTAGGCGTGACGACAACTCCCGTCGGGGTTAGTCGGCCCGGGTCTTGCGGTAAACTGCTTCCAGGTAGGGTTTGTCGTTTTTGTTTTTGGTATATTTGAAGACTGGGACCTAGAATACAAAAGTGTTTTGATATCTAACCTCACTTTTCTGCAGGTAGTGATTACTTTGACTAGTTTTAAAGCATATGAATGGACTTTTCGCTCGACTTGGATGATATCACCCTCAGAAACTTATTCTTCACACCTGTTACCTCATGCCCTGACTTGGCAGTTGTAAACCCGCACCCAGGAATATTATTTTAACGATTGCATCGTAACCAATTACATGTTTTTTGATTCAGCTATTAGACTGTAAGACCACCTTACATACATGAAATGTTTAATAAATTATATTATCGTAGATTTGATCCGAAGAGCCCCGAAATCGATTATCAAGCACTAACGTTTTGAATAAAACGACACTTCCATATTGATATCCTTTTATTTTATCTTTATCAGATTTTTTTGGTTTGAGAACAGATTCTAATAAATACCTATATTTATACCCCCACAATTACTGTGATAGGGTATATTCATTTTGCCACAACATTTGTAACACCCTTAAGGGAGCGTGCCAGGTATAGACCTGTATATAGAGTGTCTTAACAGTGCGATCTCGGAAGATTGTACCTCTGTTAATGAAGATATTTTATAACTGATTTCACTCATATATACAGAACGCCGAGACGCACATTTTAAAATTACAGGAAGTTCCATAAGGTAATACCAACCCAAACTTGTTTTTTTAAATGGAACAACCTATATTTCTGCACAATTTTGAATTCCTCGCAAAATTTTACGAGAATAAAAAAATAACATTACCTACCCTAAACTTTATGCTTTTTGATTTTTGGCATTTTTATGGAAAACAGCTATCTAAGAAAAATTGTATATCTTAATACCTGTTTTTAATTTTATTGCGCACGCTTAGATTATTATGATTAAGTAAGAAGCGTTCTATTAGCGTGATTACCTACCATTTCCAAATTGTATGCAGGGTGGTCATAATCTGCAACAAAAAATAGCAAACAGTTTTTCGTAAGAAAGTTTATTTTTTAAATGGGACACCGTGTATCTAATTATTCTTTTTGTATTCTACGCATCCTTCTGCATAAAAAAGTAGTAGCACACACCAGTGCTAAAATAAACAATTGCAGAGATAACTAGTCTTCTTCATAAAAAATCGATTTTTCTATCATAATAATCTTCTACACCTATATTACCATTAAACCAGCTAAATATTTATCTAAATTACTGTTTTCTCGCGTAATTACAGTGTAGATATACGGCTCTCAACAATTTTAAAACGCAACGAAAATGTTTAAGCAGGTTCACAATAAGTTGACGAATCTTCATTCTTCAATCAAACCAGAAATAAAAGAACGACAATAACTTTTTCATAATGCTTTACGCGGCACTGGAAAGAAATGAACACGTGCATCAAAGACGCCGGCGCAAAAGCTGGACTGTGCCTGCCTTGAGCCGTCTATCCGTCTATGCCTTGAGCAGAAATGAGCCAAGTCCGTGAACGCCGTAAACGAACGAACTACTGACCCGTTCAGTTTGCTAGCGGTGAACCGGATCGAACGGTTCAGATATCTGACCCGTTCATTTTGAACGGTTCGTTCGCGAACGACTTATCCCTAATATAGACTGTAAAACGTTCCAGGCTGCAGTGGTATCGTCCGAGATCCGGACACAGGAAAACTGATGGGGCCGAACGCGACCGGCGAGCTGTGCTTCAAGGGCGGCGTCATCATGAAAGGGTACTACGACAACGAAAAGGCGACGCGAGAGACGTTTACCAACGACGGCTGGCTCAGAACCGGAGATGTGGGGTATTACGACGCGGACGGGTATTTCTACATAGTGGACAGGCTGAAGGAGCTGATCAAGTATAAAGGATTCCAGGTAAGATTCCGTGATTCCCTGATTGCAAAAAGATACTTAAATCGAATGCTGTTTGTTCAGGTTGCTCCGTCCGAGCTGGAAGGGATATTAATGACGAATAAGAAAATTGTCGACTGTGCGGTCGTCGGCCTTCTGGACGAGAGAGACGGCGAACTGCCTGTGGCGTTTGTGGTCAAAGAAAACGGCGTCGCTCTGACGGAGAGGGACGTTAAAACTTATTTGGGCAGTGAGTTTTCTAACACACATTTTTCGATTTGTGTATTTCTATTCCGTCCGTTTGTTGCAGATTTCGTTTCCAAGAGGAAACACTTACATGGAGGAGTGATATTCGTAGATGAGATTCCGAAAAATCCTAGCGGCAAAATATTGAGGAGGGAGCTGAGAGAGTTGCTTAAAAACAGAAAATCTAAGCTATAAAGTTTTTATTTGTATAGTGAAATAAACAAGAGCTTTTATTTGGGTATCTTTTGTTTTGTTCTCTTTCAAGGTCTCTGGTATGGATACCTATATTTTAGTAATAAATGGATGATTATACAACAAGCTGTGTTTTTGGTACCAAGAAAAAATATATGTTTTAACGAAACAATATTGATTATTTCCTTTCCTTGATGTGGCAACTATCCCTAACATATGCCATAGGCCTTAATAGCTCATCAGTTGGTTAGAGCATCATGCTAGCGACGCAAACGTCCCTGGTTCAAATCAAGGTTTGTTATTTATGTGTTTGACAAGATTATTGGCTTATTTATATGCTTATTCTAGCTACTACATATGATGCAATCAGTATAATAGTAGCTACCCTAAATTTCACATAAAACCTAGAATTATTTATTAACTTTATTAGAATAGAAACTTTACACTAGGGTCATTCCGCGATTTTTTTTTAATTTTAGTTTACTAAAACCATTAGATCACTGATCGCTGATAACGACCGTCATGGATATTTAAAAAGGTTTTTCATAAAACTTATCAGTTTGAACATCTATCTACAACAATTCTAAAAGATGAGTCGTCTTTTTGTTGTAATGTTACATTAAAATAATAATAAAAACCCCCATTGCTTATGTATGGTCGTTAAACGGGCGTGACGGGTATGACACGTTACTGCGGAATAACTCACAACTAGGAGTTTGGCATTTTTGAAAAATCACAATAAAAATTTGTTTCCTCTGTGTACCTCAATCTGTGGAGATATAGGTACTGTATATTTATTTGTAAGAAACACATCCAGCTATAATTTTTAAAAATATTTTGGTAGTTTGTCATTTTTATTTGATTGTGCAATCGCCTGTTCAACTGAAATAATTGCCCTAACTATTCTATTTTTCCTGGTCCATTTATGTTATTTTTAAATTTGGAAAAGTTTCAATTGCTCTTAGCCCAGGCGCCACATCTTTTTCCCTACAGCAAATTTTTATCCGCCTTTATGAAATACACGGTTTGTAAAGAACTGCGCCATATACGTGGTGCAAATTGTTATCCGCGGCGATAAAAAAATCCTTACTGGGCGCCTAGCTTAGCAACTAAAACAAGTCAGTACAAGTCTGAATTTGGGAAAGTCATTATTGTTTAATCATCATCATCAATGATTTCTAATATAAATACATTCCTCACTTATTTTTAAGATCTCTTGGACTGGGATTTTTAATGCCGATATTGTATATTTGAACTCAGTTTATGGTTTAAACTGGCATTGAAAAATCTAGGTTTAGCGTCATTTTATTACGGCTCCTGTGTGCCCTGCACCAGTGGCGGACTGGCCATAATGCCAGGTTGCCCGATGGCAAGTGGGCCCCACCTTAAGTGGGCCCCCCTTAAGACAATATGTTGATAATATTAATAATACATTTATTTATACTGAAATTATCACTGGACCGCCCCACGAAAAGATATCAGGCAATAAGAGGGCCCCACCTATTTGCAATAAATTCGGTAAGAATTTATATTTATGTTTGGCAATAAATATGAACCCCATAAGAAAACTGCATGGTGAGTTTTAAGAAACCCACTTTGGGAAACAATGAAAATTCTCCAAAAGGCCCTTGTTAAGAGAACTTAAAATCTATTACTAATTGAACTTGATATTTTTTAATAGACGTTTAAATTTCATAAAAAACACAAGTTTTTTTAAAAATTTTATTGACCAGTTTCTGGCAAAAATATTATTCATCCGAAATTGAAATACCAATACGTCACAGAGTACAGAATTATTATGGCATGATGTGGTAGTTATTACCAACAAACATTAAAAATAGAAAAATCAATGCTATGATGAACAAAATTAAAACTTAATCGGATAATTGATATAGGAAAACATTATGGAATATTGGCTGAACATATGAAAGGGGCCAAAATAAATCAAATAAATAAAATTTTACTTGGGTATAGAATCACTTGTACAGAATGTTCTTTTATACATGCAATAATAGCATATAGATGGCATATAGATAGATGCCATCGGCTTGGCAATCCGAACAAGAAGAAAAATCGTCCGATAATTGTCAAATTTGTCAGTTATAAATACAGAAGGGAGGTGTTGACCAACCGTAAGAAGCTTAAGAGCACTAAATTATTTATTGCCGAGGATCTCACACAGCAACGACACAAAGTATACGAAGCTGCACAAAAGAAGTTCGGAAGAATGAAGGTATGGACCTATGATGGCACTATTAATATCGAGAATGGAAAGTCCAAACACAAAGTCCATACAATTGAAGAGCTGGAAGCACTAATTGTCTACGGCGGTGATGATAACCAAATAAGTGCCACGAATAAGTGAAACGGGGGTAGTGATTTTGTGTTAATTGTATCTCGTCGGTCGTGTGTGTCTTGATTAATTGTAGTACAGATCCGTTTTGAATATTGGTACAAAAGTTAATTTTGTTGCAACTTTTCGTCAATTTAAAACTTGTGCAGTCGGGTTTTTAGTTTTCTTTGCATCTGGATTATTTTGATTAGTATATAATATTTTGTTAACAAATAGTTGATATGTTGAGGAGCGTCTTCTTAAGTTGTGCTTGTTTCGTTTTAGTGCGAAAACTAGAAAACACATATTGTATTTGTTTTGGTATAGATTTATATAGTAGATGAGATTGGGACACCTGAATGTGCGGTCATTGGTCTCCCATTTTGCGGAGGTAAGAGATTTTCTTGTGGAAGCAAGGTTTGATTTGTTGGCTGTTACTGAAACTTGGGTGAGTAATGACTTTGATGTTCGTAATATTTTAATTGATAATTATATGTTTTTTCATAAATCGCGAGGTAGCGCTGGTGGTGGTGTGGGAATATACTTGCATAAAACCTATAAATGTAAGGAACTTTTTTCGAATATTTCTGTCTCTCTGGAGCAACTGTGGTTAGAGTTAAACTATAGGGGCAAGCATATTATTGTTGGAGTAGTGTATAGAACACATTTTGGAAATTATACTAGCTTTCTTGATGAGTTTGAAGAGTCTCTTGCTGTCGTGTGCCCTGTGGCTGATGAATTGTTCTGTCTGGGGGATTTTAATGTTAATGCTTTTGATGTTGAGTGTTTTAAATGGAAAAGACTTTACGACGCCTTTAGTAATTTTAATTTAAAGCAGATAATAACCGAACCAACCAGAGTAACAGAAAGAACACAGACTCTCATTGACTATATCCTGGTCTTTGACGATGCTGCAATTTCAGATTTGGGTGTTATTGATAATGGTATATCGGACCATTGTTTGGTTTTTTGCGAATATGGTGTATCGACTGTTGCTCGGGAGCATGTGTCTCGTACGATAAGATCTTTTAAGGATTTCAATTATGATAATTTTTTTGCTGAATTGGTTTCTGTACCCTGGGATTATATGTATGATGTCCGTGATATTAATGAAAAATTAAATTTCTTCAATTGTAATCTGCTGAATATTTTTAATAATCATATTCCCTACAGAAGGGTCAATGTAAACAGCAATCGCTCGGCACCTTGGTTTACTGAGAATATAAAATTGATGATAACTCTCAGGGAGAAGGCTCTAAAAAAATATAAATTTTCCGGAAGTACGGTGGATGGTGACTACTACAGATCGTTGAGAAACTTAACAACTACAGCTATTAGGTCTGAGAAAAAGGCATACTTTCAGCACCAGCTTTGTAATAAGTCAAATGTAGATAAATGGAAGTTTCTTCGAAACAATGGAATTGTTAAGTCAAAGCGGGAGATACATTTGGCACATCACTTGAAGGATTGTAATGGGTTGAATAATTATTTAATATCTGCAAATAATAGTAGTAATTTTCGGGTTGATGTGGAAACACTTTCTTATTATAATTCCGGTGTCAGGGAGGGTATAGGCAATGTTTTGAAATTCAAGGAAGTGAGCGACTCAGAGATCGAGGTTGCAATCTCGAAAATTAAATCAAATGCTTGTGGTAGTGACGAGATAAGTATGCAATTAATTAGGTTGTGCTGTCCTTTTATTATCCCTGAAATTAGGCACATTGTTAACTCGTGTATCGAGCAGGAGACCTTTCCTCACTGTTGGAAAAAATCTGTAGTATTGCCAATTCCCAAGGTGCCGCAGCCATGTCAATTTTCTGAGTTGAGACCGATCAATATACTACCAGCATTGTCAAAAATTTTTGAAAGTGTGATTTCGTTTCAGTTGCGCAAGCATTTGCATGATGAAAAGATACTTCCGGTTTGTCAGTCGGGTTATAGAAAGAGCTATAGTTGCGATACGGCTCTCGCTTGCGTAACGGACGATATATATTTAGCGACTGACAACGGATATATTACTATTTTAATAGCATTGGATTATAGCAGAGCTTTTGACACTGTCAATCATGACATTCTGGTTTCGGTTCTTCACCACATAGGGTTGAGTGATAGTTCAGTGCGACTGTTGGGGAGTTACTTGGGTGACAGGTATCAGTGTGTCAAGATGGATGAAACATTGTCAAATTTTTTGCGGGTGGCAGCAGGTGTCCCTCAGGGGTCAATCCTTGGCCCTGACCTTTTTTCTATTTACACATCATCATTCCCAAAATGTTTATCTACCTGCAAGTATCATTTATATGCTGACGACACTGTCATTTATTTCTCTTTCCCTCCTGACGAGTTGGACGAAGCTGTGACGTTAATCAACAAGGACTTGGAGTCGCTGGTAACAATGTCTGAGTCGCACTGCTTGAAACTTAACCCTGCGAAGTGTTCAATGATTCTGCTAGGTGGTAGGAATGCTCGTGATAAGTGTAGAGATAGGGATATCAATATAAAAATAAATGATAATATTATCAGCAGAACAGAGAAGCTGAAAGTCTTGGGGTTGGTGTTTGATGGTTCCATGCGCTTTGCTGAACATGTTAATGGTCTCATTCGGAGTTCCTATGGCAGATTGAGAGCTCTTTATCCCAGTCGTCAGCTGCTGAACAGAGAAGCTAAGTTGCTGTTATGTGATTCCTTGGTTCTGTCTTTATTCAATCACTGTGATATTGTTTATGGCCCGTGCTTGACAGCACTTGATACGCGGCGGATCCAGAGAGTGCAGAATTCGTGTTTGAGATTCGTTTATGGAATAAGGCGTAGAGAAAGAATTTCATATAAGTTGGTTACCGCTGGATGGTTAAATATGTCAGAACGGCGTGCCTTGCACATAGCTTGCCGTTTACAGTTAGTTGTGATAACTGAAATACCCCCTTATCTCCGTGAACGAATTAGTTATAGAACCGATGTTCACAATCTGCATTTGAGGTATAAGAATGTTGTTTCTACACCAGTACACCACTTGGAAGCATTTAAGAGATCATTTTCATATGTCGCTGCGAACACTCTAAATAATTTACCAATATGTTATTACAAGTTCAGTGCTTCCACATTCAGAGCAAAGTATAGGAAGTTTTTGTTTGATGCCCATTGGGGGACCGGTGACTGTGTTTAGGGCACAAAAATTGTCTCAGTAGGTTTTGTTAAAATTACAATTTCGCTTTTTTTCTATGTATACAAATTTTAGTTTTTCTTTTTCTAATTTCATTTTAGTTTAGGTATTCTGGGGGCACCTATAAAATCAGACTTGTCTGTGGTGCTCCTATTGATTTCCAATTCTATATATATATATATATTTTATATTCTCTGTACGTGTATTTTGCTTTGGAGTCAATAAATACATTATTATTATTATTATTATTATAAAAATAAAATAAAATTTATTTATAAAATACAATATGTAATTTAAAACAAAATAAATTAAAAAAAAAACATGAATATAGAAAAAAATATTAGAAACAAAGTTGCGCATTTTTGTGTTGATCAATGATATAAAAAGTAATATATCTTTTTCACTTTCGAAGATATCATAAAATTGATGTACAGGGTGTTATAAAAGTTATAGATAATCATTCGCCCTACAGCCAGAAAATATTGGCATGCTTACAGGATGTCCCACAATAACGTACCAACAAACTTATGTTTGTTTAAATGAACACTAGGTATATTATTGCAATTTTTGATGAACATTTTTAGCCTAATTGTTATGACATCAATTTGTATTAGGCTATTATCAACTGTTTCTGAGATATTGAGAAATTTTTGTCAAAAATGAGCATTTTCAAAAAATTATTCTAAGGTAACTAACAAGAATAAAGAAATAAAAGAACTCATTTTGCATAGTAAAAGTATCGCATTTTTTTACAGTTATTATTCATTTGCGATTCAAATATGACTTATCCTGAATAACTGGAGATTTGCTAAATGTCAAATAACTTAAGAATTATAATTATAATTATAATAACTTAAGAAGAACAGCCCTGTATATCTTGACATCGAAAGATCGATAAATCAACTTTCCTAAAATGTCTAACTCGGTAAGTCTATCGTCAACAGCTAAAAGTTATTAAGCATCTAATATAACATTTATACGCATGCAAAATATTTCATAAATTAATATAAAATATCTAGTTGTCACGACGAAATTCAGCAATCGCACAAATGTAAAGATTCTTCTGCAGCAACATTTAGTCATTGAAAACTGCTACTATGAGTTACACAAACGAACAATTTATGATCATCCAAGAATTAGTTTTATTAGTACCAGTCGAAACTTATTTAAAATTTTTATTATTTATTTACGTAATATTCTAAATTATTTAAAGAATTTTAATGGATCCTTGGGTTGGTTGTAGTGGTCTAACGCCTTAGCCAGCTAAATCGCCTGTTCAATTTATTTATTTCGGGACATGTTAAGGAATAAGTTTATAGGGATGTTCCAGTTACTACTGATAACAAAAACAAGGAGTGCTTTGGTAGCAATGTGGTGTTCTTCAGACATCCAAACATTTCTGTACTCTCATAAGAATAAATAACTAAATAAATAGATAATTGTAAACTGAATAAATAATTATTATTTCAGTACGATTGTCAATAGTGCACATATCAACCCTCTCAGGTCAATGCGTTTCAGTCTTGCTTCAAATTCTCGGTGGAAATCCTTGGTGGAAATATATATAAATTTTCCATGGTTTCCACAAAAACATTTTGACGCCTCCTTATTTCTATTCTTCATGTTTGCTATCGTAGGTAGTTGTAATATTCCCATAAATGTTTTCCTCAATATGTCTTCAGAGTCACAAATCAAACCCGATTAAATCAGGCGTCTAGTTTTCCAATGCGTTGGACCACCATGAACAATTTAATGTCTTTGATAAGTATTATTTAAACAATTTTAGATTGATACATAAATTACTAATTCTTAATCTTTGTTTGTATAAATCAAACTTGCAAAATGCTATTACTAAAAGCTGCTGCATGAAAAGAAGAATTATTATAATTGAGAGATTGTTGGATTTCATCGAACAATCGGATATTTAATAGTAATTTGGAATATTGTGCATAAGTTACAAATGTAACATTAGATGCTATATATATTTTTAGCTGTTGACGATAGACCACCGAGTTAGACATTTTAGGAAAGCTGAAAGATATATAAGATCGATAAATATACATTTATGATATATTTTTAATATTTTTATGTTTGTTTATTTGTAAGAATACTATTTATTTTCTTTGAATATTATTTTTTTTATATTATTAAAACTATTGTACACCAAACACAGTTTTACTTTACCTCCATAATATTTAGTCGAACATTTTATTTCATAATATTTTTGTAAGTTTTCTTTTGTAACTCTTTTATTTTTCACTTTTTTCTCCTGTATAGTAAATGAGATACTGTGTAAAACGTTTCATATCGACTTATTATTTTTTCAATTTATAACAAAGTTACAACCGTTTGAGTTATTAACAAAACCGTATTTTAACCGGCTCTAACTTCTTAAGCAAAACCAATAAGAAAACCAATAAGTCCATATGATACTTTTTACTCAAAATGACATTTGTTTTCTAGAAAAAAAATAATAGAAAGCTTCATATGAATTTTTTGGTTCATTTTTATTCAATTTATGTCGATTTTCTTTTAAATATTTTTATTTAAATTTATTTACTTTCTATCGTTGTAAGGTGTAGTGGGTGTGTTCAAACGGCTGAAACTTTTCAAGGAATTGAGAAAACAAATAAGTCCTCATAAAAAATTTATTCAGAATGACATTTGCTTTCTAAAAATAATTTTGCGGGGAAAAAAGTGGGACATCTGTATATGTATATACCGGCAGCATGAACAAAAAAAAATGTGGGCCCCCCTCCTGGCTTCCTGGCAACCAATATTTTTGGACCCAGTCCGCCACTGCCCTGCACACTTCGCACACGCCTCCCGCCGGCCCTGCTTCCGACAAATGTTTCCACGTTTCCATTAATTCCTTCCCGATTAAGCATGTCTATCTCCAGCGGTCAATGTATTCCCCGGTTTTGTTTTTGATGTAAACCGATGGATAAAAATTATAAAATATCATGCCTAGTTGCAGACCAAGCTCCTGAAATTTTAAAATGGCTACAAACAAATTTATTTGTTTTGGCAAAAATCGTAAAAAAAATGGTATTACCTCTTATTATAGAAGCCAGCGGAAAACAAATCTAAAGAAGTCAAAATGAGCAATAGCCAAAAACACTTTCTGTGTTCCCCGCAACTCGTTTAATTACTCCTATTATTTATTGCGACAACAATCATGTTGATAAAGATGCGTATAAATAAGTTATCTTATCTACCCGTTAAGAAATACTCACTTTACTACTGCTGTTTGCCCAAAGTTCTCGTTCTGTTCGTTGCTATGGTCGTCGAAAACATAATTTACGGTGCTGTTAGACAATTGCCAGTCCCGCAGGTAAATTTCGGGCAATGGATTCACGATCACCTCACACAACGCAACAAAGATGATGTTATTTTCGTAAGTAAAGTAAAAAACGGTGGTCATTCGACTTGATTTGAATTCACGAATTAAATTAACAGGAAGATGCGGCTACCGGAGAACGATGTACGGTAGGCGAATTATTGGATAGGTCGAACCAGCTAGCAAAAAGTATTTCGGCTTTTGTCAAACCCGGCAAGGTGATCGCCATCGCTTCCGCAAACAACACGCCTTACTTTACGGTGGTTCTTGCGGCGCTGTACGCGGGAGTACCCCTTGCACTGCTCGATCCGAATTACACCATATGTAAGGGCTCACATTTTGATTATAAGCTAAACGCCCCAAATTCAGACGTGTTAACGAATTTTGATTACATTTCTAACTGTAGAATATATATTTATGTGGTGCTATCAGTCAAACTTCTAGGTTATATTCTGACCGTTTGTTAGAACATTGGTAGAATAACAAACGCTTGTGGGTTGATAAGTGTAATGTCAAATCAACAAACCGGATGTCCTAAAATATAATTCACTATTCTAGATTTATTATTTTAATCAACTAAACAGAAATATGTCGGAATTTAGAACAGTGCCTAAATTTGGGACGTTTATACATTAAATAACGATAAGCGTGGCTAGCTTTAAATTTCAGACGAACTACGTTCGATTTTAAGTATCCTGAAGGCCGATCTGACGTTCTGCTCTTTCGATCAAAGCGAAAAGTTCAAGAAAGCGATTGCCAAGTATCGTTCGATACGAAAACTTGTCGTCATAGACGCTAAAGAGCGTGGAAACTTCTACGACACTCTAGGCGAATTTTCAGACAAATTCTCCGGGCGTCCAACTCCGGAAATTAAACATGTGAACGTCGATGATCACGTTGCCTTTATCTTGTTCTCTTCAGGCACTACGGGCCTACCGAAAGGAGTCATGCTCACCCATTCGAGTGCCAACGCAACATTAGCAAATCTTCAGTAGGTATTGTAAACTCAAATAAGGCTATTTAACAGTTCGGAAAATTCAAACCCAGTTATTACGAATTTTCTAGAATCGCGATTATGTCCGTTCGAATAGCAAACGTATTTCATTCAGTAGCTGCAGCAAAATGTCTATAACTTTTCCAAAAATTTTCTAAATGATTCTGGCCGTGAAAGCCTACGTACTTAATTTCTATCATACCTCAAATAGTAGGTAATTAAAAGTTCTAGTAGCCGTCAGACCCTCAGAGTTTTGCCCCATCGACATAAAGCTCTAAATCGCGATAATGTCCGTTCGAATAGCAAACGTATTTCATTAAGTTGCTGCAGCAAAATGTCTATAACTTGTCCAAAAATTCTTGCATAAATTTCTATCACACCTCAAATTGTAGGTAATTAAAAATTCTAGTAGCCGTCAGACCCACAGAGTTTTGCTCCATCGATATAAAGCTCTAAATCGCGATAATGTCCGTTCGAATAGCAAACGTATTTCATTAAGTTGCTGCAGCAAAATGTCTATAACTTTTGCAAAAATTCTTGCATAAATTTCTATCATACCTCAAATTGTAGGTAATTAAAAGTTCTAGTAGCCGTCAGACCCTCAGAGTTTTGCCCCATCGACATAAAGCTCTAAATCGCGATAATATCCGTTCGAATAGCAAACGCATTTCATTCAGTAGCTGCAGCAAAATGTCTATAACTTTTGCAAAAATTCTTGCATAAATTTCTACCATACCTCAAATTGTAGGTAATTAAAAGTTCTAGTAGCCGTCAGACCCTCAGAGGTTTGCCCCATCGACATAAAGCTCTAAATCGCGATAATGTCCGTTCGAATAGCAAACGTATTTCATTAAGTTGCTGCAGCAAAATGTCTATAACTTTTGCAAAAATTCTTGCATAAATTTCTATCATACCTCAAATTGTAGGCAATTAAAAGTTCTAGTAGCCGCCAGACCCTCAGAGGTTTGCCCCATCGACATAAAGCTCTAAATCGCGATAATGTCCGTTCGAATAGCAAACGTATTTCATTAAGTTGCTGCAGCAAAATGTCTATAACTTTTGCAAAAATTCTTGCATAAATTTCTATCATACCTCAAATTGTAGGTAATTAAAAGTTCTAGTAGCCGTCAGACCCTCAGAGTTTTGTCCCATCGACACGAAGCCCTAAATCGCGATAATGTCCGTTCGAATACCCTTGCTCGTTGCTCGTTTATTGTAACGCCCAACAGCTGTACGCAAAAATCCAGCTGGGTTTGAATTTTTCCGAAGTAAAATCCCAATTTGACTGGGCTATAATGAAGATTGTTTTATAAATAGGGATCCAACAATCAAATCTCCACTGGAATCGAAACTAACGTTGGCGGTGTTGCCCTTCTTCCACGTGTACGGACTGTACATCGCCCTGATGTCGATTTTTGACGACAGAAAAGTCATCACAATGAACAAATTCGACTTGGACAATTACCTGAGAACCATCGAGAAGCATAAAATCGCAAAACTGGTAACAGTTCCCGCCATAATCGAATATCTAATTAAGAATCCGATCGTTGACCAATACGATCTGTCAAGTGTTTGCGAACTCGGATGCGGTGGCGCTCCCGTCAGCGAAGCATCTATAGAAGCAATCAGGAAAAAGTATGCTCACTTCACGTAATTAAGGGGAGGTTCTCATGTAATCGGTTGAAAAAATCAATTTGTTTCTGACGAAAATTACAAAAACGATGTTACAACTCTTAGTTACTTGTAAGTTACACTTAAAAATGTAAATTAATAACGCAAAACAAAATGGAAAAGAATTTCAAGTATGGTTAGAATTCACGTATGAAAACTACTAAAGATGACAAATGAGTTCAGTTGTCAATTTTCGTTGATTAGAAGCCAGGCGAGAAATTTGTGATCGATCTTTGGTAACAATTGAAGACCGATAAATAGATCTGATCGATAAATCGGTTATTATCATATCAGATGGATCTTTTGATTATAGATCAGGTTGATCTTTTTGATCAGACCGATCTCGCAAATGTCAAACCGAATTGAAAGCTATGTATTTATTGGACAGACAGGTCGGTCGCCGGCCGGCCTGTGTGTAAAATATTTTCCCGGCTTGACTTGAAAGTTATTAACTAAGCGCCGAGCGGGCAATTAGCATCTTTTGTGTCCCCACAAAGATGTAAAAATGACATTTTCGTATAGTGAATGATGAAAAAAAATAACTAGATAAATGATGACTATTCCGATTATTATCGGCTATTGTCACTAATGTCAGTTTTATTAGATATTGCGATATTGCCTTCTCGTAACAGTCGCGAAAGAGCCACAAGATGACAAGATACGCTATCTAAATTTTGCGCTGTAGTCCAAAATAAGTATTGTTGTATGCACTTTTATTTGATCGTACTTATTAGATTCCATTACTTAGCAATTTTTGGCACTGCTGGCCAGTTTATCATAATTACACTGGGTGTTAAACTAATAAGCGTAGAATATATAGATAACGTATAATAGTCAACTTTTGATAGTAGACCAACTTTTCATAACGAACTCATATCCAGATAGACGCCGTTTAGGAACTGCAGAGAGCCGGAATATTGTACCAACTTTAGAAATGGCTTTAGTAAAGTAGGTTCTATGATGTATCATAGAATAACTATTTTAGAATCAAATAATTTAAAAAGATATCTTTAAATCTTCCATTAATTTAAATCACCCATTATTGGCCAAAATTGGTACTAAAATTACAAAAGTTCGGTTAATATAAAGGGAGTTTCTAAAACGTTAAATAAGAAAAAAAAATCAGTCAAAAGCTATTTGGTATTAAAAGGGTCATCCTATGATAAATGACAATAGATTCTCTATGCTGTTTGTAATATTGGTACCATTTTCTGACTCTCTCCAGCGTTGACACAATACATTTCGTACAAGAGTTCGTTCAGAAGTATTTTCAGAATTTTCAAATTAATCCACCTTTCTCTACATTTAGTCATTATTTCTCGTTAACGGAGTAAATTTGAAAATAATATTATTGCCTTTTTATTGTTTATCAATTTGTTATTAAGATATTGTATCAGATGCTCGAAGACCACGAGCTAGAAATTATTATAGGAATTTCACAACAAAATCTCCTGTCGTATTAAAAAGTAATAGAAAGGCTCCAATATCGGTTGAAAATCATACAAAATCTCAAATTCTAGAATAAGAGTTCAATGATTCAGAAACAAAATGTATTTACAAACAATTATTAATTAAAAATATTAATCTCACATTAATCAAAGATAGAAAGATGGCAAAATAACTTGAAATTCAATGAATATCAAGTAAGTGTTGTCGAGCATACAGGGATCACGACCACGGATGGCTATTAACACACAAACATGTGAACAAAAAACACTTCACAGTTCACACCTTAAGGCTCCGTTTTAAAAACATCGCAACTTCCAAACGAAATATTTCGTTGCGATGTTTTCTTTTGCTGGGAGTGGTCTGCCTGGCCCCCACCAACGTCAACCAGGCCACAATTTTATGATAAGGGGAAGTTGGGGGGTTTAGAGGAAGCAGGCAAAAGCGGAGCATAGTCGATGCGAGTACATTCGAAGGGGAAGTACTCAGCCAGTTTGTCGCCGCACGTCGGCGCTTTCGCTCAAGTTACAATGTATTAGTGTTCTCACTCATCACGGTCGCATATGCATCCCGGACTGCATACAGCTGGCTGGCGGCCGCCAGGCGGTAAAAGAAAATATATTGATTTAAGTTAGAGAGAGCGCGCTTGCTATTATAATATGTAATCTTTTTAACAGGGTGACATACATACTGTATAGTAAATTGACAAAAATGTATTAACTCATGGTAACTTATCGGTGAATTATGGACTTCAATTTAGAAAGGAATTAATTAAAATCGAGCAATGAGGACCCAATACATCTATAAACATGCTGGATATCGAACGAACGCACGGCAGTGACACACGAAGACAAAAATAAAAAAAAAGACCTACTTTATAATACCATATATAAAATTAATAGTTTAGCTGCATGAGATTCTATTTGATTGAGATCGGCCATGTCTGCATTAAAATAAAACTACTGGAACTAGACGGATATTTTGATTATATTCACAGTAGGTATATTGTCAAAACATCAGCGTTTGACACTACCTACTGTCATTAGAATCACAATATCTGACAAATCCTGGCTAACTAGTTTTAATGCAGCGATCTCGATAAAAATAGAATTTGCTCATGCAGCTAAACTATTCATTTTACCAAAAAATGCCATAGTCATGAATTGTTCAGAATTTCCTGTACTTTAATTTATTATTTAACTATTTCGACAAATTTCCAGAAATGGCGGAAATGCAAAATTTCCAGAAATGCAAAATCTTTCAAAAATGCTATAAGACTAAACCTCCAGTTTCTTTGGATCCTTTTCAACAGAAAGCTTTTCAGCTCTAAGTTTGGTTATGAAACTTCTAAATATGAAGTTTCGTCCCGATACCTTAGTAGTTTCTCCGGAATCGTCGCCACAAAAAAAGCACACACACATACACAGAATTCTTTTTTACCTGGGTCAAAAATGTTCAAGGTGTCCAAAAAGACATTTCCGCTAAAACCTCAAAAATTTTGTTTGGCACGATTACAATACTTTACATACTACGTATGGTAAAGTAAACTCATAGTACATAGTCCAAAGTTCCCCAAACCATTTATATAAATCCCAAATATTTTGTCACCTACAAGTTCGCTATATTTTATAAACGTTTTGGGCGCCATGAATGCAAGATTCATGAATGAAAGCAAATTCTGGCATTGGCTATATCCAATTCCCGCTGTAATACTGCCCAATACAGTCGCTGAACTAATATCCATTAGAGCCGACCCAAGTTCGTCACTGCTAATTGTCTCTTCCTGTCCATAAAACCGACATTTTAAATAAAATGTTCATTTGAGTCCTCTTCTGGTCTCTTTGTCTCATTTGTAATTAAATAATTACAATATTGTTCTTTTAGATTATCTATGCATATATTATTTAACTTAGGTGGTACGTAGTCGTCTTTTACTAATTCGTCTAAAGGACAGACGCGGATGTTTAGGTATTTTGCCACGACCCATTATTAAACAAATGTACCTAACATCTAGCAGGTATAACTACACTAAGTATAATATCATACAGTATATGACTTTTATCGTGTGTTAAATTTGTAAACCGTGCGTATAAATGTGAAATGCGAGAACTCTGTTCTCCCGATTCAATATACGCTACGGTCATAACTTGTGAACAGTCTAATCTAAAAATAGCAGTAGGCGTGGCGTAGTTATAGGCGGTGTTTAAAACTCCTAACGTCTGCTGTCTACACCGGGCCCGTAATATAGGCAAATTACATACATTTCTGGCAATTACGCTTTGTTATCGCAATTATAATGTTTAGATTAAAATTGTACTTAAATAAAAAATCTATTTTTGTATCATAAGTTGGGCTAAATGTTTTATATTTGAAAAAAACCAAAGATGTAGAAGTAAAATTGATTTTTATCTTTAAAAAAATTCTTTTTTCATCCAGCCCAACTCGTTATTTATCTAAGAAGTTACATAAAAAATTTCATAAACTTTGAACAATAAATAACGCTTTTATTTGCAAACGCGTTTTAGGAGAGGTAGAACTGGGTCTTAAAGCGATAGAAATTTTTCCGGGTGTATGCAAAATAACACATGACGAAAATGCTGCAAAACAGTTTATGGCAGTAGGGTGTAGGCAGTAGTGGCATAGTCCTTAATATTACGTCACCATTTAATACTAAAAAATCATTTCCATTTTGTTTTGCGTTTGTTAATTTACATTGTAACTTAGAAGTACATGAGAACCTCCCCTAGCTAACCTGTTATCTCTCTTCTAACGTTTCCAAACTGAATTTCAGACTAAAACTGAAGGAGGTGCGTCACGGTTACGGACTTACCGAGGCCGGTTACGGCGTCTGCCTGAATCCAGTTGGACGCGGTAGGCCGGGCAGTGTCGGTAAACTGTATCCGGGCCTTTCGGCTGTCGTAAGAGATGTTCGAACGGGCAAAAACTTGAATTCGTACGCCGAGGGGGAAATCTGCATCAAAGGGGATACCGTTATGAAGGGTTATATGGAAAATCCGAAAGAAACCAAAACGGCATTTACGTCGGACGGTTGGCTAAGGACCGGTGATATCGGATACTACGACAACGATGGTTATTTTTATATTGTGGACAGACTCAAGGATGTTATCAAGTATAACGGGTTGCAAGTTGCTCCGGCGGAACTTGAGGCCATCCTGATAACTCATCCGAAAATCAAAGATGTCGGTGTTGTCGGGAGACCGGATAAAACCGCCGGCGCCGGGGAATTACCGACTGCTTTTGTCGTGAAACAACCGAACGCTAGTTTAACGGAAAATGAGGTTAAATCGTATTTAGGAGGTTCGGGACAAAAAAGATAATTGCGGCGTATTGTATTGACGATCATTCTGTTTTAGGATTTGTGAAGCGAAGCAAACATCTACAAGGAGGAGTTATATTTGTGGACGAAATTCCTAGAACGAGTGCCGGAAAGATAAAGAGGAAAGACCTGCGAAGCCTGCTATCGGAAGTTAAATCTAAATTGTGAATATGTATATTATCGCAATAAAAGAGTTACCAACAATAATTAGTTGAAATATTTTAGAAATGTACAAAGAGCGCAAATCAAATTTTCTCTGTCAAGTAAACTGCCCTCATGCTTTTGATGCTGCCTTTTATGAGAAAGATACACATTATCATGAGTTGAAGGTTATCAGCAACAAAATGTTAAATAGTGACTAATCGATTCATGATTGTAACAATATTTCAACGCAATGCCACAATTTCGAATTTATAGAACGAATGTATCTCTGTTCCAGAAAAATGTTTATAAATTTTACAAAAATTGTTTATCATTTCTCTGCTAAACGAAATTGTAGATGAAAAACATCCATATGACAATATTATGTAGAGAACCGACTGGAGGAAATTTATATTTTAGTCGGCTACGTAAATAAAATGTTTATATTTTTTTAAAAAAATGTTTGAATAACTTTCATACACAAAATTGTAGGTTATTAGTTCGCTTAGTCATACATGCATGCTCCGAGGCGGACTACTTAGGTGTCTTGATTTGAACATGGAATATACATTTTCTGGTTTAGCAAACTATTTATAACTTTTCAAAAAATGACTGCATAATTTGCTACCATTAGTCGATTTAAAGTTGTATAATGGAGGTTGTATAGTCCTTTGGTATTGATTTTAGAATATTATGTACAGGGTGTCCCACGCTATAAACAAAGTATATTAATGGACTTAAAACATCAAATTTACGTTTTTTTCCATACATGCAAGTTACGCTCTACAGCAAGAAAATATGTTAACGCATACACAATATCCCACAACAACGTACCTACACAAACTTATGTTTGCTTAAATGGAACACTAGGTATATTATTGCAGTTTTCAGTAAGATAGTTATTCTAATTGTTTTGACATCAACTTATATTAGGCTTTTGTCAACTGTTTCTGAGATATTGTGAAATTAAAATCAAAAACAAGCATTCTCCAAAAAATCTTTCCGGGTAACTAACAAGGATAAAATAGAGGAACTAATTTTGGATAGTAAAAGTATCGCACTTTTTGACAGTTTATATTGATTTGCGATTCTAATATGACTTATCCCGAACAACTTGACATTTGCTCAATAATGTCAAATAGTTTAAGAATTTTAATTGGATTCTTGACTTACTTCGAAAGATCGACAACAGCTAAAAAGTTATTAAGCATATAATTTGTCATTTGTGACTTAACAATAATAATACACGTCTCAGGTCAATGCGTATAAGTCTCGAACTTCAAATTCTCGGTGGAAATATTACATTTTCCATTGTTTCCACAAAAATATTTTGGAAACGCCATTTTATTTTATTCTTCATGTTCGCCATCGTAGTTAATATCCCCATAAATTTTTAATGGTGGATGTTACGTAAATGCAGTGGCGCGTTATCCCATGCCCAAAATGGGCATTTGCCCAGGGCCCCCAATAAGACGAGGACCCCCAAAGCAGTATTTTGGAAACGCATTTCTGTAATAGATTACCGCACCATGCCAGTCCTCATTAACGTTGCAAGCAGATTTAGGCTCCCTCAGCGAGGACCCAACTAATCTTTAACTAATTTATTACCGTCTCAAGAATACAGCCATTGTAAACTGCTACTATGAATTTATGTTACAGTGTCAGTAATACTTTCATAAGAATAAATAATTAAATAAATGGATAATTGTAAACTGAATAAATAATAATTATTTCAGTACGATTGTCAAGAGTTCACATGTCAGCCGTCTCAGGTCAATGCGTATAAGTCTCGAACTTCAAATTCTCGGTGGAAATATTACATTTTCCATTGTTTCCACAAAAATATTTTGGAAACGCCATTTTATTTTATTCTTCATGTTCGCCATCGTAGTTAATATCCCCATAAATTTCTTCCTCCGCGTTAGAGTAAGTCCGAGTATTTCCAACGATAGTCTAATTTGACTTCATTTATTGTTCTACAAAATAAATGTTGGCATCTCAAATTTTATGAATTATCCTTATATTTAGAAAAGTACACTATCCAAAAATAGAAGTGGTTCAATAAGTAATTATATATACCTCTATCTGCTTTTTTTGTCACAAAAGTACCGATCATTTCTTATTTGGTAAGTATTCGTTTAATTGAATACTTACATAATTATTTTATGTCTTTTCTAACGTCATTCCTGTCCCGGTTTGGAATTTCATAATTATGGTAAACCTACCTATACCTAGCGAGTCATTTTTGATATAGTAAAAACTGTCAAACGCTGATGGTTTTGACAATACCTACTGTGAATAGTATCAAAATATCTGTCAAATCCTGACTAACTAGTTAAATTTTAATGCAGACACGACCGATCTCGATCTGTAGAATCTCATACAACTAAACTGTTAATTCTAAGTCATGTGCTCATGTGCCTGGCCACATCAGATTTTTTATTTAAGAAATCAAGTCAAAAATTGTCAGATCAGTTGTATTACGCCCAGTATATTATTCTATTAATATTAGCAAATTGAAATGAGAAAATGATGCTTATGTGGCCTGAGTTTCAAATGTTGCTCATGTTAAAAAATACCTTGTATACTACACGACAATGACAGATTCTTATCATTATTAAACTAGTCGTATTAATCATTACTTTATGACACCATGTCCGTAAACGATATTAAATCGTAATTAATAACCCAACAGACGTCTTGATCTAGTCGCCCGAGCCTACCGTCCAGCCGTCAGATACAAGTAGCCAATAATCGCAGTAAGCTATGGTTGCCGATACCCGCCAGCGTTATTGATTTTTAGCACTGTTCAATTGTTTCTTGTCTCCATCTTGGCAATTATTGTGCGTATGTTGGAAATTTGCATTCGGTCGCGATTTTAGTCGGATTGCTATGAGAAAAAACGGTAAATTTTACGAAATGTGTGTCAAAATAGGTAATAGACGCGTGTCGATGTTTTGTTGTGCGTTTCAAGTGAATTCAAGAGGTTTTATCGAGTATTTCGGATATGCGTTGTATGCAGGTTAGTTATGATTATATTAAATATTTTCGAGGATCTTTTGTTCTCAGTAGGGTTTATGGCGGATGTTACGTAAATGCAGTGGCGCGTTATCCCATGCCCAAAATGGGCATTTGCCCAGGGCCCCCAATAAGACGGGGACCCCCAAAGCAGTATTTTGGAAACGCATTTCTGTAATAGATTACCGCACCATGCCAGTCCTCATTAACGTTGCAAGCAGATTTAGGCTCCCTCAGCGAGGACCCAACTAATCTTTAACTAATTTATTACCGTCTCAAGAATAGTGAATTTTATATTTGAGCTCCTGCCGGTTGGGAACCAAAATCAATCTTTTATAAACTATAAATTAATTAGGTAATTAGGGAATAAAAATTATGGAATACTCTAAGAGAATAATGAGAAACTCTTGATTAAGTTAGAAGAGAAAAACGGTATGAATTCTTCGAATATTTTCAGTCGACACTTTTCCTTTTGTTCTGGAATTCTATTCTGTAAAGATGAATGCTCCAAAAGAGTCTATAAAATAGAAATTCCGATCTGGAAAATGCTGTAAATCTTTCAAAGTCCTTATTATTACACAACGTGTATAAAAAGAAACGTAACCACTCAATATATTTCTTTCTAAAAAGTTGACAAGAAAGATATTCCAATACAAGTTTTAGGAAATTGCTTAAGCTACAAATTTGAAATGCTTAGAGCCATGACACGGTAGAAATCCTTTTAACATTGTTTAATTGCTTCCTTTTAACATTCAATCGTCTTGTTACATTTACACCACTGACCTTATGGACATGCGGTTTTCACAATTCAATTTGTGATTCAAGAGTATAAAAAACAGGAAAAATATACAATTTCCTATATTTAAAAAAAAATGGAATTTGGTCTGCTTCTTACAAATACACAACACAACTCTGTATATTCAAAAGTCATTCAAGTTTCTAGCTTGTCTTTTCCTAAACCTTTTATTTGGTTACTTTTTTCTAATCTTTGAGGACGGGATATTGACACGTTACGTTTCTTCTTGTTAAAACTGATATAGCAGAAGGCATTCGGAATAATTGTAATCGGAATCTTAGGCAATGTTCGAAAAAGAAACCGGAAATCACATTTTATTAAAAGTAACATCTCAAAAAATATTATGAAAACTGCACCACAAATTTACATATTACATTGTACATATTCATGGGACATATGTATATATTGATGATGGCATATTTAAGAATGACATATCGCAGATTTTGAAATATTTAAAATATTACAAACATTTATTTTTTAATAATACCCTTTATTTATTAAGATACCTACTATATTTTACTTTCTACGAATTTTGATTTTCTAAATTGTTAAGCTATTTATTAGTTACTTTGTAATTCTGAAGAATAATCTGTTGTTACTTTAAATAATTATGTAGGCACTTATATTAACGCCCGGTTGTACCACCACTCGCAAACCGTCTGATCAGCAGACCGGTTGATCAAAGGTGACCGATGATCAAGGAGCGATGCGTTGTACAAAGCCCGGTCGGCTGCCGGTTAGCCGATCAGATGATTTGGCGCGGTTGGCAGTACTTGTCTACCAAATGCCAGTACATTTAATAGAAATTACGTGAAAAGTCCGCAACCAAACTAACACAACAAATAAAGCGGTAACCATATAAATATCGCGCTGAACTGTTATAGTATATTACATTACAAGAGCTGTAACTAGCATATTACGTACGAGTGGAAATTTAACATACGAGCCGCGAAGCGGCGAGTTTTGTTATTTTCCACGAGTATGTAATATGCGTTAAAGCTCGAGTATTGTACATAATTTTACCTACGACCGACAATTTCGATAAATTGTATCAAAAATGACAAACAAATACAGGTAAGAATATTTGACGGTTGACCAATCAATGTATTCGCGCGACATCTATTGCAACTACGGAGAACTTTGTCTGAAGTGTCGATCGAAAATTCCAGTACAAATTCAACATAAATTATCACGTTCTAGTAAGAATACGTTACAGCTCGAGCATTGCACTTACTTACGACCGAAAATTTCAATAAATATAAATTGTATCAAAAATGACAAATAAATAATCAAAATATTCGCGCGACATCTGTCATTATGACATTAGGTCGTGCGTTAAAAACACAAACGCACAGCCAAAGGCACACGTATGTTATAAGCGATATACGAGCTAAGTAGTCCGTGACGTAAGGGACATTTACACATACGGTCGTAGGTAAAAACTTTTACCTACGACCGTATGTGTAAATGTCCCTTACGTCACGGACTACTTAGCTCGTATATCGCTTATAACATACGTGTGCCTTTGGCTGTGCGTTTGTGTTTTTAACGCACGACCTAATGTCATAATGACAGATGTCGCGCGAATATTTTGATTATTTATTTGTCATTTTTGATACAATATATATTTATTGAAATTTTCGGTCGCAAGTAAGTGCAATACTCGAGCTGTAACATATATTACATGCACGTGATAATTTATGTTGAATTTGTACTGGAATTTTCGATCGACACTTCAGACAAAGTTCTCCGTAGTTGCAATAGATGTCGCGCGAATACATTGTCAAATATTCTTACCTGTATTTCTTTGTCATTTTTGATACAATTTATTGAAATTGTCGGTCGTAGGTAAAATTATGTACAATACTCGAGCTGTAACGCATATTACATACTCGTGGAAAATAACAAAACTCGCCGCGTCGCGGCTCGTATGTTAAATTTCCACTCGTACGTAATATGCTAGTTACAGCTCTTGTAATGTAATATACTATTACCTACGACCGTATGTGTAAATGTCCCTTACGTCACGGACTGCTTAGTTCGTATATCGCTTATAACATACGTGTGCCTTTGGCTGTGCGTTTGTGTTTTTTACGCACGACATAATGTCATAATGACAGATGTCGCGCGAATATTTTGATTATTTATTTGTTATTTTTAATACAATTTATATTTATTGAAATTTTCGGTCGTAAGTAAGTGCAATACTCGAGCTGTAACATATTATTACTTGCACGTGATAATTTATGTTGAATTTGTACTGGAATTTTCGATGGACACTTCAGACAAAGTTCTCCGTAGTTGCAGTAGATGTCGCGCGAATACATTGATTGGTTAACCGTCAAATATTCTTACCTGTATTTGTTTGACATTTTTGATACTATTTATTGAATTTGTCGGTCGTAGGTAAAGTTATGTACAATACTCGAGCTGTAACGCATATTACATACTCGTGGAAAATAACAAAACTCGCCGCTTCGCGGCTCGTATGTTAAATTTCCACTCGTACGTAATACGCTATTTACAGCTCTTGTAATGTAATATACTATAAAATAGGCCATTGTAGATATTATAATACATTATTTATTATAGCAGACATTGAGTTTTTACTATAATATTTATAAACCTTTTGTTTATTATTTTTTACATTGGAAATTTGTTTATCATTGATATTCTCAACTTGAAATCAATTTGCTGCCTATTTATGTCAATACAAATAGAATTTTAGTTATAAACTGAAATGAATACTTACCCTACCCATTTTCAAAGTGATAAACTAAGCAATTTTAATTAATCTCTACGGTAAGTGGAGAAATGCTGGTGCAAATAAAAGATTATAGTAAATTATTTATTTAACCAAACTATACATGATTAGTTATCAACTAATCCTTCAATATTCTTCAATTTAGATATTTTTTATTGCATCGTTGCTCTGGTTATCAATGTTAACATGATCATCCATGTTTCCATCCATTTTATGGACATCCAACCAAAACTCTCTCGTTCGAATTAAGGAATCGTTGAATAGATGTTGGTCTTCTGTTTATAGATTTCCGTCATTGGATAAGGTTTAACACCATATCCACTAATTTAAAAATCTCAATTTTCAAGCTCCGCTTTCACTTGGGAATTATGGAAATTATGGGCATCTGGTCACGATAGCTGGCTATCAGCTGGCCGGCTAACGGCATACAAAATTTCAAAGTTTTGTGTGCTACGGATCACCTGGACATTCAAAGAAAAGAACTTTTTGCTGTTTCTGTAATTTTCAGCCACTTCACCACCAGGCGGCGACTGGATTTTTAGATAATGTGAACCTACTCCAAAACTCAACATCGGTCCACTTTTCAAAGTGATTGGGCCAGTCTCTCAAAACTGGCTGCAGTCGTGGATGCTGCATCATGTCCACCAGATAATCTTTATCTTCGGTCACATCCCCAAGAAACTCCATTCTTACTGGAGCTAAAAGCAAAATAATTAAAAATATGAAGCAAAAAAAATGCAAACATATGATAATGTATACGGAACTGATATTATAAATACTGCACTTATTTTTCTAGTACCTACTTACCAAAATTAAACCAACAGATTCGTTCGTTGATGTCAATAATAGATGTAAACACAAACAATTATAGGTTAGCGTCACTCAAGCGCCTGCCATGCGTCTGCGCGCCATCTTGATCAAACGATCACCGGCCAATATATGGCGGTCAACTTGAAGCGTGGTTACGGTCCAATCAA
The DNA here is from genome assembly GCA_963966075.1 of Aphodius sticticus. Taxonomy (NCBI): domain Eukaryota; kingdom Metazoa; phylum Arthropoda; class Insecta; order Coleoptera; family Scarabaeidae; genus Aphodius; species Aphodius sticticus. The sequence goes on from OZ014507.1 coordinate 78,911,311, forward strand.
CTTCTAATCAAGGTTGGTACAACGAAAAATGCTCCGCTGACCAATGATCAACGTGATTGGACGGTCATCAGAGTTGGTACAACCGGCCCTAAATGTTGTTGAAAAAAGGTCAATATACTTACCTATTATTTATGATTTTAGTTAATTGTTGCGGAATGTTATATCAGTATTATTCGTATATATGTATTATTTTTGTATAAAAAAGTAATTGTACTTAATTCAACATTATATATGGGGGGCCCCAAATTCAAAATTGCCCAGGGCCCCATGATGGTATAACGCGCCCCTGATTAAATGTTAATAAGGTTAGGTTTATTATGGACTTATGGACGAATTTTTGTTAATAATGCTTTCTAATCTAGTGATTTGTATCCACAGTTCAGTTAGTGTCTAAATGTTTGTAGATAAATGGCCTTAATTTTAGTAAGACGTTTCCAGAATTTCTAACATCCAATACCATTTTGTCTGAAATACGCAGAAGTTTTGTTCGTTTGTTTTGTTACGTGCAGTTGTGGCTAGATTTTACATCGGAATTGTTCAGTTTTGGTGCTTAATATAGAAGTTTTGGTAATTCTTGTTCTAGTATCAGAATACATGTTCGGATCCGTTTTGACATCGACACCGATTCACAAGCTTGACTAGTATTTGCAGTCCAGATGAGGCTATGCAGCAGGTCCTGACAGAATGTTAAGGTAGAATGTTTATGAATTTTGTGTATTACCTATAAGACAGATCTATCTATATCAGTACAAAAAGATATGGGGTTGGCATAAAAAGAGTACCGATGACGTCATAAGTCAAAAACAGTTGAAGGTCGGAAATTAAATTTGGCGTAAATATGTTTATTTTGATAATTAAAAATTGACGTGTCCGAGGATTTATTCAAAGAACAAACCGTTTCAGGGATTTTGTCATGTTTATGCGCTCACTGTATAACTAGTTGCATATCTCAAAGGGGGTAGCGTGTCTGCGATTTTCTATGGATGTTATAGAAAGTGTCGAACGTTTAGTAAATAACAGAAATAACAAATACATAAGTGGGAAGGGCTTTTCGTATTTATACACTGTTTCAAAATTTAGCTCCTGAAGAAGCAACACATGGTTGCAAAATATTGGGCGAAATAAAGAGCTCCTCAGACACCAAAACATTTAGCAAATATGATGATGACTGACTTGACACAACTTGACATAATAGATATTATAGTCCAGTCAAATCGTTTCCGAGGGTGCCTGTTCCAGAATATAGAAGGTTTTTCTCTCATTTTATATGTTTTTTGGGGTGTTGAATCCGAATTTCATCTTTGCTATTTCCCACGGACGTGGGTGGCTTCACAACAAAAATCGCAAAAACACTAAAAATGTTCAACCATTGTTCAATTTTTGCGAAAAAGTGATGAAACTATGCACTTTTCGAGGTAGCCCATCCCATACAAAAATAGAGTACATTAAATTTCCTATAAGAATACCCCTGAAATACATTTTTAGTTGAACTGTTTGGCCGCTAGAGCGTGCTGAAAAATAGGCCAAATTTTCCTACTTTGTGTAAAACCCAGTTTTCGAATTAGTTAAAAATGCTAGGATTGTGCTAAAGCTACCTTAATTGCAATAAATTGCACATCTTAATCATTTATTTTGGCCAAACCGTGTAGCCGCGAGAACTGGTTGATATTTTATGTCATATTAAAGCGAAGCCGATAAGTCAAGAGCCCGAATGTCTGTTTGTTTTTTTACAACAAAATACCTAATACATTAAGTATCAATTAGAAAGAGCAAATATATAGTTTTTAATAAATAAATAGTAATAATATGGGTATCTACTGAATTTTAGGTGAAGGGCTTTTGACTTAGTTGTTTCGCGTAATGTGACATAAAATTTCATTGCGGTCTAACGGCTACACAGTTCGGCCAAAATGACTGATTAAGTTATCCAATTTGTAGCGAACTTAATGTAGTTTTAAAAGAATCTAATCTGTACGTGTAATTACACGTACATTACATTAAGTAGGAAAATTTGGCGTTCTTTCAGCGCGCTCTAGCGGCCAAACCATTCAACCAAAATATACACTCGAGGGTGCTTTTGATAGGCAATTCAGTGTACTTTATTTTTATATATAGTGGTCTACGTCGAAAAGTGCATAGTTTTATGATTTTTTCGCAAAAAACTGAAGAAAACAAAATATTTTATTTGGACTCTTCAATGATACATCACACGACCGACATGCTGTATACTGCTTTTGATGCTGCGGTATTAATGATATTCAACCATATGAATTGAAACGTCTGACTATGTATAAATGCGATTCATGCAGCACTTGTGTCGTTTAAGAGAAAGAATACGCCACTGTCGATAAATAGTAGTGGACATACCGCAAAACGCTACAGAAATCGACCGATACGCTTTTGTTCACCGTCCGATGCAAGACTTAACAAAGGCAACAAAGGCGAATTGACGGAGCTGCCTGTTTTCATCGCCACTGTCTAGGCAAAGCCGCAAAAGCTTTCAGCGGTCACTTTGTCAAAGAAATCTACCTGCTTGCCGATCAACACTCTCAATACGTCACCAACGCCAAGTTTTATCTAGCGGAAACCAAAACCAATACATATGTATAGGTACCTAAATCTTACCGCATCAATGCCCAAACAATACGGTCTGTTTGTTTCAGATCCACCTCTCCATATAAATCTGTGATTTATTAATAAAGATCGTAACGATTCTTGCATTAAAATGTCAACTAGAGATAAATAGTAAAGTCTGTTAGTTAAGTTTTTTAAAAAGGTTTATTTAAATTCTAACACCAAATATAAAATACAAGTTTTACGCGAAATAACGAATGAACGATTTGAGTTCAATGCTGTGTGACGCGGAGTCAGCGTATCTAATTACGATTCTTACTAGACTAAAAGCTGAATACAATAACTAGAGAATTTATACATAATTAATACTAAGTCAGCAATATTATACTATGTTACACAATCAATGGTTATCCGGACATGGTAACTCCTCCCTTCTCGGAGAGAGCCAAGGGTTGGGATTGATAGATTCCGAGCCTTGGGTCGTTGGGTTGCCGTTGGTGCGATGTTTCATCTTCGCTAAATACCAGAGTCCGGTGGCCAATATACTTAGCGCTAGGAATGTTGCTGTCACTAGCGAGGTCGTTGAGCTACCTATGCTGATAATATGACTGCTTCTCAGTTCCTGGAATTTTCTGTCCAGTTCGCTGAAGTTGGTTCTTGCATCTTCGAGTGACTGTAATTGGAGACTTTTCAAGTGAAGGTCCTCCAGCTGCCATTGCGGCTGTACTTCCGGGATACTGGATAAATTGATCGGGGCTAGATGAAATTGTCGATCTGGTAGGTAGTTAGTCGTGGTTCGAAGAATCTCTCTTCCTAAGTGGACGGTACAGTCTGGGGTGACTTGGACCAGTAAATTTCCTTGTAGTTGACGAACTTCTTGGCGATCTTCGCACGCTGTTTCTCCGGTAAACTTGGCTTGGAATAAGATCCATTCTGAGTCAGTGGGATGAATGCTTTCTGTATCCAGGCGGGACCATCTGGTGTGGCTACATACGGAGGTTGACAGGTGTCTCAATAGTTGATAGGCACAGCTTGGACGTTTGCCTGCGTCGAGACTTGTGGCTTTACATAAGTATTGCTCTCGTTGGAATTCCTTGCACTTTGAGGCTGTAGTGAAATATTTATCTTTATTTTCTGCAAGGTATGGTTGTGGGATATTGAGGATGAGATAACTTGAGTTTTGTTGAATTGGTAATGGGATTAAGTGGTAATACTGATAGGATGTAGTTTCAACTAAAGGGACTTCTAATAAAAACGTAAGCACGTGACCTCTCATGTATGCTTTCACTGTTATGGTTTTTTCTATTTGATACAAATTTTCTTCTGTAGGGCTTAAAGGAATTTGTTGTTCGGTAACCGAGTTTTGAATAAATTGTAGTTCTTCGAGAAGTTCTTCTGATGGAATGATAGCTGGATGATAAGTTTCTAGTTTGGCGAAAGTTTTTGCTGTTGAGAGTCGTCCCAGTACTGTCAGAGCTGAGTGTATTGCGACTTGTAGTGAAGTTTCTGCTCTTATAAAGAAATTGAAATATGTTTGTTTATCTCCCTGGTCCTTCAAGTGTTGTTGCACGGTGTTTATACGTTGAGCTGTCTCGAGTTGGTTTTCCTGTATGATCTTTAAGTTATCTTCAAACGTGCGAAGGCTTCCTCGTGAGACGTGAATTTGGGCTTCTACGTCTTTTATAAGTTCCTGCTGATGAATTTCTAGGTTTTCGATAAGTTTATCATATTTGGCTGCATCTTCTGCGTCGAGATTGCCAGATACTGCTTTTATTATGGAACCAACAAAGTTTAGCGCGCCTCTTGGTTGTCTTCTTGATGGGACTAGCTGCTTACTTACGAAGTTTAGTTGTCCTAATAGGTCTTTTAGGCTTCTGAGAAGTGTTTCGAAAGAGGTTTTATCTTGGTCACTTTTTATTTCTTTTACCATGATCGCCAATTTGTTGTATTCCGAGTTCAGCTTATCAATTGTGGTCAGTAAGCTGTCGAGGTTGCAACGTATGGCTGTTGTCCAGTAACTCGCTTGGTTTCTGGCTGTTCCCAGATGTAGGGGGAATAGCGGTCCATCTAATGGGGTTATTCTGACGTCGGCGTTGGTCCAGTGGCATAAGCCTATCAAAATGACTGCAAATATGTTCATTTATGGGGTGTAGTCCTGGGATTCGATCGACGATTCTAGAAGGTCCAAATTCCTCGGCAGGTCCTACGTTGTCCAGGGATTCGGCAATTGGAGCGTCGTCCTCGGCTGGTTTGATTGATGCTTGGATGTCCGGTATTAAGAACTTGAAAGTTCACCACGAATGTTTTTGTATATCGAATCGATTGGAGACACGACACAAAATAATCACTCGAGTTTACCGGAAACTACCGACTGCGCCAGATAAATAGTAAAGTCTGTTAGTTAAGTTTTTTAAAAAGGTTTATTTAAATTCTAACACCAAATATAAAATACAAGTTTTACGCGAAATAACGAATGAACGATTTGAGTTCAATGCTGTGTGACGCGGAGTCAGCGTATCTAATTACGATTCTTACTAGACTAAAAGCTGAATACAATAACTAGAGAATTTATACATAATTAATACTAAGTCAGCAATATTATACTATGTTACACAATCAATGGTTATCCGGACATGGTAACTCTAGACCCGACAAAATGACTAATTGAACGGACACCAGTCCAGCGTAGTAAATACCTGGCATACCTACACTGAAAAAAAATTTGATGTGAATCTACGGTAGGAATAGTAGGTTTTTTTTACCCTGCGACAATCAGTGTAATTTTACATCTCAATTGTATTTTTACATTGTCATTGTATATTTACACTGTGATTTTACAAGAATTTGGCTGAAACATTACACCGATTTTAATGTAATTTTAAGTGATATATGGGGCAATGCGTGTTATTTGAACGTCAATTTAAATGTAATTTTAAACATAATATGAGGTAATGCGTAATAATTTTACATCTATTTCAGTGTAGTATTCAATGAAATATGCAGTATTTTTTATTTGTATAATTTTATTCTGATCTTGAGTAGATATTAACATTATCTATCATATAATGCAAAAAAAACAATAACATCATGCACACAGTTAAACGTTACAATACTACAAACGGTCAAACAAAATGTTATAGATAAAATTACTTGTAAAAAATAAATTTGTAGACGTACATACAAGTATAAAATAGTTTGAGGGACATGTAAACATACATAACATTACAGGGAAGCAATTAATAAATACTTAGCGTACGCAAATACTTACACATAGAAAACACACGGATAAATATATCAATGCACTTCGGTCAACCATGAACACACATACTCGTTCACTCTTTTACTGACAAACATACTTGGCGCAAGATGTTCCGCATCTGTATCTGTAATAACAAGGAACAATATTAGACAGATACAAAAAAGTTAACCTAAAAAGAAGATTGCACATTATCTTTCTGTTGGTATAAAACCCTTCAATCTTAAAGCAAATTTTCACAAAGAAACGTAGAAGACTGTCCTTACAGCTTTCATCCAGGTATGGCGTTAACGTTAGGACATCAATTTCTAATGGCTAATTGTCGTCGTTGGTGATCTACAAAGGCAATACAATTATCCTGCAGTGTGACATGGTATTTTAACGTACACATACATGGTATCTAGATAAGTTTTAGTTCACTGTATCATTGTTAGTTACCGGAAACAGAAATACAACGCGCCCAACTACATATTGCACTCGATGGTGTGCGTGCCGGCGTTCGTTTGCAAAACAGCTGATCAAACGTGGCGCATGCGTCTGGGCGTTACAATATCAACAAACCCGCTATTATAATAGTAAAATCACAACTTACGTTGTAATTTTACGAATTGAAGGTATATTTCCATTGTATTTTTACTAAAGGATCATTGTAATTGAAATAAAGCAGCAATATCGCTGTAATAGTACACAGACGTAAAAATAATTGGAATTACGTGCAATTTTTATACTTGCCACATTTCTATTGTAATTTGTGATTGATTTATGTGTAATTTTACAGCCATTTTTCTCAGTGTATCTGAAATGCTGCGAAAGAGTTTGCGAATATGACATAATATACAGGTGGAGCGACGCGGCTCTACCAAAGGATATCAAATGTCGTACTCCCAATCAGTAACGGTCAATTATTATTTCATGAGTCATTACTTGTTTTCACTTTGTTTGGCATTTATGGAAGGGTATCGTGAATTCTAAATTCTATACCTACCCAGCCTGCTAGGAGGTACATAAAATGTTTATCTACGACTCACATAATTCATAGTTCATTGCGTACGTATCTATGACTTATAATCCCCATCATGATACACGACAATGTTTATAATGACACTAGCGTTGTATAAGAATGACAGTTCGTTCAAATAATGACTTCATTATTTGAACGAACTGTCATCATTATACAACGCTAGTGTCAAAGTCTCTCAAAACCTACATGGATGACAGTTATGTGACAGTTCGCCTCGCCATCATTGACAAATACAACATTTAAAATATTTGATATAAAATGGAATTTGTGAGTCGTAGGTAAAACTTCGTATTCGACTCGCACACAACGGATACACATCGCTCGCACGTTTACACGCTCGTCTACGGCTCGCGTATAAACTTCATGCTCGCGATTTATATCCTTAGTTATGTGCTCGTCAAATAATATACAATTATTATATACCTACATATGTATTGCAGTTTACTTATCATGTCACATACATAGAGTACGTTATCGGAATACATTTCTCCGGAGAATTTATGCATCGTTGCCTCTCCCCCGGGTAAATGATCGCGTTGCCGGTTCATCTAGTTTTCCACGTTCGACATTTTAATGTCAATGTGACCTTTTGGCTTTTAATAAGCTCGGGGATCATAGACGGGAATTGCCTTCAACCTACTCTGCCACTTGATTTATTATAGTAATCGAAATGAGTAAACAAGCTGTAGTTAGCGGAGACAAGTATATACCTCGTGAACCACACCATATGTATGGCTGGTTATTCATTTGTTTGTTTAACGTAGAATTAAGATTTTTCTTATTATTAGATAAAGAGTGCTCGTTGTGCAGTCCTCAAAAATACCGACAGATATTTAGAAAATATCTAAATATGCAATAATTATTAGTGTTGAAAACTTTTTTGTTTAGATATTAATTTAGAACAAAAACCACGGATATCTAACCGTGTGAGATAGATTGTGAGATAGCGATCGGAACATACATCTTTCCATGACCGTACACTGTACATACCTCGTACAGATGTTTTGTATAAACAAAAAAAATGGGTCTAGAAATACACTGCTCAAAGAAATTAGTGGGAACACTTTTCTCGAAACTTGTAACTTTTTAAATAAGAGTTCTGGGCAAATCAAATTTGGTATACTCCAACCGCATATATTTAACTAAAGAAAATTACAAAAACAATGTTACCAGTCTTAGTTACTTCTAAGTTCCCTTAAAAATATAAATTAATAACACAAAATAAAATTGAAAATACTGTCATAGTATCGAGGACAGCCGGGTTTCCTGTGGATTGGTGAGAGTTAATAAGTATGTATATCATTATAAGTATACCAAATTTGATTTGCCTAGGCCCTAGAACTATTCTTTAAAAAGGTACAGATTTCGAAAAAAGTGTCCCCTAATTTTTTTGAGCGGTGTATTTATTACTTATAAAACTTGGTATTTTGCTGACCCCTTGCGGGCTCCCTCCCCCCTGCTAAAAATTCTGGCTGCGCCCTTGTCAGTATGGCTATGGGAAGTGGTATGTGCCTCCGTTGAAACGTTAATGGAAAATTGACGTATATCGTATCGTATTTGTCGAATCTATATTAGTATGTGGCAAACAGCGACAGCGACAGCGACAGTGGGGACATTTTAGCGAGATATCGTATGACGCGCGAGTAAACAACACCCCTGCTGGCTGGCTGCCTGCTACAACCACGGTCGCGGGCGGCTATGATGGCGCGGTGCACTCACTGGGTGCGCATACGCGCGCCCATTAACTTCGCTCCATTAATTGTGTGTCATCTGCAGTTTGCAGTGACATTCAAATCTTCATTGTTAAATACGCGGACATGTAACGTTTATCTCTGGCTCTGCCACCACACACACACACACACACACACACACTCACACACAGCATTGCTTCCTCGGCGCTCCACCAGAGCCAAAGCCCGACTGCTAGACAGCGCTATAATTACACTTCGTTCTCTAATCGTAAATGTACATACGTTTACTACAGTTTATTTACAGACGGGACAATTAGATTAATGACGGGGTGATAGTAAATTAGATTCATCGAAATCTATGACACAATCAACATTGTACGAATACAAAGACCTATAGATACTAACGAACTATACTAACTTCAAACTAGGTCCATGATACAGTACTGTATATACATACGGTAGTTCTCAGTTTGGGATGCACGGTGCAAGGTATATTATGGTATATGGATGCAAACTCGGTTTGCGAACAGGGAGTTAAGTAAATTAGGAAGTGTGCAAATATATCATAACGTCATAAGGAGAGGACATGGGAGGGAGTTGGAGGCGAAACCGCAGACGGAACCGTGCGAGATTGTCTCTCGGTTCCCAGTGTTCCCACATGCAAATCTTGTCGCGAAAACTTTACCCAGCCCCGAACAAAGTCTTTGTTCCATCTCGACGCGAAACACATCCGGAATCGTAAACTTGCGGGCGGCGTGAATTACCATTAAAAGCAACACATTTACACGTACACAGTTTCAAACTTTCGCTCGACTGCGACTAGGTTACGTCCAGTTTAAAAAGCTTAAGAGGAATCACTAGAGGTAGTAGCGTACTACAAAACAACACTACATAAAACCAAACATCCTGAGCTTAATTGTGTGTTAATAATCACGTATAATACATTAAATTATAGATAAAGGTGTATTACACCGGGTACGAATGCCACTTTTTTTCATTTGCGTTGTTGTTTTGTTTTTTTTACCCTTGCTAAAGAAGCCAATAATTGGTAATTTTTGTTATTTTTTTTTCCAAATTCGAACCAAACATCAAAAAACATCAAACATCAAAACTTGGTAAAAAAAATGACAACAAAATATGAATGTTGTAATGATTTAACAGTTGGTTTTTTGAACATGTGAATGAGACGAGAATAACATATTTTATAGTCGTACGGTGCAGCCATCTGTTGGATAAACACATCATTTTCTTCGACCAATCAAATTCAAATGGTACAGTCTGAAGCAGCAGCATGAATACGTAGCCAGTGGAATCACAAATATTGAGCAATTTCGGCCTAACAAAAATATTGATCGCATGTTGACACGGGAGTTGTAGCGGCGCCGCGCCCGGCAAACGAAAGCCATACGAAAAATAAATTTTACCGTGCTGGTGCTACGTAAATAGCAACGACTCGCTTATAAATTAGGACAGCATGTTCTTGCGGAAATGTATGTGATCAACATGAATTGTTGAATTTCGACCAAAATAGGCTAGAAACCGAATACGAGAAATAATTTTTTGCCGTCCTGATGGACTCTACGCAGACAGCAAAGAGCGAGTTATAAATTAGCAGCGCATGTTCCCGCGAGGGCTTATAGTGCAGTCCCCGTACGACACACGGAACGAAGAATAATCAACAACCGCAATACCTACTTACAATGTTACAACTACTAAATAATTAATAGGAATTAAATAAATTATTACTAAGGAAATACAAGTAATTTAATTTTTAATCAGTCATTTATTTTTCGTCATAGAATTTCAAATATATTGGTATTAAGATTTAGAAAATAATATTAATACCAAACACTTGTCGCTTGGCAATGCATTCAGGGCAATCGCAATCTATGTAGGATGGTTGGCTTTAGTTCTACTTGTTGTACAACAGACGTAGAACAGACGCTAGAAATATGGGCAAATTAAAAAATCAGCTGCCTTTATGTGGCCCGCGTTCTAAGAAAACTAATAACTTGCGAGAGTACCTGCGGTAAATGTATATGTAGATATTATACGTGTAGTGTAATTCTTCGCTAATTAACTTCACTAGTTAATTTGGGCAATACTCTCTTATAGGCGTAAGCGTGCCGGATTACCATATATGGCAAAAAACTTTTATAAAGGTGTGAAATATTTGAACATGTATCTATATAATATATAATAAATGACTTATACATATACATAAAGCTGCCTGTTTTATCGAAATCGCTATTTTTTCTCATACCTACAATTGAAATTGAAGTACGTATACTACCAAGTCTATCCATAGCAATAATAATTTTGAGTAAAATTTCAAAATGTAGTACCCAACTGTATCTAGAATTAAAATAGGAATATTATATTTACTAACACCTACTTGCGTCAGCCGATAAAAATTTGAATTTTTATATGAGGTGTGTTATACCTGAAAGTATCGATCTCTGCTAAGTACGAACGAGGCATTCGAGATTATTGATGCACAAAGAAAACGTTAAATGGATTTAAATAAGTATCTGAGTACGAATGCTTTCACGGCCAGAGTCATTTAAATTTAGATGATAAATAGTTAGCGGTTTATGCCGTGAGTAAAAATTCATAATTACTGTCTTCGCGAACCATGCTGTTCGCTTCTTCGGAGCTAACTGATAATTAGTTACTAATTCTAATAATAAATGTAAAGCAATAAATCATTTATGTAAGAAAAGCTGTCTGTTTTACCAAAACTACAATTTTTTTCAACATACAAAAGGTAAAATGTTCAACCATAGTTAGTAGTAAAATAGGAATGTTATAATAAAGCAATTAATTAATTTGTATCACTGTATTGTTTTGTGGAATTGTATTTGTATTTAAAATATACAACAAAAGCATTTCAGAACATGCGATAGTCACATACACAAAATTATTAGGAAACGGTTCGGCACCAGTCGACACCGCACGGCCCTTTGATCTTCGCCGCCAAAGAACGATACCGCGTTCCCCTCATCTAATCAGTGCGTTGCTTGCATTTTCTGCGGAGTGTACAGTGGGCGCGGCTTGTTCCCTCCTCTCGCGCCTCAGTTTCGTCGAACTTTTGAGGCCGGTGACTAACATTTACTCTTAAGGATCTCCAGGAATTCAGGAAAAAAAGCATTTTGCGCTATTTTTATTTTGCTTATTTTGCTTTTTTCCCGGATTTTGCAGACATACGCTTATTCTGCCATATTCCTACTTATTTTAACTATTTACGGATTTTTTGGGGTGTTTATACCCGTTTTTAGGGGGTTTAGGTCGTAGGTCTGCACATTTGCGTCTCAAAAATAGCAAAAATCACTCAAATCCGCCTCTACTGCATTGTGATATACCAGCTATAACCGTGCGTACAACACAACCGTCTTTCGACTTTTTCGTGTATTTGAAATGCTATTAAGGATAAATGGGTGTTCGCCACATAGATAAAAAAAATCCCGAATTAATTATTCAAAACAATAAAATGTTCTGCAGAATGTGCATGTTAAGCCTATTTTGTTATATTTTGTCGCTTTATTTCACAGTATTAAAATAAAAATATTTAATTCTTCAAAAGGAAAACAAAGTTCTTCTCTGCTCAAGTTTTATTATTCGGTTACTGCTTTAGCGATACACATACCTACATATATAGAAAATATTTAAGTTTAACATTCACTTCTTAGCCATACTACATTAATACATTGTTTCAGTAATACATAACTTAATTCTTTGTAAAGTAGGCGTTTATTATATAATGTCGAGGAAGCCACCTTCCTACCAATAAGCAAGTAGACTCTTTAGTATTTTATGTCTCTCTTGCGGAATTATAAACATTTATTTTTCGAAAATAAGCTCTAATAAGCACGAAAAATGAGAAAAAGAGCACACAAAAAAGCATTATAAGAATACGTATACATCAGACAAAACATTGGTATAACTGAGGTATTTGATACTTAACAATAGAAATAAACTATAGACATATTATACGCAGGTAGAGATAAATTGAGCACCTCAGAGCACCTCTATACTGTGTTAAGTACATAGGATTTCAATGTAACTTAACACTGTTTGCTTCTGAGGGACTTAATTGAACTAAGAAGCATGTGGTTTTCCACCAAGTTGCGTGCGTGCATATGTGCTTGCATTTTTTCGGCGCAGATTTAACCACGTGACACATTCTTCTTAGTCCAAATTGTATCTATATGTAATTGTAACTTACTGTTGTCATACACATTCTGCAGAATATTTATTGTTTTGAATAATTAATTCGGGATTTCTTTTTATCTATGTGGCAGACAGCCATTTATCCTTAATAGCATTTCTATTACACTAAAAATTCGAAAAACTGTTGTGTTGTGTGCACGGTTATAGCTGGTATATCACAATGCAGTAGAGGTGTTTTTGAGTGATTTTTGCGATTTTTGATACGCAAATGCGCAGACCTACGACCTAAACCCCCTAAATACGGGTATAAACACCCCAAGAAATCCGTAAAAAGTTAAAATGAACAGGAGTATGACAAAATAAGCGCATATCTGCAAAATCCGGGAAAAATGCAAAATAAGCGAAATAAAAATAGCGCCAAATGCTTTATTTTTTCTGAATTCGTGGAGATCCTTAAGCTTTTCAAGCTGCTTACATTAAAACTGTCCAAAGAAAATGATTAGAATCCGCACTCTAAATATAAGGCTAGGTGTTATACACAACTACCTATGAGGTGCTGGTAATTAATGAAAAAAGCGGTGTGCTTAGAAGCCTATCGAGGGGATGATGACGCAAACAATTATTAAAGGTAAGCCGTAAATCCATTCGAAGAATTAATCGCCTATTTGCGGACGCGCGGTACCTACATTTTAAATTTAAATTGAAAAGAATCTTTTAATTAAGGGACTGGTTTCGAATTTATAGCTGCAAAGCTCCTTACGGATTCATCTCACCCCGCGGTGGCGATGGCAGGCCGGCGACGTTATTAAATAATCCGCAGGCAGCGCGTCCAGGTTCTCACGAAATTTGCAGTATAATTCAAATTCCGCCGCGCAAACGTTACGCTAATAACCGGAAAAATCTACTTGAACTGTCAACTGGAAAATTTTAAAAAAATACCAAAAGAAACCACAAGCATAAGATAGGTGCTTAACATAGTGAAACTAATCTAAAAGATTAACCATCAATTTAAATTTGAATTCTTAATACTAGGTACTTGTCTCTAATAGGCTATCCACTGATGTCCTATATTTACTTTGTCCTAAACAAGAAGCACCAACACTTCACTCACTGTGCTCTGCTTTTTACACATTTCACTGATTCACTAGTTCGAAGGGGTTCTTTTTAGTCTTCTCACTAGATTCTGGTTGTCCAGTAGCTGCAGGGCCTCTACGTTGACGTGATGGCTTAGGCGAGATTCATGCTTAGTGGAGAATCTTTTTATTTCTTGGATGACTTGGGGGACACCAAGATCATGGTGCAGGTCACTGTTCCTTTGTACCAAGGAGCGTTAACCATATTCTTAGTACATACTTTATTTTGGAAAGTCTGGATTCCTTGTATATTGAAGTTTTTCGCACAACCCCAAAGCTGGATGCCGTATAACCAAATCGGTTTCAGTACTTGGTTGTAAACTTGTAGTTTGTTCTGTACTGACAACTAAGAGTTTCTTCCCAAAAGCCAGTACAGTTCTCGGTTCAGAAACCACTTTTTGGAAATATATATTGACACTGAATAAATATTTTATAGGAAGAAATAAATAACAGTTTTTCGAAGTTTTTCGCACAACCCCAAAGCTGGATGCCGTATAACCAAATCGGTTTCAGTACTTGGTTGTAAACTTGTAGTTTGTTCTGTACTGACAACTAAGAGTTTATTCCCAAAAGCCAGTACAGTTCTCGGTTCAGAAACCACTTTTTGGAAATATATATTGACACTGAATAAATATTTTATAGGAAGAAATAAATAACATTTGTTGTCGGTAACTTTAATCAAAATAAACTTTTTTTTAGATATCAAAAAAATTTAGTGTCATTAAAGTTACCAAAACCTTGTCGACCAGCGTAATTATACCACAAACAACAATCAACGAAGTACCACAATAAATTCAAACGAAAAAGAACGAGCCTCAACAACTCTAAAACACCGCTTAAAAATCAAAACAATTCAAATTACACGCCGATTTGTAGGTGCCGCGTCTACCGAGAAAAACAGAAGACGGCGCGCACCACGCGAGACCAGTCCATGCGCGACCGGTGAAACGGATGAAGGTGCGTACACATATACCGAATGTATGCGGTCGCACGATAAAGAACGCATACGTTCGCTTAGTGTATACGCCAAAAATATTGGCGCCAAACGTATGCGTTCGGGTGCGCCAGGGTTCGCTCGTCGGGCGGTACGTCAAAGAGAAATTGTTTACGTGCGGCCTAAAGTGTGTACGCTAAAACTGCATTTGAATGTCCGCGAACGACACCCGTATGCGTACGATTGCTATATGTGGACGTCTATGCGAATATTGCATCAAACGTACGCACATTTCAGCGAATGCGTGCGGTGTTATTCGTTCGCTTTCGTTCGCTCTAGTGTATACGCACCTTAACGTGACAAACAATCTTTAGCTCGCAAATCATCCAAGATATCGCGATAAATTTAAGTGATTCTATTTTCCGTTGTGTGGAAACTCTTTAGTGAAGTGTTGGGCATCTTTTCACGGCATCGGATCGGGAAATCATCCAAAGGTCAGTGAACAGTCTTCAATATTCGTTGTCGATCATTCGGTTTGTTTGTATCGTCCGGTTCCGCCATGTTGCCTTAACCAATATGCATTGCTTGTTTAGAGGTATGGCGAAATTAATGATTATTTTGCGTTATATCTGGATTGGTGAGGGTGAAAATGGATGGAAATCGTTGATTTTTGTGGAGTTTTTGGCGGATTTTTTCGGAGAGGATGCGTTTTTAGTAAAGGAAAGGTTCATACATTTTTTTTATAGAAACGCGGAATATGTATAATACCTACCTATTCTAATATGAATATCGCGTTTTAGGGCTTTATTTTTATTCAGCCCAATTCTATATCAAAATTGTCAGTACGTAAATAACAACTTTTGCAGAGAGAACTTTACGTAACTTTGCAAACATGTTATTGACATACAGGGTGAGTTATTAGTATCCCGGCGGTCGATAGTCATCAAATCGTTTGAGAAAGAAAAAAATGTTTAATACAAGAGTTGTTTGACTCATTAGTTTCTATACCGTAAAATTATTTTCATTTATACAGGGTGTTGCATTTAGGCGTGACGGAAAGTCAGTACATTTTTTTAAATGGAACGGGCTGTGTATCGTACCATATTATGACTACTAAGGAAGTTGTCTCTCCAACTGTGTAAGTTGTTACCTATGTAAAGCAAATAGTTTCTGAGATATTCAATTGTTTATCAAAAAATTGGCAATTGCAGGCCTTTCTTAAAAACTGCGTTAATACTACATTTTTGCAGATATTGTCTTAAAAATTTTGTCACATAATAACTAAACCCATAGCTAGATGCTGATGACATGAAAAATTAGATGCCCTATACAGGGTGATCGCAGCATGGACTAGTTTTTAAACATTTTTAAATGGCTTTTTCTTGAGATTTTTAAATGGAACACCCTGTATATTATTTGCTAATTGAAATGTCTCTTAAGTTCTCTGTAATTTATATTCACTATATCGTATATCTATTTTTAGTAGTTTTTGTGATATTTGCAATTTAAGGAGTAGGTAGTATGCTATTTAGTACCTTAATATTGCTCTGTATATAGTGTGCTGGCTATATATTGCTGGCTATATAGTGTGCTGGCTATATATTACTGTGCTATACATCATGCTGTTATATAAGAAGTCATTTAGAACCTATCTAACTAGATTTATTCATATAAAGAGTAGTACGGTTATCAAGGTATTACACAATACTTATTATAAGTATGTTTTGCAATTTTTACAAACGTACAGCGAGCGAACCTGAAGACCTAGTACCTTCAGTTGAGATCCGAAGTAAACCAGAAACAGTGTTATTTTAGGAGGACTACTGTGAAAAATTGTTCACTTGTGTGAAAATTGTGCGGAGACGTTTCATTGTATGTAATAGTATGTGCGCTCATACACAACAAGAAACAAACGCTAAAACCTGAACCCAAACGCTAAAACAACCAACAATATCTACTTACTATTGTTAATTGGTTTAAAATAGGTTATTTTCTGGAGTGAATTTAAAATTGGGATAATATGGATAAAAGTGTGAGTAATATTGATAATGTGAATGGAAAGTGGGTTATTTGGAAGTGTTTTTAATAGATTTTTGTGCTATGAATGTAATATAAATCACATCTGAATCGAAAGATGTCTATCAGTTTGTTTTTTGTTGCATATTTGGGTTTTGTGTGTGAGCACATAAATCACATCAAAGAAAATCTGATTTTCAACACTCAG
This sequence comes from Aphodius sticticus, assembly GCA_963966075.1. Classification (NCBI taxonomy): domain Eukaryota; kingdom Metazoa; phylum Arthropoda; class Insecta; order Coleoptera; family Scarabaeidae; genus Aphodius; species Aphodius sticticus. The sequence goes on from OZ014507.1 coordinate 78,928,314, forward strand.
AAGTCAACAATTTTTTACGATAGTTAACCTAAAAGTACAGGGTTTAGGGTTTACTTTAGCAGTAATTTGAAATTTTTAAATCGCGTGTTCGGTTGCCATACGATAGACGGCAAAATATACTTACAAAATTTCATATATAATTGTTAATATGTTGACAACGGTAATACTTTGTATAAAGGTCAAGTTGGTTAAATCGTTTCTAAATTATCTCTTCTATGGCCATTTGAAGACTTTACATCAAACTACCAAATACCTTATTCACAGCAATATTAAAATTTACAATTGTATTACATTTCCGCTAAATTGCAAATATCACAAAAAAATAGTAACATTTGGTGTATGACATACTAGATGTAAATTGGAGCGAAATAAAGGGTTATGACAGCCAATACATATTATACAGGGTGTCGGAAAAAATGTCGTTTTTACATAGTTTTACATAGATCCTGCAACGGGTATATTTTGGAAAACAGTTGAATATCTCTCGAACTATTAACGCTGCAACACCCTGTATAAATGACAATAATTTTACGTTATAGAAAATGGCACACAAGTTTAGTATGGAATATTTTTTCTTTCTCAAATGATTTATTAACTATCGACCGCCGGGATACTAATAACAACCTGTATATTCAGTTGTAAGAATAACCATTCTCATTTGACGAAAATCACGCACATTCTATCAAATTCTACATAAGTTCATCCCGCGGATCTGAAACACCTAGAAACCATGTTTAATTTAAAATTCAAATATTGCGTTCTTATCGAGACCACCTGTATAGTTAGTACCTAGTATAAATACGTAGTTTTATGGTAAGTTAAAGAGTAGATCGGCGGAAACAAATCGACTTCGACGGAGTCTCACTGTCAGATTTACGTCAAGCTAAGTTTGTATTTTCGATTTCTTTTATACACAAGTCAGTCGATTTTGCTTCGAAGGAACAGAAATTGACAGGCCCGTCATATTCCGGCGGCTTATATTGATTCGCCGAAGTACGAGTAGATTATTTGGAACGCACGCTCCTAGAATATCAATGAATTTAGTAGATGAAATTTCCTCGTCTGTCCGTCTCTTTATTTGGTCAGAGGCTGATCTAATCGCGCATTGATTGATAATAATTTTCATATTCAATAAGTTTCGAATAGATAACGTCAAGTTTAACGACTACGAGATTATCTATGCATTGTTTTCTTTTGAGGCTAATGACGACGTCTATTTTTTAAACGCTCGTTTCACCTACACAATCGGCCTCCGCGTCCGCATCGCGTATAGACGTGGACGAGGCTCATAATTTTCTTAGAACGTGACATTAGCCTGAGAATAGTTTTCCGAGAAAGTCGCTTACAATATTTCGTCCGTCGCGTCGGGCCGCTCTTTAGGGCCGTCGCGTCGCGTCGCGTCGGATGGGTTGAGTATATTTACCTTTGCGCCCGTCTGTAAGATGAGAAACCATTTTCTCGTTCTTTCATGCAAGAAAAACGTAATCGCATATACATATGGAGAATATTTCGAGAGACTGCGGCCCGCCGCATACAAATGGGAAATGGGTTCGGATTATGTTCCTTCGCCGCGTGGCGCATTCAAGAATCTAGGTTTTTCCACGTTTCCAAAGCTACTATGATCATTAACCTACGTAAAAAATTTCGTACATAAAAGTGACAGTTATTTGTCCTACACAAAAATTCTTTTTGACATTTGTGGTTAATAGCGGTATAATCTCAACAAATTATAGAAAATAAACTTCCATATTTTCTACTCCAAAGTGGTAAATTTACCTCGAAATGACATTTGAATAGAGCCTACGTATTACCTACCCTACGTACTTATTTGATTAGAACTTGTCAAAGAAATTTGTCAAAAGTTGATATTGTAATTCAGGCATTATAAAATGTGTCTCCTTTTTTTTTACTTTAGTCTACTTGTCTACTTTAGTAAAAGTAAACTTAGTTTATCTTTTTTTAAATATTTTTATGTGGAAACTCAAATTGAATCAGTAATAATAATAATTCTTCTAATACACTACATTTTTTTCTTATAATAAGCATAAGATGCTTAACATATCGAAACTAATCTAAAAGATTAACCATCAAAATCTGAATTCTTAAATCTAGGTACTTGTCTCTAATAGGCTATACACTGATGATATTTACTTTGTCCTAAACAAGAAGCACTAACACTTCGCTCACTGTGTTCTGCTTTTTACACATTTCACTGATTCACTAGTTCGAAGGGTTTAGTTCTTTTTAGTCTTCTCACTAGATTCTGGTTGTCCAGTCGCTGCAAGGTCTCAACGCGTTGACGTGATGGCTTAGGCGAGATTCATGCTTAGTGGCGAATCTTTTTATTTCTTGGATGACTTGTGGGAGACCAAGATCACGGTGCAGGTCACTGTTCCGTATGCACCGAGGAGCGTTAACCATATTCCTTAGTACATTATTTTGGAAAGTCTGGATTCCTTGTATATTAGTTTTTCGCGTAACCCCAAAGCTGGATGCCGTATAACCAAATCGGTTTTAGTACTTGGTTGTAAACTTGTAGTTTGTTCTGTATTGATAACTGAGAGTTTTTTCCCAGAAGCCAGTACAGTTCTCTCTATTTGAGGCCAAGCTCTACTCTTTTCTTCTTAACGTGTTCTTTCCACCTTAGTTTTGTATCCAGAGTCATACCACAGACTAGACATATCAGACTGGCCACTCGAAAAAGGAACTACGTTTCGAGAGAGAGATAGAGGGCTAAACCCGATTAAAGCCCATTCGTGAGCACTCGGGAGAAATCAATAAAACAGCACGTGGATTTTAAAATCAGCTGTTTCCCCAACCGCCAACTCTAACCTCAAACAACACTTGTTTTGACGTTAACATTTGTTGGTTATCTGATCGGTATTTATTGCGATGTTTCTTTTCGTGTTTTCAAGTAGTTAGTCGGTCTGGAACTTGAATAGCATTAGACCAGTGAGTACGTCACTTATTTCAATGATTATAATTGACATTTGAATATCAAAACAATAAACTGAAAATAACTCATTCAAACTTCCCGCCCGAAAGCTAAACCAAATTAAAGGGACAACGGTTCAAGGTCCCTGAGCGGCAGGTCATAAAGAACAAAGGATTTGCGCGAAGTGACCAGTCTTATATGTCTAGTCTTTGGTCATACCCAAATACTTTGCAGTGTTCGCATCTGGAACAATGGCGTCGTTAATCTTGACATGAAGTATGTCCTCGGTTCTTTTGTTTGTAAAGTTAATGTGGACAGACTTTAGTTCGTTGAGCTTGATCTTCCATTTTTTGATCCATTTATATACTTTATTACTAGCTATTTGAAGATTCCTGGTAGATTCACCAATAGTTGATCCCACTGCCATTAGAGCGGTGTCATCGGCGAATGTGGCGAGTTTTCCATTTTCCAGCTGTGATAGGTCACTTGTATATAGTAGATAGAGAATTGGTCCCAATAGACTACCCTGGGGTAACCCAGCTTTTACTTGTTTTAGTTCCGAGTATTCATCGATCTGTTTTATTCAGATCGATGAATACTAGATACTAAAAGAAGTAAAAGCTAATTAATAATAATATTTTTTATAATATTTTCTCCACGCAAATGATGGACAGCTAACAGATATACCAACTTTGTAACCTATGTATAACCAGAGCACCAATAAATCAATTTAAAAGATGTTGGAGCACCTGGCGGCACCCATACGAATTGTGTCACTCGGTAGGCATCCCGTTGACAAACCACTGGAATAAGCCAAGATTATACACTCGACTGAATTGCCGAACTTGGTATTCGTCCTGTTTATTCGAACTGTTTAATTTAGCATCGTGCACGACAATATCTCGCCAGAAGCTATGAATCCATTCAACGTCTCCGCTCGTGAATGACGGCAAGCATGGACCAGAAGGTCTCCGACCATTGTCAAGTACTTAAGCGACGACCCGTTGTGTCGCCTAATACCGGTAGACATTTTCCCAAACAGAAGAATACGGACATATTTAGGAAAAAAAGTTTAGATCGTTTCCTGAATAGAGATTTGCATAAATAGAACAACGCGAACTGAACGTGCGCTACAATTGAATCGGTGAGTGGAAGAACAGAATAAGTCCAAAGCAGGCGTTTGTGGCAATCTAAAAAAGAACTGTATAATTCGGCAGCTGTGTATGTTACAAATTTGGCAAGCACAGAAAAGTTGCACTAAATTTCATTTGCAGTTGTTCTGGAAGTAAATTTTGGTTCAAAAGGCAATAATAAGTAAGCAATTAGATAAAACATCGGCTGCTCTTGTTCTGTACTTCCAGTCAACGACATAATAATCTCTTATATGTTGAAAAGAATTATGCTATTAGTACAAGTGGTAAATAGAAAAGCATAAAGACGAAAAGAACAAGTTTAGTATTAGAAACAAAACTAAAACTAACAAGAAAACAACATTATTAAACTTGTCCTTAGTCTTCATCATGATTTAATGTTTCCCAAGAAGTAATATGGTAATAAAATTCAAGATCTTCTTCTAAATAGTTCTAATCACTTTTCTTAAGCTAGCAATTTTTAGGTAGTTTTTATTATTTTTTATTATTGGGTTTTTGTATACTGAAGTGTGGGACGATTTTTAGTTTCTTTTGATAGTTTGAAAGTATGAGTGGTGTAGCCATATGTACAGTGGGCGCTTAAAGTATGGAAACATGACAAAATCTCAAGAACGGTTTGCTATTTTAAAAAATCCTCGAACGTGTCGATTTATAATTATCAAAATAAACCTTATGATATCAAATAAATTTTTTTACCTTCATTTGTTTTTAACAGATGACATCAACATTTTTATTAAATGACAACTTAGTGGTAGGATAAAATTTTTATGGCCTTACACAAGAAAATTTTCGAGAAAGAGACAATTGAAGGTTATCAAAATAAAAGTGACAAAATCTCCGGAACGGCTCGACCGAATTTAACGAATTTTTGGAATTAAGTATTTTGCAACCATCTGAAGTCACTCGCGTTGCTATCGTTGATGCAACGTTTACAGTTTCTGAGATATAACCTGAAACTTTTTAATTTGAAATAGAACACCCTGTATATTTTGACATTTTCTGTTACAGTCTTCATTATTATATCAAAAACATCTAGAAATTAACAACAACCTTTATTACTAAGGTCTAAAAATTAAAAAGGAAAAAAATTATAACAAAACATTATTACGTTTTCTACTGCAACTACTCTAGCTGGTTTACGAGGATTCTCAACCATTGACAAGAACACATTGTTTTAAATTTGATCGGTTTATTTTTTTGTTATGAATTTTTTCTTTGTTAATTTTTAGACCTAAGTAATCAAGGTTTTTGTTAATTTCTGGATATTTTTGATATAATACTGTAACAAGTCTATTAACATTGAATAGGCAATGGAAGACTGTAACAGAAAAGGTCAAAATATACAGGGTGTTCTATTTCAAATTCAAAAGTTTGAGGTTATATCTCAGAAACTGTAAACGTTGCATCAACGATAATAACGCCAGTGACTTGACATTGTTGTAAAATACTTAATTCCAAAATTTCGTTAAATTCGGTCGAGCCGTTCCGGAGATTTTGTCACTTTTATTTCATAACCTTCAATTGTCTTTTTCTCGATAATTTTCTGATGTAAGGCCATAAAAATATGATGCTAGCATTAAGACAATTAAAAGATCTGTCAACTTCATTAAAAAAAATAGGGTTGTCATTTTAAAAAAATGTCTATGACGTCATCTGATAAAAACAACGGCCCTCCATGCAATGAGTGAAAAACAGAGTATGTCCTGGACTTATTCTGTTCGTCCAGTCATTGCGTGAAGTACGGTGCTTCTACAGCAGTACTGGTAATATATATGATTTTTTTTAAGATGTCAAATGTTGGACTTATTCTGTTCTTCCACTCACCAACTCAATTAAATTTAAGCGAACGGTTGCTTGCTTGCTTGCTTGTTTGCTCGTTGTCGACACCTGTCTGCGATGAACAAGGGCGCTTATAGTTTGTTTTTAGTCGGATGCCGACATCGCATCGGTGTAAATTTAATGTGGTATTGTTTAGTGCCTTGAGCGAAGAGAGACGAGTCCCACGGGCCTAAACCAACCTGTACACCATTACCGCCGGATATTGGGAGATCGTTAGCAGGAATGCACCGCACCCCAACCTCCGGGGCACTCCGGGGACGGGAATGGAATGTCCGCGCGATGTCAAACGCACTTAACCGCGACCGACCGACGTGGGCCGATTTTGTCTGGCTCCCGTGGCTCCCGTGGCTCCCGTGGCTCCCGTGACCAAATTGGTTTTCTGTCAATCGCAATGGAGGTAATTTGGCGCGCTTTCAGTTACACCCCGACTTCATCGGTGCAATCGGAATTAATCCAGCAAAGTAATTCAAAATACAGCAATTTTATACTATACAGTGAGCGTATAGAACAGAAAACTTTATCGACATCACCGTCGCGTCTATAGACAGCAACGCTTATCTGTTGTTTATAAACAAAGTTGATGTAACATTACTACTTTGCAGACATTAAAGAGATAAGTAAAACATTCTCAATTAAATTGGAATTTAATAAATTGAAAAGAAATTAAATTTTGAATTCGTTTATAAATATCATTATTAAAACAAAACCAATTGGTAATTTTTCATGGAGTGCCTTAATCACGGAGATTATCAAACAATAATTAATCTCAAATGAAACAAAAAAAAAATGACAGAAACTAAAGGTATTTGGACGAAACTTCATATTTAGAAATTTCATGACCAAACTTAGAGCTGAAAAGCTTTTTGTTCAAATGAGTCCAACGGAACTGGATGTTTAGTCTAAGTACCTTTCAAGGATTTTGCAAATGAGCCGAAATTTCTGTAATTTCGTCAAAATAGTTAAATAATAAATTAAAGTACAGGAAATTCTGAATAATTTATGTCTATGAAATTTTTTTGTCAAATTAATATATATAAATATATATATATATATATATATATATATATATATTTATATGGTATGATAAAGTCATGTGCCTGGCCACATCAATTTTTTTTTTAAATTTGTCTGCCATTTTACTTGTATTCAACACTCCTAAAAATAGATTACTTGGACATATTTTATTATTCAAGCAAGTTCAGTTTACTAACTCAGACATTTCAATTACTGACAATAGATTTATTAAATTTATGTGGATTACTTAAGCAGTTGTTTGACAATTTTCGGATAAAAACAAAACTCTTCACTTTTTTTTATTTATTTTAATTAAATTCAGTTACCTACCGGTTTTACCCTTTTGGGAGTTATCAAACCAAGCCAACGCTGTAAAAGGTAGAGGACAGAAACAAAACTTTCTGTTAAATTAATTCATTGACCGTAAGTGTTATTTTGTTATAATTATTGTAGTACTTTACCTTTTTACAGGAAAAATTGGTAGCCAACTGAATTAAATTAAAATGAATAATAAACAGAGAATAACTTTGTTTTGAATCGAAAAGTAGATTGTTTGTTTTAGTGGAAATACTCGAAATACCAAAATATCATCAATCCATCGATCAAAATCTGATTTATATTGCAATTACTACTACACTTAACTGTTCTCCATTCATAACTTTTTTTTATAAATTTCATCACTAGTTATAAATAAACCTGTAGTAGAGTTCACATTTAATATTTTCTATTGCGTTAAACTATGCGACTTTTTTTAATAGTACATCTTAATCTTTGTATCTACTTTTATCCGAAACTCTGAAAGTTTGTTCACAAATGTTTTTGAAGCATTTACAGCGATTTTTAACTTATGTACAGGCGCCTCCATAAAAGGAAACAACAATAAACGTAAAAACCTGTCACGATATTCAACTTTCAAGCCCGGATTCGTATTCAGCGCTAAGAAATTAATGCCTTTCCATTGACTGCTTTTTTTTCTCCAAAGTTTGCCTATGTAAGGTCATAAAACTTATGTTACCATTAAGACACAGATCTATCAAAAACAATTGAAGGTCGGAAATTAAATTAGATACGAATTTGTATATTTTGATAATTAAAAATCGACTTATCCGAGCATTTTTTTGTAATAGCAAAGGTATTTTGTCACGTTTTTGCTAATAGAGATCAACGTCACTAACTAAACTAAAGAGCGGCTGGTGAGATTAATAAGAAAAGTAGTTCGACAGCAGTTATTGGGGGCGCGGATATGCGTTTTTGCCTTCTTGCCGCAGAGCTACAGTATGGCAGAGTGGCAGAATGGCAGAATTGCAGACCTTTCCTTAATTGTAACTTCGTGTGTTTTGCGCTTCGCCCGCATCAATCCAAACTTGAGCAGTTTAACTTGGAACTTGTTATTCTTGTTAGTGTGTAACAGTTTCCGAATTTACCACGTCTTATATATCTTTGTTCTTGCTAGAGGCAACGTTTACTTACTTAGGTACTTACTTTAGTGACAATTCGGAGCGGGTATAACTAAACGGGTCTCGCCTTGCCATTAACGTAATTGCTTCATTACGTTGCGCCAATGCAATTAATTAGCTCATTTAAAACGTAAACTTAATTATTACCTATTACGTTTACTTCTACGTGTACCTATTGTAGTCGGGTACGCACTAATACACAGTAATTACGGTTAGTAATAATCTATATTGATAGATATAACGTTATTGTGGTACACAACTGTATCGTATCACAACTCTATTGGTAATGATTCATGTGTCTCCCTTTGCCAGATAGACCAGGCTAGATAGACCATCGTTACACATTCTTAGGGTAGCGTTACACACTACACTATACTCAATTAGTGAAAGTACGACAACTTGATAGAAATATGTAAGTGTAATTTTTGTGTCAGATGGTCGACTCTAAAGGAAAAAACGGAAGGTGGTTTAGCCTTTTTCCAGCCGGGGGTTTTCTCTAATTACTCGACATCGCGTCGCTTCTTTACCTTAGTCCGAACTTTTCCAGACGCAGACAATCTCCTAAGTGCACCACCCCCTTCCCCCTCGTGTTCGTTTCGAAATGCACACGCAACAATGCAATCAACGGCCTTTCCTATATTTTCCGACGCGTCGTGAAGTTACGTAATTTATCATCATACTCTATAATAAAGCGCAACCGTGGTTGGGGACAGAAATCAATAAACTATAAATAATTAATTAATTAATTACCGTACTGAGAATATCAAATTTGAACTTTACAGTACTTGCCAGCGTCAAACTCATTCTGTTTGCCACAAAAGAAACGTTATCTAATACTATACGAGAGTAACAAGATAAATGCTCCAAAAGAAGTTAGTAAACTAAAATTTCCCATCTGCAAAATGCGATAGTTTAGTAATAACTAAATAGAAATTAATATAATAAAAAAATATCTCAATCTGTGTAGACGATACACAGTATCAAGTAAATCAAGGTAAAGTTTTGTCTCTGTTTCACTAGAAACACTAATATTCATCTTCACATCCTTGCAAACATGAAACATCAGTCGGAGTTATAAATTACAGCGGGTAAGAAAGTATTTCGAGTCATTAAACGGTTGGTTCCCCTTCGCAAACGTGTTAGGTTAGGGTATTTCCGGTAATCAACGCGATAAATCCACGTCTCCTAAGAAATACGTATAACATCCCCGTCACTCGGCGCGTCGCAACATTTTATTTTTCACTTTTTGGCAGCGGTAAAAAATCAGTCGTATGTTAATTATATAACACATGTCAGCTGATGACGGTTTATAAACAACGTGACGCTCCTATTTATGTATGTACAGCAACTTCCTCTTGACTGTACTAATTATTGAGTTAATTACTTTAATTACTGTTAGCAAAAATTTGTTTATAAGTTTGCGAGCCCCAATATGAGATATTATTGTATCTGGATATTTTGCTAGAACTTTTCTATAACTATAAATAAAAAATCTGATGTGGCCAGGCACATGACTTTATCATACTATATATAAAATTAATAGTTTAGCTGCATGAGACTCTATTTGATTGAGATCGGCCATGTCTGCATTAAAATAAAACTACTAGAACTAGACAGATATGTCGATTAAAGCTGCGTTCGGATATTGTACTCCGTTGACACCGAGTACACCGTCCAAATCACACTTACGTGTTATTGGGTGTAAAAAGTGTAATGCAATATGCGAACGCAGCTTATATTAACAGAAGTTATTGTAAAAACATTAGCGTTTGACACCAAGACTACCTACTGTCATTAGAATCAAAAAATGTGACAAATCCTGGCTACTAGTTTTCATGCAGTACGACCGATCTCGTAGAAATAGAATTTGCTCTTGCAGCTAAACTATTGATTGTACCAAAAAATGTCATATTCATAAATTATTCAGAATTTCCTCATCTTTAATTTACTATTTAACTATTTCGACGAAATTCCAGAAGTGGCGGCTTATTTGCAAAATCTTTCAAAAATGCTAAGACTAAACCTCCAGTTCCTTTGGACCCTTTTCAACAGAAAGCTTTTCAGCTCTAAGTTTGGTTATGAAACTTCTAAATATGAAGTTTCGTCCCGATACCTTTAGTAGTTTCTCCGGAATCGTCGCCACAAAGAACGGGTACATACCTTGCTCAAAAGTGTTCAGGGAACCCAAAAAGACATATTTCCGCTAAAATCTCAAAATATTTTTTTGGCACGATTACTGTACATACTACGTATGATGTTAGTTAGCATTCTGTTGCGCGGATCTTAGAGAATAAGACCATCAGTAGTACAAGTCGTTTTAAGGGTCGAAAAGTCCGGTATGTCTGCTGATCCCTATTTAACCACACACACACACACACGCACACACACACACACACACACACACACACACACACACACACACACACACACACACACACACACACACACACACACACACACACACACACACACACACACACACACACACACACACACACAGACATTTTTTTGAACCTTGGTCAAAAATGTTCAGGGGACTCAAAAAGACATATTTCCGCTAAAATCTCAAAAAAATTTTTTGGTACGATTAGAATACTTTATATACTGCGTATGACAAAGTAAAAACATGTAGTATACCATAATAACACTGTCCTAAATAAATTTTCTGCTCCACTTATTTGTAACATTCATAGTACCTCTTTTATCACCTGTTACTGTTACTGGCTTTTTCTTGTTTGGATTTACTGCAAATAGTATATAGATCAGTGTATAAAGACAGCGCATATCCTGTGTACACTGGCATAGTGATAGTGAGGCATATTTAACAAAGTTTAATCCCTTCTTGTGGAAACTGGTTTGTTCGTGGTATACAAAATCCCGTTGGCAATAAACTGAACTAATCACCGTAAACTTTTAAGGCTTAGCGACATAGTTCAGCCAAAGAAAATCGATCCGTATCTAATGATCAGCTGTCCCTGCGTAGCCCCACAGTGTGTGACCCATCATTTCTCGCACAATGGCCGGGGTCGTTGTTTACTGATGGGATGAATTCTATTTGACTACCGTTATTTATCGGTGCTTATTATACTGCGGCTAGTAGGGAACTGTAGCTCTTATTGAAATCTGATTGAAATCTAAATCTGAACATTCTGGGGTTAACAAAAATGATTAAACACCGGGTAATTTTTAGAAATAGAAATATTATGTGTTTTATTCCTTTTGTTGAGACTTGTAAAAAGCATTAACAAAATATGTAGGTAGGTTTACTTGGTCAATATATTGCTGCAACCGGGCTCGGTCTTATAAATGTAAACACCAGATATCATTTTATGGCCGCACGGGAGAATTGCTTATCCGCGAGTTTCGAGGAAAACTGGAAGTCGTTATTAGGAGCTCCCGGACCGGGAAAGTTACATAACGGTAACTTATTCGCTGCGTTTCCGTACTTTTAAGGTTTTACTAAAATAATCTGCAGAGTTGCACTACTCACTCACTATGTACGGACTACAGGGTGTCCCACGTTAGAAGCAAAATACATTAATGGCCTTGAGAAATCTAAATATATGGTTCTTCCATGTATAAAAGTCATGTCTTTTTAAATGCAACACTTTGTGTATCTTGCAATATAAGAATCTAATTGAACATTTTAATATAAAAACTAAAAAAAAAATCTGATGTGGCCGGGCACATGACTTTATCATACTATATATAAAATTAATAGTTTAGCTGCATGAGATTCTATTTGATCGAGATCGGCTAATCGGTTCAATATCCGAACGCAGCCTATATTGACAGTAGCATTTTCAAAACATTAGCGTTTGACACTAGCTACTGTCATTAGAATCAAAAAATCTGACATATCCTGGCTACTAGTTTTAAAGCAGTACGACCGATCTCGATGAAATAGAATTTGCTCATGCAGCTAAACTATAAATTCTACCAAAAAATGTCATATCCATAAAATATAGAAAATTTCCTCTCCTTTAATTTATTATTTAACTATTTTGACGACATTACACAAATAGCGGCTCAATTGCAAAATCTTCGAAAAATGCTATGAGTAAACCACCAGTTCCTTTGGACCCTTTTCAACAGAAAGCTTTTCAGCTCTAAGTTTGGTTATGAAACTTCTAAATATGAAGTTTCGTCCCGACACCTTTAGTAGTTTCTCCGGAATCGTCGCCACAAAAACGGGTACACACACACACACACACACATACACACACACATACACACACACACACACACACACACACACAGACATTTTTTGTACCTTGGTCAAAAATGTTCAGGGGACCCAAAAAGACATATTTCCGCTAAAATCTCAAAAAATTTTTTTGGCATGATTACAATACTTTACATACTGCGTATGATAAAGTAAAAAAATTAAACAAACCCGTCTTGACACCTATTGGGGATAGATGGAAGTTTGGTAACTAGGAATCGCTAAATGTTTATTGCTAACGGCTCATACAGATGAATAAATTCAAGGAAAAATGGTTATTACGTAAACTCGTCAGTATAAATCAACTAAAGAAGCGAATGATAATTAATCCAGGTGAGGATAATTTTTGGAAAAAGCCCAATAGGTGTCACGACGGGTTTGTTTAATTCGAAACTCGGATTGCAAATCCTGAAGTGACAAATAAAACCTATAAATTTTCACTACCTCTGTAGCTCAAATGGGAGAGCTGTCAACCGGAAATTGGAGGGTTCCTGGTTCAAATCCAGGCGGAGGTGCTTTTTCCAAAAATTATCCTCACCTGGATTAATTATCATTCGCTTCTTTAGTTGGTTGTAATAATCTTCAACCGACATTACTTTCTTGCAGATGTGGGTTGTGGATACGTTATCAGGCAGAGGCGACTCTAGTTCCAAGCGATTCAATGCTTGTCATATTAGTTCTATTTGAAAATCTGCTGATTCCTTTCGACTCCTTTCGATCACGATATACTCCGGGAATGTCACTAATTATTTCTACTATTTTTTACCAACTAATCAAGAACAACACACGTTACATCAGACAGCTGTAACATTGTGCGGTAAGCGTCAGTTCAACGAACGCAACGAGGATATTTCCACAAAATCTTTGTGTTCTATAATATTTTATGTTATTTTCACACCACGGATTGTCTCTAGGCTGTACTTAAACTATCATGATTAACTTTTTGCATGAACGCTCGGCTAGACACTTGGCCGTATGTTCATCAAATAGGCATTTAAACATTTTCTTTCATAATATGAAACGTATTGTACTTTACTTCTAAGATCCCAAGACATCATTTGAGCAAACAAATTTTTTTTGATTTTTCAAAAAATCTAGAGTGGCATTACCTTTTAAGACCATTAATCCACTAAAGGTACAACATAATATATTGCTTTTTGTATGAATTATTGTTGTCTATCTCTCTCGACATAATCGATACTCCATAGTTCAGCATTATCTACTGCGAAGACCTACTGGTGGCACGGTCCGACCTATAATCTGTAATACGCGCCATTTACTGAACAGATAGCCGACATTAACAAACGTCAGTCTTATTATTCAGGTATACATTCGGTCGGTCTGGGGCCGTGTAGATTAAAATCGGGGGCATGCATCAAAGAGATGAATGCGCCGCTCATCTACTGCGGCGTTATGTACGGACACGTGCTCGGTGACTCTGTGCGCCCTCCGCGCCGCGCCACGCACTGCGAACAAATTCCGGCAAATAATTCCCGGTAAATGTCCTGTCCGAATCAATCATAATCAGGGCTGGGCGCGGCGCGGCGCGGCACGACCGGCAGGTATGCATGCATGCATATACGAGTATTCCCGGCACAAACACGGCCATAATAGTTCTACATGACCAGGCATATATCAACGAGATCACCGATTGATTGATCGATCTCCTTTACGGAAAATGCTACCGTAACGTAGATACGTACACCTTGCCACCCGTGGTGCGTTTTGATTTGTAGCATATCTATTTCATATACAATATACATATAATACGTATAAGTTAAAATAAATAAAAGTGATAATAAAAGTGAGACTAGTTACGTATTTAAAAATTACTAGAGCTGTGAATTATATGTAGGTACTAAAAACAGTGAAAGTGTGGAAACATAAAAAAATCGTTCAAACGGTTTTTGTTATTTGTAAAAACCTTTAGGCACGTCTATTTCTAATTAACAAAAATACACATATTTACTTCAAAAATTTCCGAACTTCAATTGTTTTCGAACTATGACGTCATCTACACTTTTTTTTCCAAACGCCAGTCTCATATTTTTAGAAAGCAGTGGCGTGTTACTCTATGGCCAAAATGGGCATTTGCCCAGGTCCCCAAACCAGTATTTTGGATTAACGGTAATTAATAAATTACCGTAGTAAGAATATCAAATTTTAACTGTAGAGTAGTCTTACCTGTGGGACTCTAAAGAGAGCGGAGGCATTGATAGGCTAGTTTAATATTGTGATACCTTCTTAATACATTTTCAATCAACTCTCTATAATCTATATGTACAGTATTGTAAGCGGGTTATAGGCAGTTACATCGATGCCAGTCGTACTACATAGTAACTACTATATTTATTATTTGAAACAGTCGACGCGACGCTCATGCATAATAAACTCCCCAACAAACTCCATATGCATGAGGCCGGAGCCGACGCCAGACCAGATAGATACGAATGCATTGCGACCGTACCGTACCTACCGATGTAAATGGCGTTCACACATTCTGCACGTTTATTTAGAATTTATGGTCCAAATTGTATAATATTTGCCGTATAAATTAGTGCTCTTTTGTTTGAGCGCACCACTTTGGCAGTTCGTGCATGCAAATACTAATTATAATAGTATGTAGATACAGGCCCGGCGCGTGATATTTTTGTTACTCTGGTGAAGGAAGTAAACAGTCTTCAATGAAGTGTATATTTTTATTCCCAGTAAATATTTTTAGCTACTTAATGTAAGAATTTTAAAGATTTGGCACAAATACGTTTTCTATTGCTAATTAACAAGATAGGTATGTTATATTAACTTACTCGTTCTAACCTGTTGCTTGCCTTACATCAAATTATTCCGTGTCCAAACGTTTATTGTACACTAATCACTAGACACATGCCCTACGGGTACTTCGTTGTTATTTACGTACTAGGTTTCGCTCCTTTACGGCGCCAGCCCTACGCGCGAGCCTTGACAAAATCACGATGCGCATATTTATTCCAGAGAAAGGGATTACTTGAAAGAAGTGAGAATCACTTCAGTTAAATAATTGATGGGTTTTTATTCAATAAACAATACTTACTTATATTAAATCTCTTATATTTTCTTGGATCAAGTAACTACGCACTTGGATGGATTTATTATTACTTCGTTGGAGAAATTGACATTTTTGGGACAAAAAATTCAATTACTTCTTTCAATACAATATTGGCTCTTATAAAGAAAGAATTTATTTGTCGACAGCATTTATCTGAGAAATTATTTACTTAGATTGAGTATGTGGCATTTCTTGTATATACCTAACGTTCTACATCTAAGTAAATATGCATTTGAATCTAGTAAATAAATTCAAGAAATTATGTTTTCTCGTTCCAAAAATCACTTTTCTGTGTGTGTGCTAGAAAGACTACCGTCAAAATATTGGCAAAAAAGTTATCTAGAACTTCTTTTTCATAGATTGTGATATTTCTCTAAAATTAAAAATACCAAGTTGGCATCTTGTGATGTCACAATATCTACATATAATTAGAAAAATGTTTGTGTGACATTGTCAGGTAGTAACTTTAATTTTAGTTCCCAGAATTGTTATCAATGTCTTTGACAAGATTATTGGCTTAGTTATATGCTTATTCTAGCTACTAAACATGATGCAATCAATATACGTAATAGTAGCTGGCCTAAATTTCACATAAACACTAGAATTATTTATTAACTGTATTAGAATCCTGTATCCTGTGTACCTCAATCCGTGGAGATATACTGTAGGTATACTTATTTGAAAGAAACATCCAGCTTTAATTTTTAAAATTTCTCTGGTAGTTTGTCATTTTTATTTGACTGTGCAATCGCCTTTTCAACTAAAATAAACTATTCTATTTCTTCTGGTCCATTTACGTCACTTTTTAATTTGTTTCTATTGCTCTTAGCCCAGGCGCCACTTGTCTTTTTCCCTACAGCGAATTTTTATCCGCCGTTATGAAACACACGGTTTGTAAAGAACTGCGCCCATATACATGGTGCAAATTTTTATCCGCGGCGAAATCAGGACAAGTCTGAATTTTGGAAAATCATTTATGTTTAATCATCATCATTGATTTTTAATATCAATACATTTCTCGGTTATTTTTAAGATCTCTCGGACTGGGGTATTTAATGCCGATTTTGTATATTTGAACTCACGCCTCCAGCCGGCCCTGTGTAGATACATTTTGCACAAATATACAAAAATGATAGGTATACGGTAACCGATTTGATTATTGTCGTAAAAAGTTGCATCCCAAATGTAAGTTTGAACCATTAATGTTTTATTTCGCACATAAAATCAGCAGTTCCCAGATGAAGACATAAATTTCCTCAGAAACAATGCGGTGAAAAGTTGACGTTCTATACTAAGGTTTTTGAGTGTTAGGCGGGGCCGAAAACAAAACGACACAACAAGCTTTGGTGTTGGGGTTTTCTAAGAGGAAGAACGGTGACAGCGCGAAACTAATTAGAACACAGTTTTGCTAAGCGCACACAGACATCCGGGGATTTTCAGAAGGTTTACTGAAAAACTTTTCCGGATAGTAGAAGTACCGTTAAACTTAACGACATTATTAAAATGCACAAAGTCCTAAGGACTAGCTAGGACGCGTTCCACGCCCTAACTCCTGGAACAATTTAGTTCGCGTTTAATTGAAATTAAAGTCTTATGGTAACGATGCGTTATTAAATTTTACCGTTTTAAAACTTGCTCATTTTACGTCGCGCGCCGTTCTCAAGTATTTTATTATTCTCGACGATAACGTTATTTGGTTTTTATTTTCACTCATTGGCGCTCACAACGGTCTGCGTTTTGAGTGAAAATACTTGAAATCCAACAAAGGCGCGTTGAAATTCTGTCAGGCAGTCGTAAAGAGCTTTCCTACGCGCTCTTTTTCCACATAAATATAAAACGTGTTTATTCGAACATAAGATGCCCATTAGTTCTATATATATTCTCGCTTTTATTGTCCGCCATGCAACTTTTATTATGTGTAATACACTCCACTCTATGAATACGACTGCAACAACAATGTCGCCTGTGAATTTTATAGTAGAGCCAGTGAGTGTATTGAAAGCTTCTCGAGTTGGTAAAAAGTCCTTTCCATGACAAATAATCCAGAACTAACCCTTTTTTACGACGCAAATCCATTTACCTTTAAGGCTGTTTTACACTACACTGCTTTTGTCTTTTTCTGAATTTCTGTTTGCTAACTACTATAGACGCATGCACAGTGGAGGCATTTGTAAGGTCTGCCAACAGTGCCAACGTGAGGTATTTTGTTTTGTTTTGACTTACCGTAGTGACATATACGTTTAACCTCACACAATAGGGTATTTGACTATTATTGGAAAACCATCTTAGTGTGTTATTGTTATTATTATGTTTTATTCCTTCACTCTACGTTGTAAATGCATTATTTTTCGTAATTATTTTCTCAATATTTCATAAAAATCAGCGTTAAAAATTGAATCACAAAAAGTCCCGTCAAAACGTTACTTTCTGTTGTGTGACGTCACACGATACTACACCTTTTACTGCTGTTATTCAGAAAGTAGCAACTGATATTCAGAAAGCAATACATGATATTCATCTATTCCGAATTATTTTCAGAAATCAGCACATGATATTTATCTATTCCGATTTATTTTCAGAAAGTAGCAGTTGATATTCATCTATTCCGATGTAGTATCAGAAAGTAGCAGTTGATATTCAGAATATGTCATTTGAAGTTCAGTAATTGACAAATGATATTCAGTAAATTTGAATAATTATAACTGTATTAATATTTTATTTCGACAATTTCTGAGGAAATTATAAATATATTGTTAGCAACAGTTATTTCCTGACATGATTTTAGGTCTATGTATGTATTAATCTATGTATGTATGTACATAGAATAATGTACAATTTGACGTTTTGAAATAATGTTTTTTTCTATGCTTAATTAAGTCCTCAATTTTAAGTAAAAATTTTTTAAAATAAAATGTCAAATACCTTTGTATATTTTAACTATGTGCCTCTGTTTAGCGTGCATGATATAAAAATACGCTTTGTCATTCTGTCATGTGACACCCATTTGATGTATGCGACTCACTGTATAGAGAAGTTCCTTAAAAAAATTCTGGAGAATTCTGAATTATATTTGCTACTTTCTGAATATCAATTGTTACTTTCTGAAAATAATTCGGAATAGATGAATGACAACTGCTACTTTCTGCTACTAAATCGGTATAGATGAATATCAATTGGTACTTTCTGAAAATAATTCGGAATAGATGAATGACAACTGCTATTTTCTGATACTAAATCGGAATAGATGAATATCAATTGCTACTTTCTGAAAATAATTCGGAATAGATGAATATCAGTTGATACTTTCTGAATAACAGCAGGAAAAGGTGTAGATGTCAAATCGGCCCATATGGTATGTCAGCACCGGCATCGTCGCCGTTTGGTAATTGTGTTGTATGGTGTGTTATTTTCACAATTTCTGCATAAAAATGGGTTACAAATGGTGTATAAATCCAAAATGCAGAAATACGACAATAAAAACTCCGGATAAACTATTTGTAACTGTTCCGCAAGATTTGAAACTGCAAAGAAAGTGGTTGGCTCGTAGAAATCCAAATGAAATAAATAGCGGCCAATACAACTGTTTTTTACTTTATCATACGTAGTATGTAAAGTATTGTAATCGTGCCAAAAAAAATTTTGAGATTTTAGCGGAAATATGTCTTTTTGGGTCCCCTGAACATTTTTGACCAAGGTACAAAAAAATGTCTGTGTGTGTGGATGTGGTGTGTGTGTGTGTGTGTGTGTGTGTGTGTGTGTGTGTGTGTGTGTGTGTGTGTGTGTGTGTGTGTGTGTGTGTGTGTGTGTGTGTGTGTGTGTGTGTGTGTGTGTGTGTGTGTGTACCCGTTTTTTGTGGCGACGATTCCGGAGAAACTACTAAAGGTATCGGGACGAAACTTCATATTTAGAAGTTTCATGGCCAAACTTAGAGCTGAAAAGCTTTCTGTTAAAAAGGGTCCAAAGGAACTGGAGGTTTAGTCTTAGCATTTTTGAAAGATTTTGTAAATAAGCCGGCATTTCTGGAATTTCGTCGAAATAGTTAAATAATAAATTAAACTAGAGTAAATTCTGAATAATTTATGACTATGACATTTTTTGGTACAATCAATAGTTTAGCTGCATGAGCAAATTCTATTTCATCGAGATCGGTCGTACTGCATTAAAACTAGTAGCCAGGATATGTCAGATTAGATGTCAGATGTGATTATAATGACGGTAGACAGTGTCAAACGCTAATGCTGTGACAATACTACTGTCAATACAAGCTGCGTTCGGATATTGAACACCGTTAAGGTGCGCTTTCATTAGTGCTAATGGCAGTGGTAGTAGACGCCATTATAGTATTTCTAATAGAATTTCATCACGACATGTGAGAAACACTATAATTTCGTCTGCTACCACCGCCATTACCTACCATTGCCACCAATCGGAACGCACCTTCACACTTTCTACACCCAATAACACGTTTCATTTGGACGGTGTACCCGGTGTCAACGGAGTACAATATCCGAACGCAGCTTTAATCGATTTATCTGTCTTGGTCTACTAGTTTTATTTTAATGCAGACATAGCCGATCTCGATCAAATAATATCTCATGCACCTACACTATTAATTTTATATATAGTATGATAAAGTCATGTGCCTAGCCACATCAGATTTTTTTTTGTGAAGATTACTTCGACATAAGTAAAACTGACTAGAATAGAATACTATTGTATTTTTGAACCAAGTATTATCTGACAGCTTAAGGTTAGGGCTAACCTAACCTACAAAGTTATGCTTACATGGCACTTTTTACAGGTTGCTTAGTTCCGGAGCGTAAAAATAAGGATTATGTTTAAAGAAGAATCCCACCATCATAGCGTTAACCTTCGGTAGATTATCACTAACCGCTTTAACAAAGTTGTTTTCTATTGTCGGTAAATTAACGTAGTAAATTCTAACGGGAGAAGACTACTAACGAATGACGTCACTGAGCCAATTACAGAGCGTTTTCAATCACGTGATAGAACGTGAATAAAATTCAATTTTAATTTTGGTTTTTAATAGAAATAAAGCATCTTTTTTTGAAGGGTAATAACACTAATAACAAATAGTTTTCTTAAACTGTAATCTATTAGGATGACTGTAATACAAGCCATAGTTTTAATACAGTCAAATACACTATTGGTTTAGTTCATGAAAATTAATTTGCATTGGCATGTTTGCAGCAAAATATTGCAGATTTGTTTTTAGTTACTAAAGGAACTCTTTCTACTTTGCATTCGCAATGCACACATTGTAACACTCTTTTTAGTAACTTTTTTTCTAAGGTTGTTTACATTGATATCAAATGCTATAATGTCAAACGTACGACACATAACCACAAACTGCCTCTTTTGAATCGCTTGCAATCGCAGTATTGAACTGTAACTGAATACAGTATTTAATTAGCTCTGAAGAAGCGAGCAACATGGTTCGCGAAACGTCAGCATTAACTAATCTTGACACACGGCATAACCCGCAAGCAGTTTATTTTCTAAATAATTTTGGCCGTGAAAGCCTACGTACTTACGTTATAACAATTCTTTAGTAAATTCTTATTCTTTGAAGTAACTAATCAGTTACCGCCAAACACGTCTATTCTCTGATTATTATAATTATGAAACCACTATTTTAAAGTTAACTTTTTAGGTTATGTTTCCTTTATACTGGGTGTCACGTAAGTTTTTATCACAGTAGGGTTAAAAGTTTTGCCTCAAGCTCCATTGTGATTATAGTTGCGACCTCGCTGATTATTTCTTAAAACTTGTAGGCTGAAGTAGAGTAAAATTATTCACAGTTTATTACAGTACTGCCACGTGGTACCCGCAAAATACCCTAGATTCTAATTTAGCGCAATATAGAAACTACAATTCCTAAATTTATATAAAATTAATGTCACAAAGTAGAAAGAATAGTGTATTACACACGTATCGGCGCACTCGTTCCATTTGGGCACTCCTCACTACGTTCATCGTTCCCAAAACAACTCGTGCGCCAATTTGACGTCTTATAAAACTTGTATAATAATATACCTACTATTAGAAAAAGACGAAAGTAGTGTAGAGTAAATAAGAT
The DNA here is from genome assembly GCA_963966075.1 of Aphodius sticticus. Taxonomy (NCBI): domain Eukaryota; kingdom Metazoa; phylum Arthropoda; class Insecta; order Coleoptera; family Scarabaeidae; genus Aphodius; species Aphodius sticticus. Next base: position 78,950,120 of record OZ014507.1, read on the forward strand.
ACCCTTTACACCATGGTTGTTCATCGCAACATAATTGGATAAGGGGATTCCCTTCTCCCGCACGTGTCGACTGGCTGACTGACAGTAAATCCTTAATTACGCGGCGTATCACATTGTTGAGGTTATAAATCCTGTAACTGAGGTTAATGGATAATAGCTAATTCTTACGACCGTCTGCGAATTTATGTGTGGAACATAGTGCATCTGGCCGCATGGGGAGTATACGGGGTATTAGGGCTAATGGTCATATCCCGAACACATTTCCTCCCCTTCAACAGATCTACGGTTTGCAGAAAATTGTATCTAATGAAGCGAAAACTTATCACGAAGTAGGAACCAATTTAATATGGCTTGATACGTAATTTTCTAGTTAGATATTCGTTTATTTCGAGACTGCCTTCGAAAATTTAAAGTTGTCTCAATAAGAACGCAATATTTGAATTTTGAATTAAACATGGTTTTCTTTAGCAAAGTACTTCAATATTCCTGGAAAATGAACTGTGTTTGATATACTATTTAAATCCATTAGGTAGACAACATTCAGACAGGATTCATTCAGATAGAAGCTACAAACAAAACCGGTGGAAATATAATAGAAGAGTGGCAACTCAGATGGTATGGACATAATAAAAGAACGAATGAAGCTGGAATAACCAAAAGAGTGTACGAAGCGAGACCAATACGAGGAGTGGGAGATCCAGAAAAAGATGGCAGGAAGTAGTTCGAAGGGCAGTGCAAAAACGAGGTAAAAAATTGGAGGAAGACACACCTAACACAAGACGGAAAGAGTTGGAAGGAACTTTGGAGACGAGGAAACCCCAGACAACACTCAACTTCACCCTAAACCGCCTAATACCCGTGAGGGTAGACAGGCAATAGGATTAAGTAGGTATGTTCAAAGTTTCGTTTATGCCAATTCTATTAAAATACCCCTAAAAATATAAAGTAAATTTACAAATTGGTAAATACCTTCTATTTACTGCCCTGAACAATATACCAAAAGTCCTATAAAATCCTGTGTCGTGTTTTTTTGGGGTGTTCTACACTAAACTACCCTCACTTGTTTAAAATTGATCAAAACTCTTCCAAACATGGCATTTAGGCGTTTTGAATGACGCTGAATCTAAATATATGGCATTAACTTTAAAAATTAAAACGTCAGAGCCAAAAAAAGCGGACTTTAATTGAAAATAAAAGAGATCTTCTGTGCTCCCCCTGTGCGCTGTCATGCCTTCTAACATTGGTACTTTGTGCACAAGCATAGTCACATCTGGATTTTAATGATTTCTCGTCCTTGCGCGTTACGAGCGCGTGTCGTGTGTTTTACTCAACCACTACTTTTGTATTTTGCGATTATTCTTTTCACAGTGGATGAATTCGGAACATTATTTCTACCGAAAATAGGACGCAATTTACGAATTGTAGCATACAAACTTTCTACATTTTGATAGTAATATTTAATAATAAGGATACGTTGTTGTTGTCTCGTGCATTACTCCATGTTTACTAACTGTACCAGGAATCAAAATCTCAATTGGGTGGGAGGTAGTTTTGTTTTTGCCAACTGGTCAAAATTTTGATAAAAATCGTACTTTTTACTTTATCATACGCAGTATGTAAAGTATTGTAATCGTGCCAAAAAAAAAATTTTGAGAATTTAGCGGAAATATGTCTTTTTGGGTCCCCTGAACATTTTTGACCAAGGTACAAAAAAATGTCCATATTTAGAAGTTTCATAACCAAACTTAGAGCTGAGAAGCTTTCTGTTGAAAATGGTCCAAAGGAACTGCAGGTTTAGTCTTATCATTTTTGAAACATTTTGTAAATAAGCCGCCATTTCTGGAATTTCGTCGAAATAGTTAAATAATAAATTAAAGAAGATGAAATTCTGAATAATTTATCACTATGACATTTTTTGGTACAATCAATAGTTTAGCTGCATGAGCAAATTCTATTTCATCGAGATCGGTCGTACTCCTTTAAAACTAGTAGCCAGGATATGTCAGATTATATGTCAGATATGCTTCTAATGACAGTACGTAGTGTCAAACGCAAATGTTTTGACAACCTACTGTTAATATAAGCTGCGTTCGGATATAGTATACCGTACACTTTTTATACCCAATAACACGTAAGTGTCATTTGGATGGTGTACCCGGTGTCAACGGAGTACAATATCCGAACGCAGCTTTAATCGACATATCTGTCTAGTTCTACTAGTTTTATTTTAATGCAGACATAGCCGATCTCGATCAAATAGAATCTCATGCAGCTAAACTATTAATCTTATATATAGTATGATAAAGTCATGTGCCTGGCCACGGCAGATTTTTTTACTTAAATTTTAAAGTGGCACACCTAATTCCAAATCTAGGCCCCGGATCGATATGAAACCTTCGCTATCTTACTAAAATGGGTGCGCTGATAACGAATTTACATAGAACAGGTCTCTATCTCTACTGGTTACCGAGTTCTGCTCAAATTGAATCTATGATCATCGAGGCAGGATACAATCTTCTGCGTTCGTCGTATCGCTACAGAATTCCTACTGTATTCACTAGACATGTGACAAAATCTAAAAATGCTACAATTGCTACTTTGAAAGTTTCTCACATGCTCTCAAAAAGTAAAACTAAATTGTTATGAAGATTGAGTAATCGAGTGCTTCTTATTTTGAGAAAAAATCTTTAGGGGTCCCTACAGTTTATCAAAAGATCGATAATTACATTTAGTTAACCTGGAGACTTTTAACTGAAAACCCGTAACCCGGAGAATGGTTGCCAAACCCGAAGTCCCCGGGTCAAAATGAGACTTATTGAGTCACCCTTTTTAAAGAGAGGAGGTAAAAAAGAATGGGTTTGTGAAGCAGTCGGATTTATGCATAACGTATTCGTGCGGTGTCCTAAAATAAATCCCTGATACGGACGGGACGGGGTTAGCGTTGCGAATGCAGTGGAAAATCTGTGCAGTACCTATAAAGAAGCAAGAAGTCGACCGACCGTGCGGCCGGTTAGAAAAACCACATTTCCATAATCTCATAAGCATTCATTGCTGTACTTTGTGTAGTTTTATTATCTGGAAAAGTAGCCAACCGACCCGACCGACCGACCGTCCGCATCTGCCGGCGGGTAATATCCCAAGTGGCCCGCGATCGACTATTTACATATTTCGCAGAAACTTGCCGAAACTTAATCAAGTGGCCTTTGTCTGGGACGATCTTATCATACCCGCGGAATTCTTTTCCACCGTTTTTTGGTCGTCCCCGGCGGTTTCAACTTTCCGAATACGTTCGTCCCTTCAATGCGCCACTTTTATTGCATAAAGAACAAAACTGAAGAAGCCCCATGTGTGCTGTACAAGCGGGACAAATTTCTTTATATTAGAAACATAAAAGAAACGGAATGTCTTTTTTAAAAATGCATTTAATTCCATAGATTTGGACCAGGCAATAGAGATTTTTGCGTGACAAAAATACTAGCAGGAAGCCGACGATCCCAGGTCACATGGAACAGTCGGTAGATGTATTGTGATGTGTTTTCGACTCGCAAATATCATTTCTTAATTTGTTAGGTATAAACGAAAAACCTCAAAAAAATTTGCGTTTTTCGCTTGTAAAAACGGAACCGATGGAGCAATGTTTCAACAGACGAACTGTAGAGAATGAAAGACAATAAAACGAACCCTGCACGGACTCGATTGAATTAATATTAACGGAGGAAAACTGGAAAAATTTGCGTTGTTTTCAAAAATTCGTCATTTACAAAACTCCGCCATTTTCAAAGTTCTAGCGGAGGCTTTTCGCGTAAAAGTAGCGATTGATGGGTACCTTGAGTGTGGACAACCCAGGCGTTGTCCGATGATTAGTTTTTGCACAATTGCGATTTGAATATTTGTATACAATATGATTCGGCGAGCCTGGATGCGTCGGAGGTGGTTCGATTTTAATTTTTTTTTACGTATTTCGAAAGTAGATTGTGCTACAAAACGTTTATTCTGATTTTGCGTTAAAATGTTGCGAAATAAGTGAAAAATGCTTGCGAATATGATAAGTGCCGCGCGCTCCAAACCGGTCGAGTATTGGGGGGTAGGCGGTTGACGCGGGAAGCGCGCGTGCTACTATACAGGCTGTCCGGTAAAGGTGTTCCAAAAATTAGAGAGCTGATAGAGGACGTCATTGCCATCCAAAAAGTGTATATACTATACTTTTGGCTTTCGACGCTTCATTACAAAGTTATAGCATTTTTATTTTTTAGTTTTATATTAAATATATAACTGATTACAAAATCGACGTTGTTTATTTAACAGAAACAAAAACACTTACAAATAACAAAAATAAATAAAGAAATTTTGCAAATTCTGCTCCAATTGTTGCTCTTCCATGTGAATGTCCATTTATTCGCTGTAGGACTGCATTTCTGTTACAGCGAATAAATGGTGCCTGCAATCGCATTCGAGAAACACCTGAAATTTTTCAAAGAGTCCGGCAGGATTTTGGAAATGTGCTGAAATGAGAATTCACTTCGAAGGGCAACATTTTGAGCAGTATTTGCAAAACTCTTTTATTTATTTTTTGTTATTTGTTATTTTATATATTTTTATTATTAGTGTTTTTTTTTTGTTTCTGTTCAATAAACAACGCCGACTTTGTAATCGGTTCTATTTTTAAGGGAATATAAAACTGAAAAATAAAAATGCTATAACTTTTTAATAAAGCGTCAAAAGTCAAAAGTGCATATACACTTTTTCGTTGGCAGTGACGTCCTCTATCAGCTCTCTAATTTTCGGAACACCTTTACCGGACATCCTGTATATATATACGTTTCCCCTCTAATCGCACACTTCCCCATCACTCGACCACTCTAGCGGGCACGGGCGTTTTCGCTCATGTTTATTCTCAGCACTTTATTACCCACTTACGGGTCTTATCGAAAAGACAGACGTTTTGTTGCTGTTCACGTCTAGTTTCCAAATCCGTTTTTAAAATTGCAATCGGACGACCTCAAACGCATCCAGCTCTCCGCACAAATATTCCAAAAAAAATCAACTGAGGATTGTGCGAAAACTATTAATCCGACGGAATCCAGGTTCTGCACACTTAAAGTGCATGTGAATAGCTACCACTGTGCAAAGTTTCAGCTGTTAATATTAAAAAATGGCGGAATTATGAATTTTTTTAAAAAGGCAAAATTTTCCAGCTTTTCTCCGGTTCTAATTATCCGATCGGATCGTTTGATCTGTCATTCTTTTTGCAATTTAATTCTCTACAGTTCATCCCGTTGCACCATTAAGATTGCTTCAATAGTTTTTCTTTTACAATAAAAAAAAATTAAAAAAAGACGCGATTTTCTGTTGATAATTGTTGGACTGTCCTGCACAGGATGGCACAGGCGGCTTCCTGCTAGTCTTTATGTCAAAAAAACAATCATTTGTAACTCTATTGCTTGGCCTAATTTTAAAAAATAAAAAGTAGATTGCGATATTATACAGGATCTTTCACGACGAGCTGCCATGAGAAGTATATGGAGAACCAAATGAAATGAGTTTTTGGTTACTTCCGGTTTCACCGGAAATGGTGTCAACTTTCATATTCAAATGACACACACTGTATTTAAAGCATTTTTTAAATCTTTGTGGCTATTGGGAAATTATTTAGCATGTATGTCAAACTGTAACTTGTTTTTATTGGACTGTATCAGCCATAGCACGACTATAATAACGACTTAACGAAACAATAAATCCTCGGTAACACATGTTGTATTTCGTAGTTTTGTTTTGCATGTATGTATTTAGTATAGTCGTTCGCTTTTTCTAAATAGTGTTCACGCAGCATCATTGGAACCAGATGACATATTCCCTCGGGGTGTTAAATATGTGTGGGAACGTAACAGTTGTTCGAAATAATGGATCCACTACATCCACCCTCTGATTTTTTATTCACTTTTTCATCGGAACGTATCAGATTTACCCCATACGCGCCGCAAAATAAAAACAAATAATCTCCAAACGCCTCCCCTACGGTGTATGACGCCTCCACCACAAACTGATTGACACCGCATTATTCTACGCTAAAATTCATACGCGTTTCAAACCCCCTCCTTCAAATCCTTTCCAACTTCTATTGAAAGTTCGTCGTGAAGTAGTTTTTTTTTGTGTTAGAGTTGATAATTGACGTATCAGAAGCGGGATCGTGGTAATTAATTAAATAGTTACGGATGGTATCATTTGATTGATGCGACAATAACGAACGCGCGTACGGTCGGTGATTCATTATGGCGTCCCGAGGAGCACTTATCTGGCGAAGACAAAGGCCGCTCCTTCTGATGTGGGGGAGCCACCGACCAGAAACGGGGGTGGCGGCGCGGCGGCAGCAAAGTCGTCGAAGCGACACTACTTGGGAACTTAGGAAGTGACTGTTGGAGAGAAATGGATGAATCACTGCAGCGGCTTCAGCCTGCCACGTGACGCGACGCCTTCCTGTTGGAAGGAAGACTCGCCTCACGTGTTATTATTTGACAATTTTCGTTTATCGTGCCTCCATCTAGGGAGACCTGCTCGAACTAATAGTATAAATCAGGCGACACAGAATGAAGAAATAACGCGATTTTTATCGTACGCTATTACTTTGGACAATGGATATCCTGGGAATACTTTAATGCTTTTTTAATTGATCTAGATGAGTTAGTTAAATTGTTGAAAATGTCGGTTTCATTCCGGAGTCGCCCTTCGCTATTATGTTCGAGCTTGAATTAAATTTGACATCTTGTTTCTTTATTCGCTGCACGAGACAACAATGTGTCCTTATTATTAAATATCACTATCAAAATGGTGAAAGTGTGGTTAATTCGTAAATTACGTCCAAATTTCGGAACGAAATTCGCACATAGGCGAAAAAGATGAGAATCCCTTAAAATCTAGCAAATGTGACTATGCTTCTACACAAAGTACCAATGTTATAAAGCATATGAGAGCGCACAGGCAGGGGTCATGCCGAAACAATTGACTCAACAACTTGTCCCACCAGATTATGCATAGCGAAGAGAGTTCACTAATTGGAACATTGAACAACAAAGAGTGAATGAATATATATACAGGCTGTCCGGAAAGTAATGGGACCCAGCTTAACCGTATATTCTTGATGTCAAATGGGACCGATTAAACAAAAAATCCCATAGTAAAAAGTGCTTCCAAGAAGTTATAAGGTGTTAAAGATAGAAAATATATTTCTTGTTTTGCGTATATTGCAGAAAAGAAACGGCCGATCAAGCTGAAAATGGGTACCCTTAGGCTTTTGGAGAAGCCAAACATGATCAGAGTATTAGGACATTTGCATATTGTAGAGGGAGCTGTCGGCAGCTTTTCTGGGGTAGTATTATTATGATGTTTTTATTATTATTATGACTATGGGCGGTATGACTAAAAATTATGATACGGACGTTAATTTCACATAAAAAATGTTTACCTATTTTATGCCGATAAAATCCACCGTTTTCAAGAGAAACGCAATTAAACATTTTGTGTATTTGCTAAAAGCTATATCATTATAAAAAATTTAACTTAATTTTCACTTTATAAATTATAAGGTTTTCAAAATGTCCACCGTTTAGTTCAACACATCTTTCACAACGTTTTCCTAAGTTTTGTCGTACTCTAAAAAAATGACTCAAAGGTATTTCTAATTTCATTTCCTGCGTCAATAATCGTTGTTTGCAAATCTTGCCTAGTATTAGTAGACTTGCCGGTATACAATAGATTTCATAGAGCTCCATATCAAAAAATCTAATGGGTTGAGGTCTGGGCTTCTCGGTGGCCAAGGATAATCACTCCAGCGGTGCGGAAAATGGTTGTCTAAATAGTTTCGCACAGTTTGCAGGAAATGAGTGGGAGCACCATCGTGCATAAACCATACACTACCACGCAGGTTTAAAGGGATGTCTTTTAATAAGGTAGGTCAATCGAGGAGGAAGTTCGTAAGGCCCGATCAAATGATCTCCAACAACATCGCATCATACATTTACTGAAAATTCACGTTGGAAATGTTTATTTCTGGATAAATGGGGGTTTTCTACATTCCAGGAGTGAGAATTGCGTGTGTTTAGGATACCACGGCATGTAAAAGTTACCTCATCGGTAAATAACACGCGGCCAAAAAATGTTGGGCCGTGATTTTGTTTGTTTCGTAACCATCGACAAAGTTTTAGTCTTTGTGGCAAATCATTTGGTAGCAACGCCTGCACATTAGTGTGGTGGTAGGGATAAAGCAGAAAAATGTTATGCGCGCTTGTCCGGGATACTACAGTAGCTGCACATAATTTCCGTACTCTTACTTCAGGATCTTCTTCTATTCGGAACAAATTATCTTCACCTCCTCAATGGTTGGCGAAGTTGGTCGTCCTGCATGGCGCTTTAGCGCCGAAAACTTCCAGGTTCATTCAGCCGTTGAAATATATTTTGGAAAGGCTTTCTATTGGTTGGCGACGATTTTGGTACTACTGCCTGTATGTTCCCGCTGCTGCTGCTCCATTAAATTGCTCTTGAGCATAAACAGCAACCATATCGGTCATTTCCAAGTTTGAAAAAAAATTGTGCCGAGGCATATTTTTTTGTGATAAAATACCACAAATATGTAATGAACTGTGAAATAATCAATTAAATACAGTATCGTTAAGCAAACTGACACAAATGCATTTACGTTTGACACATAGTAACTTGATAGAATAACATTGCATAAACTGCAGTTATTAAATACACAGTACGTTTAATTGCGTTTTTCTTGAAAACGGTGGATTTTATCGGCATAAAATAGGTAAACGTTTTTTATGTAAAATTAACGTCCGTATCATAATTTTTAGTCATACCGCCCATAGTCATAATAATAATAAAAATATCATAATAATACTACCCCAGAAAAGCTGCCGACAGCTCCCTCTACAATATGCAAATGTCCTAATACTCTTATCATGTTTGGCTTCTCCAAAAGCCTAAGGGTACCTATTTTCACCTTGATCGGCCGTTTCTTTTCTGACATATACGCAAAACAAGAAATATATTTTCTATCTTTAACACCTTATAACTTCTTAAGGAAGCACTTTTTACTATGGGATTTTTGGTTTAATCGGTCCCATTTGACATCAAGAATATACGGTTAAGCTGGGTCCCATTACTTTCCGGACACCCTGTATATATATATATATATATATATATATATATATATATATATATATATATATATATGTAATGGATGTTAATTCTCGCAGAAACCTGCATATATTGATATGAAAATTTGAAATTACCGCCATCTTGTATTAATTATTTCAAATATATATATATATATATATATATATATATATATATATATATATATATATATAATATAAATTATTAAAATTAAATTATAAAATATTGTTTCTACTTTAAATATGGTAGTTAGGGAATCATTTTTGTATAAGAATATTACTTACCTTAAATAATAGGATTACTTCATAAAGATTAATTAAAGTGGCACCGTTGAAATAAAAATACCTTTGAAAACTTAAATTTCGAATATTTATAAATCCATATATTTTATTGTTACATCCAGATAAAGGAAGTATACAAAGAAGACATATCCTTTATTCAATCTACAAACCTATACACCAATATAGATAAAAATTAACAACTATAAATATCTTAATAATGAGTGGCCGCTGATCTGCTACTGTACGATGTTTGCAATTTTTTTCTTGCATGCTATTTTTAATCTAAAAGTTACAAATCGAGATATTATTTTTTTCTTTTAATTTGTGGCACTGAAAAATTATGTTGTGCATCAATTGTTTGGATTAAGCTTATACAAACATTTTCAAATTATCTTTTTTTAGGAAACACCTGTGGAATGTTTGAAAAACTTTTTCCAAAGATATAAATAACTCGAAACTTTAATTTTACAGAAAAATAATGAATTATCTTTGAAAAGTTTTATTTTAGATCATTTGGCATATTTATAGCTTTCATCGTATCTTTTTGACCCCACTAATGTCACGCACAAAGGGCATGGTCTGGATATTCGTGTAATACAACGAATTTAATTAACTGTTGTTAAAATTAATTTCCGGTCGAAGCTCTTCATTATTAAGTACAGCAAGATCTTCTTCTTCAGTTTGTTCTTTACTATGTGTGGTACACATTAATTTTAGATTGTTCCTATATTGAAGTGCTGTTGGAATTATTTGTTATGCTCCTACTCTAGTGAATAAATTCTCCAAGTAATCTTGTGTAAATCTCAACGTCCTTTCTTCTTTGAGGGTCGGTTGGAGATGCCTTTCGCAGCTCTGTTAATGGAGTTGATGGAGCAGTTGATGGCAGCACAACAAGACATGTTTCTAACTTATGACCTAAAAAGGGGACCAGTCATTACATTAACTAGCAAATAATCCAACTATACAACATAATAATACGAACTAGATAACCTATGTGGAGCAACTGATTACATCTTAATTTACTTAACAACAGCAAACAAATTGCTATTACATACCTTCATATCTTTAGTATAACAAGTCTACAAATGATTAACTTATTACTTCTTTTGTACGACAATTTTTTTTTGTACGACACGGATAAATTGGCACACTAATGGCGGATTTGTACCACGTGACCGAACAGCCAATCAAAATGACGACCGCTCTTGTCCACACTGTCTTCTTATACCCACTGTAATTTTGAGCAACGCCAGTACGGCTATTTACTGGATATGCTGTTCCATACATAATTCCTGAATGTCTACATTGGAAATAATTAAATATTTGAGTACCTACTTTGAAAACTAAAGAAAACCTTGTCTAATTTAAAATTCAAATCTCGCTCTCGTATTGAGACAACAGGCGTTAGTTTCGCGTTCGGGCAAAATTTAGACGAAATAAAATCAATGCGACCCCGGCAAAATAATATATTGCCGGCTGGCGTCCAGGGAGCCGACGACTCCACTCACGGAAGCAATAACAGTTGTTTGCAACAGCTGGATAGGTTATGTTTTCGAAATAAATCAGATTAGTTATGAGTGTTTGTAAGCACGTCTCGTAATGAAGGTTGCTTTAACTGCCGGAGCAGCGCTATAACATCTCTACACTGTACAGCAGTCCTCAGTACCAGGGTGTGCTTGTACGTAACTCTGTACGTTTACGGCCGCCCGCTTCAATAATTACTGCTGTTAAATGATACAAATACAATGCCTCACAGCATTCTAACCGTAAAAAGTTCATGAAGGTTTACAAAACTTTTACTTGTTTTCATAATTTTTGTTTTCTTCCAAGCGAAATTGTATGACCCATTACCTCCTTTCAAATATGTTAATTCAAAAAGAAGTTTCAAAATATTTTTTTTTAAAGTGGCCTTATTATTATACTTACCTGACACGACTACTTTCCCTATGATATTTCTAATAAAATTGTAAATGTTTTATCATTTATTGTTTTGACAGGTAAATCTTGGCACTGGTTCGATCATGCATTCTGTTAAACATTATTTTTAAATGAGAAAAAGAGTCAGTTACGCCTGAGGCCTGTTCTAATTATTGGATTTATGGTTCCCGGTTGGTTGGGAATCCCTCGCGACCGACTACCCTGGGGTCCGGTCTCCCGGCTACCGTAAACAACAACCCTATGCGTTCCCAATACCGTAGTATACAGGTCTGATCCGATCCGTCGTGCGTGTCCCTGCGAGGAATCGATGATTTGCCGATGGGCAACGGCGATAATTGCCAAAATTTATTGCTCGTCCGTGTTGTCCGTTCGTCCGGTTGACCGATTGGCCCAAGAGCAACTTTGACGGAACGTGTCCCTGTTCTGTTATCGGATTCCCGTATTTCAAAGTCGCATTACTACTATCGATATCTCTGTGCTGTGTCAGTATAATATGTGATCGCCTAGGCCTTAGAGGCTTTTCAGTCAAGGTGAATGCCCAAATTTAATAACTAGTAAAATATTTTTGTTGGTTAAGAGTAAATGTTAGTCACCGGCCTCAAAAGTTCGACGAAACTGAGGTGCGAGAGGAGGGAACAAGCCGCGCCCACTGTACACTCCGCAGAAAATGCAAGCAACGCACTGATTAGATGAGGGGAACGGTGGTATCGTTCTTTGGCGGCGAAGATCAAAGGGGCCGTGCGGTGACGACTGGCGCCGAACCGTTTCCTAATAATTTTGTGTATGTGACTATCGCATGTTCTGAAATGCCTTTCTTGTATATTTTAAATACAATTCCACAAAACAATACACTGATACAAATTAATTAATTGCTTTATTATAACATTCCTATTTTACTACTAACTATGGTTGAACATTTTACCTTTTGTATGTTGAAAAAAATTGTAGTTTTGGTAAAACAGACAGCTTTTCTTACATAAATCATTTATTGCTTTACATTTATTATTAGAATTAGTAACTAATTATCAGTTAGCTCCGAAGAAGCGAACAGCATGGTTCGCGAAGACAGCAATTATGAATTTTTACTCACGGCATAAACCGGTAACTATTTATCATCTAAATTTAAATGACTGGCCATGAAAGCATTCGTACTCAGATACTTATTTAAATCCATTTAACGTTTTCTTTGTGCATCAATAATCTCGAATGTCTCGTTCGTACTTAGCAGAGATCGATACTTTCAGGTAAAACACACCTCATATAAAAATTCAAATTTTTATCGGCTGACGCAAGTAGGTGTTAGTAAATATAATATTCCTATTTTAATTCTAGATACAGTTGGATACTGCATTTTGAAATTTTACTCAAAATTATTATTGCTATGTATAGACTTGGTAGTATACGTAGTTCAATTTCAATTGTAGGTATGAGAAAAAATAGCGATTTCGATAAAACAGGCAGCTTTATGTATATGTATAAGTCATTTATTATATGTTATATAGACACATGTTCAAATATTTTACACCTTTATAAAAGTTTTTTGCCATATATGGTAATCCGGCACGCTTACGCCTACAAGAGAGTATTGCCCAAATTAACTAGCGAAGTTAATTAGCGAAGAATTACACTACACGTATAATATCTACATATACAGTTACCGCAGGTACTCTCGCAAGTTATTAGTTTTCTTAGAACGCGGGCCACATAAAGGCAGCTGATTTTTTAATTTGCCTATATTTTTAGCGTCTGTTCTACGTCTGTTGTACAACAAGTAGAACTAAAGCCAACCATCCTACATGATTGCGATTGCCCTGAATGCATTGCCAAGCGACAAGTGTTTGGTATTAATATTATTTTCTAAATCTAAATACCAATATATTTGGAATTCTATGACGAAAAATAAATGACTGATTAAAAATTAAATTACTTGTATTTCCTTAGTAATAATTTATTTAACTCCTATTAATTATTTAGTAGTTGTAACATTGTAAGTAGGTATTGCGGTTGTTGATTATTCTTCGTTCCGTGTGTCGTACGGGGACTGCACTATAAACCCTCGCGGGAACATGCGCTCCTAATCTATAACTCGCTCTTTGCTGTCTGCGTAGAGTCCATCGGACGGCAAAAAATTATTTCTCGTATTCTGTTTCTATATAGCCTATTTTGGTCGAAATTCAACAATTCATGTTGATCACATACACTTCCGCAAGAACGTGCTGTCCTAATTTATAAGCGAGTCGTCTACGTAGCACCAGCACGGTAAAATGTATTTTTCGTATGGCTTTCGTTTGCCGGGCGCGGCGCCTCTACACCTCCCGTGTCAACATGCGATCAATATTTTTGTTAGGCCGAAATTGCTCAATATTTGTGATTCCCCTGGCTACGTATTCATGCTGCTGCTTCAGACTGTACCATTTGGATTTGATTGGTCGAAGAAAATGATGTGGTGTTTATCCAACAGATGGCTGCACCGTACGACTATAAAATATGTTATTCTCGTCTCATTCATATGTTCAAAAAACCAACGGTTAAATCATTACAACATTCATATTTTGTTGTCATTTTTTTTACACAAGTTCATACAAAATGTTGTAATATTGCTTTTTTGATGTTTGGTTCGGATTTGGAAAAAAATAACAAAAATTACCAATTATTGGCTTCTTTAGCAAGGGTAAAAAACAAAACAACAACGCAAATGAAAGAAAAGTGGCATTCGTACCCGGTGTAATACACCTTTATCTATAATTTAATGTATTACACGTGATTATTAACACACAATTAAGCTCAGGATGTTTGGTTTTATGTAGTGTTGTTTTGTAGTACGCTACTACCTCTAGTGATTCCTCTTAACTGGTGTTAAAAATAATTAACAAATTTAACTAAAACATGTTGGTCAGAATATGGCAAGGGTGCCATTTAAATTGAAAACGTGATGCACTCCAAAGAAATGCCAGGTGATATTTGTAAATATATTACAATAATTGGAAAATTTCATCCAAATAGTAGGTCCATTGGACGTATAGCCTATAGGTTCATCAGGGGACACACGGTATATCATCAAAGTAACCCCCCCCCCCCCTCCTGTACGTATCTTTTTTTTGCGGAACAAGCTGTCTAGGCACAGCATCTATCACTGATCAGTGTGATCATCGTGTTGCATGTCTGTCAGTTTCAATGACAGATGACGGTAGCCCTCGTCGCCCTCAGGCGGACCCAAACAAATGGCCCTAATAGGTCTCCCTCCCAGCGGAAATTCCTGATTACAGATGAGGTACAGAAATAGATTTTTAATAGTTCCTGCATTTGAGAATAACGTCCTTAATATGTAGGTATCCAAAACAGGAATTATTTATTATTTGCCTATTTATGTACCTATTTATTTGTGGAACCATGGAAAATCTAAGATGCTTTTGTGTGTGGTTATGTGAAACTCTGCTGGGGGAGAAGATGTAATTTGGAAAGCGACTGTTCGTAAGTGCATTATTTATTAGGATAATATACAACCACGCGAAAATACCGGCATGATCCAATCTGATGAATATAAATCAATAGGATGCTAAAAAATCTAACCAAACATTATTTAGTTTAAATTTTATGTATCCGCGTTCAGTGCGGTGGTGTCGGTAGGATTTACGACCCCTAAAACACCCCACTGGAAATAGTTCTTAATAGTTTTAATTAGTAGGAATGTCACAATAAGGGCGCACATGTGTGTAATTTAGAGGCGCACATGTGACGGAAGCGGTGAGCCACCGAACCGACTGACTACGGTTTGTTTGACACGACTGACACGTGTAAATGTCATTAATAATTTCCGCCGCCGCTATACCTATAATATGCAGTGTATAACGCTCTAAAAATAATTGCGAGGCGTTTCCTATGACTAACTGGAGATTTTAGTGTAGATATTATGTGTTTATTATCTACTACTTAATACCATTTTTTTTTTCAACAATTGACAAATCTTAATGGCGTGACTATAATGTATTTCCTAAACAATTGAAAAAACTATATAAAATACTTTTTCCATCCATCGTGTATTTATGAGTATGTTTACTGATGCATGATTTGTTATAGCCAATCAAACGACTAGATTATGGCCAATCGAACATACGTAAAATAAAACCATCCAATCAAAACATTCCGTTATCCAGGCACACAATCCAGAACTGTCAGTGTCAAATTACATAAATGGTCATATAACCTCAAACGACATCGACGAATAAAATCTATATAGACGCCGCCAGAACAATACGACCGACGAAAAAATTTCTAATCGCTCGTGCGTTAAACAGTCTCGATCAATAATATACTTGTTTGGTTAAATAACTATTATTGCATTAAGAAGCAAAACAAAAAATTACTGAAAAGATATTTTGTGATTTAGATTTAGGTTGAATCGTGTCCTTCGGGAAAATGTGGAGGTGGGTTTGAAAGTTTTCCGGTCATGCCGAGTACGACTAATTAGCGCGATTCGAATTTCTAGAATTTAATCCTAGGCGGACGTGAGCGGTGCACCCCTTCCCCTATTTCCTACTTTAATGAAAAGTTGGTCGTAATTAGAACGGATGCCAATATGAAACTGTTTGCGCACAATTGGGATAACGTTTTAATTAGTAGAGCGGATTGCTGGTCTGGTCTAGTCTGGCTTCGTCTAGCAAAGGTTCTTGCGGTCACCAGCAACTATCCGAAAACCACGTACTTCCTTCACCGCGCCGCACAGTGGTTGATAATGCGAATCTAGCTAATGCGAATAGTGCTAAAATTATTTTAGCGCTATGGTCCAATTTAATCCAATTAAGTGACATAAACTTGTTCTTTGATAACCAAATGATTTAAAACCAATCAGTTTGTCACCCTGAAAAATTTAGATAATGTACAGTTACCGCGGAGAAGTTAGCCTTAAAAGATATCCATAACTTTTTTTTATCGATTTTTTTAATGAAACATATACCAAACGATAGAGCTGTTCATGTAGTATAGGCCATAGTGCACCGAAAATTTATCAAACGGTTTTGCCTAAATTTTTGTTTAATTAAGAGAGCGTTATCTAATAGAGCGCCAGACGTTTATATAGACAATTGCAAATTACTCCGTCCACCGACATCACAGAGAATCGACGTCAGCCAATTCGTAAAGCACATGAAATTCTACGACGACGGTATTAATAGGCTACTACTCTTAAGACATCCTACCCTAATGCGTCTGTAAAATAAGAAATTGCTGCGCAATTCGCCAGGTGAATGCTATAAATATTTATAACTTCTACAAATATTGTTGCATAACTTTCTTTCATACATCATTTTGTAGGTAATTAGAAGGGCTCGCCAACCTCGAACGCTCGGAGTTTTGTACCGTTGCTAACAACCTCTAAATGCGGGGACGTTTGTGACGATGGCACACATACTTATTATATAGGTGTCTTCATACTATTGTCATTTAGGGGTTGTTTGCAATGGTGCAAAACTCCAAGCGTACGAGGGTGGCTAGCCTTTCTAATTACCTAGAAATTGATGTATGAACGAAAGTTATGCAATAACATTTTTAGAAATTATAAACAATTATGTACCTCTGACTGCAGGCGAATATTTACTATGTGGTTGGTTACATACTATTGGCATTTAGGGGTTGTTAGCAGCGGTGCAAAACTCCGAGCGTTTGAGGTTGGCTAGCCCTTCTAATTACTTACAATCTGATGAATGAAAGAAAGTTATGCAATAATAACTTCTTACCAATGGTTGTGAAGATCGTTGGTGCAAACATGAGAGCGAGAGAAATAAAAAATCTGATGTGGCCAGGCACATGACTTTATCATACTATATATAAAATTAATAGTTTAGCTGCATGAGATTCTATTTGATCGAGATCGGCTATGTCTGCATTAAAATAAAACTAGTAGAACTAGACAGATATGTCGAATAAAGCTGCGGTCGGATATTGTACTCCGCTGACACAGGGTACACTGTCCAAATGACACTTACGTGTTATTGGGTGTAAAAAGTGTACGGTATACTATATCCGAACGCAGCTTATATTGACAGTAGGTTGTCAAAACAGTTGCGTTTGACACTACGTACTGTCATTAGAATCATATCTGACATATAACCTGACATATCCTGGCTACTAGTTTTAAAGGAGTACGACCGATCTCGATGAAATAGAATTTGCTCATGCAGCTAAACTATTGATTGTACCAAAAAATGTCATAGTGATAAATTATTCAGAATTTCATCTTCTTTAGTTTATTATTTAACTATTTCGACGAAATTCCAGAAATGGCGGCTTATTTACAAAATGTTTCAAAAATGCTAAGACTAAACCTGCAGTTCCTTTGGACCATTTTCAACAGAAAGCTTTTCAGCTCTAAGTTTGGTTTTGAAACTTCTAAATATGAAGTTTCGTCCCGATACTTTTAGTAGTGTCTCCATAATCGTCGCCACAAAAACGGGTACACACATCCACACATACATACACACACACACACACACACACACACACACACACACACACACACACACACACACACACACACACACACACACACACACACACACACACACACACACACACACACACACACACACACACACACACACACACACACACACACACACACACACACACACACACACACACACACACACACACACACACACACACACACACAGACATTTTTTTGTACCTTGGTCAAAAATGTTCAGGGGACCCAAAAAGACATATTTCCGCTAAAATCTCAAAAAATTTTTTTGGCACTATTACAATACTTTACATACTGCGTATGATAAAGTAAAAAGTAGCCGATTTTTGCAGTTTAAATTAACGCCCGTCTTTTCGATTTTTTATCTCTTAAACCACTTACCACAAAAATTTCAGTTTTTATTCAAATTGCATCTAGAGTCTCTTCTATAGATTGGCGTTTTTGTTTTCTTCAGTTTTTATGTAATAAAGGTTGCGAACAGGATTTTGATGGAAGCCGATATCTCAGGAACGAATGTTACCAGGACAACGCAGTTAGCATGCAAATAATCCTTATTTACTGCGATAGATATCCCTTGAATTTAATAGCATTCCGACTATATGTTAATTTTTAAGACCGAAATAAACATGAAGAATATTTTGCTCAGTTCGGCTTCCTTCGCTTATGGGGTTTCGGTCAGTGAATCCGTTTGAATCCGTGTTTGTAAACTATTGTTGGGTATAATTAATTGTACATCTAAATTCATTATCTATATTTAACTCGCACTACTAATCAAAATTCCGAAATGAAATTGTTCTGATCGTATCGTACTAATAGTAAATAATCTTCCACTGTCCCAGCTACGTTTCCATTTACCGTTACGATTGACGTAGTGCGCGCTGCACAAAATTTATATCAGTCATATCAAATCGCTTTAAAAATTGTTATGCAATTCTTTTTCTACAGTCGCGTTAAATAAAATATGACGATTGATTACGTGCATATCCCGATAGCGTGCTAATAATCGTTGCTGAGATATCCGCTTCCGTGAAAATCGTGTTCGCAACCTTGATTACACAAAAACTGAAGAAAACAAAAACGCCACTTTATAAAAGATGCTCTAAATGCAACCTGAACAAAAATTGACATTTTTGTGACAAGCGGTTTACGAAAAAATATGGAAAGATGAACGTTAATTTAAAAGTGCAAAAAAGGGAACCTTTTCTTATTTCTATCGTGCTCATGTTTGCACCGAGAAGCAAAAAATGTTGACAGTCATTCAACTTATGTGGAAATGATTCATGAGTATGATACACTTTATTTCAATTTTTTCTGTTCGGTAGTGTTAAAGTTATATTACGTCATAGAGGCTCAGGAAACTAATTTACATAACATAAAAATACCTGAAATATTTAACAGTTTATATTTCCACATACCTAGATCGTGTGTGGTATCATTCGATAGATATTTTAATAATAAACAACCTTTTTTGATTAAAAACGTTAAATTATAATTTACAATTATGGCATCTGCATTAGCTGTAATCAAGACTAAAATTATAGGTAATAGTTTTGTATTTAGTTAGTAGAGAAGGCTAGTTCAATATCTACAAACAATGATTTAGCGCATCTGATGACGATGATTGGATGATGATTAGAAGCCCTTTAAGTCAGTTTCGGACAGTAAACAGTCCAAAAAATAAGTTTTTTTTTTCCATAATCCGATATCATATGGTTTATTTCGTAAACCATATGACTGCGTAAGATTTGTTTCCAATGAAAGATGTTTTATTTTAAAATAGGATATATAAAAATTCAATGAGTCTTCATTCTTGGCAATTACCGCTACATCAATATAATCTGATTTTCTCGGTTGAACTGGCAAGTCTTTCTCAACTGGAAATAAAAGTATAAGAAGAGTGAATCGAGCTTGAAACAGTTCCACTCGAATCCTTGCCCCTAACGCCATGCCACACCGAGGGTTGCTAAAGTCAATCCGGAGTGTTTAATGTCCAACCAGTGAACTTCAAGGGGCACAGATTCGATTTATACGAAAGTCGCGCCGCGTCAGTGGCGTTCGTCGCCGGTCAACCGCGTCGCGAACAATAATAGACAGCGGGGAACCCATAGAAAATTGTATATTATTATCTGGCCGCGCACATCAGTTCAATAAACAATTCGCTTCGCTCAAACTTTTTTTTTGTTAAAGTTGTCTCTCAACTTTTTTTTTCTTCGGCCTTTTCAAATTGAGCAATCTACTGATTCTTGTTGACAGTCTATACAAAAATAGTAAATTGAAAAAAGACATAAGAAATTGATATAAAATATTCATCCAAAACTCTTTATGAAGTAGAATAAAACATTTCAGATCTAATGATATATTTTAATACATAGTATCTAATTTAATGCATAATCTTGCATACCGGTTTCAGGATTTCTCCGTCTTCATTGCAATCTATCTATGATTAACTTAATAAAAATGATCGAACAATCACTTAATTATATTATTGTTTTCAGGAGTGTGGAACGAAGTAACATCGGACAGGGCGGTGCAGTATTACTGAGGTAGATGGCGCTTCCAGATGTCATGGGATATTCACGAAAATCATTCTTTATGAACGGTAAGTTTTTTTTTTTTCGAGGAATTAATATGTCATCAGAATTGTTACGAGAATGGCGTGCACAATGAAAACATTATTTTGTAGGCGTTCTCTGTTCCGGATGTTCCGGTTCGGTGAACTGCCCCGCCTTACCAAACGCCCCTTCTTCCGTTATTATTATTACCACCATCATTCAACGCCGTCATCAACCATCGAGTTTCGCTAATTTCGCTACTAACATAACAATGAATGTTCCACATTCCACATAAATTATCTGGCCTTTATAATCTTTAATAAATAATATTTATATTAAAATATTGATTCAAAGACATTCTTAACATTAGGTTTGTTTTAAGGTTATAAGAAAATGTCTTTAATATAAAACCACCTACATATTTGCTTTAAGAAAACGATTGTTTCGATTTAAGTAAGTCGTTGTTTTGTAAATAATGTGAAGGATGCCGATAGATGGAGCTTTAGTTGTCTCGTCGTAAGAGGGATCTTGCATTAAATGTATAATATTGTTGCTTTCATAACAACATGTAAATATTTAAACGTAGTAGGTCAATGTCTAATCCAAGAATGTGAGCTTATTAATCTAACTACCCAACTTATTAATTTAAAATAACAAATTCTTAAGTCAAATAAGTATAGTATCCATTTAAAATTGTAGTCTTAATGTGATACAACCGCTCAAAACAATGGTTTTCTTCAGTTTTGGATTAACAAAGATTGCTTTGAATTGAGACATCATTTCGTAATAAGAGATTTCCAGATTTAAATTATACCTTACATAGGTGGAGTAATATCTATCGTGCACCTGCACGTCGTGGCCTCGAGCCCTCCACGTCGAATATAATGACTTCATCATCCGAGATGCGCCTTTTTCGTCCTTAACGGATACATAGATCGGCCGCCTGCTCACTCGATGCCTAATCGTAATCAACCATCGGCGGCAACGGCAGCGACCGACGGCGGCGGCTGAAATTGAAAACAAAACACCTGCCGTAAGTCTACCTGAATCATGGTTACGTTTACATCGGCCTAATTGATTCAGAAGCTCCGATTATTTAATGAACCCAACCACAGAAACAGAGCGGATACTTATTTATACTTATATAGGAGAATTCGTTAAAATCGATCATTTGAATGTAAGTTTTTGGTTACTGTTTGGCATAATGCATAATAATAATTAAGGATATAATATGTAAATCGCGAGCATGAAGTTTCTACGCGAGCCGTAGGTGATCGGGTAAACATGCGAGCGATTTATATACGTTATGTGCGAGTCGAATACGACGTTTTATCTACGATTCATAAATTCCATTTTATATCAAATATTTTAAATGTGATTGTCAATTTAGTATTCTTCTTTTCCTCGCAAAGTCAATGATGGCGAAGCGAACTGTCACATAACTGTCATCCACGTAGGGTTTGACAGACTTTGACACTAGCGTTGTATAATGATGACAGTTCGTTCAAATAATGAAGTCATTTGAACGAACTATCATTGTTATACAACGCTAGTGTCATTATAATCATTGTCGTGTATCGTGGTGGAGATTATATAGTTATAGATACGTATACAATGAACTTATTATATGTTAGTCGTAGATAAACTCTTGAGTGTCATGATGGTTGCGTGTTGTCGGTAGGCGTAATAGTTGACGATCATGTGTTGAAGGCGTGTTGGACCATCCAACTAGTCACGTAACCTATTATAAAAGGGCCCCAAACTCCAATGGCCGCATCGTGTAATTACGACATCCATACGTAAGGTTTGTTCCAACACGGACGCATACCGTTCATGTATTACTTTATTACTTTTCTGTGATGGATCGCTTATAATTACTATTGATAACTCACAGATAAAACATTGCGGGTTATTTTTTAGTACACAATTTCCTGTTCTTTTGTGGTTGTGTATTCATACGATGGCAGTCGATGCAGGTTAATAGAAAAGGTTTACCCTTTATCGGGATCCCTTGTAGACCTAATCAACGATCAAGCTGCAACAGTCCGGAATCGTTAATCACTGGTATCGACCCAATCTATAAATACTTGTCAAACATAATTGGACAAAGACCTAAATAAGATACCAGCGATACACTTAACTTCCAAGATACTACCAGAAGCCTTTATCCGTTGATGTGGTTTTATGTAACATGTAACACCGCATACCTGCTCGATCGGAACAAAATACGAAAACATAACTGTCGATTTTGTTTCCCCCGTTTTTAGAATTAGCCACAATATTAGGCGTTATTGGAGCTGGTGCGCTGAGAGCATGGGCGCCGTTAGTTTTAAATAAATAAATTATTATCAAACAAAAAATTAATTCCTCATTTATTCATTACACATATATTATTATATTTTGCAAGACATACTACATACCAAGTTATTATCTTCTTGTCGAAACTGAGACGTATGAGAAACCTCGTACTAACCCGAAAACAATATCTTGCTAGTAGAAAAAAGTACTTTTCTGCGGAGCATTGACGGCATACTACGTTTTCCATAAATATTCTAATAAAATTCGGCGTAGTTTTTTTTTGTCCAGCACCGTGTCGAGAAGTTGAAACGTGTTTGGAAATCCACATGTGCGATGTCTCGAATCGGCATCAAATGTTTATATTTTACGTTGTTTCAAATATACATATTTGATTTATTTTCAAAATGTTAATCTCACATTCCAATTTCCAAATTTCATAATCTCATATATTTATACCTGTAGTCTCACATATTTTGATAAAATCTGGCAACCCTACTTAGAATTATTCGCATTAGTTCGCGGTGTTTTGTTTATTTCCGGCGAGCCATGGGATCAGTCCACAGGATCGGTCCTCAGCGCGATTTTTGGGCCGAACGCATACACATTCGTAATGTGAAATGTGATAGATCAAGCATCAAAAAGGGCGGCGGCGGCGGCGGCGGGGGTGGCTATCGTTCAATAGCGAACTAATTAACTACCCTATCTGACCGCGCGGAATTGGTAAACGGCGGTTTCAATTTAAATGCTGCATTGCGCTTCAATTCCCTCCAACATCAGTGCGCGCACTGCAAAACTCCTGCACATTCGACCATTAGTTAATTTGGCCAATATAATTTGGCAGGACATTATACATAAAAGCCATTTTACACTATACAACTCTTGCTGAAAAGGTGTACAAGATTTTGTTAAGCTACTGAAATCAGCAAACAGAATATGGTTGTATTTTTAGACAAACTATAGGTACCTTTTCAAGTTCAAATTGGCACTAATCAAAATCAAATGAGACCTAATCAATATCAAAATTACAATTAACAAAATCAAAATGACAATAAACAAATTCAAGTTGTCATTAAATAATTTTAAATTAGCAGTATCACACGATTAATTAGCACTAAGTAAATAATGTTATTTATACTATATTTAAAAACAATAACATGGACATATTAAATAAACATTTGCTAAATTAATTAATTAGTAAATAATATTCTCCATATTTAATACTGCTGGAATATATCTTTGAATATGGGCTATGAATCTTGGACAGTTGGCCACATTGATTGTGTTAATAGTATTCTGAACAATAATTTCTAACCGACGCATTCTGTATTCAGTTTGGGAGATATTATTCCGATATTCTCCTGCTAAAACATCTCTTAGGTTATCTGCCAAATCTGATTTTACACTAGCCTTTATTACAGACCATGCCTGCTCAATCGGATTTAACATAGGACTGTATGGACTGAGGCTTATTAATATATGGTGAAAAATTCCTCTACTACAAAAACTTCTTCAATAGAAGAATGACAAGGTGCATTATCTATAACAATAACTACTGGTTCTTGGTATATATTTTGGGCGTTTCTCAAACATAGTTTCACAAATTCGAAAAAAAAAATACGACGATGTTCGTCTGCGATTTTAACTCTGCGTTTACGTTTGCAAGATTGCGCCAATACCCGTTAGAGTTATAAACAGCGCAAAATTGTATTTGTGAGTTTACGGCGTCAACTTTTTTCATATAAGGCATTATGAGAACGTGGAAGGGTTCTTTTAAAATGTTAATCTGAATTGACAATTAGATTAAAAATTAAATTATGTGTCAATTTGAATTTGTTATTTGTCAACTTGATTTTGATTAGTGCCAATTTGAACTTGAAAAGGTATAGTCTCGCGTTTGATAATTATAATTCATCACAATTTCTGTTTAAGGTGTTGTCGTACCTACTTACTGCACAAATTGTGCACTTTCTTGCACGATAAATTATGTAATGTAAAACTAATTTAATGCTTCCACATCTCATATAAGACGACAATAAAAATCAAAATCAGATCCAGCAGTAATAATGGTATATTTTATACGTCTTTCGTAAGGAGATAAGGAAATTCTGAGGCAGGATTGAGAAAAGTGTAAAAAGGAAGAGAACTGCAGAGGAGGGTTGGGTTGGACATCATCGATGGTGCAATTTCTTACATCTGGCGGAGCGGCGTTTTCGTGTATATTTATGAGCAGCGGTGCACGGATTCTCTCTTATGCGTGACGGGCGTGCCGCGGATCGGCATCTGGATTCTGGAAGACGGGCGGGCGTCCGCGGCCGTCCATTAGAAAGGGAAGCGAGCGCCGAAGATTTGCAATGGGGAGCGAGCGGTAGCAGCCGCCACCGATGCGCGGCAATAAAAATGATCTACGGCCATCACGACTACCGCCACCGCCGCCGCCCGACGCTGAACACGTGTACACTATTGCGATAGGGGCGGGACACGAATCGTGATATTAAAAATCATGGAAAGGCAACGATTTTGGGCGATTTTGGGGTGTAAAAAGACAAACACACGAGTTCCTCTTATTAAATTGATATTGATACTATCGTTCACCTTATACTTACTATTGAACGTATATTCGCGGATATTCTGGTTTATTAACGCTCTATTAATGTTACACTTTCTACATGAACGACGAACGATGCCGATGTTAGTTCGAATCGATTTTACTACCGAGAATAATGACGTGGGTTGCGCGCTCAAGTCAACTAAATTTCAGCGAAAACAAGTTGTATATAGTAAGTACGTAGGCTTTCACGGCCAGAATCATTTAGAAAATAAGCTGCTTCCGGGTTATGCCGTGTGTCAAGATTTGTAAATGCTGACGCTTCGCGAACCATGTTGCTCGCTTCTTCAAAGCTAATTGAATACTGAAGAACTACCAAGAAAATCTCCCTTATATACCTAAATTTAAACATCTGGAGCTACCGCTCCCATGTGCTTTTCCACCTGACCGCGTTAGGATCGATTTTCAGACCCTACTAATGTCAGTACCGTCCTCGGGATTGGTGTTGTCAGGATGTTTGTAAATTTCGATAGATTCTCTAATAAGCCTTCGATGATAATTACCCACCTTTGCACCTTTGTTATTTGTAATCATTTTAACTCCAATCTTTTTTGTGTTTTTGGAACTCAATAGTGTTTGTGACTTAACTCGGTTTTATTACAAAACACATACCTAACCTGTCTTATAACATTTCGAATGATTTTATTCCCTAATTAATACTTTGTTAATTTATCCAGACTGCAACATATCCAAAACTTGCAAACCTACCAAATGAAACGAAAAAGCCATGACAAACGGTTCTGAATTAAAATCATTTTTAAGTTAATACTTAAATGACCAGTAAATGTATGCACTAGTAGTTATACAATTTGCTCTTTTACTGTAACATACACACACGTACGTAAACAGGGTACTTGTAGTCGTCATAGTTGTTCAACTCTGTTTCAATAAATTTATAATCTGCTAGTGTCTTTACATTTTCTTTAAAAAATACTTACCCTTTGGCGAATAACGTTGGACACGTCAATAGAAACTACAACCTTATGTCCTTTCTTACCATGGGATTTGCACCTTCAATTTTAATAAAATAGAGTAAAAGATGACCGAGAAAATTCCCACACGCCAAATATACGCGTCGAATCCCCCACGTTTCAACAACTTTTACCCCTCGCGTATTCGCCCCTGCTCCACTTTTAATCAACATAAATTCCCTAGTTTACAACCTTTTCGCATTACGTTTTAACGAAACCAAACTCAAGCTCTTCTCGCATTCTATATAAGTTCTTGTATCTATTTTTTATATTATATTGTGTGCTTTCTCTCTTCATTTTCTCGTCTTAATTTTGCAATTTTCCATCGGAGATAAAAGAAAACGATTAGATATGCGTCATGTCTTTGGGTGTATGGTGCAAGGAAAGGCAGCACGCCGTCGCGACGTCAGGTTTTGCATCCCCGGAACGCGTTTCCCGGACTCCGATTCAGGAGTCCAGTCAGTTGCGCTCCGGCATAGCTGCGATCTGCGCGACATATATCCTACATCCGACAATCAGTCGCATAAAGCCGGGGCTACACATTCGTATACTTGCCAAATATCAAAAAGTTGCCAAGTATACGATTATTTGTGAATAGAAAAAAGCCAGTTCTATTCAATTCGTATCGAATCCACCTCAAAAATAGATTTATAGGTATATTCGACGGTCGGCTGTGCGGACGGGTTTTTTTACGACGAATGCTTGGTATATGCAATATCCAGTTGAAGTGGATATAGCAAGTGCCTAGGCGACAAATATTGGTTTCATTTATTTGCACTCGATGAACATTTTAGTACGCTGTTTAATTTTTCCATTTTTTAATTTCGTTTTGTGTGTAGTAGGTCGTATACGAAGATTGACAATAGATTTGTAATTATTAGTAAGATTTTTGATTTTTCTAAAGGGCGAAAACCGCATAAAATTGTAATTATGTGAAACCGTCAGACAGACAGCTTTCCGGAAACCGTCAGATAGAAATTAAAAAAAAAATATTGTTGTTTTTACCTGTCCACAAAAACGCAATGGTATTTCTTTCCAAGAAAAACGTACACCATATACAGAGTGTATCCTAAGTTGATGCTTTTCTATGAACAATATTGATGATACTCATTTATGAGCTTTCAAAATATAACCTTTTTGTTAAATAAAAAAGCTACACAAAATTGTCTCTACTATTATAATATTTTTAATCGTTTTCGTTTCTCTTCAAGTAATAAACATCATAAAAATTTTATAGACAGCATGACTATAAAGTAATTTATTTGGAAAATTTAACTTTATTTGCTTGTATTTATATATTTGTCGATTTTTATGATGTTAATTATTTGAAGATAAACGAAAGCGGTTAAAAATATTTTAATAGTAGAGACAATTTTGTGTAGCTTTTTTATTCAACAAAAAGGTTATATTTTGAAAGCCCATTTGTTTAATTTTTTGTTTCAGAAGCTAATTGATCTGTATTTCAGACAATATTAGGACATATTTATACAACGAACCTAGTAGTACAATTGGATTTAGTAGAACTTTAAAGATGACGAAGAAACCATATCTAACATTTCTTTTATGGGCAATAGCTACCTAATTTAAATAAAAAAATGTATATTTTTTCTCATTAAAATAATAATTTATTTAAACTAGTTCACATGAAATGACCAATTATTTTACAGTCTGTTAAAATTAGATGCTGCGAATTAAGAATACAGAAAGTAATGAATTAAACAAAAAATCATTAAAATTAAACAAACAGTTTCGTGAAGATTTGTTTTGTAAATTCCTACAAGAATACCCTTGTTAGTACGCAGTGAATTCTGCACTTACGTAATTAAAAATATGTCGGCATTATAAAATAAAACCTTGCTTGTTCGTAATCAAATTATCAGTTTGATTTGAAAAAGCTAATGTGCACATAAGGCGAACTAATCAAAAACAAAAGCTAGTGCCCATTCGGTACGCACATGTAGCAAGTCCTCAAAGAAGATTTTCACGTATTAGAAAATGCTATGTGGCGATGCATCAATGTCCGATGCATTTACTGCTGCAGTGCAACTCTGACGGTCCGAAATCACAAACGAATATTGTACAAATTTATTGGTATGTAATAGATTCTTTTTTGAGTTTTATAAAAATCAGCCGGTAATCAAGGATGGATGAAAAATATTCGGTGAATGAAAAATAAATCCCTCGTGGCATCGTTTAGGGTTAGACCAATCAAAACAAAAATTTTCGATTTGCGCGGCTAATATATTTGTCAAATATTTAACATGTGGCAAATATTTGATATTTAGCAAGTATACGAATGTGTAGCCCCGGCTTTAGACAAGTTTACGTGTTTCTCTGTTCTCACAGTTATCATGCCATATCTGGTTAACTGATGTTATAAAGGCGCATTGAACATTGTCCTAAACTAAGACCATAACCTGATTTTTATGCGAGATTTCTAAAGTGAGACAAATAGAGACTTGATATGACGTCGTTGAAGCCAATTCTTCAGTTTTATGTTGCTAGTGTTCCTAGTTGAACAGGTGTTTGATGTATGGCTTATGCATGTCACTACACTTCAGTCTCTAGATACAGGGTGGCCCGCGCCATAGGTACTGCCGTTTATTTTTTTTATTTATGATGTTGAACAAATGAAATTTTGAGAAGTGCTAATAGACAAAAACTGCAATCTTGCTGTTTAAAAAGGGTTTGTCATAAATAAAAATAATAATAACGAAAATTGAATCCGTGTGTTAATTTAAAATAAAAAGTATAATTAAAAATCGACGTGTTCAAGGATTAATTAAGTAAAGTCTGTCAACCCTAGGTGTAGGTACAAGATAGGAGAGTCTTTAAATGTAATCGTACTGCACGACCATAAATTGAAACGAGCCACCGGTGTACAATGAATTTAATTGAACGGCGGCGCGCCGGCAGCGGTAGCAGCGTTATTTGTAGTACGTTTGTCTGTTTTTGTAATTACCGATTTGATAAATGGCCCAGATAATAGTTTTACTAAACGACCGAATTTATTGTCACGAGCGCAATAAATTATATTTCGCGTGTACGTGTGTGCGGTCACGCATTCGTACATGTCCATATACTCTCTCGTATGTTTATGCTGAATGTATTGTATATACCTACGTATGTACGTAGGATATGGTGCGTTCTATCGATTTATATTGTATACGGTACGTACTGATATTTACAGAGCCCGACTAATTGCTCGCGTTAGCGAACAATCAAGGTAATCAAACCGACTATTTGACATGAGCGAGGCGAGGCGCTTGATTCGATCGATTTTGTTGATTCATTTTTAAAGAAAATTGATAATAGTTATGTAATTTATATTATAGTTTATAAGTTTAACAATTGCCCCTAATCCCGACACTAAACGTATATTTTGATCCGAAATCCGACACCTTAGTGAACCTAATTCAGACAATGCTCCTAAATCAGACACTTGTGGTACATTATTCCGACAAATATAAACGTTCAAGTAACCATTTTTAATGAAACAGTATAAAGTAAGTCCTTAGTCTTCTTCACTGCCCTCTTTCCCTCATCTGTATTTTAATGTTTCTTGCATCTGGAATTTTTAGTGTTCTCTTTTTCTTGGCGCATCTTTTAATTCTGTTCTTTTGTCGCTTCCTAGCTTATTTCTATAGAATGATTTTCTTTTGCACTTTCTTCTTTTTTATTAACATATATTCTCTCCAAGCATTAGATAATAACGTTACAGAAGAACAGTTTCTTTTTACTTTATTTGGGTGTTCCAGGCTAGAATAATGATTTTTTTCATGGAGATGGCATGAGTTCAACTGTTATCTCCAAAGGCGGCACACATCTCTGATTTAAGGACGTGCTATATTTACATTTACCTAATTCCGACACCCCTAAATTTGTAAATAATAGTGGTTAAAAGAGTTTTTTAGTCAGCCTAAATAGATATTATTAGAACTTTCTTAATTACTGTTACCCGGAAGCGATGTACAAAGTAGTCGAATTGCAGTTAGGTACCTATAAGGAGAAAATCATTTGTTAGCATAACACTCATTTATCAAGATCAGTCAATATTTTAGGTTATATTCTGACCGTTAGAATATTGGTAGAATAAGAAACGAGTTGTTAGTTGACAAGCGTAATGTCAAATCAACAAACCGTATGTCCTAAAACAAAGTTCAATGTTGTTGATTTCTTACTTTATCCAACTAAACAGCAATATGTCGGAATTTCGGACAGTGTCTGGATTTGGGACGTTTACCTTAATATTTAACAATAAGGACACATTGTTATCTCGTGCAGCGCTCCATGTTTACTAACTGCAATCTGTCTCCTATAGACCTGTCTCTCTCGTTGACCTATCGAATCATAACAACCGAAATAGCGCGCAATTCAAATCTTGCGCTCTTATTGAGACACCCTTTAGTATACACCCTTTCTGGAAAATCAACAGTGTTTGATATACTATTTAAATCCATTAGGTAGACAACATTCAGATAGAAGCTGCAAACAAAACCGGTGGACACAGAATAGAAGAGGGGCAACTCAGATGGTACGGACATAATAAAAGAACGAATGAAGCAAGAATAACCAGAAGAGTATACGAAGTGAGGCCAATACGAGGAAGATGCAGAGGGAGATCCAGAAAAAGTCGGCAGGAAGTAGTTCAAAGGGCAGTGCAAAAACGAAGTAAAAAATTGGAGGATGTGTCACACCTAACACAAGACAGAACGAGTTGGAAAGAACTTTGGAAACGAGGAATCCCCAGACAACACTCAACTACACCCTAAACCGCATTATATCCGTGAGGGTGTAGATAGGCAATAGGATTGACTAAGGTATGTTCAAAGATTTGTTTATGCCATTTCTATTAAATAGCCCAGGCATATTAGGTTTTAACTTTTCTAATGAATCAACTAGGTGTGTTGATTCATTAGAAAAGTACATAATACGATTTTCCGTTCGTTATGTAATTATAAGTTGGGAGGAAATTTATATGCCGACGTTGTAGTATCGACCTGTATATTATGAGTTATGACCAATCAAGAAGTTTGAGGTATACGTTGGGGAATTTACCTTGTTAAACGTTAGTTTAGTACCGAATAAGTTCGGGCACTAGGTCTTCTA
Source organism: Aphodius sticticus (assembly GCA_963966075.1). NCBI lineage: Eukaryota > Metazoa > Arthropoda > Insecta > Coleoptera > Scarabaeidae > Aphodius > Aphodius sticticus. Next base: position 78,981,526 of record OZ014507.1, read on the forward strand.
TACAACTACAACCGACCGCGACCGTTGGTATTGAATTACTCGAGTAAATTCGAGCCTAGAGCGCAAGCAATCTTGCTGCAAGTCCGCCAGAAATCGACCGGTTCATTAAATTCGATACGCAACGCACACATTTATTTCGGAAAGAACCGACCCGCTCCCAAATTTCCTATACAGACAGACATTAAAACGTGTATTTCGAATTTATGCCGCTACGAAACCAAAATTAGCATGATATCTCCGCGTACATCATATTCTATAATTATGTATACACATAATAACATGCTCCGGCAGCAATAAATTAAAATTTAAATTAAAACAAGCCGGCCACAAAATCGCCCAATTATACGGCCCCGACCGTACTAAAAACTAAAAGAAAAAAGAATATCACGGCTGTTCATATACAGTGTCCCCCCCGATGGACCTAACTATACCTATAATGGACGTAATTTTTAATTTCTCGAGAAAAGGTCATACTTTATAAAGAGTTTTGGATGTCCTAAAAAGTCAAAAGCCATTGTTAATATTTTGATTTCACATACAGGATGGTTAGAAAACACGAAAATGTTAAACTGGCCGAAGAGTAATCTATCGGTTTTTCGGAATTAGAACAAAAATGTTATAGGTAAAACTCGTTTTATATTTAAATTTATGCCCAGATATCAAATTTCAATGTTGTATCCTAAGTTTTATATTTTATTTATTTTTAACTAAGTAATTTAACAAAACATAACTCCACATGTTCCCCTCCTACAGCTACACATTTTTCCAATCTTCTTCCAAACTCCCGATATACCAAATCAATCGTTTCTTCATTTATTTCGTCTACTGCTTCCCTAATTTGTAATTTTAGAATGTCTTCATTATCATGAAATTTATTCGCATACACCTTCTGTTTTAAATAACCCCACAGAAAAAAATCAAACGGCGTTAAATCAGGTGAACGTGGTGGCCATCCTATAGGGCCGAATCGTCCAATCAACTTATTTGGAAAATGTCTGTTCAATCAATCCCTGACTTGATATGCGCTATGAGCAGGACAACCGTCGTGTTGATATACTGTAGTGAACTGTAAGTTGATTTCGTCCGAAGTAGGTAACAAAAAATTTTCCAACATATCAAAATACAGTGTTTTGGTTTACAGTACCGTCAAAAAAGTATAGTCCAATTATTTTCTTGTAATAAATCCCACACCAAACATTAACTTTTTTATATTTTTGAGAATTGGTTGTAATACGGAAATTTGGAGTTTCTTGAGACTAATATCTGCAATTCTGTCAACTAACAACTCCATTTGTGGTAAACGTCGCTTCGTCAGAGAAAATAATTTTTCTGTAGATAAATCTATCGACCATAATTCGTTCTCCCATTAATAGGCAGAATTCTAATCGACGAGCATCATCTCGTTCTACTAAAGTGTGTATTAGTACTGGTTTATAAGAATGAAATCTTTGTTTTGAAAAGATCCTTTGCAGGTGGCTGTTACTGATGTTCAAGTCTCGAGATCTTTGCCTCAATGACTTTTTTGGGCAAGTGTTCACAGAATCAATAGCTAACATCGCTCCTGCATCTTTGCCATTTCGCTTTTTTTCTTGATATTTTTCACGTCTCCTGTTGCATGAAATTTTTTAACCAATTCACGAACACAATTGACAGAAACGTACGTATACCTCAGGGTATTTTCTGTTAAAAACTTCAATAGCACGGCGGTACGATACCTCACCTATGCCGTAACAAAGAACTAAATAAACCCTTTGCTCTAAAGTCAACATACTTTCAATCAGCTTCTATCAACAAATTGCTTGGATACGCTGTTACTACTGTCAACTGATCAATCATAATTGTGGTCTCTAAATTTTTTGTTCAACTTTATGTAATGTCTTTTCACTGGTCCGAGATGTAAAATTTGAAATAGAACATTCAAGTTCGATATTTGAGCATAAAATTAATTCAAACTAACTTTTACCTATAACATTTTTGATCTAATTCCGAAAAACCGATAGTTTACTCTTCGGCCAATTTAACATTTACGTGTTTTCTAACGTATAGGATGTTAAATCAAAATATTAACAATGGCTTTCGACTTTTTAGGACATCCAAAGCTCTTTATAAAGAATGACTTTTTTCGAGAAATTAAAAATTACGTCCATTATAGGTATAGTTAGGTCTATATGGGGGACACACTGTATACGATACGATAGGAAGAAGAAGAAGAAGACATTACGTTATTAATAAAACGACCGTTCCGGTATGCTTGTACCGATAATGACTTAATTTTACTTAGCAGGCGTGAACCGTGTTCGCGGTTGAAACCGAAATTTAAATTGACGTTTATTACCCTCTCGATGGATATTCGTTAATGCATCGCATCGGCCGCCGTGCAGAATTTTCGATCGTAAATTTATTCGCCAGATAAGTAGCGGCCGCCGCTACAGAGGGCGCTAGAGTGCTCGAGGGAAAGACGGGTTAATTCGTTACTTTTTTGTTGTTTCTGCTTTCTTGCGTCGCAATCTCCACCCCATGGCTCCATGGTATTAAGCCATTATTGTGAACAGCTGTACTAACAAGAGATGCTGCAAGAGTTGATGAGAGTTACCTACCACGCCTCTGTTGTACGATTGATGCAACAAAAGTCGATATTTAATCATTTCTTTGTTAAGTACAGGGTATTAAAATTAAAAAAAAATATTTTATGTTGAAACCGGACGTTCTAGTGGAAGCTAAAGCTAAAAAAACATGAAAATCACATTATGACAGACTTCCACAATTAAGGAAACCTAATACCAATTTTGCTGAACATTGTTTAATTTTCATTATTTTCTTTTCGGGACTTTGAAAAAAAATTTATCAAGATTAATTATCAGTAGAGAGCGCATAGCAAGCATTTTGCTTACACAGTAAAAAATAAATGAAATTTTACATAACTACCTACACGTGCAAAATAATTTCACCAGTCAAATCGTTTCCGATAATGCCTGTTCCAGGAAAAAAATATTTTTTTTTCTTTCATTCTATAAGTTTTTTGGAGCGCTGAATCCGGATTTCAACTTTGCTACTTCCCACGGATATGGCTTCACAACGAAAATCGCAAAATACCTCAAAATTTTCGACCTTTCTTTAGTTTTTTGCCAATAAGTCATAAAACTATGCACTTTTCGACGTAGACCACTATATAAAAGAATAAAGTACACTGAATTTCCTATAAAAAGCACCCTCAGGTCTATTTTTTGTTGAATGGTTTTGCCGCTAGCGCGCGCTGAAAGAAGGCCAAATTTCCCTACTTTATATAATGTGCGTGTTATTTAAAAAAAACATAGATCAAACATAATTTGAATAAAATCCATATAACAAGGCATTTAATTAATTATTAACCCTGTTTTTTGTGTGCTTCTGATTTTCCTCATTTAAGAAGCTGATGTTATGCTTATTGAAGGCAACTTATCACATATCGTACTAAATTTGAAAATAGTAATTTAGTAGCATGGACGTTCCCTAGCACTCGGTAGCAAAACTATAACCATTCTCAACAGTTTATTTCAATATCTGACTGAATTAGTACAGACGATATAGAATTTCATGTAAACCTATGTAATTTGAAATGCTGTCAAACGTTGGAGCCAATTATACTTAATTGAGAGTATTAGACTACTATTCTTAATATCTATCAACAATGATTAAATTTAAACTTAAATTTAATCTTAAATTTAAATTTAAAAAAAAAAAGTTGATAATTTAACGACTGTATGTTATTATACCATAAACCTTAGTGGGAATTGAGTCAAAAAAGGTTTTTTCTTTTTTATATTTTTTATTCCATGTGCCAATATTTCGGACTAAATTGTGTCCTTCTTCAGGGTTCGGAGAAAATTAGAATGTAAGTGTAAAAATCATGAAAGATGTCAACAAAGTTTGAAAAAGTTTATAGTTTTTTTTTTATTTTTTTTTTTGATATTGGCACATGGAATAAAAAATATAAAAAAGAAAAACGTTTTTTGTCTGAATTCCCACTAAGGTTTATGGTATATATATATATATATATATATATATATATATACGAAGAATTATGTTCGGGTGTTCGATCAATTCAAAAACAAATAAAGCTCTCTTTCATTGGAAACGTACTATATTTCGAAACGTATATATATATATATATGCAATGCTTAACGTGTACTTGCCACATACTTTTAAGTTGTATGCCCACCGTTATTTAAATAACAGCACGTAACATAAGATATTCACCCTGCATTGTAAAATACAGTTTTTCAAGTGTTTCTGATAGTACAGGCAATGCAAAAGTTTACTAGAAACTCTTTGTACCTATTACGAAATTTCAGATATTGGCTTGAAATAAAAAGCAAAACGTTGAATATTTTATAATTATATACATATGTATATGACTTTAAGACAGAGTTTTTAGAGAACCTTCACAAATTCCAAAGTTACTCCACAGGGTGTCATTTTTTGTTCAATTTTTTGTATCTCGGGAACGGTTCATTTTAGTACCCATGTTGATATGACTATTTGACTTATTTTCCCCGCATCTTTTTACGGAAAGCACCAGAAAAAATAAAGAATAGAACAAAGACGAAAATTGTCAATAGTTATAGCATAATAAATCAATATAAGCAAGAGAAAATTGGTTTATTATGTTTTCCTCTATTACTATATCAATAGCACTTTCGTCACTTGACTGTCCGCACCTTTACAACAGTTATTAGCCGTTATTATACGAGAAGAAACATAATTTTGGTAATGACGGGGTCTCCAGGGTTAGGTCACGCCGAATAAAGATGTTGCCAACCCCCGTCATTACCGATGAGAAGCAGGTGCGGATGTAAACCGGTCATTATTAGCGTCATTACGCGCGTCCGATCCCCGGTCCTGCAGGATGCTACTATAGGATCTCGTTACGTATTGTGTTGGGTTTCTTCTTCTTCGCATCGTCGCGTCGTCTTGTGGTTTTTGTTTCTATTATTTCGCCCATTGTTACCTGTACTAAATGATGTCTCAATAAGAGTACAAAATTTTAATTCCGCGTTATCTTGGCTCCCTTTATATCTTTAGCCTTTGTAAGCCGACTAAAATTTTATTATTATTTATTAAATGCCGTGCATTACCATGTTCTATGTACGGTCCAGGAAGCGGTTTACCCAATTTACGTTTCGACAATTAAATAACGGCGTTATTCTGTCGCTCGGATATACATATGTATGTAGGCACTACAGATGTATACGTGGACCATGTACATTGTGTGTACGTGGATACAATACAAGTGGATACAAATAAACACTAGAGCCGAGAATGTAGGTACATACTTTGGTTGGATGGGTTAAAATTTAATTTTATACGCTACCCGAAAATAACGAGATTTTGCTACATAATATGAACAAAGGCCGGCGTGTGTTATACCCAGAGATTTTAAATTACGGTAACTATTTTTTTTTTAGTAAATTACCGTTGAAATTAAATTTATTAATTTCAAAAATTAAATTACCACGTGAATAAATCACATAAAAATGGTAAATTACCTTCGCTTAAATTACTGAGTAATTAAAAATTAAAAATGGTAAGTTAAACCGGCGTTAATACCGATCACTGTAGGTTATGAATGCTACTTATGTTAATAAAAATGTTTGGTAAATAAAAGTCATTATTTTGTAGATAACTAGCAATTTGACTAAGGATGTTAAATTTCCGTAATAAATTTTTTCAGTAAGTTGCCGGGTAATTCAAAATGATAATTTACCGATGACATGACAGTACGTTATGTAAAAGAAAATTGGGTACAGCCCTATAAGTCATTATAGTGTAGATACCCACCAATCGCTGATGCTTTTCCTGATTCAATAGTAGTAATTCATTATTAAAATGAAGCAAGGACTACAATAAAAATACTTTTTTTTACCAGCAATTTATAAAATGCACAGTCTAAGAGCACAATTATAGTTAAAATACTGTAATTTATTACCGACTCACTAAACGACAACGCCCGGTTTCAGAAACAATGATCACATTTCATCCGGATCACAAGAAGATTTCTTTAAATGATGAATTTGACAGTAGGTAGATGGCTTCTGATTTAAAATGTGCATTATTGGCTCCGCTGAATTAAGTAGTTAAAATTCCGGAAATTACCATTAATTACGGTAATTTATTTAGTAATTTACCCGATAAATTACGCACTTACATCCCTAAGTATGTCTGAGACAAAGCACAAATAAGCAAAGAACGTGGAATAATATTCATATTATTATTAATGCCAAAAATTATTATTTGTATCACATGTTCGGAATATCATCCGTTGTTAATATTTATTTATCCATCATCTGCTTTATCTCTTTGTTTATTAATTTAGCCACTGTCACAAAACTTTAGAACATCTCGAAAACTATAGCCGAACAAAAAAATGAGGTATCGAATTATAAATCACCCTAAATCACATATAAATATAAGGTATCAATCAAGTGGCACGCTTTTGTAAGAATTGCAATTATCGTGCAGCTGGCTTGTCGGCTTCGCACCGTATTTCATTCAACTGTCTGTAATTTGTGCATAGCTTCCACCATAAAGGTACTCTTGAGATAATTCTCATATTTCCATTTTAGGTTTCTCCTATTAGTGTCCGACTTTCTGCGTTACACGGCATAAGCGCGGACACGATTATTTTATTAGAACAGAAACAAAAGAACTGTTGTTAGAAAATAAGATACTATATTATTTAATTAGAGACTTTACAACGTACGCTATAGTTTGTTTACATCGGTGTCACGCCATTTTCAGTCGAATCAAATATAGGGAGAACCAGTCTGTAATACTATCGCATTCGCTCGAAAATCGACATCGGTTGGTTTCTATCGTATACACCTTAGACCATCTATAACTAGACGGAGTACGGCCTATCCTAATGCATTGGCTTGTTTTGGCCCAACATACCTTGGTCAATAAGGTCGAATTTCGTGTAGATTCTCGTGCGCATTGTTCGCGCATGCGCACAGAAGCTAGATACCGCCATTATTTTTAACATATGTTTACATCGAGGTTATGAGTTTGTTTACCTATGTAGATGCATGTAGATGGTACCAGATGGTACCTTGGATGGTTAAGAGGTAACAATGGGGCGAAACTGCTGCTTTTGTAAAAAGGCAGCATCAAAAAATATAACGTGTCACAGGTATGACCTTTATTACCGCAATACAGTAATATTAAATTATAACATATACCTTCTCGTAGATTTCCAACAGTTCAGGACTCAAAACAAGCTCGGATTGAAGCTATACCTATAAAAAGTCGGGTTTTTAAAACAACTGTGTTGTGTTCAAGACACTTTTCTAACAGCGATTATAAACTGGGAAAAGACGAAAGACCATATCTCTCCCGTAGTGCGGTGCCAAGTATTTTTGTTATGAGTGATCTAGCAAATGAAAATACGGACACAGATAGTATGAGCGATGCAGAAGATGCAGTTGTAGCAGAAACTAGTGAACACACAGAGTCAACAATCACTGCCACGACTACGAGCTTTGAAAGTGCCACACAGCGCAACACCAACGGAACATCCTTTAGCACCGCCAAGAAAAAGGAGAAAATTTATGTAATTTGTAACTTTGTTTTAGGTATATTTTAACGTTATTTTATTGTAGGTACAATCGTCGATATATGGGTGACGTATATACTTCAGACTTATCTTCATCTCGTCAAGCACGGGCAGTTTTAGCATTAGCAAGAACTACCATAAGCAAGAAAATTGCTCGAATTCGCCAATTGTCTCGTTACAACATGCGATTAAGACAAAAAGTGTGCAATTTATCAACATTAATGGAGCATTATTTGTGTAAAACCATGTTATTAGAATCAGAAAAAAGAGTGCGAAGTTCTTTCACCAAGACCATTTTGTTTAAAAACCAGTAGTTAAATTTTGTTCAAATAAAATATTTTCCTATTATAAGTTGCATTTTGCTTGTAGTTTATTACCCATATTCCTATTAAAGAAAATAAACAAAACGTACAGAAACAAATCTTACAGAAATAAAATCTTACACGCGAGAATACATTTTGACCGTGATTTTGACCAAACCTATAAAAAACTGGATTCTGTTGTTACTATATAACAAATGTCGCTCAAAAAGATTTTTGCAGAGACCTGGAATAGCGAATTAATTGGATGGTTTAATTGCTTTTTTAACAAATGTCACAATTATAACAGGTAGTACAAATGTATGTACAGTAAAAACAGAAAAGGATTTTTATTTTGTGAGGTTACCTTTCACGCCATACGCGACTGCCTAATTCAAATTTGACATATAGCCGCCAGTTTAATCTGACCGCTCATTGGTGCGTTACATTCGGAACGAGAAAATATACGACTTTCGACCTTATTATCTTTGGCCACAAACAAAGCCCGTCACGCTCCCTCTAGTCATATAAGCTCGATGGTATACACTAACTAATTCTATGTACCTATACCGAGAGCTTTCTAGCGTAGAGTCCCGATTGAACCCGACGGCCCACCGCCTGCGCTCGTGAACGTCCGGGACTACTTACAAGCGGACACCGTAGGCGCTAGTTCTTTTCACGGCATCGGACCGGGAAATCATCCAAAGGTCAGTGAACAACTTCAATATTCGTTGTCGGTCATTCGGTTTGTTTATATCGTCCGGTTCCGCCATGTTGCCTTAACCAATATGTATTGCTCGTTTAGTCGTATGGCGAAATTAATAATTATTTTGCGTTTATTTGGATTTGTGACGGTGAAAATGGATGGAAATCGTTGATTTTTGTGGGGATTTTGCGGATTTTTTTGGAGAGGATGCGTATTTAGTAAAGCTAATCGATATTTTTGGGTGTTCATAGATTTTCTTAGAATCGCGGAATTTGTATAGTACCTATACCTCAGCCCAAATCTATATCAAAATTGTGAGAAATATTGTTTGACATACATTCAAGTGTAAGTATAACAATTCTCATTTGACGAAAATCACGCACATTCCATCAAATTCTGCATAAATTCATCCCGCGGATCTGAAACACCTAGAGGGCGTTGCAAAACGAAACTAATTTACTTTATTTTATCGTTTTTGTTCCGCCTGTATTCTTTCGAAAGCGTCGCATCGCTTTTTAGAAAATTACCCGAGCGGAACAATCTACATGCAAATGAATACGACAAATTGCTCGTCTTGTTAAATTTATTCCGAGGCCCTTCGGGCGACGTCCACGTCGCCAAATGAGCCGTTAACGCCCTTTCGCTAGCTATTGCGTCTAAAAGGCGTCGTTTACGAGCACGCGCTCGCCAAAAACCTATTAACTCCGCAAATCTAGTTGGTATCGAGGTTTTTCGTTTTGCAAGTTCTTTTTTTCTTTCTTTTAGACCTTTACTTTATTACGCTAGTTATACGAATAATTCGTTATGAAGTCACTCTTTATACAAGGTATCCCACAACAAGATACTAACACAACCTTGTTTTTTTTTCTTAAATGGAGCACGAGGTAGGTATATTATTGTAGTTTTTGATTAAGATAGTTATCCTAGTTATTTTGACATCAACTTGTGTTAGGCTATTATCAACTGTTTCTAAAATATTGTGAAATTAATGCCAAAAGAGGCAAATTAAAAAAAAATCGGATGTGGCCACCCACATGATTTTTATCATACTATATATAAAATTAATAGTTTAGCTGCATGAGATTCCATTTGAGCGAGATTGGTTGTGTCTGCATTAAAATAAAACTAGTTAGCCAGGATTTGACGAATATATATTGATACCATTGACAGTATTGTCAAAACATCAGCGTTTGACACTACCTACTGTTATTAGAACGAAAATATTTGTCAAATCCTGGCTAACTAGTTTTATATTAATGCAGACACGACCAATCTCGATCAAATGGAATCTCATGCAGCTAAACTATTAATTTTGTATATAGTATGATAAAGTCATGTGCCTGGCCACATAATATTTTCTTCTTTAGAACAATTGAGGGGCCTAGAAGTAAAAGGGTTTAAGTGTACTTTTTGTGGTTCTGAGATAAGCTTTACATTAAAGTTGTATTTGAAAATTTCAGAAGTAAGTTTGGAAAATTGTATTATTATTTTAATTTTATTCATAGTCATAAAAGGATTATAACGAATCAAGGAGTCTCTAAATTTTATTGTTTAACTTATTTTTTCCACAAGTGTACTTGAAACATTAGGCGGGTTTCAAAAATGTTGGTAGTAAATAGGTTCAAGTGCATTTGCTGTATTAAAATGAACTTTATTAAAAAGAAATACAAATGACAAGTTACCTAAAGTAAAGTACATTTAACGCAATTTTTGTAGTCGTAATCGAAATATAATATAGCGGCGTCATCTTTATGAGTATTCCAATAATTCCAATAATTAAGTGGTGGAATATATTCCAACAATATGATAAGGTTTTTGTACTTTTATTTTGATTGATGTTTCATTCAAAGGCTTGTATAGAAAACCGGAAAAACTAACGTCCAACTTTTGAAGTTTAATTTTACTGGTTACGTTAGAATATTCTTGTATCCAAACTTTTATAATAAACGAAATGGCAAATTGCTCTCCACTTTATGTGCCATCGGTATCATATTTAGGGTCATTCATTATTTCATAAAATGGTAAGAAAAGGAGTAGGTAAACATCGTCTTTAGTCATATTATACCTACACACAAAATTTATTGATATGCCTCTTGTTACGACCTCCCAATCTGCACAAACTGACAAAAACTTGAGGAATTTGCCTCTTTTTTCTCAAATAAACCAAAACTACGGTCACACTCCATGTATGTATGACCAGGTTCGAGGAACTTAACCGTCTGCAGGAATTGCTGTATACAACAATGTTTAATAAAATATACTTTAGAAGTGGTTAACAAGGGTGACGGCAGTGCCTATTGCAAATCAAAACAAGTAACAATATTTTTAGAGTTTTTGTTTTTAGTAATATCAGAACTCATGTTACTTTATGTGACACTATTTAACCAATAGTAAATATACTAGGAAGTAGCAACAATATTAACGCGTTATGACACTAACGCTATCATGTGACTTAACTCTCGTATACTGTTGGAAGTAATAGGGTTTAAGTACACTTGAATCCTTTTACCACCAACACTATTAGCAAATATTTGAATAGAATTTTCAAAACCACATAAAAACGGTAATAAGGGAGGTGTAATTTACATGAATTATTTTTCCCCCAAAATAGGGTATATTTTAAGTGTAGTATACTGTACTTAACTCTCTTTTTTCAAAGTGCACTAAAGTGCACCACTCGAAAATTATTTAAAGTAACAATTATTTATTTACCTAACGTTCCAAATTATTTGACGAATATTAGTGAGTTTATGGGGATGTTTCAATTATTACAGATAACAAACGCAAGGAGTGGTGTTCTGTACAAATCCTTCAAATATTTCTGTACACATAACACCCTCTCTTAAAAATAAATTATTAAATAAATGGATAATTGTAAACTGAATAAATAATAATAATTTCAGTACCATTGTCAAGAGTTCTCATACATATCAGCCTGCTCACTTCAATTAGAATCCCAAATAAAAAAAAAACTGTCGATAACTGCTATACTTTTACTATCCAAAATGAGTTATTTTGTTTCTTTATCCTTGTTAGTTGCCTCAGAATGATTTTTTGAAAAATGCACGTTTTTGACATAAGTGTTACAATATCTCAGACATAGTGGATAATACCCTAATACAAGTTGATGTCAAGCTGTTGGACATTCTGTAACAATATCTCCTGTAGAGCGAATGATTATATCTACAACTTTTATTAATCGTAGAAGCGTCTATTTCGATGTCTTAACACTATTAATATACTTTGTTTCTAACATGGGACACCCTATCCAAAGGTGCAGACAAATTACCCTTACATTATGGCAACCCCTTACATAATAGGCAATTTGCTATAAATTCATTTTCTTTCGCATCGCCGCGCGTCAGGCCATAAAAAATTACAAACCAATTTCCGGATAGAGTAGAGAATCGATAGGATAGGATCGGCCTGCAGCAATAGGTAACATCTGTCTGCTGCGTGTGTGCATTTTACGAGATAGCGGAAGAAATGTCCCCTAAATGTCCCCTGTTAGGCCCTTACACGTGTCCGCACAATAAACGTACGGAATTATGTATTATGACGGAACCCCCTGAGCGATCTCTATGGACCTAATTGAAATAATAAATAATATGGGTGTCTATAATATGGTGTGTGTAGTGTAGAGCAAATGTCCCCTAGCAGACTCAATTTTTAGGGTGTATTGAATCAGATTTGGTCCTTTCGGATCATAGTAAAGGGAAGAAATAATTCAATAGTTCCGTCAAAAAATTATTGCGGTGACAATCGATTGTTAAATGAGGGATTAAAAAAAACATTTGTTCGTGACCGAACATCGCGTGCGATATACGAATCTAACGTGGTGTATTTTCGATAAATTCGTCATACAAAATAAAACTGCCAATTTACTATACAGGGCTAAACAATTTTTTAAGTTCTGAGCGGTCTGTTTTGAGTTGTAACACTTATAACATACCGGATGTCTGTTTTAAAACAACGTGTTTTAAACATTTAAAATAAACTGTTTTGAACATGTTTAAAACAAAACGCCAGTTCCTTTATTTTACAAGGGGATTATTTTACAACCTCAACATGAAGTAATGGAAGATAACATGAAGTAATGAGTATGTTTTTTTTTTATTATTCCAGGTTAAGAATGTCGACAATCTGGAGAGAAAAGGAATGCCTGGAGAAAATAGAGAAGCCTAAGGAGAGATTCTGGAGCGATTTTGAAATAAACGACGTACTCAAAAACTTGGTAAGTCTCTTGTATGTTGTTTTATCTTGTTGTATTTCCGACGTTTTTTTTCTCAAACGGTTTTGAAACAAAGTGTTTTAAACATTTAAAACAAACTGTATAAAACAATCTGTTGTAAACATGTTAAAACAAAATAGCTTAAAACAAAATATTTGTTTTAAAACATATTTTAACCAATGTTTTAAAACAAAGTGTTGTAATAGTTATTTAACCAACAAATATATTAAAGAGAGCGATTAATGATCGAGACTGTTTAACGCTCGAGCGCAGCGAGAGCGTTAATTGTCGAGATCATTAATCGCCGTTTAATATTCGAGTTGGTTACAAAATTTTTTCGTCGATCGTATTCTTCTAGCGTCGTCTAAATAGATTTTTCTTCGCCAATGTCTTTTTAGGTTATATGACAATTTATGTAATTTGACACTGACAGTTCTAGAGGCGGTATGTTTTGATTGGAAGGTTTAATTTCACATATGTTTGATTGGCCAATGAAACGACGTCTTTACGTCGTGTGATTGGCTATAACAAATCATGCATTAATAGAAATCGTGCATTAATAGAGCTTTTTAATAAATGATTCTCTATTCAACATACTCAACATACTCATATATAAACGATCGACGGAAAAGGTTATTTAAACTAAGATTTTAATGCAAAATAAGCTCTCATTGAGAAATTATTTCAATAAATCAGAAATTCGATTGAAAAGAATTTTGCGGTTATTTAGAAACCACGTTGTCCTGCGTGTGTGCTATGGCACAATTTTTAAAAGTTTTGGGAGTTTCTGTTGATTTGGTAGCAGCCAATTTAAACACATGCTTTAATGTTTATTGGTGTTTTGTTTATTTGTAAATAAATACCTATCACATTAATTTTAGTGTTTTCAATTTTTACTTATTGAAATAACTTTAAAATGAGCTCATTTTGCACTAAAAATCATTTTAAAAACTACACTAAATGGAGCTAAAAAGAAAAAGAAATAAATCATGACTCCGAGAAAAATATGTTTTCTTTTTTTCAAATGTATAGCAGTATTTATTAGATTTATTCTTTTTGTCAACTGTTTGATAAACTTTAGAGTAAACATTTACATATATCTTCGTAGATTTAATACGTGGAGTTTCGGTTTCGCACTTATATCCGCGACGAATGCCCTCCCCTAAATCGAGGGGTGGTAAAATTTTGAACCCCGCGCAGCGACAAGAAGTTTATGTATTCCGTATTCACCGTCGAACGCCATGATAACATTACCGCATTACATCCGGTTCTTTCATTGAATGTATCTCGACGATAACATTTAGGGGCGCACGATTTGTGAGATATACACACCCCTCCAGAATTTAGGTGTAGTATACTACCTACCCCATATACACAGGCTTTAAACGTGAAACTGTATAATTTTCGAAAACAACTGCGCTTGGAACGGAATGACCAATTTACGTTTAAATTTAAGGGTTCTCTGTCCGTCAGGGGTATAATTTGTGGACATTTGACAGAAAATATTTTAATTACAGAGCGGGGAAGTCGTTACCACTCATACTAGTCGACTTAGGTATTTACTGCAACAGTTGTTAACGAAATTGGATCATTTAAAAACTTTGTTTTAAAACTCATGTCGTATGTTTCTTTCTTAAACAGGCTAATTATTACAATTTAATTAGTTATAAGTATATGGAGAACAAAATGGAATTAGAAATTGAGCAGTTATAGCTGTTTTACACTACGCAATTTCGTGTACAATTTAGTACACAATTTGTGCAGTAGTACCTCCTTACAACATTTTAAACAGAAATTGTGATGATTTTTCTTATGCTGACTAGTTTGTCTAGAAATTCAACCATTTTCTGTTTGCAGATTTCTGTTGTTTAACAACTTCTTGTGCAACTTCTTGCGCAAGAATTGCGTAGTGTAAAATGGCTATTACAGACAAATGCTAAATTATTTTTGATCTACAACATTTCACATTTGCAAAGTCGAATTAATTTAGCTGTATACTTTAGCTGATCCAGTGCAATTGTGGCCACGAATCGTGTAATTAAGTAACCAGATAGTAGCTCTCGTAAAAACTAACAGCGGTCGTTAGTCAGGGGGGGGGGGGGGCTGGGAATTTATAAAAAATAGTTGAACAACGAGTCGGAGAGGGAGAAAATAGCCCTTGTTACGTACGAACGTAGTTCTTGTCGGTCGGGAAAATCGAGTAGGTTTTCGCATGCGATAAGGACATTAGCCCTGCCGGGAAACGTGACGCAAATATGGAGAAAGAAAGAGATAGAGAGAGAGAGAGAGGCTTGTTTGTTACAGCACGAGAACATTTAAAAAAGCAAACTTCATTACTGCAATTACAGATAAGAAAGTTGTGCCTGCATCTGTCGTGGTGCCGGTCAAAAACGACCGTTCGCGTTTCAGCGTTTCAGGAAGTCGTGCTGAAAAGGGGCCGAGAAAATTTTCCTCAATTGTTATACACTATACACCGATCAATCATAATCTTGTTAGTGTCAACTTCACTAGCTGGTAATTCAAGTTCGGTTTTGCGATCAAAACAAGATTGTTTGTTAGAAATTATTATAACAAACATCCTGAAAAGAGTTTCTTGACTGTAAGTTCGATGTGTGGGAGGATACTGTGAAGAGAGGTACGAGACTCCCATAAACCTTTTGATACGCTAGATTTCACAAAAAGTTAGATATGTTTTATTATTATTATTATAGGTACATAAATTGCCAAATTTGATAGTCACAATAGTAGTTTTAAAACAGCAGACATCTTAACAAAAGCACTAAGTAGCAGAAAATTCAAGGGAAATGGTTCTCACGTATAAATATGATAATTATTTCAGTATGAGGATATTAGTCCTTTTGAAGAAGAATATTTATTTCTACTTAGTGCTGTCATAGCAATAAACAATTACCTATACCATTATATCGTTCATTGAAGAAAACCGTTGTTTTTCCCGGTTGTTTTATTTGATGATTGTACTACATATTTTAAATGGATACTTATTTGACTTAAGAATTTGTTAAGAATTTTAAATGAAAAGGTTGGGTAGTTAGATTAATCCGCTCACAACCTTGGATTAAAATTCACCTACTTATTTTAAATATAAACATGTTATTATGAAAGCAATAATATTTTACATGGAATGCAATTCACGCATCCAAAGAAGAATATTGATATTTTCCAACTAGAGAAGGCCGTCCTCGGTCAATTCTAGTCTCTTTCCACCAATACTAGATCTGTTGCACAAGCACTGATGCATAGACAATAGACGAGACAACAAAAGCTCCATCTCCTTCATATATTAAAAAAAAAACTAGCTTAGATCAAAACAATCGTTTTTCTTGTAGCAAATATTTAGGTTGTTTTATATGAACGAAATATTCTTATTACACGTACTTATGTGTTGTCTTAAAACACAGAAATTATGTTAAAGATATAATTTTCTTAACACTAGACAACCATTTCTCTGTGTGTGCTGCTCATCCTACTATCCATATGAATTCAATAAATATTCAGACTAATTTACCATAGATTCTAGGCAAAAATACATGTGGTAATTACAATAAAATTCTGATAAAAAAATCTGATGTGGCCAGGCACATCACTTTATCATACTATATATAAAATTAATAGTTTGGTTGCATGAGATTCTATTTAATCGAGATCGACTATGTCTGCATTAAAATAAAACTAGTAGTAGGATATTGTACTCCGTTGACACCGGGTACACCGTCCAAATGACACGAGTTACGAGTTATTGGGTGTAAAAAGTGTAACGGTGTACAATATCCGAACGCAGCTTATATTGACAGTAGGTATTGTCAAAACATTAGCGTTTGACACAATTACTGTCATTAGAATCAAAATATCTGACATATCCTGGCCATGGGCGCCGTTTGAAAATGTTCCAGGGGGGGCAAAACTCTTTTTAGTGTTAAATTGTGACGTAATATTAAGTACTATGCCATTAACTGTTTTGCAGCATTTTCGTCTTGTGTTATTTTACATACACTCTGGAAAATCTCTATCGCTTTAAGGTAGTGTAATGTTTTTGTTCACATTTTTGTGTGTTAATAGCCATCCATCGTCGTGATCCCTGTATGCTCGACAACACTTACTTATTATATATTGAATTCATTGAATTTCAAGTCAATTTGCTGTCTTTCTATATCGTTTATTAATGTGGGATTAATATTTTTAATTAATAATTGTTTGTAAATATATTTTGCTTCTGAATCATTGAACTCATATTCTAGAATTTAAGATTTTGTATAATTTTCAACCAATATTGCAGCTTTTTTATTACTTTTTAATACGTTAGGAGACATTGTTGTTAATTTCCTATGATAATTTCTAGCTCGTGGTCATCAAGAATCTGATACAATATCTTAATAACAAATTGATAAACAATAAAAAAGCAACAATATTATTTTCAAATTTACCCCGTTAACGAGAAATAATGACTAAATGTAGAGAAAAGTGGATTAATTTGAAAATTCTGTGTTTAGGATAATCGACGACGAAATAATATTTTTTTTATTTTATATTATAGTTGAACACTTGTAAGGCGACAATGTTAGGTCAACTACTAACTTTTGAACGAACTCATGTACCGAAATGTATTGTGTCAACGCTGGAGAGTGTCATAAAATGGTACCAATATTACAAACAGCATAGGCCATAGAGAATCAATTGTCATTTATCATAGGATAGCGCTTTTAATACCAAAGAACTTTTGTCTGAAATTTTTTTATTATTTAACGTTTTTGAAACTCCCTTTTCATTAATTTTGTAATTTTAGTACCAATTTTGGCCAATAATGGGTTATCTATAAATCTTTTTAAATTATTTGATTTTAAAATAGTTATTCTATGATACCTTATACAACCTATTTTACTAAAGCAATTTCTAAAGTTGGTACAATATTCTGGCTCTCTGCAGTTCTTCAACGGCGTCTATCTGGACATGAGTTCGTTATCAAAATTTGGTCTACTATCTAAAGTTGACTATTATACCTTATCTATATATTCTACGCTAATTAGTGTAAAACACCCAGTGTAATTAAGATAAACTGCTCAGCAGTGCCAAAAATTGCGAAGTAATGGAAACTAATAAGTACGATCAAATAAAAGTGCATACAACAATACTTATTTTAGACTGCAGCGCAAAATTTGGATGCCGTATCTTGTCATCTTGTGGCTCTTTCGCGACTGTTACGAGTTATATCGCAATATCTAATAAAACTGACATTGGTGACAATAGCCGATAATAATCTGAATAGTCATCATTTATCTAGTAATTTTTTTTTCATCCTTCACTATACGTAAATGTCATTTTTGCATCTTTGTGGGGACACGAAAGATGCTAATTGCCCGCTAGGCGTTTAGTTAATAACTATCAAGCCTAGTAGCGAAAATATTTTACACACAGGCCGGGCGGCGACTGACCTGTCTGTTAAATAAATACATAGCTTTCAATTCGGTTTGATATACGAGATCCATCTGATCAAAAAGATCAACCTGATCTATGATTGAAAGATCCATCTAATATGATAATAATCGATTTATCGATCAGATCTATTTATCGGTCTTCAATTGTGATCAAAGATCGATCACAAATTTCGCGACCACTCCTATCTTTTTCGTTTTTCGCGTAGCGGTAGTTGGGTTCGAAATCCAGGGGGAGGCAAGCGCCCCCCCTTGCCCATATATAACGGCACCCATGATCCTGGCTACTAGTTTGAATGCAGTACGACCGATCTCGATGAAATAGAATTTGCTCATGCAGCTAAACTATTGATTGTACCAAAAAATGTCATAGTCATAAATTATTCAGAATTTCCTCTACGTTAATTTATTATTTAACTATTTCGGCGAAATTCCAGAAAATGCTGCTTATTTGCAAAATCTTTCAAAAAAGACTTAACCACCAGTTCCTTTGGACCCTTTTCAACAGAAAGCTTTTCAGCTCTAAGTTTGGTCATGAAACTTCTAAATATGAAGTTTCGTCCCGATACCTTTAGTAGTTTCTCCGGAATCGTCGCCACAAAGAACGGGTACATACCTTGCTCAAAAGGGTTCAGGGAACCCAAAAAGACATATTTCCGCTAAAATCTCAAAATATTTTTTTGGCACGATTACTATATACTATATACTACGTATGATGTTAGTTAGCATTCTGTTGCGCGGATCTTAGAGAATAAGACCATCAGTTGTACAAGTCGTTTTAAGGGTTCGAAAAGTCCGGTATGTCTGCTGATCCCTATTTAACCAAAATTCAAATCTATTAACCTGATGGGTCGTAAACGCACTGCCTACCCTCTAAATACCAAATTAAATAAATTCTCAGACTCGAGAGTTGTTAGTTGTTTATTTTATCTATACTTTACTGTTTGTTTTAAAATTACAATTAAACGGTAACATCTGCCGGTATTAACTTTAATACTTTATATATATATATAGGGTGTTCGGAGCATCCCATTTTACGACCGGTTCGTAACAGAACAGATCTACACAACAATAAAACACAATTTGAGTGTGTCGGCCGTCGAACGTTAATTTTATAATTACAGCGTGCCGCGCCGGGCCGGGCCTCATCAACGTTTTAAGACGTTCTAATGGAGATCGTCGTAAAATTCTCACTTTTACCCGTCGCAGAGCCGACGAAATATATTACAAACTCGTTAGTTCTCTCTCCCCCTTTCCCCTCCAGTATAATAAAGGGTGATAATCAGGGGGCATTGCCATAAAAGAACACTAAACAGAAGTACACGAACAATGTTATGACAGGCCCGGTCTACCCGAACTCATCCATAACGGCGAAGAAGCTAATAGGAGCCCCCATTTACAACTTACTGTTTTGGAGATGAGTGGCGGTGCCCTTTTTACACATTTTCGTTACAAATTGCTTGCAGGGTTCTCTCTGGGCTGCTATGTTGTAATTATAGGATCGATTCAAGATAAGACCGTGTCTCCTGTTTGGTAGATAAGATTACTGGACTGCCTGCCCCCTTTCCAGACTAGTTGAATGGTTTAGGGTAGAATTAAACCAGTGGTTATAAAACTATGCTAAGAAATTGAACCAGTGAGTGATCTTTCACTCAGAGTGAAGTTCAACTTGGGCATTTTTTTTTAAACGACAAGAAAGAAAATCAGACCAACTGTACCATGAATATCTAAGGGCGAAAGCGAAGTAATGCTAAGTGACTAGTGCGTGGACGATAACTCGGCAGAATGGTGCCAATAGGCACTTTTAAAATAATACATCAAAAATGTATTAGATTTACATTAAACATTTATTAATTGTACTTTTGGTGTTTATTAATTCACGTTTTGTGTAATTTTGTATGATGCTATGTCTGTTTTTACAATGCAGTTGTGTATTACACTTAAAACATACAGTGAGCTTTTAAAAAATACAGTGAGATTTTAAAAAATCCTCGACCACGTCGGTTTATAATTATCAAAATACACCTTGTGATATCAAATTAATTTTTTTACATGCAATTATTTTAAACAGATGACGTCATCGACATTTTTTTTTAAATGACCCTAAATTTTTTTTTAATCAATTTGACAGATCTTCTAATTGTTTTAATGGTAGCATCATATTTTTATGGCCTTACATAAGAAATGTTATGAATTAAAAGTGACAAAATATCCGGAACGGCCCGACCGAATTTAACGAAATTTTTTAATTTGAAAAAGAACAACCTCTATATCTTGACATTTTCTGTTACAGTCTTCCATTGCCTATTCAATGTTACTATGCTTGTTACAGTATTAAATCAAAAACATCTAGAACATAAAAAAACCTTCATTACTTAGGTCTAAAAGCTACCAAAGAAAAAATTTATAACAAAAAATAACAAGTTTACTTCTATCGACTGTACTAAATACAATAAATAATAATAAAAAATAAATTAATACTCGCAACCAAAAAATAACAACAACAAACAAATAAACCGATAAAATTTAAAACAGAGTGTTCTTGTCAGTGGTTGAGCATCCTCATAAACCAACTATAGTTGCTGCAGTAGAAAATTGTTTTGTTAATTTGTCCCTTGTTAATTTTTATACCTAAGTAATAAAGGTTTCTGTTAATTTCTAGATGTTTCTGATATAATAATAAAGACTGTAAACGAAAATGTCAAAATATACAGGTGTTCTATTTGAAATTACTGTATAAGACTGTAATAAGCGTAGTAACATTGAATAGGCAATGGAAGACTGTAACAGTAAATATCAAAATGTGGGGCTGTTCTATTTAAAATTCAAATGTTTGAGGTTATATCTCAGAAACTGTAAACGTTGCATCAACGATAATAACGCCAGTGACTTCACATGGTTGCAAAATACTTAATTCCAAAATTTCGTTAAATTCGGTCAAGCCGTTCCGAAGATTTTGACACTTTTATTTCATAACCTTCAATTGTCTATTTCTCGAAAATTTTCTTATGTAAGGCCATACAAATATTATGCTACCATTAAGAGAATTAAAAGATCTGTCAAATTCAATAGAAACATATAGGGTTGTCATTTAAAAAAAATGTCGAT
This sequence comes from Aphodius sticticus, assembly GCA_963966075.1. Classification (NCBI taxonomy): domain Eukaryota; kingdom Metazoa; phylum Arthropoda; class Insecta; order Coleoptera; family Scarabaeidae; genus Aphodius; species Aphodius sticticus. The sequence continues at coordinate 79,002,908 of OZ014507.1, forward strand.
TAAATCATCTGTTAAAAATAATTAAAGGTAACAAAATTAATTTGATATCATAAGGCGTATTTTGATAATTATAAATACCGACGTGTTCGAGGATTTTTAAAAATAACAAACCGTTCTTTATATTTTGTCATATTTCCATACTTTACGCGCTCACTGTTTATGTATTATTCCACTTATTAAGTATATTAATTAACGAATCAAGTAATTTTGCGTCACAAGATGTATTTTCTACAATAAAGTTGTGTGGTTATACGTTTTATTGTCAAAAACTACTGAACACAGCAATAAAATGTAATGTTGTCTAAAAAATATGTAGGTGTATGTATTTGCAGTTCTTGTACGTGTAAATTTTCAAAAAAATTAAAATATTTTATTTTACCGGCGATGTATTTTTAAGAGTTTTTTGTGTGTCTTTTTACATAGTTTTATTGATATTTACAAACAAAATATGTGACTCCGAACGAGAGAATCGCCCTAACTGCCATCTCTCGTTTTGATAATATTGACTCCCGTCTTTTAGGACCCATAAAAGTAAAACTACTGAGCAGAAAAGAAAATAAAGTGTGCCATATTCCTGAATCATTTCTACATAAGATGTATGACTATCAACAATATTTGCCTCTCGGTGTATACAGGAGCGCGAGAGAAATAAAAAAAACCCAATTCTTACACTTTTGAATTATCGCGCGTTTTTCCGATTTTTTTCTCCTAAACCGCTTCTTACCACAAAAATTTCAAAATTTTTGTTCAGGTTATATTTAGAGTCTTTTCTATTGATTGGCGTTTTTGTTTTCTTCAATTTTTATGTAATAAAGATTGTAAAGACGATTTTAACGAAAGCAGATATTTCTGTAACAAATATTAACACCATAACTGGATATGCACGTTATAAAATATAACAATCGTTATATTTTATTTAATGCAACTGTAGAAAAGTAATCATAGATAAGGTTTTAACTAATTTTTAGTTAAATTTAAGAGACTCTAAATGCAACCAGAACAAAAGCTGAAATATTTTGTGACCGGTTTAGAAGAAAAAAAACGGAAAGAGGAGCGATAATTTAGAAATGCAATAATCGGGTACATTTTTTACTTCCCTCGCGGTCATGTTTGTACAGAGAGACAGATAATGTTGACAGTCATACAACTTATGTAGAAAATTTAGGAGTATGATAGACTTTATTTCATTTTTTTCTGTTCAGTAGTTCTAGAGTTATAAGCCTTCAAACACAGCAGTCACTACTATCACATATGCGATATTGACATATACAGCTATTTCATGAAAATTTAACATCATATAATAGGTAAAATGTAAATTTCCATACGTTTCTAACGATGCACAATTTTGTAAACAAATGACTGTAATAAAATTTCGAAAAAATTTTGGTAATCTTAACTAAGTAAGCAGTTTAAACTATTGGCAACAGCAACAAAATACTACTGCTCCTTGCAATGAATGGTAGACCAGAGTATGTCCTGGACATATTCTGTCTGGTGGTAATTAATCTTTTAAAATGAGTAATTTTGAGTAATTGTTTTAGTTTTTTGGGTAATTCCATAAAGACATAATATCCATTTCTGATCCTAACTTTGGTATACTTTTATATTCCGCGTTATTTCCGTTATATATAAATGGCCGCATATTAATAAAATAGTCCTAAATCCGGTTTATTTATGTCCGTGGCTAAGCTGGCTCGTATATTTACGACCGGTATCAAAAATGGTCGCATTATCCAGATCAGAATCAATCGGGGAAATGAAAGTATCCGCGCGCCATCTATTTTATACGATCTTGGTTCGTTTCGGTTATAACAAATAACATACAACACAGATAAATAAAAGCGGGTCGCGAATTAGCATAGAGGGCGGTGGTACGGTTTTCGATAGCAAACAGCGAGCGAACTGTCAACGCAGCGGCGTTGATGATTTATTTATCTGCGAGTTAGGTACGTTCGGCTTTTTATATCCGTTGCTCGTTATTTATTTAAATGTATTCCGATTTGTTTTACGTACCAATAAACTAAATTAATCCCGGGGGCGGGGGAGGCGTGGTCGGTAATGTAATGATGAATCACCGAAAACAAGCAGCGATGATTGTTTGCGACGGCACCAGGGGGCGCCCGCGGCCTCAAACGGAGCAAAATTGTCGATTCGATAAAAATTTCCGGCGAAAGCGAAATTAACTATGTAAATAATTGATATCAAGCGCCAGCGAGCGCGCTTGCTGGTAAACGCAATCAACGCTTATTTCAAATACAAACACGGACGCAAATTTTCGATTTGTTTGCCAGGCCGATGAATCCCAATTGATAATATGATGAAAAAGAAAACAGTTTTTTTTAGTTCCGCTGCGATAGTTATTTTATCCTCTTTGACTGAAATTGTCTAAAAAGCTATGTATTTATATAATGTGTAGTTAATAAATGTTATTATTATTATTATAACTTACATTGTTAGAGATAAACATGACTCCAAGGGGTCCAAGGGGTGACTCACTGTGGGGTTAGAGGATTTAGTCATGGCTCATGGCATCATAGAACTCCACGAATTCAGACAAAATAAAACATTTGGCGCTGTTTTTATTTTGCTTATTTTAACTTTTTACGGATTTTTTGGGGTGTTTATACCCGTTTTTAGGGAGCTTAGGTCGTAGGTATGCGCATTTGCATTTAAAAAATTGGAAAAATCACTACTGCATTGTGATTCTGATATACCAGTTATAACCAACCGTACGCACAACACAACAGTTTTTCTTTTTAGTATATTTGAAATGCCATTAAGGATAAATGGTGTCTGCCACATAGATTAAAAAAAACCCGAATTAATTATTCAAAACAATAAAATATTCTGCAGAATTAAATCCCAGTTTACGCTCCAAGTGATAATCAGAAAATCTTTTTCGACGGCTTTGGGAGCTAGGTAGCAATAAAACTTTGTCTACTTTGATGCTGACGTTTCGGCTTTATTTTTTAGCCTTAATCATAGCTAAAATATAATAGATTAATACAAGAATAGTCAAATTATTTTAGAATTACTTTAAAGTAAGTTCAAATTACACAACAAATACATAACCGACGTGACAACCGACGGACGTTAATAATGAACAATTTCAGAACGATATACATTGAAACGTACGTAAAATATTCTTTTTTTGAAAAACGGTATGATGGTTGCATAACAATCGAATTTTGAATAGAGCTGTTGAGGGATTGGGGTTTGACCTCCCTTTTTTATACATATATGTTGATGACATAGTCGTAGGCCTACCCAGGGATAGAGTAGATCAAATCCTATGTACTAAACACAGTACACCTCTGAGGTGGTCAATTTATCTCTACCTGCGTATAATAAGCGAATACGTTTTTTAAAATAAAATATAAAGCGTTTGTTGTTTTTGGAAGATAGAGTGGTTTTCAATATTTCATGGAAATTTGAGTGTGGTTGGCTGTAACTTCCTCTGTAGTATTCAGATAGAAAATTCTCGATATGAAAAATTACTTTGTTAATTAACATTTATAAAATTGTCAATATCTAAGAACTTTATCTAATGGCAAACAAGAGGTAATGCAAAAGTTACAGTTTATAAAGTTTATTATTATGTTTTTATTCGATATCCATTTAATGACATTTAGTGTGTGGACCTTTCAAAAAGGTTTCTAAAGGTTTCTTTTTACTTATTTTATCAACATTTTCATGTACTGTAAAGGGTTTTCTTTTTTAGTTATTTATATTTCATATCCTGTTTTTAATTTCAGAGATATGCGATATACTTCAGTCTCCCCACATATTATTCATTAAAATGTAACCAATTTATCTGCGTATATAAATAGAATATTCCCAACCACAATACATACTAGATATGGATATATAACCATACATATTGATATCGCAGCAATTACAATATCCGACCTCACTCCAAACACACACAAAAATATAATAAAAAGCAGCCCGTAACACTTTATAAAAACGTATGTTCAACGCAAAACACAAAGCGTATCATACGGTGAGCAGGCAGGCGTACCAACATCGCGCGTTGCGTAAAATGCAAACAAACCCTTTGTCTCTTTGTTGTTCATAACGCCGTATTATAACCAGTACAGTCGCGGCCAGCGTAATCCGTCAAAAATACAAAAAAAAAAACACCCGAATCGCGCAAAAAAAATAACACAGCACGCGAGAGAGAGTACGAGTAATGATATATTAAAGCTAGTTCATCACCTTTTGTGATGGGGTTCGCCTCCGATCTCGATTCATTCTCATATACAACCTATACAGCCTATACATGGTCCAATTACACGCGTCTCGCAACAATGGGGGATGAAATGAGCGATCGCCGTATAGAGTGTACAGGAACGGTGACGAGGCGCGGACGCGAAAGGGGTACATCATCCACAAAATCACCGAATCACCCTCGAAGCATTTGTTTTTCGACCCCTCTCTCCGATGCCACATAAAACAACGAGCCGAGCCAACTCACGCTCTCTGTATCGATTTCCTCTGTGCAAAATTTCCAACAAATTCTCTCTCTTATTTCGGCTATAGTCCATTTAATAACTAGGAGGATTTTTCAAACCTGTCCTCATTTCATGTTATTCTTGAGTTCAGTTCAATTTTGGAATTTGTATTATATACGTATGTTAATTTATGTCCTACATGATCATAAAGTGACATTTTACATCTTAGATACCGAGACGAAAACAGCTTTGGTTATATTTGCCATGGTTATATGTCAAATCTATCAAATATTTGTCATTCAAATTGTAAATTTTAAATCGTCAATGTCAATTATTGGCGATTAAGGTTATAAGTTTGACAATTAAGTGTCTGTATTGTCACTCAACTCCGAACTGTTTGTATTGTTATTCAACTCCGTAGATGCGCATGTCACTTGATAACGTCAAAATATTTATTAATATTATTCAAACGGAGCCACAAAACCATTGTAGGACATAGAATTTTGGTTTTTGGATTTTTAAACGGTCACTCTCGGAGCATAAACGTCCCTTTAATGCTCTTGGTACATAAATAACTATTATGTTCTACAAGCTTTATATTACCTTTTTACTACGTTTTAAGGCTGTACAGCAAAAAAAAAATCGTTCAAATTTTCACCGTTAACAAATAAGTTTAACATCAAAATAATTCAAATTTAACCGCAAAAAAAATACATTTTTGGTAACTTTTTCCTATAGTGTGAACATGGCGTCTGGTTTTGTTCCTCCTAGTTATTAAATGGACAGTAATACCTACTTTTTTTAGGGAGTTTTCGGGTGGTGTGATGGTATAAGTATGCATGCCGTTGCGGCGCAAGCCGACAGGCGTCGTAAATCTGTCCGAAAGCGATACGGGTCTGCATGCTTGCCTGCCCACGTTTTGATTATTACATCGGTTTATAATATATATTTTTTTTGGGTGATTAATGATGTTACGTGCGTGCGCGTGCTTGCTACCGTATCTGTCCGATCTGGAATTTTTATGGCCGTGTCGTACATATATACAGGGGTGTCAATATTAATACAAATAACCGCCACGGGAATTAAATACTTGGTTTTGGAATGAAGAGTAGGTATAGTGCATATAATATAGTAAGCTAAAATTGACGAGTGTGATTTAATTATAGCAATTATGTGGACTTCAAACGTTTTATCCAGGACTCTTATTACTTATTTATTTGCAAGTCCTTTTCATTTCATTGTTATACTGCTTTAAAGTTCACTTTTCATAAACGATTTTTTAGTTATAACGAGCCACTTTCGTTGATATTTGGAACCGTAAACTAGGAAGACAGAACACCTCTTTTGTGATCATATTAATGCCCAGTTTTTCAGTTTCAGTTTAAACTGTACTTTCAGTTTAAACCCAAAGTTTTAATTATAAATTTTTGTTTTAATAATTAATTTCGTGTTCGTCAATATTGGTTTAGTACGCAAACTTTTACACGATTAAAATACTCACCTTGGTATCAATCGGCTCTAAAACACAATCTGAAATTTTATAATCTGCATGTAGAATTGCAATACTACAAGGCAATACCATAAAAATCTTTTTTTTTTTAATCAACAAGAGATATCACAAAATAACGTAAAACCCCCTTAAAAAGTTCAGTAAATTTGTATGAGTTTTTATTCCATAGCGTAGTTTTATCTTCGGAGTTTAGCTGTTTAAAAAAGAGAAGCTGTGAGAAACTTTTGCAAAAAAGTTATTTAGAACTTCTTTTTCATAGATTTTGATATTTCTCTAAAATTGAAAATACCAAGTTGGCATCTTGTGTTGTCACAATATCTACATATAATAAGGAGAATGTTTGTGTGACATTGCCAGGTAGTACTTTGATTTTAACTGCTATAAATTATTGTTCTTAATGTCTTTGACAAGATTAGTGACTTAGATATTTACGTGCCTAAGATATTTACGTACCTATTCTAGCTACTACACATGATGCTATCAATATAATAGTAGCTAGCCTAAATTTCGCATAAAAGCTAGAATTATTTATTAACTTTATTAGAATAGAAACTTTGCACTAGAGTCATTCCGCGAATTTTTAATTTTAGTTTTACCAAAACCAAGGTGACGACCGTCACGGCTATTTAAAAAAGTTTTTCATAAGACTTATCAGTTTGAACATCTATCTACAACAATTCTAAAAGATGAGTAGTCTTTTTGTTATAATGTTGCTTCAAAATAATAATAAACGCCCCCATTGGTTATGTATAGTTGTTAAACAGGCGTGATGGGTGTGACACTTTACTGCGTAATAACCCACAACTAGGAGTTTGGTATTTTTGAAAAATCACAATAAAAATTTGTTTTCTCTGTGTACCTCGATCCGTGGAGATCACAGACGACAACATCCAGCTTAAATTTTTTAAATTTCTCTGATAGTTTGTCATTTTTACTGTACAATCGCCTTTTCAACTAAATTAACTGCTATAACAATTATCTTTATCAGTCTTACTGGGCGCCTAGGTGTAGCAACTAAAACAGGCAAAGCCAGTAGAAGTCTGAATTTGGGAAAATTATTATTGTTTAATCATAATCATTGATTTCTAATATAAATACGTTTCTCACTTATTTTTAAGATCTCTTGAAGTTGCTGCTCTGAAGTTGCTACTAAAACATCAGGGAAACAATTTAACCAGACAAATTAATACATTGCATGTTGCTGACATTGTTCTTGTAGTGTTGTTCTTGTAATGTTTGTTACACAACCAAAGATTTGAAACCGAGTAATATTAGTACCTATATATAGTATTTTAATCTAAAATATATGTACTACAACTACAAAATTATCACTATATGCAACTACAAAATTATCACTTGACATACAATTTTATTGCAAATTTGCTCTTCTTTTAATCCCCCGCGCTCTTGGAGTCCGGAATTTTATTGCTACTGAAACCCCAGTTGAAACTTAATTGTTCTTTACATATAGAAAAGATTTTTTTTAAAGGAATATATTTTTTTGATATTATTCTTTTGGATAAAAGCAAATTTCTTTGCAACAAAAAATATTTACTTTATGAAATTCTCTAGCTTATTTGCTTGTGGAGATTAATTTATTTGAAAGAAATTCAATTTAGATTCAAACAAATATATGTTTGTAAAAGAAGAGATTTTTTTCCTTTAACGTAGGTAACTAATATCTTTGCATTGGTTTTAAAAAAAATTCGTCAGGCGGTAGCTATTTTTACAATTTAAAAAATAACTATTCTTGTTAGTTCTGGTAAAAAAAATAAAAAATGTTTCATTTAACTATCTATTAGTTTTTGTTATTTCAAAATAACCAAATAAGACTACAGTATCTCTACGGCAAACAAATAACGAAACGTACCTAAAATAAATGACAGCCGGAAGTCGTAAGCATTATTAAATAGCAGTCGAAATCGTTCTCTTGTATCCGTTATTGTGCTCGAGCCTTTATTATCGCGGCTAAAGGCCGGGGCATATCAATGTCGATCAATTGGGGCCAGACGTCTGAAAGAAGAGCCGTAGCCGCCCCGAACAGCGAAATAGAATGGAAAGTATCGGCGTAGCTCCGGCTCCGGCGGCTCCCGAAGATTTTTCTTTTATATCTCTCCGGATAACGGAACGACACAATCATCCATTTGATCGAAAAATGATTACAAATAACCCCGACAGATATTAACGATGGGTACGTTCGACTCTCGGCTATCATTCCGATCGTAAGCGTGCCAAAACCTCACCCCTCTCGTCCTCATCCCCCTTCATCCCCCTCATCCCTCCGGAAGCACGTTTGGCAACATAAACGCGAACAACACGCAGAATGGGCCGATCCCATTGCGTTTATTACCATGAAAAAGAAATTTAAAGCGGAAAACTTTGATTAAAATCCCGTAATACAGTGAGGGCGCACCCCCGCAATACGGCATCCAACCCTTGTAATTTATAGGCGCCGTGTTCTAGCTGCGAGGGTTGGTTTTTGGTTATAGGGCTGTGATGCAATGCACACAGCAGCGGCAACATACATAGGCAATTGTACAGGGGTGCGACTCCGTGCTGTTTTAACTCGGTGATCGCAATGAGGCACTTCCCCCCCGGTAGTGAACCCCTCTCGGATATATAGGGGGTCGCACCGCTGGTGGTCGTATTTCAAAACCAGCGAATCGCAAAATGTTGACAAAGATTAACTCTTTCCGATGTGGTTGTTTATTTCTGATCAAAGAACGTATTCTTTCATTCAAAAATAAAAAATCAAATAAATTAAGAGAACTTGAAAGATGAAGAGATTGATATAGGGAATTGTTAAATGTTTACAGTAGACTCTCGTAGGAGGTCGTAACGCTGTTTAATATTACGCGTTTTATGAAAACGCGTTATAGGAATTTGAGGGTCGCAAATTTTGGCGCATGCGCGTTGTACGAGAATCGCGTTATATGAAGATGTAGTCGCAAAATTTTTAACATGTTTGTAGGAATTCGCGTTGTAGGAACCGCGTTATAGGAGAGTCTACTGGAATTGTTCTACTCCTTATTGTGGAATTTATTTCAACAACACAACCTAGTTGGCGCGTTTTGTATAAAGCCCCACAATTAATGTTTTTCTAGTCAAAAATTATAACCACATCTCTAAAGTCTTGTAAATATATAGTCCAACTAATAATAAAATGTCCAAATAAAGGAATCGCTGTCGTCGCCGCCACGATTTATAAATACTGTTCTATGCTGCTTATTTTTTCTTTGAGTTGCTACAAGCTCTCAAAGTTAAGAACAAAAATATAAATAATAATTTGTGATATCATGGGCGCATCCAGCTTAAATCGGAAGGGGGGCTAGTTTTCTAAATTTATCTTGCTATATGGGGGAAAACTGTCCAGTACGGTGGTTCATAAATGCATTGCAAACATTTTTGTGATGATAGAAAGCAACGAGCACCCCCAAATCATTTCCAAATCCAAAAATAGTGGACACGTTTTATTTTTAATTTTTACTTTTAATGGTGCCTGCCGATGCCTTAAATTTTCGTGGAAAAAAGCATGGGAAGAAGACATTTTTTGGTATTTTTCAAATAATTTATCGTGGTTTGGGAAACCTATTATTTAAGGATTTGTAGTGGATTTTCCGAGGAAGAGTTTCACATTTTATACATATGGATTTGACGCCCACAACCCACCCTCACAGTGCCCTGAAAACTACCCTCAAATGAAAAAATTTACATTCTCAGAAAATTTATTCTTTAATCATTTCAATCTTTTTTCTCATAGAAATCATTACTATAAGTCTAGTGGAATGTTTATAAACATTTGTCACTAAATTTCCATTTGTTTAAACAAATTATATTTGTTTAAATAATTCGCTTTTCTCGAAAATCCGTCTGAATTGTGTTTTCGGAGTTGGAAATGGCAAATTATTATCTGATATTCATTCAATCAATTATTCATTTTCAACTTTTTTCCTAATCATGGTAGAAAATTCAGCTTTTGTTTGTGAAATTAACTTATAAATTTCATGTTCGAGATATCTTGCCTATATTATCTAATACACACACATTTTTTTAAACAAATTCCATTTGTCTAAAGAATTTTTTTGCAATTCACCTAAAATTGATTTATTTTTTAGATCGATCTGGCCAACTGTTATTCGCAAGTGACATCATTTATATTTTGGGACGCTTTCCATTGTTTAAATAATAAAATATTATTCGTTTTCATTATCATTTATTTGAAAAAATTGAATTGATTTAAAATCCTTTTTTCGGAAAATTGGGGAGTTCCATTCCTTTTAAAAATATTAAATTGCCTAAAGTCAACCAATTTTATTAGTTTTATTTCTATCTCCATTTCTTATTCTGACTTCCTGCCACTGTGTGTCGAAAGATAATGTTGATTTGTTGCTGTCTGGAAACTATATCACTTGAGGATAACAGTTGGCCAGACCGATCTAAAAAACTTAATTTTAGTTGAATTGCAACTGCCATTTTAAACTCAGAAAACAGAATTCAGACGGATTTACAAGAAAAACGAATTAATTAACCAAATAGAATTTGTTTAAACAAATTGAAATTAACTAACAAATGTTTATAAATATTCCACTAGACTTATAGTAATGATTTCTTTGAGAAAAAAGAGAATGAATTGATTAGAACGGTCAATTTTCTGAAGAATGTACATTTTTTTCATTTGACGGTAGTTGTTTTCAGGGCACTGTGGGGGGTGGGTTGGGGGCGTCAAATCCATATGTATAATAGGTCAAATTCTTCTTTGGAAAGTCCGCTACAAGTCCTATAACTTTAATGCATTTTCCCATGTTAATTTTAAGCCTCTATAAACAGCATTAAAAATAAAAATTTGGAAAAAAAAATACGTGTCTACTTTTTTTTTGGATTTGAAAACAATTTGGGGGATCGTTGCTTTCTAAATAAAAATAACCACAATAGAGTCCATAAGGGAAAGAGTGTTATGTAATAAACATAATAATAAAACGCATGGGGGGGAGGCAGCCCCCTCTGGGTACGCCCATGTGTGGATATACATTTGTATGAAAAAGAAGTTGGTGTCCGCAGAACTTGGGTTGTTATACAATGTGTTTTAGGCTACAAAAAGATTTCGGACTCCAGCATTAGATGATTCCATTCCAAAACTTCTGTTTTTAATGACTTCTTCTGATATAAAGTAGGATTTGTTAGCAACTGATTACTGAGCAAAATGGTCATCATGGAAACCTATTTAGTGGCCAAAATGATCGCAAAAACACATTTTTGGTAACCTTAAACACACTTGAATTGTGTTTTGAATCTTACACAGGTAATAAATAGAATAACGTTTATTCTTTGCGCAGACATCGTTCCTACCTTCGTAATAAATCAAGGTAGCAGCCGTGTTACTCGTCTCGCCTGAATAGCGTAAATTGTAAGCCACCTGTAGTAGCGTCTTACATCTCTCCCCCGCGTTATTTTTAAAATATTCAAATAGCAGGCGAGCGAGCAACAGAGTTTGCCCGCTCCGTAGCCTGGATGGCAGCCTGGAAATCCAGTTATCCGAGATTGAATGCGCCCAGGTGATTGGCAGGGGGTGGAAATCTGTCGGCTTTTATCGTGCCCCGGCAGCGCTGCACCACCGCCGCCGCCAATGCCACCGATGGACGCTTAGAACCCCCTATTATGCCCCTCAGTGAAAAATATTGATTTTACATATGAATCTAAGTCGTCTGGCTCCTATGCAAATATCGGAGACTCCGAAACTCAATCAGGGCGAAAATCCCTTCTCCCTCGTGCGAATATCATGGATTAGATTAGAGCACATATAGGGTATAGGGGACTTCAAGTGGCTACCACTTTTTACTTTATCATACGCAGTATAATGAAGTATTGTAATCGTGCAAAAAGAAAATTTTGAGATATTAGCGGAAATATGTCCTTTTGGGTCCTTTTGGGACAAAAAATGACTATGGATGTGTGTGTCTATCCGTTTTTTTTTGTGGCGACGATTCCGGCAAAACTACTAAAGGTATCGGGACGAAATTTCATTTTTAGAAGTTTTATGACCAAACTGAGAGCTGGAAAGCTTTCTATTGAAAAGGGTCCAAAGGAACTGGAGGTTTAGTCTTAGAATTTTTGAAAGACTTTGCAAATAAGCCGCCATTTCTGGAATTTCGTCGAAATAGCTAAATAATAAATTAAAGTAGACGAAATTCTGAATAATTTATGACTATGACATTTTTTGGTACAATCAATAGTTTAGCTGCATGAGCAAATTCTATTTCATCGAGATCGGCTGTACTGTACAACTAGTAGCCAGCATATGTCAGATATTTTGATTCTAATGACAGTAGGTAGTGTCAAACGCTAATGTTTTGCCAATACATTGTTTTGTCAATATAAGCTGCGTTCGGATATTGTACACCGTTACACGTTTTACACCCAATGTATGTGTCATTTGGACGGTGTACCCGATATGAACGGAGTGCAATATCCGAACGCAGCTTTAATCGAGATATCTGTCTAGTTCTACTAGTTTTATTTTAATGCAGACATAGCAGATCTCGATCAAATAGAATCTCATGCAGCTAAACTATTAATTTTATATATAGTATGATAAAGTCATGTGCCTGGTCACATCAGATTTTTACTTCATCATACGCACTATGATAAAGTATTGTAATCGTGCCGAAAAATTTTTTTGAGATTTTACCGAAAATATGTCCTTTTGGGTCCCCTGGACATATTTGATCAAGGTACAAAAAAATGTCTGTGTGTGTGTGTGTATGTGTGTACCCGTTTTTGTGGCGACGATTCCGGCGAAACTACTAAAGATATCGGGACGAAATTTCATTTTTAGAAGTTTCATGACCAAACTTAGAGCTGAAGAGCTTTCTGTTGAAAAGGGTCCAAAGGAACTGGAGGTTTAGTCTTAGCATTTGGATTTTGGAAATAAGCCGCCATTTCTGGAATTTCGTCAAAATAGTTAAATAATAAATTAAAGTAGAGGAACTTCTGATTAATTTATGACTATGATTTTTTTTTGGTACAGTCAATAGTTTAGATGCATGAGCAAATTCTATTTCATCGAGATCGGTCGTACTGCATTAAAACTAGTAGCCAGCATTTGTCAGATTTTTTTATTCTAATGACAGTAGGTAGTGTCAAACGCCAATGTTTTGACAATACCTACTATCAATATAAGCTGCATTCGGATATTGTACACTGTTACACTTTTTACACCCAATAACACGTAAGTGTCATTTGGACGGTGACCGGGTACACTGGAGTACAATATCCGAACGCAGCTTTAATCGACATATCTGTCTAGTTCTACTAGTTTTATTTTAATGCAGACATAGCCTATCTCGATCAAATAGAATCTCATGCAGCTAAACTATTAATTGTATACAGTGTGTCCACGAAAGTCCGCACCATATGGAAAAATATTTTATTGTGTATTTCTCAGAAAATTTTATTCTTTATAAAAGTTGGCGGCTCATATGAAACCAAAACTGCAACCATCAAATATGTAAATTTCCGTGCCATATACCGAGCGATTCAGAATATATGAATTTGTGATAAGAGTAAAGTACCTTTACTTTCATTATTATCGATAAACTTTATTTAGAAATGTTGTTTAGAAGTTAAAATTATATTCGAATATGAAATCAGAGCCAGCTACCTTGAAAAAAAATATTTTCAGTTTTTTCCTTAATTATTACTCTTGTGACCAATATTAGTAAATGCCAATGGCACTAAAAGGTTCTTTTTAATCTACTTTTTGGAAATTTGAATATATTTTTTATATTTTTTGTTATTTTGGTATGATAACTAATGTTTATTTAGAACTAGCACACAATTACTCATTTTCTTGGTGCGAAGTTGATATTTCACCCTGTAGATATTAATATATCATACAATAACTAATTCAGCAGCGTGTCTTAGCTTTTATTCAGTTAATATTAATGACTGTGGATAGGTTTATAATAGTAGTTATCCATCTACAGCGAGCGATTCTCAAGTGGTGAGACGCGCTGTACTACCACTTACGAAATTTTATTTTCACTGATAATATTTTAATAAAACTAACTAAAGCATCAAACATCTATTGTTTCTTGAATTAATTATGACTGATTTACCCGTTATTAAGTTAATAACTATTATGAATATGTTAATAATGCTAATTTATTCTCTATGAACTTCTTTTATTTCTACTACTTAAAATGTTGGATAGATTCCTCTAACTGATTTATATCTCTAAATAGTCGGTGTTTGTATACGTTTACGTAAACCCACAAAAACGAATTTTGCGGGGTAATGTCGGGGGATCTAGGTGGCCAGGATCTTGATTCCGAATTTCTGCCTATCCAGCGATGGCCAAATTTATGATTTAAAAAGTTCTAGACAGAGTTTATATTGTGTATATGGGCGCACCATCAAGCAGGAACCAAATTAACTCCCGTTGAATTAACGGCAAAAAAGGTGACAACTCTCTGTTTAGGAACTGAAGATATAATTCCCCATTTAAATTTTGACGAAAAAAAAGGCCCAAATATTTGATTATGCAAAATACCGCACAGCACATTAGTCTTAAAATGGTACTGATCTCGGCATTCTACTGTAAAGTTCGGGTTTTCATGTGCCCACCACCGGCAATTTTCTGAAGAAACACAAAGAATATTTAAAAAAAAACTATGTTCTCTTTCATTTTCAACTCAAACCAGATGGTATAGTCATACCTGATGTCGAAGTCTCTTTCTTTTAGTGTATTTATAAATTTTGGTTTATAAGGGTGATACTTGTTTAATTTTATTATTTTATGTACTGTTGATTTACTGCATTGGCTGTGTGAAGCAATTTGTCGAACAGAAATCGTTTTATGCTCGATTACTTCTTGCAACACTGACAAACTTGTTTCCTCATTTTGGCAACATATTTTTGTGGGGTTTCTTGAAGCTATTCACATAAACTAACGTAAACTGCAGTGAGTACGATTAGATGGATAATGTCTGGATAATGCTTTTGTTTTTCATATCCACCTGAGATAACTGGTGTATGCTTATTTTAAAATTTAAACAATGTTGCTTAAAGAAAATAAACTGTTTGTTTCATATTCTTTCTTTTTGTATCATTGGGTTGCCTGTACAAGAACCTACACTTAGGTGGTTATTGGTGCGTTTTGTGCTGCTGTACATAAGAAGATACATTCTTGCATAAAATAATTGATTCAAGACACAATTGATTGAGGTTTCAGTTATGTTTATTAGGATATTATCAGTGAAAATAAAATTTCATAAGTGGTAGTACCAGGCGTACCACCACTTGAGAATCGCTCGGTGTAGATGGATAACTACTATATAAACATATCCACAGTCAATAATATTAACTGAATAAAAGGTAAGTCACGTTCCTGAATTAGTTATTGTATGATATATTAATATCTACAGGGTGAAATATCTGCACCAAATCTTTGCACCAAGAAAATAAGTAATTTTGCGTTAGTTCTAAATAAACATTAGTTATCATACCAAAATAACAAAAAATATAAAAAATGTATTCAAATTTCCAAAAAATAGATTAAAAAGAACCTTATCACTGGCATTTACTAATATTTGTCACAAAAGTAATAATTAAGAAAAAAGCTGAAAATATTTTTTTTCAAGGTAGGTGGCTCTGACTTCATATTTGAATTTAATTTTTACTTCTAAACAACATTTCCAAATAAAGTTTATCGATAATAATGAAAATACAGGTACTTTACTCTTATCACAAATTCATATATTCTGAATCGCTTGGTATATGGAACCGAAATTAACATATTTGACGGTTGCAGTTTTGGTTTCATACGAGCCGCCAACTTTTATAAAGAATAAAATTTTCTGAGAAATACACAATAAAAAATTTTTCCATATGGTGCGGACTTTCGTGGACACACTGTATATAGTATGACAAAGTCATGTGCCTGGTCACATCAGATTTTTTTAAGTTAAGTATGTGCCGTTGAAGTATACCAAATTTGATTTGCCTAGAACAATTATTTAAAAGCAGTGTATTAGACCAATTTTCAAAATGAAAATTAATTAACATTAAGAAACTAATATACTCGGCTTAATACAACTGGAAGTCTTTAGACTGACTAGAACAGTAGAGAAGCGAAAACGGAGCAGATAACTTTGGCGGTAGTGATGTAGTAGGCGCTGGAACGTCGACACTACACGAGCCGAAAATTGCAATTCATCCCCTCCAATTCCGTTTCACAACAAAGCGAAGGATGTCCTCCTTCGCCTTTGTGTGTAGTTTGTTAATTAAACAATTGTAAAATATAGAGCGTCTAGCGGTGGAAGTGATTTCATTTGCAAAGTTGTGACTTACCATGTCTGCAGTTTTCAAAACGCTTGGAATGTGGAAAAATTTTGTTTAATACAAAATGTTTTGGTTTTAGTTACTAAAGAATTCTTTAATGGCTAGCAGTATGTATTTCGATTTACTGTTTTATTTTTATTTTCCTCGCCGTATATCGCGCTTGTTTACCTGTAGTAGTAGTACCGTTTCCAAATCCTTGAAAAGGTAGGTAGGTAAATCCTTTTCGATTTAGTTGAATGTTTTACTTATTCAGTGCTCTCTTGCGTATGTTTGTATGCCAAAGGAAAAGGTAAACGATTTGCTTGACTCGCCCGAAGCCTTACAATCTTTAGTTTGCGTTTGCTTTCCCAACGCAGGAAATAATCTGCAGCCGATTCCTTTTGCAAATAATCGCGCTCGGATTGAATACATCAAACATTTGAATTCAAAATCGTAGGTGTGTTTTACATAACGATAGTGAACCAGTATAGACTACCTTTTAGATAGATCGACTTGTGAGTAGATAGCTTTTTTGATAGGTTGCTTTTATATCGCATCGCGATTTTTAAACACAAAAATAGGTGGCATTTTTTGGCCCGACAAATATCGGTTTGCACGACAAATTTCAGTACCTTAGCGACAAAATATGTGTTTTAATGACACAAAATGTAAATGAATGTATTTCAACGATAAATTCAGCAAACTATGTGATTTAACCTCAAAGACCATTAATGACAGCAGTATGACAAGTACAAAACGTATTCCATAGTCATACTGTGTGCTACCGTTAAATGTGTGGTTATACGTAGTTTGTTTTTAAATTCGCAGAAGGACGTTGGGAATAATACGTTGGAAAAATTATTCTGTGTATAATCGAACAGTTGTAGGCAATTGCTTGTTTGATTGATATGATCTTTTTAACTAAAACGTTTGTCAGTTGCAAAAGATAAACTTTTAGTACGTTTTTACAGTTCAAGTTCGACCGTATAATTAAAACACCCTGTAACATTTCTTATTATGTCAATTAGGGTTGTGCTTATATTTTGTACTGTTTTTTTTGCAGGACAATCTCAATTTGTTCATTTATATCAATACTTGATTACTGTGAAATTTGAAATCGATCAATACAGTACATTAACCCATACCCCAAGGGGCACAAAATCGAGTTTAATTTAATCATACCACAGTTATTAACTTACACAAGAAACATAATCAATTTGTTTATAAGTGAGAGCACTTTACATATTTCCTTATTGGTCAAAAATACAATAATCTAAGCTAAGTGCCATCAATGAACACAATCGAAGATCCTATGGAGAAAACCCTACCAAAAATAGTTCTCACTTGCTCGATTTTGTTCATTGTTGGCCAGGATAGGCACTTACCTTCGACTATTGTATTTTTGACAAATTAAATACTTGCATTTGCACATATTTATATGAAATGCTTTGATATCGAGATGTATTTTCACTTAACCATAAACAATTTTACTCACAACAAACAACTTCATTAAAGGACTGTACCGAAGCATATCAATGGCTATAAATAAACAAACAAATTATTAAACGAGGTACTTAATATTACACACGTTCTACTAAATCAAAAGAAAAATATTCAAATACACAATAATTCAAAATAATATTTATATGAAATGCTTTGATATCGAGATGCATTTTCACTTAACCATAAACAATTTTACTCACAACAAACAACTTCATTAAAGGACTGTACCGAAGCATATCAATGGCTATAAATAAACAAACAAATTATTAAACGAGGTACTTAATATTACACACGTTCTACTAAATCAAAAGAAAAATATTCAAATACACAATAATTCAAAACAATAATTCAAATATTTGTTTATTTTTTATAGAATGTACGGATACCTATATACCTATATAGTACTTGAATTATTGTTTATTTGTTTCTTTATTTAAATAAAATATTTTAAATTTAGTTTGTTTTTATAAATTTTTTACATACCCCACATCACAGCTATTAATTAAGTGTCATAAAACCAAAATTGTCTAATTAATAAATAAATTAAATAATTTACATATTTAGTAGTGCACAATTTGTCGTTGAGAATACCTAATTTGTCGGGCCGATATACAGGGTCCTGCAGCTCAGCTCCCGTCTTCTGTAGCTCAGTTACTAATTAAGCTAAGAGTTTGACATTTTGCAAGCTTACCCTGTACTTCAAGGTACATTTCAAGAAATTATTTTTGATTATACAGGGTGTCCCAAAAATGTGCAACGCCAACGTGATATATTTTTTTAAATTGCATGTTATATATTTTTTTACACATTTGAAAGCCTGTTATGGTTGCCTACATACCACCAAAATTTTATTGAAATCGATTTTGCATCGTTGGCTTTAAAAATCAATAAAAACCACAAATTGCACATCGTTAATAAAATTTTGCGACGTCCTTATTAAGTTAGATCTAGTAGTCTCGTTAACCAAATTTCATTGATCCAAATTATACAGGATGACCAAAATCTAGTGTCAAACTTGTCAAACTTCAAAGCGTGTTATTGTTTTAAATTGGAACCCATACATTTTTTTAGGTGAAACGATGCAGAATTAAAAAATAAACATTGTTTCTAAATACAACCCCATCACAATTCCCAATATTTTAAAAGTTGTTCGCCAAAAGCTCATTTTTCAACGTTTCCAACGGCAATAAATGTCGTACGTGGCGTTGAAAAACAATTTATTTCATAAAATATAACGTAGAGAAATATTTTAGATTTGAGTGTACTTAATTAAGTAGTTGTTCAATTGCCAAATTTACTTAAAAATTTACCTATAGCGGTAAGGGTGGAAATGTGGCTGCAACATGATGGAGCTCCAGCACATTACTCGTTACATGTCAGGCACCAGCTCAACGAAATCTTCCCAAATCGGTGGATTGGAAGAGGAGGACCAGTTGCGTGACCTCCTCGATCACCGGACTTAACGAAACTGGTTTTTTTCCTGTGGGACTACGTTAAGGACATCGTTAATGCTGAACCTCCAACACCAGAAAACATGCAAGAAAGATGCATTTCTAACTATTACACGCCCGACCTATTAAGAGCAGTGGCGAGGTCATTTCATACTCGTCTTCGTTTGTGCCTCGAAGAGCACGGAAGACATTTCGAACAACTACTTAATTAAGTACACTCAAATCTGAAGTACTTCTCTGTGTTATATTTTATGAAATAAATTGTTTTTCAACGTCACGTACGATATTTACTACCTACAATTGCCCTTGGAAACGTTGAAAAATGAGTTTTTCGCGAATAACTTTTAAAATAGTAGGAATTGTGATGGGGTTGTATTTATAAACAATGTTTATTTTTTTAATTCTGCATCGTTTCACCTAAAAAAATGTATGGGTTCCAATTTAAAATAAGAACAATAACACGCTTTGAAGTTTGACAAGTTTGACACTAGATTTTGGTCATCCTGTATAATTTGGATCAATGACACTTAGTTAACGAGACTACTAGATCTAACTTAATAAGGACGTCGCAAAATCTTATTAACGAGGTGCAATTTGTGATTTTTATTGATTTTTAAAGCCAACGATGCAAAATCAATTTTTTATTGTTTTTATTTTTTTTGCGCTGCAGTCACTCAACCGATTTCAATAAAATTTTGGTGGTATGTAGGCAACCATAACAGGCTTCCAAATGTGTAACAAAATATATAGCATGCAATTTAAAAAAATATATCATGTTGGCGTTGCACATTTTTGGGACAGCCTGTATAATCAAAAATAATTTCTTGAAATGTACCTTGAAGTACAGGGTAAGCTTGCAAAATGTCAAACTCTTAGCTTCATTAGTATCTGAGCTACAGAAGACGGGAGCTGAGCTGCAGGGCCCTGTATATTCCCTCACAAAAATTAGCATAAATATGAGTTTTCAAAGAATTAGCAGTGTCAAAGCATTGTTTATCCTTATTAGATGCAGTATTTTTTCATATTGTAAGTTTCAGTTTTTGAACTGTAATATCAATTAAAAGTTTTGTTCAGTTTTTTTTTAAACTAAATAGCAATGACGTTCAGAAATCTAGTAAATATATGAAACAAAAAAAAACGTTTAAATAATGTATACACTGGAAAAAGGGTATACAGTATACACCTACAAAGAGATAATACTCGCGTCAGTCATAACAAACTTTATAACATCTCAATACAAAAACCGACCCTGATTAGTTTTAATTTAAGCACTCCTGATGAGCAACGTCGTTATTATATTAGACCGGCGCACGATATACATACGTACCCATAATTACAAGGGTTTGCCCGCGGCTACACATTTCTTATATACGTGTTATTATCACAAGGAATAAAATAGTAGTGAGCATAATTTATCGTGTCGTTTCCTTTCGACCGGCCGTATGTCCGAACGCCGCCCTTTAATTTAACCAATTTGTACCGAATCAGTCTCGCCTCGTTGATCTACCCGCTTACCAACACAATAATTGAACGTAATTATCGTTATATAGGTACCTACCTATCTTTCGATAATAACTCTACACGATCACGCATCAAGTTGTAATAAGGTATTTGACTATTATTGGAAAGCCATCTTAGTGTGTTTATTCCTTCACTCTTCATTGTAAATGCATTATTTTTCGTAATTATTTCCTCAATATTTCATAAAAATTCAGCGTTAAAAATTGAATCACAAAAAGTCTCGCCAAAACGATACTTTCTATTGTGTGATGTCACACGACAGTAGATGTCAAATCTGCCCATATGGTCTGTCAGCATCGGCCTCGTCGCCGTTTGGTAATTGTGTTGTTTTCACAATGTCTACATAAAAATGGGTTATAAATGGTGTATAAATCCGCAATGCGGAAATACGTCAATAAAAACTCCGGATAAACTATTTGTAGCTGTTCCGCAAGATTTGAAACTGCGAAGAAAGTGGTTGGTTCGTAGAAATCCAAAGTAAATAAATAGCGGCCAATACAAGTGTTTTTGTTGTGAAGATTGCTTCGACGAAGTAAAACTGACTAGAATAAGTTATCTATCGTATTTTCGAACCAGGTATTATCTGATCTGAGAGCTTAAGATTAGGGCTATCTTAACCTACAAAGTTATGCTTACCTGGCACTTTAGTGCTATTAAATTCAAACGGGAGAAGCATAAGAGCGCGTTCAGATAACCCGGTATTGTACGGTGAGAGTGACGCACTGCATAATAAGCGTTTTCAGAGCGTTTTCAATCACGTGATAGGACGTGAATAAAATTCAATTTTAATTTTGGGTTTTAATAGAAATAAAGCATATTTTTTTTGAAAAGTAATAACAAATAGTTTTCTTAAACTGTAATCTATTAGGATGACTATAATACAAGCCATATTTTTAATACAGTAAAATACCCTATTGTACGTAATATAGATTTTATTTTCTTACGATTGGAATGTGCGTAGGCAATGCAATTAGCGTAACAATGAGGGAACAGTTAGAGTAGTGGTAATAATACGATTATTGATTCGGAACTAATACACCTGATTAGATTAGGATTGGCATAATGGGAGTTCGGATCAAATTACCAGAGACGGGTGGGTGGAATTCTGGTCCGAACGGGAAACTATCTGCCATTGAGCAGAGGAGGCTCCAGGCGCTTTGAGATTTGTGCTATGCAGGAGCACTCTATCTACCTACCTACCTATCTACCACATAGGAACTAAACTACTACTGTTGAGGAATTCCCGTGTCAGAATCGGTTAGTATCAGTTACTGCACTTGACGGTTAACTCAGGGATAACCACTTCGACAGGATTACACCCCAGGGGCCAGGGACAGTTTTAGGTATTTCCGAATGGGAACTGTCGAAGAGGAATCCACAATTGTATTACCAAACTAACTGCTTATTATTATTCTGAGTAAGTAAAGCAAAACACGGTAAAGCACTACTATTTAATTACTTAAAATTACTATTCAAGTAGGAAATAAAATAATTGCTGACCAATATTTAGATTTTCGTGCTAAGCTTTCATGCGAGCAAGCCCTAAATAGTAAGGTAAACGCCACAAATTCAGACAGGTTAAGGAATTATGGTTACATTTGCAACTGTAGAATTTATATTTATGTGGTGATTATGACTATGTCAACTTTTTTAAACAAATATTTCCTTCTAAAGATATCTGGCTATTCATTTATTAAGAAAATTGATAATAGTTACGTAATTTATATTATATTTTATAATTTAACAATTGCCCCTAATTCCGACACTAAAGTGTATATTTTGATCCGAAATCCGATACCTCAGTGAACCTCATTCAGACAGTGCTTCTAAATCAGACACATGTGAGATTTGACATTATTCCGACAAATATAAACATTCAAGTAAATATTAAGTTTTTTAAATATTGTTAAATAAAATTTATTATTAAGAAATGTTAAACATTTGTTTTACAATTTTTAATGAAACAGAGTATAAAATAAGTCCCTTAGTCTTCTTCAATCTTGCATCGGGTATTTTTTTAGTGTTTTTCTTAGCGCAGTTCCTTTTTCTTTTGTTCCTTTCTCGCTTCCTTACTAGTTCTCTAGAATGATTTTTTTGGGCTTTCTTCTTTTTTATTAACAAATATTCTCTCCAAGCATTAGATAATGATGTTACAGAAGAACAGTTTCTTTTTACTTTATTTGGATGTTCCAGGCCAGAATAATGATTTTTTAATGGTGATGGCATGAGTTCAACTGCTATCTCCAAAGGTGGTGTATTAATGCCAAAATCGCTACTCTCTGCTGCTGGTGTAATAATTAGGGATTATTGATGTCCGTAATTCCGGCACTCGTGTCGGAATTTGGACAAAATGCGTACAATTAATTCACATAGTAAACGATGTAAAATATGTTATTTTCTTGTGAAAAGACAGAAATAGGACGTGATTTAAGGACGTGCTATATTTACATGTACCTAATTCCGACACCCCTAAATTTGTAAATAATAGTTGGTTAAAAGAGTAGTACACCGTATTATTATGAAAATATAAAGCATTTTTAGTTAGCCTAAATTGATATTATTAGAATTTTCTTAATTACTGTTATCCGATTTTAAAAGAAGTCGAATTGCAGTTACCTTATAAGGAAAAAAGCAACTTTTAGAATATCACTCAATTATCAAGATCAAATTTTTAGGTTATATTCTGACCGTTAGAACATTGGTAGAATAAGAAACGATTGTGGATTGATAAGTGTAATGTCAAATCAACAAACCGGATGTCCTAAAGTAAAGTTCAATGTTGTAGATTTCTTATTTTATCCAACTAAACAGAAATATGTCGGAATTTAGGACAGTATCTGAATTTGGGACGTTTACCATACTATTTAATTACTTAAAATTATTATTCAAGTAGGAAATTCAATAATTTCCCTAAAAAAAATTAAGCTTACAGAATCAGCAGAAAGGAATTTAAATTGTTTGCAAACTATTTGACAAACAGGAGACAAAAGGTTATGATTGGATAATATGAGTCAAAAACAGCTTGGGGTACCACAGAAGTTTTACGTCCTTTTTTTTATATAATTTGTACATAATGTTGATTCGGTAGTGTAATTATTAATTAATATTACAGAATTTCATACAAAAGAAAAAACATAATAGTCCATAATCCATCTGAAGTATGTACATATCTGAGCCCAGTCCAGATATCCATCAAACGTGTTCAGCACTCTATTCACGTGTTTTTCAATTTTCATATCGGGCGTGCGTGTGTGTTTGTGTGTGTGTGTGTGTGTGTGTGTGTGTGTGTGTGTGTGTGTGTGTGTGTGTGTGTGTGTGTGTGTGTGTGTGTGTGTGTGTGTGTGTGTGTGTGTGTGTGTGTGTGTGTGCGTGCTGTGTAGGGATAGAGGGCGACACGTTGTCGGACGGGTGAAACGAGGTGCGCTACCGCCCCCTACAACCAGATTACAAGAGCGACAACGGGAAATGACCGTAAGCTCTTTTATGACGGTTTCGAAAGGGAGCAGCGCGCAGCAGGCAAAAAGCACGCCTCGGTCCGGACTGCCTCCAAACCGCGGTGCGGACCCTTTCTGGTTCGGACACCCGTTTCGCCACGTCAGCGACTGTCTATGAGAACGACGTGCAAAAAATATCTACCTATAAGAAAATAAAAACAAATACCTGACTAGCAAATTTCCCAAAAGCCCTTCATACTTTTTGTAATTCTTACTGTACGCAGACGCAATTAAACCTTACAAAATCACCTTTACAAAATTTTCACAGTTCGGCTTTATTTCAAACAATTGCCCTTGTTAAAAATTTCATTATTTTTTAATTTTCCTAAAAATACTACTAACATTTTGAGATTGGCAACAATTGCTTTTTTTAAATTAATTCAAAAGTTATTAAAAACCATTTACAAACAAATTGTATGTCTATGAATAAAAAGCACCCAACGTTAGTGAAATAATAAGTCATAAATTGTAGTCATTTACAAAACATTTCAAAATTACACAACATTCAAGAATCAAATTTCAAATTCTTGCACTGCACAAAATAAATAAAAGGAATACAATAGTATATTATTATACAAGTTTTATAAGACGTCAAATTGGCGCACGAGTTGTTTGCACGAGTTAACGTGAACGGGTGCGCCAATACGTCTTATAAAACGAGTGTAATATACTATTTTTTCTACTTTGCGTTATTAATTTTATATAAATTTAGAAATTGTGGTTACTATATCGCGGTAAATTAGAATCTAGGGTATTTTGCGGGTACCACGTGGCAGCACTGTAGTAACTGTCAACTTCGTTAAAGATGAGATCGATGAGATAAAATCATGACAAAATCTAATTGTGAATAATTTTACTCTACTTTAGCGTACAAGTTTGAATAAATATTCAGCGAGGTCGCAACGATGATCATAATGGAGCTTGGGGCAACACTTTTAACCCTACTGTGATAAATACATGAAACTTAACCTAAAAAGTTAACTTTAAAATAGTGGTTTCATAAGTATATTAATCAGAATAGAAGTGTTTGGCGGTGACTGATTAGTTACTTCGAAGAACAAGAACTTACTAAAGAATTGTTATAACGCTTAACGTTCAATAGCGGTGTCTACCTAATTCCGCTACGTAGCCGTTGCGGCTTATATATTTACAAGCACTTATAATTGAAACCCAATTCTAATTTCGGCAAAGTAGTTTATTAGAATAAATTATACTTAGTAAAATTACATTTGATGGAGGTAATACAAATACGTTGCACACAACCGAACTAAGACGAAGTCGAAAACGACGGACAAAAACGAATACGAATTGAACCGAGCATCCAAGCGTCCAAAATATTACCGAAAAACTTATACGTCACATAAACTAGAAATTCTCTACACTTTAAATGTACTATAGGTTCGTACGTGTATGCTGATAAACCATTTATGGCGCATATACAATCTCGCAGCAGTAATTAAAATCGTTCATATCTACGATGTAGGTTTGATCTTCGCATAATACCTTATTAAAGTAAATGTGGTCCTTGAATTATATCTGAAGAGGGGATTTGATGTTTAGTTGAAAAGAATGATAACGATCACTTACTAGAGTCGTAAAACATCACCGTAAACGTCATGCTGGCGTATTTTGATGAACACAGCAAAACTAAGAAAGCCCCAATCCTTTGGCCATACTATAGCAGGCTACACCCATGTTTAAATATGTATAGAATATTGATATTTCGCAGTTTATGTGATTGCAAGCGATTAAGAAGATGCAGTGTGTGGTTATGTTGGGTTATGTATTGTACATTTGACATATGGCATTTGATATCACTGTGTACCAATCAGACAAAAATGTTACTGTTTTCGGTATTACAATGTGTTAATTGTAACACTGAAAACAGTGTTACAATGTGTGCATTGTGAATGCAAAGTAGAAAAAGATTTTATGGGTTGTACTTCGAGTGGCATTTGGTACCTACAATAAAGATGAGATCTAAACATCAAGCATCTGTCACTACGACAACTAGACATCGTGCCTTATTTGCTCTGAACCAGCAATTACGTAAAGTGCCTACTACATAACCTCCCAACATCCACCGTTTCGTTCCACTATACAATTACGCATTAGCCGAAATGGGGTTTTGTCGCCAACAGCTATGCATTTACATCTATACAAATATATCCGTCGGGCGGCGGGCCCCAACAAGGAATGGTAAAACGCGCGGTACAGGAAACATGACCGGTACAATTACGATGTCAGTGTGTCAGAGCTTTGGGTAAACAGAGAACTAACCGGGCGCGCTGCCGATGCGAGGCCGGGGCGCAAACATTTCAATAAATAAAGGGGAGCGCACATGGCGCAATAAATTCAATAACCGTGAGCACCGAACGAGCGCACGAAGCCCGGGAAATTCTAGTCTCTGGAATACGAGGGGCGCAACATAACACACACACAAAAACTATAACCAGGCTGCCGCAGGGACTATTAACTATATTGTCAGGCCACCTGTCCAGACAATCGGTGACAGTTTGTAGGTAAGAAAGAGTACGCACATAAAATCTCCCTAGGTTTTGATCAGTAGATACTCATAAACTGCTCAAAAATATCAGGGGAACACTTTTTTCGAAACCTGTAAGCCATCAAACTAATGATTTTGTTATCATATAAAAGTGTACCATACTTTACTCAACAAGATGACCTGCCGTATCCAAAAGAAATGTAGGATATTTTCTATCCAATTTTGAAAACATTAGCGTATTTAGTTAGGAGGAATCATTAGAGCTACTACGTCCTATTGGCGCCGTGCGCGTACGATATGCCCATCTCTATTGCCGCCGGACGGGACTAAGATCGCCACGAGGTGGCGCTGTTCTATGCAGTTTCCTTCCTAGTAATCACCCACGTGGTAGTTACCTGTAGCGCGTCTACTAAGTAAACATAAACAAGAAAGCTGTTGCCACACAGCACGAGTTAACCATATTTGTATATTTGTATACACAATGCTAGTCTGTGCACAACGCTATCAGCTGACAGAAATAATAAATAAAGCCGACTACAGCGCTTTTGCGTGCAGCGGTGACCGAGAAAACTTCTGGCGGATACATATTCCGCCATGGGCGCATAAAGCGTTCCTCAATCCCCCACTCCGTACTGCGCACGGTGCCAATAGAACAAGCATCCATGAGCTTAATTATGTATCAATGATTTCATGTTATACATCAAATTATCACTGTGCGACAACTTTTGATCAACTTTCTTCCTCCCGGAAAATTTAAGCTAATATCTAATATCTATATGACCCCCTGTACACATCCCCCAAGGGGTTTTTCTAGGTAAGGTCGAATATGTGGATAAGAAAACACACTGTATATAATGGCAAAATTATGAATGAAATTAAAAATAAATTTGCAAATATCTCGCTTATTCGAGCTAACCTAGAAAAACGCCTTTGGGGAAGTGTTCAGGGGGTCATAAAGAATCATTATTAGCTAAAATTTCCCGGGAGGAAATTTTCTGTTGCACAGTGTTATAGATAAAGGTGCATTACTTGATGTGGTAATGTATATGTATAAATGTTATTGTTGTATCTATGCCACGTGATAAAATATGTCTGACACATGTACTCAAAAAAGTGAAATGTTGATATAACGGATATTGATATTTCTACACTTATATAGGAAGGTGTAACTTAGATCTATTATGGGATACTTTTTTAAATTTTAACTCTTGTTTGCCGTACAAAAAAGTCACAAAAATAGTCATTTTATGTGGATTCAATAACTTTTCGTCAAAAACGATCAAAAATATCACTAATCTATTACTAGACGGAAAATTGTATACCTTTTATCTTTAATTTGATGTAGGTATAGCTTTTACGATTCTCTGAACTAATAGCTAAGAAAATCCCTCAGAACATTTACATGTTTTGTGAGTAGAATGTAGAGGTTACGGAGTCCCCTTGTGTTTAGAGAATCGACTGTTTATTCTGTGAAAGAACAGATCTGTTGTAAAGAAATTTAAGTCAGTCAGGATTGACCAATATCTATATAAATATTGTTGACGGACAACGTACTACTTTGAGCTCCTGAGTGGGTGATTGAATGGCATTTTATAGTCATAGAAATGCACTTTCACAAATATAATAATTATCTTAGTCAAACGATGTTTAAACGTGTATTGTGTTTGTATCTTAGTCAAACTGATTTTGATTAATTTTAAATTTTAATCGATGCTTATTTATAATTTTCGGAAATTTCGGTTCAAAGGAAAAATTTAGCAACAATTCAGGAAAGAAACTCCATTATTGGAAAACGGTTGGAAACAAATCTCGTACTTTGTTGTAGTTTTCTAGTGGCGAAGACTGAAATACAATAAACATATTGCACCTAATAAGTACAAAATAATAATGCCTTCAAGTTACAACAGTCTTGAAAATTGATAATATTCTGGCTGTAGAGGTGAAACTGTTGAAAGAAAAATATATATTCCAAGTACATTTCTAATCATTGACTATGTCAGAATCATTGGTTAGCTCATCAAGCTTATTAAAATATATAAAGAGCAAATGGTGACACATAGTTAAGACGTAAATATAAATTATATTGAATTAATAATAATTAAAGCCAAAACCCTTATTAGCATTGATGGCGAATAAAATACGTGTGTCAACGACTTTTGCGTTTACACTACTTATTTCAACTGGTCATTACGGTGTGTCCGTACAATCATTTCAATTGTATTAGAAAAATGTAAAAAGAAACTTAAAAATTAAAAAATAACAATGATCTAGCTTAGAAACCTAGTTTTAACTTATTTCCTTTTAACTACAGCTTTCTATCAAATAAGCCTTGCAATACTTAAGATAAAAGTATGTTTTAGTTATTGACAACATGTTATTTATGTCCAACTCAACCCAACACCCCGAATGTCAGCGTCCCGATTTAGAGTATTAAAAAGTTGGTCACCCTAATATACACGTATTCGACCGTCGCAACGAGTTAAACGAAATCTGGACTAGTCTGTAAACAGTACAGGCGTCCAGTGACGAAGTTGCCAATCTCTGCGATCCAGAGCAAACCTCATTCGCGTTAATTTGTGATGCTGAGTAAGGCGTGGTCCGCGGACAGGTCTTCTAGGTTTCAAATTCGCTTCCTTTAATCTGTTTCTAACAGTTTGATCAAAAATGTCTATTCCATGTGCTCGTCTTAGGTCGTTTAGGAGGTCTCGTGCTGTGGCAGTACGCCGACGTAGAGAGGAAAGGACAAGAAATCGGTCTTAATTTTGAGTAGTTTTTCGATTTCGACCTTGTCCAGCTCTTCTAACATATTGGCCAGTCTCCCGAAACCGATTCCATAAACGCTGAATAAAAGAAGGGGAAACTCGTAGGTCCCCGCTAACATGTCGAATAGAGTGGCCATGCTGAATATGGGCGACAGCACGAGCAACGTGCACTTCACTAAGATGCCTCATTTTACTTCTAATCAACGAAAATTGCAAACTGAATTCATTTGACATCTTTAGATGTACATTTACATTTACATTTTTTGGCCTAGCTTAAAAGATACTAAGGGTTGTAACATTGTTTTTGTAATTTTCTTTGGTTAAATATATGCAAATTTAAATATATTTTGGATTTTATGAACAGTGAAGAACACGTGGTTTTCTTTTACATAAAATGCTATTGAAAATAATATTTTCTTTATTTAAGAAATCAAGTCAAAAACTTGCTGATCAGTACAGGGTTATGTTAATCCTCAGTTCTAACTCTACCCATATTATAATTACGTACATACATTACGTTTTTCCATAATGAAAATGAGCTGGATAAGATTCTCCAGGTAGCAAACTAAAATTAAGCTCGTCTCTAACATCAAATAATTAAGAACGAGAAATTGAAACTTCAGCGGCGCGGCGCGTGCAGCAGCTGCTGACGAAACTTTGTGAAAAGTAGGTACGTCGTACCTACGTACAGTCTTCTCGGTGTTGTTTATCTTAGCCGAGGTTGAAATTAACCGTTTCAGTTTCAGGAACGCGGGCGCGGGGGTTGCGGGTGTACGCCTCGCTCGCCCTAATGGCTGTAATGACTGCAATTGCGGTTACTTGTTATAATTCCGGTGTATATTGCAGTGTCTGCCCTCAATATTTTAGCATCTGCCGTTTGCGTCCTGTTTACAAACCCACTGAAAACTTTGGTATACCGACCGAGCTAAATTGTAATTAAATGCTACCTGGCGGAGAGGGTGATTCGCGTAAGGGTACAAATTTGGGGTGAAAGGAGCGTAGGTAATTTCACGTTTATTTAGGTTGCAGTTTTGTTGCATTTTTATGTATTATTTTAGCATGAGATTATTATTTGAAATATTGGATTAATAAACTAGGTCAATCCATGAATAATTTTGATTTGGAGCCCTTCTAACCCAATAAACCACTGTTATTTCGATTACATCCAACGGGCAACATTCTAGACTATTCATTAACTTCAATTGACAATATTACTTACAATTATCTGTTACATAAAAACAAAATAACCTCTAGAAAACAACAGTTAGCAAAGTTATTGGTCAAACTCTAACATTATTTGTTT
This sequence comes from Aphodius sticticus, assembly GCA_963966075.1. NCBI lineage: Eukaryota > Metazoa > Arthropoda > Insecta > Coleoptera > Scarabaeidae > Aphodius > Aphodius sticticus. Next base: position 79,033,729 of record OZ014507.1, read on the forward strand.
TTATAATTTTTGCGTTTCCAAATGTGTGACATAATAAACCTATAATTTGAATCTGCTGCTCATAATGGTACTTTAGGAGAAGAATAGAGTTGTAGGTGGTGGATTTCAATATGATCTTACTTTCCAGATGAGATAACTAACCTATCACCAGACAAGTTCTGAGCTTCTATGACGAAAATTATGTCGGTCCCATTCATAGAAAATCAATAAATATTCAGAGTGATTTGAAGTTCTAGACGAAATTTTATGCCGACATGAAGCGAAAGTGTAATTTCAAATTTCGTGACTGTATTTAATTAAACAAAAAATAATTAAATTATATTGAAGTCCTTCACATATTCTTATTTATAATTTGGTATGTTTTTGCATTTATATTTCACCTTGAGTTATAAATTGCCTTATATCAGTTCAGTTTTCAACATTGTGTATGTATGAGCAAGCTTTTTCTTATTTAGCAAACTTTAAGAGAAAATATAGAGATTATTTGTTATAGATAAAATTAATGTGTACAAATATCTTCTACTTGGGTGTTTATTCCCACATTTTTTTTCTCAGAACGTAATTATTGTTCTGACTAAAATGTTTCATGAGGACTTGTTTATTTTTTCAATACCTTAAAAAATAACAAAATATTAATAAAACAGTATTTTAAATGGCTCTAACTTCTTAAGGAATATTAACTTGTTATCAATAGGTCCATATGAAACGTTTTACTCAGAATAAATGATGTTATATTTTTAATTATTTGTAAAAGGTACTTTTTGTATTCTTCGTTTTTGCATTGTTTGATTTGCATTTTATTCTTCCTTCCTTTGGTAATACTTGAAGGAACTAAAAAGGACAAATAATTTTATACCTAGAGAGAAATATCTGCAATGTTATAGAAAATGAATATAATAAACTACCAAAAAATCTGATGTGGCCAGGCACATGACTGAAATTCTCTGTGTATTTTTGTAGAGGCACTGAAGACGGGATAACACCCGAAATCTAGATCTGCCGATAACAATAAATAATTAATCATCAACTGGGAAGTTTTATTTAATTTACGTTAATTACGTTGATGAAAAAATGGAGTCATTCCTCGCCGTTCTAAATATGAAGTTTCGTCCCGATACCTTTAGTAGTTTTTCCGGAATCGTCGCCACAAAAACGGGTACACACACACACACATACACACACACACATACACACACACACACATACACACACACACACACACAGACATTTTTACTTTATCATACGCAGTATGTAAAGTACTGTAATCATGCCAAAAAGATTTTTTGAGATTTTAGCGGAAATATGTCTTTTTGGGTCCCCTGAACATTTTTGACCAAGGTACAAAAAAATGTCTGTGTGTGTGTGTGTGTGTGTGTGTGTGTACCCGTTTTTGTGGCGACGATTCCGAAGAAACTACTAAAGGTATCGGGACGAAACTTCATATTTAGAAGTTTCATAACCAAACTTAGAGCTGAAAAGCTTTCTGTTGAAAAGGGTCCAAAGGAACTGGAGGTTTAGTCTTAGCATTTTTGAAAGATTTTGCAAATATTCCGCCATTTCTGGAATTTCGTCGAAATAGTTAAATAATAAATTAAAGATGAGGAAATTCTGAATAATGTATGACTATGACATTTTTTGGTACAATCAATAGTTTAGCTGCATGAGCAAATTCTATTTCATCGAAATCGGTCGTACTGCATTGAACCTAGTAGCCAGGATTTGTCAGATTTTTTGATTATAATGACAGTAGGTGTCAAAACGCTAATGTCTTGACAATAACTTCTGTCAATATAAGCTGCGTTCGGATATTGTAATACACCCAATAACACGTAAGTGTCATTTGGACGGTGTACCCGGTGTAAACGGAGTACAATATCCGAACGCAGCTTTAATCGACAAATCTGTCAAGTTCTACTAATTTTATTTTAATGCCGACATGGCCGATCTCGATCAAATAGAATCTCATGCAGCTAAACTATTAATTTTATATATAGTATGATAAAGTCATGTGCCTGGCCACATCAGATTTTTTTGAACCTTGGTCAAAAATGTTCAGGGGACCCAGAAAGACATATTTCCGCTAAAAACTCAAAAAATTTTTTTGGCGCGATTACAATACTTTACATACTACGTATGATAAAGTAAAAAAAGCTGTAAAAGTAGAGTTAAAAGTAACATCGCTGGTTATTGGATACCAGCTAAATTTCTGTATTGTTTTTACAGAATTCACATATTCCACAAACATATTCCTGTGAAATTAGAACAGTATCACCTTCATTTTATAGGGCATTTTTTAAATTTCACAGGAAAGATACTTTAATAAAAATAAATACTTCACAGTAGTAAGTAATATTCAATCATTAAACTACGTTTCTTTATCGATTTGTATCTGGGTACTTGAAATACGTTACACGTTTTTCTGTACGCAAAAAAATACTCGAAAGGATATTCTATATTTTTTTTGGTAGGGTTCCGCCAGGTTCCCACCCTATTTAAAGGGTTCCGCAAGAGTAGGAAGGTTGGGAAACGCTGCTCTACACGCTGGTGCAGTAGTACGCTCATATTTTAAATTGTTACCTCGTTTGGAAGATATATGAGCCAAACATCTCTAAGTGGGCAATGTGTGCCGTTGGTTGCAACACCGCAAGGAGGTTGGGGCATATTTATTACCACCTATGTGTATCTGTTGCAGTGCTTGAGTTAGAGCACCGCAGCGCAATTTAATTTGCACCCCGACAGTCAAATTTACGTTAATCTGCAATGAAGTTAATAAGTAACAAAAAGTAGCTATCCGAAACGATTGAGAAAAGTCAAGAACGTATGAATAAATAAAAACCCTTAATGTGAACGTCTGCAGCAGTTAAGGCTTCTACTTGAGGATCTGAGGGAAATCTCCCTAGGGGGCGTATTTTTTTGCGTATCTTCAGTCGCTCCTAGGACCAGTCATCCATCTGGTGTCCCATAAAAGTTGCAGACGGCGTGTATATACCCCCGTTGTTATAAAATATTGCCGTCTATACGTTCTGCCTTCGACTATAGTATGTAAAATGCAACAGATCGCAATCCCACTCACCCTGTATACTTTAAGCGTTTTGCAACAAAACGTCCCCGAAGACAAGGGCAAGCAGGGAGACCCCGCATAAAAAATATAAATAAGAAATACAAAAGTTTGCGACGTCCGCATATAAGTTTTGGCGCATGGTGCGGTCTGATTCTTCAACCCCCGGGTCTCATGAGGCATCTGTTTTATATAGGGCGTCATATTGCGGCCAGACTGCCATCAATTGTCTCAGTGGACCCCACATTTGATCTGCTATGGTGAGGTAAATCGCTTCACCACAAGAACTAAAGGCTATTTTACACTACACTACTTTCGTCTTTTTCCATAAAATTCTTTTGAGTAACTAAAAAAAAAGTTCTAAATACTATTATAGTTGAAAATTCTGTGCTATTATATGTCTTAACTTTTTCTTATAATAGACGCATGCGCAGTGGAAGCATTTGTAATGTTTGCCAACAGTGTCAACATGAGACATTTTGTTTTGTGTCGACATACTGCAGTAATGTATACGTTTAACTTTACAGTGACGCGCTACACTGATAAACCTGAAAAGGTAATTTTACCGTGTGAATCGGTGGTCATTTTTAACCTCCGATAATCGAACGGAAAATACTATGTGGTTTGTAATATTACTTTGAGCTAATAAATTTACTTCTCATATGAAATGATGTTTCCGATGTGTACGGTTTTATATAATATACTTTTGTAAGTAAAATTACTGACGTTCAGTAAATTTACCGTAAACACGGAATTGCAATTAATTGTTGTACAAAAACTTTCTGCATCTTTAATATTAGATTTGTCCAAGCAACTGCAAAACCAGTTAACAATCAGTACTTTTGTGATGGGCCACATATGTTGCTATGATAACTCCATTATAAATACCAATGAAACATTATCTGGTTTCTCACAAAAGAACTGTTTGTAAACTGGTTTTGCGACTGCTCGGATATACCTATAGTGTCAACTGTAAAATCACTAGTAAAATCCTATTAATGTGGAGATCATAAATATAAGAACAAAAAATAATAGAATGAAGTTTTATTATAGTTTTAACAATAAATAACATGTTGAACATATTTATACGTATATATCTACATATTTTTTTATAAATATTTAAAATTTTTAACATTAAATAAATAGAAGTTCTTGACAAAAATGTTCTTTATGTAATCATAAGTAAATGAAATAGAAAAAGAAATAAAACAGGAACCCATGGACTATACTTATCTACATATCGTATAAAAAATAAATCGAATTTCCAATCTGCTTCACAGAGAGAAATACATCTTTTAAATATAAATTAAATCTTATTTCAAGAATATTAAGTTGAATACCTATGGTAAACTTACGTCACACGCTTACTTAGACTGCATCAAAACATTTACTTATTTATTTTCATAATAAGTTTGATCACCTTTCAGTGGATTTGGTTTTATCGTTATTCGTTTTTGAACCCTGATTTAGAACAATTTTTAAAAAGCTAAACCGTCTCTAGAGTAAGAGAACCTGGGGATAATCCAACCACAGCATATAACATAGTTCAAAATGTGTCACCTGAAATCAAAATAAGAAGTACATGAGTCATATATCATATACAGGGTATAACAATGTCAGCAGCTGCTTTCCTTTGAGGTACAGTGTGTGTAAAGTTATTAATGAGTGTTTGTAGAAAAGTATTTTTTATATTGGTGATTGAATTGATATGTGTTATACATGTTGGTATGAAATTTGCTTGTAAGACCGCATGTACGAGAAAGAACAATAAACAAAATCTTACCTATATGGAGACCACCACACAAGTGCTTTAATTTGTAGAATGTCAGTATCGTCAACACTTGTATCCTAAAAAGAACATCCAATTAGCGAAAGTGGAATTATACTTTGTAGTATATATTTGCAGTCCTCCATAATATACAAAGAGATGAATGTACCTATATTATATCTTTTAATACTATAGAACCATATGGAGCAAATATGCCACACCACACCGATAAAGGATAAGTCACAGAGGCATTAACAGTGTTAAATTTAGTTGTATTTAACAATCGCACTCAATAAAACTATAACTTATCTGCTGTAATCACAACCAATCGGATGGCGAACGGAACTCGAATTGCATGTCCCATTATTGCGCAAGCGCGATAAAAATTATCTCGGTAGCACTTTACCATCTAGAGAGACAAATTGCACGAGCAAAAGGCAATTTACATATCAGACACTAGTTTTAATGTATAGATATGAAATTTTATTCCGTTGAGGTAGTTATTGTTATGAAATTTACAACTTTGTTAGCAAATTTACATGCAGTTTGTACAATTATTGATAAAAGTAACTGCATTTTTAATAATATTAGGAATTTTTGCTTAAAATTTTGGTAAATTTGCTGACAAATAGAGTAGGTTTACTGACATAAATGTAAATTTCATGCTTTGTACAATTGGTTTAATTTATTTAAATTAATTTGCACAACATACTCTAAAATAGTTTTGGCTGCGCCAGGTTGGCTATTCTGAAATAGATAAAGAAGTATGTCTATTACACCCATCTCTTGTCACTTTTAAACTTTTTACCCGTTTTTTAGATGATGTATTCTTCTTATCTTTTTTAATATTATTTTTTTCTTCAATTTCTACTCCCAAAAAAGAAATTACAGATGCATGTTTTCTAAAAAAAAATTCATCTTACAACCGAAGCATTCTCTACGAATGAAACCACCGTGCGCGCCTGTCTCGAACGATTAATAACAGACGAACATAACCCGCTAATTAAAAGAGCGATACGTTTCCTTTAATTAATAATCCGGACGGAATTATGCATGCAATTACTTCTTCCATTGTTCCTGCGATCGGTATTTTACGGCCTCATCGGCGATACAACGTCCAGATGCTTGCCGCTCCGGCGATACCAGTCCTTCTGGCGAGAGACAGCGATCATAACTTACCGAGAAATACTAATAAACATCGCGATAATTATAAGTGTTATTTCCACTGAGTCCTCACCGAGAGGGTCCAGATCGTATCTCTTAATTGCAGGAATGCGAATGTTCCAAGGAAGGAACACGCCTTCTTAAGAGAGATGTATGCTCGCTGCGTACACTGCCGCTCATGGAAGTTCGGACACATAGTAAAACATATAGGAAATAATGATAAAAACACTGATAACGTAGCAATAGGCACCTCTATTTCTACCAAATAGCGAACACATTCTTAACGTTGATTTCCAGTAACATACGACTTCATTAAATGTGCTAATTTAAAATAATTTTTATATTTAATTATTATGCAACCTTTATGCTGTTTTGTAATTGGTTGTTGGGAATTTTCTAGTTTCCATTAAAAAGGAATAAATACGAAATAACAAATAGAGTCATAAAAACTGCATCTCGGACACATGTTGCCAGCCCATTTTTACCAGATTTTTGCATTAAATGCTCGAATTCGTATTCAAACGAGTCTGTGCCTGCAATCTGTAGTTTGCACAAGATAACTCTGTCACGCGGAAGACATCATGCGACGCGAAAAGCCAACAAGCAAGGAACAGCGTTCTGTAATTATCGCTTTTCATCAGGAACGATTGTCAGTTCGTGAAAATGCAAGTTAACGATAAGTGAGTCAACGATAAGTGACACTCTTCACCAATACGAAGAAACATGGAATTTGAATGACGTGTTCGGCCGGGACTATCACGAATAATTTCCCAAGCGGATGAAGAACGATTAAAATTATTTTTTAAACAAAACAGAAAATTGACCGCACCTAAAATCACCTCTGAAGTCAATCGCGATCGTGAAAGACCAATTTTCGTAAGCACAGGGAAACGACGTCTCCAAGCGGAAAATCTGCATGGACGCGTTGCCGTACGCTAACCATTGCTTGGTCGGGAAAATCGTCAGACACTACTGTTTCCAGTCTTCATTTGTCCATCTTCGTAGTGTTCGTGCCCACTGAAGTCGTTTCTGACGATTTCCCCGACGAAGCAATGGTTTCCGTACGGCAACGCGTTCTTGCAGATTTTCCGCTTTGAGACGTCGTTTCCCTGTGCTTACGAAAATTGGTCTTTCACGATTTCGATTGACTTCAGAGGTGATTTTAGGTGCAGTCAATTTTCTGTTTTGCTTAAAAATTAATTTTAATCGTTCTTCATCCGCTTGGGAAATTATTCGTGATAGTCCCGGCCGAACACGTCATCCAAATTCCAAGTTTCTTCATATTGGTGAAGAGTGTCACTTATCGTTGACTCACTTATCGTTGACTTATTTCTTGCTTTTTCACGAACTGACAATCGTTCCTGATGAAAAGCGATAATTACAGAACGCTGTTCCTTGCTTGTTGGCTTTCCGCGTCGCATGATGTCTTCCGCGTGACAGAGTTATCTTGTGCAAACTACAGATTGCAGGCACAGACTCGTTTGAATACGAATTCGAGCATTTGATGCAAAAATCTGGTAAAAATGGGGTCGCAACATGTGTCTAGAGATGCAGTATTTATGACTCTATTTGTTATTTCGTATTTAATCCTTTTTAATGGAAACTAGAAAATTCCGTACAATCAGTTACAAAACAGCATCCATGTTGCATAATAATTAAATATAAAAATTATTTTAAATTAGCACATTAAATGATGTCGTATGTTACCGGAAATCAACGTAAAGAATGTGTTCGCTATTTGGTAGAAATAGAGGTGCCTATTACTACGTTATCAGTGCTTTTATCATTATTTCCTATATGTTTACTATGTGTCCGAACTTCCATGAGCAGCAGTGTACATCTTGTACTCTTGTATCCATATTCTCAATGCAACTGGTTTGATATTTGTATTTTATTGATTATTTTATCGATTATAGCTCATCGATAACTACTGGTATTGCTCGTTTAAGGAAATATAGGACCCAACATCATAAAATAGTATCTTCAGTTTTTGCGAGCTCCTTCAGTCTTTGTATTTCCTTTCTCCGTTTGTTCTACATCCGAAACAATAACGGTTCTTAATTAATGGCCGTGTTTATGTTTTTCTCTACACCGGCCAGATGGAGTTGAAGGCTGCCCTGCTCCTCCAAGGGAGGTTGTTATTTTGGAATGGCGACAAAACGGGTCTTGCGGAGGTCACGGCCTACTACCCGAAAAAATAACAACGCCGACGCGCCGCCGGGGTGCGGAAAAACCGAGGGAAAACAAAGAAAGCGCGTAATTAACGACTGCGCTGGTCTGGTCGTTCGCTGACAAAAACAATCCGGGAAAATACGGGAAAAATACAGTTGTAAGAAAGAACGGGATTAAATATAAGGAATATAATTCCTCTTAATCTCCTTAAAATATGTGATTAATAATTATACAGGCTATATAATTAGCTATCTATTTTTCTGTACTTGATGAGTAATTATTTTTGGTGCTGTGCACGCTACATATTTTCATATGGGAAGTTAATATAGGAAGCCAGTCCAGTGGCGGCGATTGCCAGTGGCGGCGATTGCAATTAGTTTTAATGTCATAGAATGGCCGTAATATTACGAAATTATAATTTATTGAACGGCCTATTATTAAATTATGTGCCATTTTACACAGCTAATTTCAAAATTGTGTACTCTGCTGGCATTACGTACGACGCATTGACCAAAAACAAAAACATTTTTGGACTGCAGCGTATACAGGGTTCAAACATAAGGATAAATTTTTTTTGGAAGTTATACAGTAATAAGTACAGTAATGAGTAATGACGGTGGAGCACCAAAACCAATCTTTTACAAATTATACATTAATTCATTAATAAATTACCGTAGTAAAAAATATCGCATTTCAACTTTAGAACATTTTTTGCCATAACAGAAAAATTATCGAAGATTCTAAGGTAAGATTTCAAAAAGATATTATATTTATATATATTTTTTTGCAAATTGTATTTTGCATAGTTTAAATGCGAAAAATAAATGTTTGCAAAATAAAAATTCCGATCTGCAAATCCAGTAAATATTTTAAAATCATTACATATTCACAACAGAGTGTGTATAAAAAGAAACGTAACCTGTCAATATATAACTCTCTGAAAAGCTGAGAAGAAAAAAAATCTGATGTGGCCAGGCACATGACTTTATCATACTATATATATAAAATTAATGGTTTAGCTGCATGAGATTCTATTTGATCGAGATCGGGCATGACAGCATCAAAATAAAATTAGTAGAACTAGACAGATATGTCGATTAAAGGTGCGTTCGGATGTTGTACTCCGTTGACACCGGGTACACCGTCCAAATGACACTTACGTGTTATTGGGTGTAAAAACTGTAACGGTGTACAATATCCGAACGCAGCTTATATTATTGACAGTAGGTATTGTCAAAACATTAGCGTTTGACACTATCTACACCGTCATTAAAATCACATCTGACATATAATCTGACAAATCCTGGCTACTAGTTTTAATGCAGTATGACCGATCTCGATAAAATAGAATTTGCTCATGCAGCTAAACTATTGATTGTACCAAAAAATGTCATAGACATAAATTATTCAGAATTTCCTCTACTTCAATTTATTATTTAACTATTTCGAGGAAATTCCAGAAATGGCGGCTTATTTGCAAAATCTTTCAAAAATGCTAAGACTAAACCTCCAGTTCCTTTGGACCATTGCCAACAGAAAGCTTTTCAGCTCTAAGTTTGGTCATGAAACTTCTAAATATGAAGTTTAGTCTCGATACCTTTAGTAGTTTCTCTGGAATCGTCGTCACAAAAAACGGGTACACACACACACACACACACACACACACACACACACACACACACACACACGCACACACACACACACACACACACACACACACACACACACACACACACACACACACACACACACACACACACACACACACACACACACACACACACACACACACACACACACACACACACACACACACACACACACACACACACACACACACACACACACACACACACACACACACACACACACACACACACACACACACACACACACACACACACACACACACACACACACACACACACACACACACACACACACACACACACACACACACACACACACACACACACACACACACACACACACACACACACACACACACACACACACACACACACACACACACACACACACACACACACACACACACACACACACACACACACACACACACACACACACACACACACACACACACACACACACACACACACACACACACACACACACACACACACACACACACACACACACACACACACACACACACACACACACACACACACACACACACACACACACACACACACACACACACACACACACACACACACACACACACACACACACACACACACACACACACACACACACACACACACACACACACACACACACACACACACACACACACACACACACACACACACACACACACACACACACACACACACACACACACACACACACACACACACACACACACACACACACACACACACACACACACACACACACACACACACACACACACACACACACACACACACACACACACACACACACACACACACACACACACACACACACACACACACACACACACACACACACACACACACACACACACACACACACACACACACACACACACACACACACACACACACACACACACACACACACACACACACACACACACACACACACACACACACACACACACACACACACACACACACACACACACACACACACACACACACACACACACACACACACACACACACACACACACACACACACACACACACACACACACACACACACACACACACACACACACACACACACACACACACACACACACACACACACACACACACACACACACACACACACACACACACACACACACACACACACACACACACACACACACACACACACACACACACACACACACACACACACACACACACACACACACACACACACACACACACACACACACACACACACACACACACACACACACACACACACACACACACACACACACACACACACACACACACACACACACACACACACACACACACACACACACACACACACACACACACACACACACACACACACACACACACACACACACACACACACACACACACACACACACACACACACACACACACACACACACACACACACACACACACACACACACACACACACACACACACACACACACACACACACACACACACACACACACACACACACACACACACACACACACACACACACACACACACACACACACACACACACACACACACACACACACACACACACACACACACACACACACACACACACACACACACACACACACACACACACACACACACACACACACACACACACACACACACACACACACACACACACACACACACACACACACACACACACACACACACACACACACACACACACACACACACACACACACACACACACACACACACACACACACACACACACACACACACACACACACACACACACACACACACACACACACACACACACACACACACACACACACACACACACACACACACACACACACACACACACACACACACACACACACACACACACACACACACACACACACACACACACACACACACACACACACACACACACACACACACACACACACACACACACACACACACACACACACACACACACACACACACACACACACACACACACACACACACACACACACACACACACACACACACACACATTTTTTTGTAACAAATTTTTTGGCACGATTACAATACTTTACATACTGCGTATGATAAAGTAAAAATTCAATTATATGTTTCAGGAAATGACATCAGCTACAAACTAGAAATACTTTATCTTACTAGTGGACCTGTAGACCGCCTATTTAGGTTGATCAGTTAATTGGGTAGATCGCAGGAATCAATTGACAGCATATGTAGAAGGATGCCTCAAAAAAACACAGTTGCCACCGCCAATAAAATTAGGATTAATAAATGTTGAAAATTGGGTACATAACCTGCCATGAGGTACCAATTTCTCACTATTTGGCGAGTTTGTCGTCAAAATAAATTGTGATAAACATTTGTCCCATGTGTCAGCCTAACAACTACAATCTTTAGTTTACCCTCAAAACTTTCCTTTATCCCTAAGGTAAAGATACTATTTTTGGAGGGAAACCGCCCAAATGTGAGAGAAAATCCCCCAATCTGGCAACAGTGCACTGCTTTTTTATATAAACGCATGTGCTTGGCCAAGCAACTACAGTATACCGTATATAGATAACATTATTGAAAAAATTATTGAAAGATTTGTTATTTTTTTTCTTTCAGTTCATATGAAAGATGCTTGTCATTTGAAGAAAAAATGTTAGATTTATTTTTCCCAATACCGTGAACCATGACTTAAATGAACTACAAAAATAAGCTAAATTTGTTCAAATTACTCAATTTTATGAAGTGCGGAAGACCTAAACGTTGCAATAGCATAAAATTTTTGATATTTTATAGTTCTGGTTTTTGTTTTGATATTGGACAAAAACTATACAGCCAGATGCTCAATTTTTAAATAAAAATAAAACATAAAATGTTAAATTTGTATACCAGTGTCTACCTTTCCTCCTTCGTAAAAGAAACGGAAAGTATGTTAGAGTACCCTCGTCAAGCAAGAGCACATAATAAAATAATGTGAAAATATTTAATTTAAAATTTATTTATGTCTACTATAAACCAAAAACTCAAGAATAAGTATCAACATTTAAAGTAATCATTGAAGAACCCTAATTAATTATTTTATAACTAAATAGTATTATTTACAACACAATATTCATATTTGAATTTTAGAACAAAGTTGGATTCAATGCATAATTTTCAATTTAGTTAACAAATGAAATTGATAGAAATCTTAATGATAGATCTAGTAATAATACAATAGGTATATAATACCCAAAACTAATACCTAAAATTAATATTATCTAATCTTGAGATGATTTAACCCATTTAATTGTTTAAGATTTATCGCCTGCACCTCACTGACAAAAATGCATTTGGTTGCCGTGACCACATGAACTAAATTATTACATATTTACAAAAATTTAACGTCATACCGAAAGATATCAAAATTTGCATACCACTTGATATGCTCATTCAAATTTATTTGAATTCATAGGTATTAGAAGGCTTGCAGCTAGAGAGGGCTTTACCACCCATCTCCAATAAATCATTCAGAAAACAATGAACTAAAATTATTAGTATTTTTTTATACGCTCACGTAAACATTAAATTCCATACCAGTTAACTTCATGTGGTAAACTGAGTGACGTATGCTATAAGTTACCAGACAGACCTATATCTATTTTTAGTAACCTTGCGTCATAGCCAAATCTAAAGTACAGGTAGGCAAAATATATCCCTTTACTGTCAACAATGATTATTATCGACTGCGGCCCCTTGGTCTCTCCGGTACTCCCTTAGTACGCCCAATATCTTTTGGGTCAAGTTTTTTCTTAAATAAATAATTGTTTGCCACTTTGTTATGGTAGCTTGTCTACGCAAAGCAAGTTGCTATTATTCGGAAAGACCTTGAACCATTTCCACTGCGTGTGTACTCTTTTCATCATACCATGTTACCTGCAAAAATATTAAATTAACAAAAGCTACGCATTCTAAACTCAAAACTAACCTCAATGTTGCCAACAAATTGATGAATTCCATGTAATTCTCTTACTGTATTTTAATTTAATCTGGAGAAACCATTAGAAAGAACCACGGGCAGTTCAAAGTAGTTTGAAGTGGGTGATCAGCCTTTGCAACAAAATTTTGCTGGGACCATATTCCGAGCCATTGGAGGCTTTTTTCAGGCGCCTCTATCAATTCCACACCCTATTGATCTTCTACTACTTCTTGGTCTTGCAGCTAAATTTTGTATAGTGTTCATCCCTTCCTCTGTGCCTTCCTCCATGTGTTCATCCAAACTTATGTATAATTATAGGTTATATAACGATATTTCACGCCCGCTAGGGGCGCTAGTAGCAGAAATATCTTGTGGCGCCATCTAATATGTAACCTCTCAAGAGTTGTATTCGTATTCGGTTAAAATAGGTTCTGAGCGGTGCTTTCACGTTGGGTTTGAGACGCGAACTTTTCACAAATAACATTCATTGGATCGATACACATTCTTCGAACAAATATTAACGCAAAGGCAAATAATCACGAATTAATAATTATTATTATACGTACAACATTGTTATAGGTTTCTCAAACATTATTTGTGGGTACGGACTACGGAGTTTGTGCTTTAGGCCCCCGCAGATAATGAAATCGCTTAGCTTTGTACATACCAATGTGAATAGGTTATGGTTGCGTTTTTGACGTTTCTAGCTCGCAGCCATGACGACGCGGAATAAACAGCTACTGAAATGTTGAGGTCCTTTCACCAAAATCGCTCGCGTTTCGGAAAATTTTGAACCAAAAACACCCGAGAGGTCGTTTTTCGTCGATTTCGAAAACTCACGCAACGTAGAATGGTCCATGCGGGGGGACAGTCGCGCTCCGCGCGACTGAAATGCGTTCCCCATTTTTTCCATAAGCAATTAAGAATGGACTTTCTGGCAGGTGAAACACCGATTTAAAATCGTTCAATTGCGTTTACTTAATATAGACTAGTGGACCTGTAGACCGCCTATTTAGGTAGATCAGTTAATTGGGTAGATCGCAGGAATCAATTGACAGCATATGTAGAAGGATGTCTCAAAAAAACACAGTTGCCACCGCCAATAAAATTAGGCTTAATAAATGTTGAAAATTGGGTACATAACCTGCCATGAGGTACCAATTTCTCACTATTTGGCGAGTTTGTCGTCAAAATAAATTGTGATAAACATTTGTCCCATGTGTCAGCCTAACAACTACAATCTTTAGTTTACCCTCAAAACTTTCCTTTATCCCTAAGGTAAAGATACTATTTTTGGAGGGAAACCGCCCAAATGTGAGAGAAAATCCCCCAATCTGGCAACAGTGCACTGCTTTTTATATAAACGCATGTGGTTGGCCAAGCAACTACAGTATACCGTATATAGATAACATTATTGAAAAAATTATTAAAAGATTTGTTATTTTTTTTCTTTCAGTTCATATGAAAGATGCTTGTCATTTGAAGAAAAAATGTTAGATTTATTTTTCCCAATACCGTGAACCTTGACTTAAATGAACTACAAAAATAAGCTAAATTTGTTCAAATTACTCAATTTTATGAAGTGCGGAAGACCTAAACGTTGCAATAGCATAAAATTTTTGATACTTTATAGTTCTGGTTTTTGTTTTGATATTGGACAAAAACTATACAGCCAGATGCACAATTTTTAAATAAAAATAAAACATAAAATGTTAAATTTGTATACCAGTGTCTACCTTTCCTCCTTCGTAAAAGAAACGGAAAGTATGTTAGAGTACCCTCGTCAAGCAAGAGCACATAATAAAATAATGTGAAAATATTTAATTTAAAATTTATTTATGTCTACTATAAACCAAAAACTCAAGAATAAGTATCAACATTTAAAGTAATCATTGAAGAACCCTAATTAATTATTTTATAACTAAATAGTATTATTTACAACACAATATTCATATTTGAATTTTAGAACAAAGTTGGATTCAATGCATAATTTTCAATTTAGTTAACAAATGAAATTGATAGAAATCTTAATGATAGATCTAGTAATAATACAATAGGTATATAATACCCAAAACTAATACCTAAAATTAATATTATCTAATCTTGAGATGATTTAACCCATTTAATTGTTTAAGATTTATCGCCTGCACCTCACTGACAAAAATGCATTTGGTTGCCGTGACCACATGAACTAAATTATTACATATTTACAAAAATTTAACGTCATACCGAAAGATATCAAAATTTGCATACCACTTGATATGCCCATTCAAATTTATTTGAGTTCATAGGTATTAGAAGGCTTGCAGCTTAGAGGGCTTTATCACCCATCTCCAATAAATCATTCAGAAAACAATGAACTAAAATTATTAGTATTTTTTTATACGCTCACGTAAACATTAAATTCCATACCAGTTAACTTCATGTGGTAAACTGAGTGACGTATGCTATAAGTTACCAGACAGACCTATCTATTTTTAGTAACCTTGCGTCATAGCCAAATCTAAAGTACAGGTAGGCAAAATATATCCCTTTACTGTCAACAATGATTATTATCGACTGCGGCCCCTTGGTCTCTCCGGTACTCCCTTAGTACGCCCAATATCTTTTGGGTCAAGTTTTTTCTTAAATAAATAGTTGTTTGCCACTTTGTTATGGTAGCTTGTCTACGCAAAGCAAGTTGCTGTTATTCGGAAAGACCTTGAACCATTTCCACTGCGTGTGTACTCTTTTCATCATACCACGTTACCTGCAAAAATATTAAATTAACAAAAGCTACGCATTCTAAACTCAAAACTAACCTCAATGTTGCCAACAAATTGATGAATTCCATGTAGTTCTCTTACTGTATTTTAGTTTAATCTGGAGAAACCATTAGAAAGAACCACGGGCAGTTCAAAGTAGTTTGAAGTGGGTGATCAGCCTTTGCAACAAAATTTTGCTGGGGAACATATTCCGAGCCATTGGAGGCTTTTTTCAGGCGCCTCTATCAATTCCACACCCTATTGATCTTCTACTACTTCTTGGTCGTGCAGCTAAATTTTGTATAGTGTTCATCCCTTCCTCCATGTGTTCATCCAAACTTATGTATAATTATAGGTTATATAACGATATTTCACGCCCGCTAGGGGCGCTAGTAGCAGAAATATCTTGTGGTGCCATCTAATATGTAACCTCTCAAGAGTTGTATTCGTATTCGGTTAAAATAGGTTCTGAGCGGTGCTTTCACGTTGGGTTTGAGACGCGAACTTTTCACAAATAACATTCATTGGATCGATACACGTTCTTCGAACAAATATTAACGCAAAGGCAAAAATAATCACGAATTAATAATTATTATTATACGTACAACATTGTTATAGGTTTCTCAAACATTATTTGTGGGTACGGACTACGGAGTTTGTGCTTTAGGCCCCGCAGATAATGAAATCGCTTAGCTTTGTACATACCAATGTGAATAGGTTATGGTTGCGTTTTTGACGTTTCTAGCTCGCAGCCATGACGACGCGGAATAAACAGCTACTGAAATGTTGAGGTCCTTTCACCAAAATCGCTCGCGTTTCGGAAAATTTTGAAGCAAAAACGCCCGAGAGGTCGTTTTTCGTCGATTTCGAAAACTCACGCAACGTAGAATGGTCCATTTAGGGGGACAGTCGCGCTCCGCGCGACTGAAATACCTTCCCCATTTTTTCCATAAGCAATTAAGAATGGATTTTTTGGCAGGTGAAACACCGATTTAAAATCGTTCAATTGCGTTTACTTAATATAGACAAGTAAATCACAGGGCATATTCAATAGTATTTAATATTTATGATTCGGGTCATGGGCCTTCAAACACGCCAAACATACGTTTCAACCCTCTTAAAATCTAAAATCTATTAGGCTTTTTTCACTATTTTTCTGTCTATCTACCGACAATTTTTCGTACATTTGCAAAAAAAATTATTCGTATCACCTAAAAGCGCAAAATCGACCACTTGAGTCGAAACAGATTTAAAAAATGTTGGATTGGTCTGAAATCGTCTAACTTCCGTTTTATTTGACAGCGTAACACCCTTTTTCTGAAGCACGTTCAAAATTTATAGCCATTTAGAGAATATTATATTGTATCGAACAGACAGCGATCCAATTTCCAATTTTCCCTTTCTCCATTCTAGTTTCAATTCTCCGTGCGTATGGAGTGGAGGGATCAGGTGAGTCGAATAACAGTATCTCCTCTGAGATAGGGGTGTATCCCCATTTGGGGCGTTATTTTTTAATTCCATTACCGAAGGACAGGTGGCAGGACAGTACCTATACGATACACGCGTCCCATGTTACCAATGTTCGTACATTCGTATATAGCGAATATCCCGTATATAGTCGAGTATAACCCAGGGCGATTTTCCACGATAACGAGTGGGGCCACTGTTATAATAACCGCAGGTCCGGAGGCCGAATGACTCCCCGGAGTACCCGGAGCGCACCCTGGTTATAATATCCGTGCACACTGACTTTTTTCGCTCTTCGGGCGTTATACTGTGGGAGATAACAAGTGGATATTACCACCAAAACGAGAAATTAAGCCAATTCATAAACGCATAAACTCGAATAAAGAAATAAACTGCCAAAACGGCCATTCAGGGCTGAAGTAAATAAAGAAGAGGTTACGTTTTTTGGTTAAAATTTGTAACTCCTTGCGGATAAAAACGTTTTTAAACAAATTTTATTTACTTTATGATTACCTAATATAACATTTATTGGATCTCGATCAAATAGAATCTCATGCAGATAAACTATTAATTTTATACATATACAGGGTGTTAGTAAATAAGTGCGACACATTTCAGGGGGTGATTCTCTGTATGAAAAAATAACGACTGTTTGCTATATAAACGTATGTCCGCAAATGCTTAGTTTTCAGTGATACGGGGTGTTAAAGTTTTTCTTAAAAAGTGACGATTGAATCTTGTGTCAAAAAATTTAAAATTTTATTAGTGTTATTTTCTGTTATTGTTTTAGTTTAATGTTATTGTATTAAACAGTTCTTTAAAAAAATTGAGATCATTAAGATGTTTTATTCTTTTGCATGAAAACTGTGTCCCTTACGAAAAAAGGCAGAGAGAGATTTTTTGTCACAAATTGAACGAGGAATTCCAAAATGATTTTTAATTTGAAATAGCCCATTGGCGTACCATTTTTTTCTTTAAAAAAATGATATCATTACTCGTATGCGCGCTAATGATGAACATAATATTCTTGATTGCATGTCAAAAATGCGCAATAACTAGGTACCTCTTAAAACCCATTAAATTTCATTTGCATATCTTGACCGGTTTCAGATCAATAAATAAATCGTCATAAATCGTCGTGTTATTGGGTGTAGAAAGTGTGAAGGTGCGTTCCGATTGGTGGCAATGGTTGGTAATGTCGGTGGTAGCAGACGAAATTATAGTGTTTCTCACATGTCGTGATGGTGACACATATTAGTTTGCATGTACATAAACTTGAGTCACTAGCAAATTCTATTCGAAATACTATAATGGCGTCTACTACCGCTGCCATTAGCGCTAATGAAAACGCACCTTAACGGTGTGCAATATCCGAACGCAGCTTGTATTGACAGTAGTATTGTCAAAGCATTAGCGTTTGACACTATCTACACCGTCATTAAAATCACATCTGACATTTAATCTGACATATCCTGACTACTAGTTTTAATGCAGTACGACCAATCTCGATGAAATAGAATTTGCTCATGCAGCTAAACTATTGATTGTACCAAAAAATGTTATAGTAATAAATTATGCAGAATTTCCACTATTTTAATTTATTATTTAACTATTTCGACGAATGTCCAGAAATGGCGGCTTATTTACAAAATCTTTCAAAAATGCTAAGACTAAACCTCCAGTTCCTTTGGACCCTTTTTAACAGAAAGCTTTTCAGCTCTAAGTTTGGGGGACCCAAAAAGACATATTTCCGCTAAAATCTCAAACATTTTTTTTGGCACGATTACAATACTTTACATACTACGTATGATAAAGTAAAAACTGTAAGCTTAATTACATTTCCAATCAATTACATTACTGAATATTTAATATAAAATCAACAATAATAACAAATTGTTCAACACAACAATCATGATATGACGCGGAAATCAAAAATTACTACAAAAATCTACATCGGAATTTAGCCCGATTACTGTAGATTATCTAAATTTTCCATTGTGGCAAACTGATTCTTCAAGTCATTTGGCTATCTGAGTACATGTTTATGTCACTTTCAATTAAACTAAACCATAGAACTAAAATAATTTTGAACGGCTAGATTCGCATTATCGACTACTGTCCAACTTTACTATATCTGTTTATTGAAAGATGAGATTACAGAAATACGCTGTACGATTTCAACAACAGCAACAGCGGATTCGAGGCGTCCATTTCAATTTCGCTTTCGACATCGTGCACGGCTGGTACGCTGAACCCAGCAATTACCATCTTCGAGGCAACCGACCATCAATTGTCTTCGTGCCGGTCGTTTTTTGCGGCCCCGTCGGCGGTCAGAATAGAGACATCAACGCCAACTGAGAAACGCCAATTATTAATTGCGAGCCTCTGCCCGTAGATATCCAGCACGACTTTCTGTCGTTCATTTATTCCACGACATTATAATTAATACAGATGCCTTTTTTTTTCCGACGAATTATTTTTATTTAATTTTTGTCTTAAGGTATGTACAATATAACATTTATTTCGATCTGTATAGTGATAAACAAGACATTTCAGATTTGGCCAAGCTGAAAATCAACGTTGACGTTGTATATTCAAAGTAAAACAAGCATAAATCCATTAGACGCAGCCAGCTGAAGCAAAAAAGAATATATACCACATCTCTGCAATGTGACCGCGATCAAAGGAGATGGTTTCGGTAGGGTTAGCCAGCGACATCTGGATCTAAATACGTGCCGATGCCGGTAATAGCACGAACGTGTCCGACCAATTTCTCTCCGGCCTGACATTAGCAACCTAATTTGCCTAATAGCGCGTGACAGTTCAAACGAGCATTCAAGCGAAACATTCCATAAGAAAATACATACATGCAAATGTTTTTATTAGTCTAAAACAGGCGTCTTTAACTGGATTTTTGTCTGCCTGACTCTGCCCCACCACAATTTTTTATTTTAATTTAGCTTTAAATTGTTTAAACTTGGAGTTACAGGAAAATTACATACAACGTTAAACTGTTGTTAAAGCTAACTTGGTCTGCATTTTCAACATAAAATGTTAAATGGGTGATAGTCAATTTGACTTCCTTTGTCATCAACTGAGCTGTGAATGCTTCGAGGACAATTTAAATAAACTTTCAGCAGTTTGAAACATGAAAAATTACTGAAACGGGTTGTTTTCTTAAAAAGCCTCAAGCACGTTGATTTCGTTAAAACTTTTGAAGTATTGATAAATATGGAGAACATGTATTATCTGAATGGAATATGAAAATGCGTTTTTTATAGAATTATATGCCCTGAATACAATTCTGACTAAAAAAATTTATCTAGCGTAAGGTTTTCACAAAAAATGAAGTTAAAATATCAAAAACTGATACCAATCGATAGCTTATATGATTCCCGTCATGGGCGTATCCAGGGCGGGCGGGCAAGGGGGGCAGCTGCCCCCCTTTCGTATTTTTGTATTATGTTTATTACATAGCAGTCTTGCCCTTATGGACACTAGGGTGGTTATTTTTATTTAGAAAGCAACGATCCCCTCCAAATCGTTTCCAAATCAAAAAAAAAGTGGACAGGTATTTTTTTTTCGAAATTTTGGTCATAATCCTTCATTCCTCGAAACTCTCTCACTTAAATCGCAAAACTAAAAATACCACACTGTAGCAGACAAAATTTACCATCAAGAAGATTCGGAAACCTAACAAGAAAATGAATGGTTAATTTCGTATAATTGTTTGAAGAATTCTTTTGCTTCGATCTGTCAGATGACATTAGAAATACCCGTTCTAATGTCAATCGATTGTTTGATGATTGTCGGTTAACATCGGTTGACGTGGAATCGCCAAAAATTAGTTAATTAAGAAAAAAATTAAAATTAGTAATATTGATTATGCTAAATTAACCGTTCATTTTCTCGTACAGGTTCCCTAATCATTTTGATAGTATATGTTGTCCGCTACAATGTGGTATTTTTATTTTTGCGATTAAGTAAGTGAGATTCGAGGAATGAAGGATTAAAGACTGACAGGCACAATTTTTCAATGGTTTTTAATTAATTACATATTTTCCTATTAACTATTCAGTTTTATTGCCTGCATTTAATCTTGTTAAGGAGCAAGTATACCCCACTAATGCAAATTTTTGTTAGTGCTTGGAGAAAAACTATTTGCATTGGAAACTAACCACAGGAGATATAGGACGTAAAAAGCACATGAAACAAACGGTAAACTCAAGGGTGTCTTAGAAAAACCAATTTTTTTCTAAATCGCGGCTTCGAAATCACGTAAAAACGATAAATAACTAAGTTCATAGGTAAAACCTTTCTATTTTTTATGTTCTATTTTGGAAAGTCATTTTCATAAAATAATAATGTACAGCAAAAAAAATAATGTCGTTATTTAATATTTTATTACTTTTATATACTTTCCAATATGCAATACTACATCAGAAAACCACTGTAAAAATTTCATTTCTCTACAACACGTATTAACGCTAGGATTCCGAACCTACGGTACACCTACGGTAGACTAGATCGTTAATACATCGTATATCAAAAATCTAGAATGACTGCACTACTAGGAAATTTGTAATGATTTTTAATTTGCAAACGTTTAACTATGTACTTTTTCTTAAAATGTTGAAAGTTAGTTCACACATATTTTTAGAAAAATTTACAGCGATTCTGATGTACTGGCGCTTCCATAAAAGAAACAACAAGACAACGACATAGAATCAGAATCTGAAGACACAAAACTAGAAATGTTTGATCAAAACGATAAACAAACTTTCCATTCTTAAAAATAGCAGCGTAAGATTGCCAAGAAAGAAAGAAAGAAATTTTTTATCGGCTTAACATATTCTTGTGCGAATTATTGTTTTCAACCCTGAATATCATAAAATCGAAGCGTCCATTTTGTTGGTATTTAATGTCAAATATGTTTCCCAAACAAATACACTGTTTCAGAATGTAATTTGTAAGATTGTATGATGAAATTACACTTTTAGAATTAAAACCTTTGTATAAAATGTGGAAGTATTATTATTTATAAATGCCCAATTATACATCATCGTGCTTTAAAAAAATTATGTTGGTGTCTGGAGCCCTTCCATTATTGTAGATTGTACTCTAGGGAACAAAAAGGTTGTGGACCTCTGGTCTAAACAGTATGCGAAAAAAAGCAAAACACCGACCGCTCGTCGGATAATTTTCATAACGCGACTGTTGGAGGAAAGTTTTTGAAATATGGAGACGGAACATGTCAACAACAGCCATTACGGCGACGGCGGCTTGGGGGCGACTCGGTTGGTATGTAGGTAGTAATTTGCAGCATTCTGTAATGACTCCGGGTACGCGTCCTCCCTTCCCGCCCCACCGCGCGCGACCGGAGTCTCCGGGACGTTAGTACCGCGGCCGACCGACGCGGCGGCGCGGCGCTGGCTGCGGTCCCGAAACCGTCCCGAACTTCCCGAAAACAATTTCAACAACGGAAAAGTTGACGTAAACGTGAAAACGGTTTGCATTATCGACCCCCCCCCCCCCCCCCCCCGCATAATCTACACAATATCCGGTTAAAATAAAACAACACCAAAAGCTCTCTAAAGCTTAGTAAAGTAGTATTTTAATTTCATTTCTATTAAAAATCTGTACTTTAAACTCAAAAACTATGTACTAAAAATAATCGAAACAAGCAAGGATGTGTGTGGTACACCGCTTTTCAAGTGTTAAATTGTTTTCAAAGAAAGGCGCCAATATTACATTAAATTAATATTAGTTTTTCATTGATAAACATGAGTGCGATAAACAAAAAAAGAACTATAATTTTTGTTTAAAAACAGAAAAAATCGTACATTCTATGATAAGAGGTCACTGATTCTGAAATAAATGATGAAGGCGATAAAATGCCACGACCATGTAGACTGTAGACTAATGTAGATGTCACAGTCCAGATAATAATCTCATGAGTAGTGTACGGAATTATAAGCATTTATTTTTGGAAACAGTGGCGGATCGCGTATAGGCACTGTGGAACTGCAGCACCCCCTATTATTTCCACTTAATATTATGGATAACATTTAATATAATGTGTCCATTTTCCTTTAATTCCTTCTTTATACTTGTACAAAGTATAATCCTTAAATCTTAGTAGCCGTCCCCCAGATAAAGAGAGCACTGTTGTTCCCGCAGTGCCGACCCTGACGTGCTGGTGAACGGTAGTTTTACAAACTGCAGATGGCATATCAAAAGGCAATACGTATTTTACAACAATTACAGTGCTTTCAATGAAGAAAAATTCCTCAGTTTTCATCCAGAGACCAAGGATAAAATTATTGACATTTTCGCGCAAAGTAAAACAAGAAGAATGGATTTAATTTTTACTACGCTCTTAACTTCACTTGTTTGGTTGCTACATTTAAATCTTGTAATCGATATTTTACCGACTTCCCATTGTCCAACCGAGTTAAATTTTTTCATGTGGACGATTTCTGGTGACATTGTAATTTTTAGTGAATTTTTTTAAACCGTAGTTTTTAGAAAATGTGTTTTTCACATAAATTGATTAATGAATGTAACTGTAACAATTTAGATTAAAGTATATAAGAAATCCGTTTTCATTCCCTAAATTCTTTTACGATTTCAACAAATTTCTGAATACATTTTCGTTTTTTTTTCCTTTTACTGAATATTTTTTAAAACAATGACAAAGCATTTTCTGGAACAGCACCCCCACTAATATTAGCTACGAGCCCCCACTGTTTGGAAAATAAGCGCTTAAAACAAGCACGAAAAATGAGAAAGATAGCACACAAGCGTTAAGGAGCTCCTACACGCAGTGCCAACGTCTCGCCAACGTTGGTGATGTGACGCGCTGCGCGTAGTGTGCGCATTCACTTCGCCAACATTGGCCAACGTTGGTATTGGGCGGGCGCAAGGTATTTCTGTGTATCGTAGAAGGCTCGTAGCGTCCCGTAGAGAATTAAAAATGAACAGTGCAGACGATATCATTGCTGTTGCCGCAGCTCCCATTATTTTAAGCAGTGCATTATTGCTTAGAATTAAAAAAAGGAACCCTCGAAAGAGGACACTGTTTAATAAGGTTGTTAAATATTAAACATGTTGTTCAGTCATTATTTATACAGTACGTTCGAAAATATTAAATACATTAAGGAATACAAATATACAGCAATACAGGAAACAAAATTATTTAGTTTTTATATTTGCCACGTGACATTAAAAAAATCTCCCTTTTTATTTTCTTTATGTTTCAAGCAACAAATGCGGAATATAATGGGATAAGATCTGATACACTGAGTGGTCTATATTTGTATGCAGGACCCTGTTAATTTGTGTCGTTTCTTTATATAAATATTTCATTTCAGTCAAATCGATGAATTCATAATTTTGATTTAAAATATAATTTATATAATAAAATTATTTATAATAAGATACAAAGAAAAATTGAGAACCCTTACATACACGGAGTTTCAATTATATAAATATTAAAACTCCGTGTATGTATATTATGTAGGTATATTTATTATCAACCCAATATTTTTAGTAACAGATATACTTTTTGATATTTTTCTGATAATCAAAATAAGGAAAAGCATCCAGTATAGTTTTTAAACTTTCTTGAATACATTAAATACATCAGATTATTTAAATTTTCCGCTTAAAACTAATCTATAAATTGTTAATTAATAAATAGTTAATTGTTGTTGATTATATAAATGCAACTTTGTTTGATTGTAGTCAAGATTGTAGGGAAGAGGGTTGACCGCAGTCCTTGGACCCCTATACCGTATGACTCCCCAGCGTGTGTAGATTCATATCCCGCTTCCCTCCAACCCCCTCCCTCACCTTTCCCACCCCACCCTAGCGAATAAGGTTGACCGCAATCCCAGAACCTAAATACCGTATGCCTCCCCATTGTGTGCGAATTCATTTTTAAAATTTTAATGATGACGTCATTTCTGGAAAACCCGGAAGTCATACTAACCTCAAGACCATCCCATAAATTGGCTTTTTCTGTCTATTAACACAACGTTCATTCCTTCGGCGTCAAAAGACAAAAAATAAACAAACGTACCTATGCCGTGGGTCACCCATTATAACGACTTCAATATTGTCTTCAGAATATTATTTTATTGCTTGTTAATTTATTGTAACTATAAGGTTAATATAATGCTTATAAGAACCATAATTATTGTGAATAAATTTACAAAATATTAAAAAAAGTTTTCATGTTTTTATATTTGGGCAATCAGGCATTTGGGCAAATAATAAATCATCATTGTCCTTAAAGTACGTACAAACATAAATAATGCAGTATATATGATAAAACATTGATAGATAACTAAACTTTTGATCGGTAGTACGTACAATGCTAAAACAGAATGAAATAAAGCGGACAAGGTCGACATATTGGCGATGTGCATTGGCACAGTTGGGTCCCGCTACGCGAAGCACTCCGATAGCCAATGATGGCCCCTATTGGCACTGCGTGTGGGAGCACCTTTATAAGAATACGTATCACTTGTATTATTTTTGTATATATGCATTTATTAGCACACAAACATCATATAGGCAAAATAAAAATAGCGCCAAATGCTTTATTTTTTTCTGAATTCGTGGAGATCCTTAAGTTTTTTAAACTGCTTACATTAAAACTATCCAAGCAAAATCCTTTGTATCCGCACTCTATGCCAATAAGTGTCTGAAACATTTTAAATACTTTACACACACAAACCAATCTGAACCGTAAATAGATTAATTACCGAGAAGTGTTTGCTCGCGAAACATTCCCGAAAAACAGATTTGTATACCTACGTTTTTCTTTATTTACATTGTATAGCATTTTCGTCAACAAACTTTTAATTGGCGTGGTTCTTTAATACTTTTAGCAAGCATACTGACGAAGAAAACTTTTCACGAGAAAAAATAAATAACAGAAATAACACGATTTTTTTTTTATTAAATAAATCATTGTAAATATAAACTGTTTGTTAGCGAGTGGGTGCAACGCCATATGTATTGTATTGTACATACGTGGGGCATGAACAACAAAAGGACTTGTTGAACATACAACACACTTTCACACTAACAAATTACGTTTGAATTTATGGCCCGACGCGGATCAGATGTATATGTATATGTAAGTAAGCGAAACCGGATGTAATAAATCTTGCGACAATAACGTGTGCGTCCTGCGTACGGAATTACGTACAAGGATCGTAACTCACTCTCTTTAGGATGACTGCGGATCTAGGTTGTTATTAATACGATTTTAATCCGCCTCGTACTGGTGTGATGCGTCACCCGAATATCGAATTACTACATTGAAATATACGGCGCGCTTTATTAAACTCATTGGATAACATTTTGAATATTCGGAAACTTGAATTTATTATTAGATTATATCAGAATTGATTTTCCTTTTATAGCCTAATGTCAAAGTAGTAAAAAGTAGTCATTTTTTGTACATATATTTTGTACCGACGATAACGTATTCATACACATACAGAAGGTATGTTTTCTACAGGGCCTTTCAACTACAACAAATGGTGATGGATCACCACCCTTACAAAGAGCCATTAACGGACGTCTATGGCGATAGCGTCGACAAGTAAAGCGTTTAAGAATTTTGTGGTAAGGGTAAGGTCCAGGATCTCCCTCTGATGTGGTTATTAGTCACCTATTGTGTTACCCGACGTATTATTTTCTTCGATTATTCTTTTTCAGCAACAGTTGCTACAGAAAATTGTTTATAATTTTTGCAAAAATTCTTACTTAAGTTTCATTTTTGTTATTTCGATATTACATCCAACGGGCAAGAACATTCTAAACTAATTTTATTCGTTAACTTCAAATGACAATATTACAAGTTCCGAGCTTCTATGACAAAAATTATGTGGTCCCATTAATAGAAAATCAATAAATATACAGAGTGATTTGCAATTCTAGGCGAAAATTTATGCGGACAGGAAACTAAAGTGAAATTTAAAACTTCCTGACTACATTTAATTAAACAAAAAATAATTAAATGTAATTGAATCGATGAATATTCTCAATGAATGCATCCATTAGTTTGCAAGATTTCTTCTGCAAACTATTTAATTCTATTTTAATCTTTGGTTATTAATTTTGGGTTTTTACACCCATCTTCAGACCAGCGTTAATGACATTAAAGAAATATTGAGACAGGTTGAAACATGAAATACATATATATGAAATTACTTGATTTAGGTGATATTACATGAAAAATAGTTGAATGATGAGCGTTGTAATTGAAGATTAATTAAACGTGAAATTTGTCAAATGAAATTAAAAATTAAAAACTAAGATTCCCCGAGAGCTACAAGTGTTGAAACGTTGGCGAACTTAACACAACGGGTATATGTATGCGTTTATGTATTTACTAATGGATGCATTCATTGAGAATATTCATCGATACAACCTAGCATTCGCACTACGATAATTAAATGTAATTGATGCAAGTACTAATTTTGACAACGCAAACAATTTAAAAGTTCTTCACATTTTTTCTTTATAACTTTGTTTTTAGATTTCATTGTCACCTCGAGTTATAAATTACCTTGTATCAGTTCAGTTTTCAACATTGTGTATGTTTGAGCAAGCATTTTTCTTAACAAACTTTAAGAGAAAATATAGAAATCATCTGTTATAGATGAAATTAGTGTGTACAAATATCTTCTACTTGAGTGTTTATGTACACACTTTTTTTCTCAGCACGTAATTATTGTTCTGACTAAAATATTTTATACGACTTTATTATTTATTCAATACATTAAAAAATAAAACATTAATAAAACAATATTTTAAATGGCTCTAACTTCTTAATGAATATTAGCGCATTACCAATAGGTCCATATGAAAATGTTTACTTAGAATAAATGTTTCTTAATTTTTGTATTTTGACCAATAATATATTTTTTTAAATTTTTTATTGATTTTGTTTAATTATTTGTGAAAAGTACCGTTTGTATTCTTTGCTTTCGCATTGTTTGATTTGTATTTTCTGTTTCCTCTTTGGTATTACTTGAAAGAATTGTAATATTTGAAGGAACTGAAAAGAACAAATAAGTTTATATATACCAAGAAAGAAATATATGAAATGTTACAGAAAATGAATGTAATAATCTACAAAAAAGCTGTAAAAGAATACCAGCTATATTTCTGTATTGTTCTTACAGAATTCACATATTCCACATACATTTTCTGTGAAATTACAAAAGTATCACCGTAATTTTACAGGACATTTTTTTTTTATTTTACAGGAAAAGTACTTTAATTTGACTTGTACCTGGCTATTTAAAAAACTGCTTTACACTTTTTTCTCTCTGCAAAAAATACTCGAAATAACATTGGCAAGGACATTGCATATTTTTTGTTTGACTTTTTATGAAATAGAGAAAAAGAAAACAAACTCCGCAAAGAGGCATATTATTCTGTATAATACTCAAGTAGACACTTAGGCAACGAATGCAAGCAAGCAAGCAAGCAGAGCGCTCGAAATTGAACTTTTCCATTTGCTATATCCAAGTTTTGCCGGCGGGGTAGGAATTAAAAGAGCGACGCGCGAGCCCTCTGGCGCTAGCCACGAAAAACACTCGAACGGGCGAACCGCGAGGAGCACGAAAAAAAAATGGTTAAACGCCAAAGAAGCGTGAACTCGCCCCTCTGTCAGATCAAGATTTAAATACCTAGCGAAAATTCGCAGCGCGGCAAATTGAATTAAAAAAGAACTTTATATTTTTTTTTGCGAGAGAAAGAGGACTTTGCAGGGTTGAATTGGAGAGCTTGGGTGGGGGGTGGGGGTATGCGGGTTAGTAATTTTACGTCGTCGACGGCCCTCTTCGAACTTAACACTCCGTAGATAATGCGATAAAAGTATTGCCGCGGAAATAAAAGTGTCCTGTCGGTTCGTTACCATTGAGATTGAGTATTCGTTCGCTCAAAATTCTTCTTCTCCTTCTTTGGTGGGAAAACGAGGGATGGAAGAGAATTACCAAATGAACCGAAGGAGAGTATTACGTCTCCTTTATTTCCCTTTGTATAATTATATATGAAATTATTTCTTTCACGTTTTAATACGTTCGTAAATTCTTCCTTATGAAACAATTTGATAAGATGTTCAGGACATTTTTCCGAATCTATTGGTATCATTTTCAATGGCGGGTGAATCATTTTTCTCCCCAAATGTCAGAACATCCGATGAGCATCATTTGCAAAAAATCAATGCAACATAATAAAGCAAAGTAAAGCTTTTATGTAATTCTAATTTTCAAAGTGCCCACCATAATTTGTCTTGTCGCAATGCATGGACAAACACTTCCGGACACGTAGATACATATGTTATTTGATTTTCTTTAACTTTTAAACAACTTTGAACAAGAAGAACCGAATTTGATGATTTTTTCGGTTCATTGCACAGAAAATCATCAAGATTGCCACATGTTATTACAATTTCGGACAAAAAAATACAGCTTGTACCGGTAGAACCAAAATGGTGATGAACCACTATTTATGTGTTTTGTGGAACATTCACTTTACACAATTTTTTGTACAAGAGTGTACAATAGATTTTATTAAGTTTATTTATAATAATTCTTCGTTTATGCAGAAAAAATTATTTATTATACGTGTTTACTGGAAATTTAATGTACTTATAACTTTAAACACGTGACGGTAGAGGTAATTAGTAATGGGTGCGATTTAAGCGTGCATTATTTAAATAGATATGTGCATTAAAATAAATACTTTGAGCATTAAAATAATAAATATTGTGCATTAAATAAATGTACATATGTTACATAAAAAATTACGTATTGTGCCCTAGATAGGATAGTTGTGCATTAATATACTACATATTGAGCCTTCAATAAATATGTTACATGTTAAAAATGTTATAATGAGCAATATTTTATTTATATTGTGCGCACCAAAATTAACGCTGATTAATGACTCACCCTACATATTCCAGTAAATAAAATTCAATTGTTTTCGACTTCTGATGTCAACGACACTTGTTTTAATGGTAACCCGATATTTTGTGTACTGAAAGAAAGAAAAATCTGATGTGGCCAGGCACATGACTTTATCATACTATATATAAAATTAATAGTTTAGCTGCATGAGATTCTATGTGATCGAGATCGGCCATGTCTGCATTAAAATAAAACTAGTCGAAATAGACAAATATGTCGATTAAAGCTGCGTTCGGATATTGTACTCCGTTGACACCGGGTACACCGTTCAAATGACACTTACTTGTTATTGGGTGTAAAAAGTGTAACGGTGTACAATATCCGAACGCAGCTTATATTGACAAAACAGCGTTTGACACTACCTGCTGTCACTAGAATCAAAAAATCTGACAAATCCTGGCTACTAGTTTTAATGCAGTACGACCGATCTCGATGAAATAGAATTTGCTCATGCAGCTAAACTATTGATTGTACCAAAAAATTTCATAGTCATAAATTATTCACAATTTCCTGTACTTTGATTTATTATTTAACTATTTCGACGCAATTCCAGAAATGGCAGCTTACTTGCAAAATCTTTCAAAAATGCTAATACTAAAGCTCCAGTTAGTACTAAACCACCCTTTTCAACAGAAGGCTTTTCAGCTCTAAGTTTAGTCATCAAACTTTTAAATATGAAGTTTCGTCTCGATATCTTTTGTAGTTTCTCCGGAATCGTCGCCACAAAAAAAGGGTACACACATCTATACACACACACACACACACACACACACACACACACACACACACACACACACACACACACACACACACACACACACACACACACAGACATTTTTTTTGTACCTTGGTCAAAAATGTTCAGGGGACCCAAAAAGACATACCTGTTTCCGCTAAAATCTAAAAATTTTTTTTGGCACGATAACAATACTTTACATACTACGTATGATAAGGTAAGACACTTGATAACTATCGATAACTTTATTTGTTTATGGAATGCTATAAATGTTGAAAATAAAAATAATATATAATATATAAATGTTAGATGATTCATATCACGTCAGATTATTGCGCTTTTTTATATTTCTTCCGGAGGCATCCGCATATCACTTAAAGAATCGATGTAAATGCTTCAACATTTATTACCAAACCTTTAGGATCCAGGATTTAGATTAAGGTTTCCTATGAAGCCATTTTGAAGTTTCTAGAACAATGGGTTTAGGTGGTATAAATTTGTAAAAATTACCTTAATAAATTATCTTTTTACGCGCTTACTATATGTTCGCAATAGGTTGCAGAACTTAATGCACATTATATTCTTTGTGGGGCGCATTATAATTTTCTCATGGTACAATTTAGATTGTTGAATGCCCTTGTAATATTTTCAAATGCTGAGTTATTTATTTTTAAACCATTGGAAATATAATGTTTTCAATGAACAAGTTTTTTTTAAGCTGCTCATTATATTTTTATAGAGGTAACGATTGTATTGCACATTTATTTATTTAAGTGTACATATATATCATGAAAGGAACATTTTTAATATATAAATGCACAATTATTTATTGTGATATAGATTTACATAAATTTATTGCACGTTTATTTGTTTTAATGCACAAGTAATTTTGTTCATTGTTCAAATAGTTTTTTGTATTGGACAAATATTTTTGGTATTGGTCAAATATTTTATCAAATGCTGACAATAAATGTACGTTTTATTTTATTTATTGCACAAATATAAATTTCCAATGCATACATATATGTCGCATGAATGGAAACGAAAATACACAATTGAATTACAACACCATCCAGCAATAGCATTCGCAGTATTCGCACTATCGTTCAACATTAGTGCCCATTAAAAACAGATTGATTTACATAATCACCGAATTGTTTTATCCGCGCATTAACGTAATAATTGGCTTTTAATTGAATAGCGCTACGCGAAACATCCGCAACGCTGCTACTGTACTGATTGCTATCTATGACAATTTGGTGTAGTCGACGGTAACATCGATTAGAAATTTGCTAGACGCTAGTTATGAAGTGAGTTAGAAAGCACGTGAAACTAAGGGTTCTCCAAAGAACCCTAATTAAAAGCTAATTGTTAATTCATTTTTTAATTATCGAGTCTCGCCGTTTCTTCGCTCTTTCCTTTGCGCCATTATTTCGCGGGACTATCGGATCGTTATACTAAATATACAGCGTGCAGAAATGGTGAAAAGTTACGACAGAGAGATATATAGGTTAACGGGGTCTCTAACCACCCACTCACAAATCTACCCGCCGGTAAAGTGAGGGAATAATAATAAAAGAGATCGGCCCGATTTCGGTGCCCGCGTCCCGTCGATAAAGAAATTTTCCCGAGTGATAATTGCCGGGGTTTCGTTTTCCTACGGGATTTTCGGCGCCTCAGTCAGCGGCTCGAATGAATGGGAAAGGCGGGGAACCGGCCGGCCGATGTGGATAATTGCCGGAATTAATTACTAATGCAAATTGACACGGCTAATTGTTCGGCACACCGAATGCGGAGGTTCAATTTTCAACGGCCCAAGTTCTCTGCTTTTTAGTACGATTCCAACTGTTTATTTCCGGGATTTAGTAATTTCGTATTCGGTTAATACTTAATAAAACATCGGACGTATAAAATAAGTAGAATTAGATATCGACTTGATTTAATATAAACGTTGAAATGTCTGGTTGAAATATAAGTGGACTCTTGGGAATTTTTAGTACTACTGACATTCGCTCTACTCATTCCTTTGATGTTTTATGGAAGCGTAAACGTAAAATACGACCTCATTGCCATAGTGTAATTACGTGTTACATACCCAGACTTAAAATACCGATGTAAATTATTTATTTTTTCTGTTCTCTTTTTCTCAGAATAACACTCTTTCTTGAATATCGATTTTAGTTGGGTAGGTAGGCGAAATTGTTGATGTAATTCGATAAAGTTCAAGATGCTGCTTTAGCCTTAGTGAATGCATTGACGTCTTACGTCGCGTCGTAAAACTTGTCTAGCCGAATAATTGGTAATTATAGCGAAATTAGAGTGCATATTATGAATTCTGAACGGTACGTTCGCTAGGTAATGGAATTTTATCACCCGCTGTGCGAATATTGGTAATGGTTATGACGTAACGACCTATCACAGCTTGCTATTTAATACAAGCTGTACGAACGTGTCTCAGAAAAGTTTGCAATCAATGGGAAACTTTTTTATTAATAATTTTTTTTAGCAAATTGTGTCCTTCATAAATGTTGGTGGATCCCCTAAACATAATACTATAACTATCAAATTTTACGATTATATACTATAGACAGGGCAGTTCAGAAAACATGAGTTAATATGAGTAAGGTTGTCAGATTTTCCTTACCAAAACATATGTCTACCAGTAAAAATATATTGGACCATGAAAAAACTATATGAAATACTGATCAACTGGATCTCTATTTCATTGTAGCACATATTATTTTTGATAATGATTGATTACAATGATTACTGAACCTTTTACTTTACCGTTCCATATTACTACACCTTTTCCTGCTGTTATTCAGAAAGTAGCAACTGCTAATAGGTTTGGATGTTACTGCTGTTAACTTTTTTGCATCGTACTTGGTAGACAGAAGCCAGTGTGTCAGGTTGTCTTCTGGTACGTCAGCTTTTGTTCATGTTGGTTGCGGTGTTCCGCAGGGATCGGTAATGGGCCCAACTTTGTTTTCTATATATACGTCACAGTTTCAGCATTTGTTCACAAACTCTACTGCGCACTTCTATGCTGATGACTCTCAAGTCTATATGTCTTTTGCGGCGAGAGACCTGTGCGTTTCTGTTATGAAGTTGAATGAGGAACTGAGTTTGTTGGCGTCCATGGCGGAAGACCACTGTATGCAATTGAATCCGTTGAAATCAAAGGTTATGTTGTTTGGTAGGGGGAAAGATGTGGAGCTCTGTAAGGCCACAATCACTATGAATATAAACGGTGCACCCATAGAAGTTGTGGATGAGGCTAGGAATCTTGGAGTTATGTTTGAACCGGACCTAAGATTCAGAAAACATGTTGTTGGCTGTGTACGAAGAGCGTACTCTAAGTTGAAGCAGTATTACAATGCGAGGCACATTCTTTCTCAAGCGGCTAAAATAAGGTTGTGTGATGCGCTGGTTTTAAGCAATTTTAATTTTTGTGATGTGGTCTACGGACCTTGCTTGACAGCGGCTGATGCGAATCGGATCCAGCGTGTGCAGAATTCCTGTTTGCGATTTATTTATGGCATAAGGAAGTATCAGCGCATCTCACATAAACTGAGGGATAGTGGTTGGTTGCGTATGAACAATAGGCGATTGCTTCATGCCTATGTATTTTATAAAAAGCTTATGATCAATCGAGCGCCTTCTTATTTGTACAGAAAAGTAGAATTCCGAACAGATGTGCACAACCTGAACTTACGGTTTCGGGGCATGCTCACACCACCTCTCCGTAAGACTGCGTTTTGTAGTAGGTCGTTTCGGTATCAGATTGCTTTCCATTACAATTCTATTGCTCCGGAAATCAAATCTTTGAGTCTCTGTTTATATAGAAGAAAATTGTTTGATGATCTTTATTCCCGCCAGTTTTGGTAAGAGTAACAGACTGATGTGGAGGTTGCAGTGCGTACGGGATCTGTGGGGGTCTGAGTTTGATTTGATTTGTTTTTGATTTTATTATTTTTTGATTTGTTATCTGATGCAGTGAATTGCTTGTCGCGGAATTAGGGTGATGATGGTAAGATAGTAAATGTTCATTGAATTTTTTTTTTTTTCTCAATATATGTAGTAATGTTTGCGTAGTATGTATTTGATTTTGTGTACATTAATTTATGTTAGATTAAGTTGGTTACGTGTAAGAGCAGTTCTCTTCAATTAAGGAGCACTGAACCTCGCCATTTCATACAAATTTTCGCACAGAATGTAGCTTATTTTTTTTATACAATTTCCTATTATGTATGAATAAAGACAATTATTATTATTATTATTATTATATTCATCTATTCCGATTTATTTTCAGAAAGTAGCAGTTGATATTCATCTATTCCGATTTAGTATCAGAAAGTAACAGTTGACATTCAGAATATGTCATTTGGAATTCAGTTGACAAATGATATTCAGTAAATTTAAATAATTATAACTGTATTTAATATTTTATTACGACAATTTCTGAGGAAATTATAAATATATTGTTAGCAACAGTTATTTCCTGACATGATTTTAGGTCTATGTATGTATTAATCTATGTATATATGTAGGTATTTGACGTTTTGAAATAATGTTTTATTTTTTTTTCTGTGCTTAATTAAGTTCTCAATTTTAAGTATACATTTTTAAAAATAAAATATGTAATAACTTTGTATATTTTAACTATGTGTCTCTGTTTAGCGTGCATGATATAAAAATACGCTTTGTCATTCTGTCATGTGACATCCATTTGATCTGTATGCGAGCCACTGTATAGAGAAGTTCCTAAAAATATTTACTAAATGGGAATAGATGAATATCAATTGCTACTTTCTGAAAATAATTCGGAATAAATGAATAACAATTGGTACTTTCTGATACTAAATCGGAATAGATGAATATCAATTGGTACTTTCTGAAAATAATTCGGAATAGATAAATATCAACTGCTACTTTCTGATACTAAATCGGAATAGATGAATATCAATTGCTACTTTCTGAAAATAATTCGGAATAGATGAATATAAGTTGCTACTTTATGAATAACAGCAGGAAAAGGTGTAGTGTTACTATGATTTTAAAAGACTTTTTATGATGTATTTTTTGTTTCAGAAATGATACACTTGTACTCAATTATGAACCGTTACTTACTATAAATTATTGTTATAATTTTGCGTCTTCTAATTGACAACTAATTGCCCTATCAAATAATAATTATTTATTCTTGAAACTATACCCAATAGCTATCATTATGCAGGATTATATACGTTGCTTTGTGATTATCAAAAATACGGTAGATGTTTTATACGATAGTTATCCAACCATGAAACAAAATACCTATTATTGGTAAGAATGATTTTTTTAGCAATTTGGAATGTGAGATAAACATTTTGAAAATAAGTCAAATATATGTATGTATATATACTTGAAAACTTGAACTTGAACATACTTGAAAATACGTAAAATATAAATATTTGATATCGATTCAAGACATTGTAACGCACAAAATCATAAGACGAAAGATGTGGGTACATAATAAACAAAGAATTATTTGAGAATATGAAATATGGAAGTACCTATGGGAGAAGGTTAAAAAATGGGTTAATAATATGGTGACATACAGGCGGGATGTAAATTTTTAAATAAATAAAAAATTACAGCCACAACCTGGATTCGAACCAGGGACCTTTGCGTTTCTAGCACAATGCTCTCCCATCTGAGCTACTGAGGCCTATGAGATTTGTTAGATATAATTTGTGTAAATCCAGGAAAGGAAGTAGTGGTTACTACCAAACACTAACCTATCTTGACGTACACCTATCAAATGTCATCTTAGTGTTTGGTAGTAACCACTACTTCCTTTCCTGGATTTATGACAAATTATATCTAACAAATGTCATAGGCCTCAGTAGCTCAGATGGGAGAGCATTGTGCTAGAAACGCAAAGGTCCCTGGTTCGAATCCAGGTTGTGGCTGTAATTTTTGATTTATTTAAAAATTTACATCCCGCCTGTATTTCACCATATTATTAACCTATAATATTACTTTGACAAAGTATGTCGTTAAGACCCAGTTCTACCTCTCCTAAAACGCGTTTGCAAATAAAAGCGTTATTTATTGTTCAAAGTTTATGAAATTTTTTATGTAACTTATTAGATAAATAACGAGTTGGGCTGGATGAAAAAAAAATTTTTTTAAAGATGAAAATCAATTTTACTTCTACATCTTTGGTTTTTTTCAAATATAAAACATTTAGCCCAACTCATGATACAAAAATAGATTTGTTATTTAAGTACAATTTTAATCTAAACATTATAATTGCGATAACAAAGCGTAATTGCCAGAAATGTATGTAATTTGCCTATATTACGGGCCCGGTGTAGACAGCAGACGTTAGGAATTTTAAACACCGCCTATAACTACGCCACGCCTACTGCTATTTTTAGATTAGACTATTCACAAGTCCGTAGCGTATATTGAATCGGGAGAACAGAGTTCTCGCATTTCACATTTATACGCACGGTCTACAAATTTAACACACGATAAAAGTCATATACTGTATGATATTATACTTAGTGTAGTTATACCTGCTAGGTGTTAGGTACATTTGTTTAATAATGGGTAGAAGTCGTGGCAAAATACCAAAATACAAATACGACAATTAGCAGTGACGAACTTGGGTCGGCTCTAATGGATATTAGTTCAGCGACTGTATTGGGCAGTATTACAGCGGGAATTGGATATAGCCAATGCCAGAATTTGTTTTCATTCATGAATCTTGCATTCATGGCGCCCAAAACGTTTATAAAATATAGCGAACTTGTAGGTGACAAAATATTTGGGATTTATATAAATGGTTTGGGGAACTTTGGACTATGTACTATGATTTTACTTTATCATACGTAGTATGTAAAGTATTGTAATCGTGCCAAACAATATTTTTGAGGTTTTAACGGAAATGTCTTTTTGGATCCCTTGAACATTTTTGACCCAGGTAAAAAAAAATTCTGTGTATGTGTGTGTTTTTTTTGTGGCGACGATTCCGGAGAAACTACTAAGGTATCGGGACGAAACTTCATATTTAGAAGTTTTATAACCAAACTTAGAGCTGAAAAGCTTTCTGTTGAAAAGGATCCAAAGGAACTGGAGGTTTAGTCTTATAGCATTTTTGAAAGATTTTGCAAATAAGCCGCCATTTCTGGAAATTTGTCGAAATAGTTAAATAATAAATTAAAGTACAGGAAATTCTGAACAATTTATGACTATGGCATTTTTTGGTAAAATGAATAGTTTAGCTGCATGAGCAAATTCTATTTTATCGAGATCGCTGCATTAAAACTAGTTAGCCAGGATTTGTCAGATATTGTGATTCTAATGACAGTAGGTAGTGTCAAACGCTGGTGCTTTGACAATACCTACTGTCAATATAATCAAAATATCCGTCTAGTTCCAGTAGTTTTATTTTAATGCAGACATGGCCGATCTCGATCAAATAGAATCTCATGCAGCTAAACTATTAATTTTATATATGGTATGATAAAGTAATGTGCCTGAACGCATCAGATTAATTTTTTTTATTTTTGTCTTCGTGTCACTGCCGTGCGTTCGTTCGATATCCAGCATGTTTATAGATGTATTGGGTCCTCATTGCATTGCGCGATTTTAATTAATTCCTTTCTAAATTGAAGTCCATAATTCACCGATAAGTTATCATGAGTTAATACATTTTTGGCAATTTACTATGTCACCCTGTTAAAAAGATTAAATATTGTAATAGCAAGGGCGCTCTCTCTAACTTAAATCAATATATTTTCTTTTACCGCCTGGCGGCCGGCGGCAGTCCGGGATGCAGTGATGAGTGAGAACACTAATACATTGTAACTTGAGCGAAAGCGAAAGCGCCGACGCGCGGCGACAAACTGGCTGAGTACTTCCCCTTCGAATGTAGTCGCGTCGACTATGCTCCGCCTTTGCCTGCTTCCTCTAAACCCCCAACTTCCCCTTATCATAAAACTGCGGCCTGGTTGACGTTGGTGGGGGCTAGGCAGACCACTCCCAGCAAAAAAAAACATCGCAACGAAATATTTCGTTTGGAAGTTGCGATGTTTTTAAAACGGAGCCTTAAACATTTTCATTTAAAAAAAAAATGATGGGTTTAAAAACAGATGTTATGTCAATATCTATTCTGGCAAATCATCTGAAATCAGCAAAGTTCTATATTTTCTCACACAATAGATATTAACACAATATCTCTGTTCCAAAACCCATTTTTTAAACCTTCTCCCAAAACTACATCTTTAAATATTTTTAAATAAGTCTTTGTTTAAATAAGTCATGTAGCCTCATCTTTCGTCTTTAGTATGGTGTATAATTTATTCTGCTAAGCTGAATACTTTCAGAGATATTGATGCAAATATAGGTGGACAACATTTTATGACGAATTTATAACGAATCACTGATCGTTTTTAATTAATTTCGATAACATTATCAGCCAAGATTCAGTAGACATTTCGATTTGATGTTCAGGACATTTTTTAAATCTATTTATACTATTTTCATAGACAAGCGAATTATTTACGACGTCAAACCTAAAATGACTAAACTATGTGTAATAAATTAATGACGAATGAATTAATTGTTTGATAACAATTAGGTCGATAATTATTTATCCGACTGTAGTTAATCAAAAAGTGTTCACTAACATTTAAAAGTAACAAAGTAGTCTCAAATTTTGCAACATACAACATAGATTGAAACTTTTTCTGAATACTTCTGGAGGTTAAAAAGGTGTCCTGAAAATATATGAGATTTTAATAATTCAATATGAGGTACGAGATTCTACATAAAATGTTATTTGGAAAAGTTGTTTAGAAGTAAGAATAATATTTATATTTCAAATTACAGTCACCTATCTTGAAAACATATTTGTTCTAATTGTTGGTAATTCACTCGTAATATTTACGTACTATCATTAGTTTTTACGAACTCTAATTATGATAAATATCCAACTATAAAAATAAAAAAAACAGCACATATATTTTTGGCTAAAGGTACTTCTCTTCAATAATCGTATTTGAAGTTATATTATTAGCAGAACGTTCAGGTTTACAAAATCTCCACACCACGGTTGATTGGTCCCATTCTGGAACGTTTCTATGCTGGCATTCGCGCCGGATCACTCCGGATCACTCCGGATCACTCCGGATCGCTCTGGATGGAGTCTGTAGATGCGCGAAACGCGAAAAACAAATACCACGGACGAGCACGATGCACGGTGGCGTGGCGAGCGCGCAGCGGGCGAACTCAATCCGGCCTGATTGAATTTTTCAAAGTATTTTAAAGCCCACTGATAAAATCAATTTATATCCGGCGCTCTCTCCCGTAGCTGCGGTCCAACCTATCCCTCTATGCAGTCTATGCGATGCCGATGCCGATGTCGATGCATTTTCGTCGGGTATTTTGCCCGTGGCACGCTGGTAAGCGTGTTACGGGAGCACTATACCACGCCAACACAAAAAATAAGAGTACGGATCTGTCTCCTATACCCTCTACCTCTTTTTTTTTGGTCTGCATTTGGCAAGCGACGAAACAAATCCGGAACATATGCAACCGGGGAATGGGATGAGTGGAGATTTCATTTGCAATGACTGCACTGGGTCGTATGATCGATTTCGTGAATTCGTTTCGAATTTAAATACTGACATACTTTCTGCGTCGGATTCGGTGTCCCTTTTCTATGCGCGATAACATAGGAAATTGGAAACTTTGAAATTAGTGAGAAGTAGTAGATTACATTCCACAAAAATCAGTTTAAATATTGTTAGCAATATTTGAGACCACAATTGTGACTGATCAGTTGACAGTAGTAACAGCGTATCCAAGCAATTTGTTGATGGAAGCTGATTGAAAGTATGTTGTCTTTAGAGCAAAGGGTTTATTTAGTTCTTTGTTTACGTTTTTAACAGAAAATACCCTGAGATATACGTTTCTGTCAATTGTGTTCGTGAATTGGTTAAAAAATTTCATGCAACAGGAGGCGTGAAAAATAACAAGAAAAAAAGCGAAATGGCGAAGATAATGCAGGAGCTATGTTAGCTATTGATTCCGTGAACACTTGCCCAAATCGTTGAGGCAAAGATCTAGAGACTTGAACATCAGTAAAAGCCACCTGCAAAGGATGTCAAATCAAAAATTTCATCCTTATAAACCAGTACTGATACACGCTTTAGTAGAAAGAGATGACACTCGTCGATTAGAATTTTGCCTACTAATGACGAAGTGACGTTTACCACAAATTGAGTTCTTAGTTCACAGAATTGCAGATATTGGTCTCTTGAAAATCCAAATTTTCGTATTACAACCAACTCTAAAAAATATAACACAGTGAATATTTGGTGTGGGATTTATTACAAGAAAATAATTGGACCATACTTTTTGACGGTACTGTAAACCAAAACACCTATTTTGATATGTTTCCAAATATATTGGACGATTCGGCCCTATAGGATGGCCACCACGTTCACCTGATTTAACGCCGCT
This sequence comes from Aphodius sticticus, assembly GCA_963966075.1. Lineage (NCBI taxonomy): Eukaryota > Metazoa > Arthropoda > Insecta > Coleoptera > Scarabaeidae > Aphodius > Aphodius sticticus. Next base: position 79,076,021 of record OZ014507.1, read on the forward strand.
TGATTTTTTTTCTGTGGGGTTATTTAAAACAGAAGGTGTATGCGAATAATTTTCATGATAATGTAGACATTCTAAAATTAAAAATTAGGGAAGCAGTAGACGAAATAAATGAAGAAACAATTGATTTGGTATATCGGGAGTATAGAAGATGATTGGAAAAATGTATACAACATTGAAATTTGATATATGGGCATAAATTTAAATATAAAACAATTTTTTTTACCTATAACATTTTTGTTTTAATTCGGAAAAACCGATAGTTTACTCTTCGGCCAATTTAACATTTTCGTGTTTTCTAACCGTCCTGTATGTTAAATCAAAATATTAAAATGGCTTTCGACTTTTTAGGACATGCAAAACTCTTTATAAAGAATGACTTTTTCTCGAGAAATTAAAAATACGCCCATGATAGGTATAGTTAGGTCCATCGGGGGACACACTATATATATTATTATTATACTGTGTTACATTGGGAGTGTTTGGTTTAATTTTCCCCGAGTTATTGATAAATCTAACAATGTCTAGGTACTTACTTAGAGACATACAGAATTGCGATAATATTGAAAGTGTTAAACATTCACTGTTCAAATTTCAATTTACTTCGAGGGCATTTGTTTCAGATTTTATATTCGAAAATGTGTTCTGTATTTATTTTATGCGGTGACAACGGTTGCAAAAATAGCCAACATGGCTAGTAACAAAAAAAAAGAGTTTTTAGATCAACAGCATTGTCAGTGTAAGTGACGAAGGGCATCCGCAACCGGATCACGTGATCACGTACCTCGTCGCGAAAGGGTCGACAAAAGCCGTACGCATTAATCACTTGACGTGTGAATGGGCCCATTCAAATCAACGCGTCTCAATGTTTGAAAGTGTCTGGGAGCCAGGCGTCCCATTGACACCTTCGTATTTGGACAGCGCCTGTTCGTAACATACAACATAAGAGTATAATATAAGCCGGTTTAAAGTGATATCAATTTGGTGAGGTATTGTTTTTCTGGCCAGCGCCGACGCGTCAGTGAAACCCTTCTCATTTCAGTTGATGGGAATGAGATAAATACCGGGAATGAAAAGGTTTTGATATCGCGTGTCAAAACTAATTACAACAAAAACTCATTAGTGTTGACGTTAGATCTCATCTTAATAATTTCACTAGATTGTGGGCTTATCGAGGTCAGATGGGAGAAATCGAAATATTTTGACCAATATATGGTATATAATATGTATATATATATATGGTTAAAAACAACAATTTTAAGATATGCTTAAGTATTTTAAACTACAGTTTTTCCTGATTATTTACTTACTTGGTTACATGACCACTTAGATATATGATTGTCATAATATGTCATATTTGCTTTAAATATTTTGTTTAGTTTGGTCGGCTGAATCGCTTGTTGGAGGTTACTTTTTTCTTGTTTATATGACGTAATAGAGCCTTACGAAAATAATTTACATATCATAAGCATACCTGACGTATTTAACAGTTTTTATTTCTATAATTTACCGAAAGTAGTGATAACTGCATGCGGGTGGAATTTATAACCAGACCATAGGTCGTGTGTGGTATCATTGGATAGATACTTTAAAATGTTCATAAATCATTCGGTTTACGAAAGAAACCATAATCACTTATGGTATCTGCATTAACTGTAATCATGACGAAAATTACAAATAATGAAAATGTTTAACGACATACTATGTCAAAGTAATATTATATACCATATTATTAACCCATAATATTACAAATCATAGTTTTCTATTTAGTTAGTACTAGTAGAGAATGACGACGATTGTGAGCCCTTTAAGTTAGTTACCGACTGTCGACTGTCCAGAAAATCAATGTCCCCATAATCCGAAATCATATAGCTTATTTCTTGAACCTTATGATTTAGTGAGATTTCTATGCAACAAAAGATTTTACTTTAAGTATTGTAAATTGTAATCGTGCCAAAAAAACATTTTGAGATTTTAGCGGAAATATGTCCTATTGGGTCTCCTGAACAATTTTGACCAAGGTACAAAAAAATGTCTGTGTGTGTGGAATTTTGCAAATGAGCCGCCATTTTTGTAATTTCGTCAAAATAGTTAAATAATAAATTAAAGTAAACTTTCTATAATTTATGTCTATGAAATTTTTTGGTAAAATTAATAGTTTAGCTGCAGAAGCAAATTATATTTGATCGAGATCGGTCGTGTCTGCATTCATAATTCATATAAAACTAGTTAGCCAAGATGTGACAGATATTTTCATTCTAATGACAGTAGAATCAAAATATCTGTTAAATCTTGGCTAACTTGTTTTATATTAATGCAGACTCGACCGATCTCGATCTATAGAATCTGATACAGCTAAACTATTAATTTTATATATAGTATGATAAAGTCATGTGCCTGGCCTTATCAGATTTTTTTAAATATCTATCCAATGATACCACACACGAGGTAGGTTCTTATTTGGAATTCTGAAACTGAGTGCAGTTATGAGTCTAAACTCTAAGGTGACCAGAATTTTATTGTAGTAAAGCGGGACAGTAGCGTGTGTGTGGGGGGGAGGGTAGTGTAGTGATTAAAACCAAATACTAGCGTCCTCGCAAAAGTCTAAAATCGACAAATTCTAGGATTTTGATAAATATTTACCACAACAATTATTAATTATTATTAGTAGGTATGTTTTTTTAGCTTGGTTGGATACACAGATTTTTTTCTTTTAAGAAACACAAAAACAGCTCATGTTCATTTAAATGTTTGTTCTTGTCATCAAAACATATTTGTTTAAACAAATATATCATTGAATACTTGACATTATTTGCAGTATTAGTGTTTTATTGTTTTGCTATATTTATTTAAAATAAATAATATTGTTTGGTACAAGGAAATGTTTACTTCGTTATCGTTTCTTATAGAGATATAAGTTGTAAATTTTCACTATTTCCTTCAATATAAATTCTTAAATTTTTTAAAAACATTTTACGTGTTTTTGCAGCTATAATATTAGCAGGTGCACAAGTCCACAAGTGTTCAATCCCTTATTTCGTTTGGTTTGTTTTGGTATATATGGAGATATATACTTCTAATGGCTGCTCGTCGTGAAAGACCCTGTATAACAGATATTTTTTCTTTTCAGAAAAGAGCACCAATTTTACCCTCGGGAATAATAATAAGAAGAAGAAGAAGAGGAAGAAGAAGGATAACATTGTCTTTCCGGTAAGCATACACACCATACTAAATACCTAACAATCTGCATACAATCGTTAAAGTATATTCTTGGGCCGGACATAAATCAAACGTTTATACCCTATAAAAAAAGTTATCTTGCACGTTTTCCGGGCAACTGAATCGTAATCCGTCGCCACTCAGGCCCCGTAATAAGTTATAAAACAGACCGTGCGAGGCGCTGAGGTGTTCTTTCGCCCGCACACCGTTTGTTTACATTGAAAAAGGCCGGGAGCCAGCGCACAACAACAGCTCCTGAAATCTGAACCTTAAACAGCCAAAAAGAAGGTCCGCCCAGGAGTCCCTGGAACTGCCTGCCTGCCGCAGACTATCGTTTGTTTGTTTACGCGTATTAAAGAAGTGTACGGACTAACAACACGCAGTCGGTGTTTACTGTTTGGTTTATACTTTATAGCGGCTATGATCTGCATGGGGGGCGTTACTGCTAGACATCTGGGAGCTACATATGGATTTTACACGTCAAGACTCGGTGATAATTTTTTAGTCGCTCACGTTCACGTGTTGACGAATCTATGCAAACCACAATGTTTTTAGATAGATTGAAAGAAAAAATCTACAAAATGTTGGTTATATGTGTACCTACATGTAGGTAGGTACAAGGTATCTCATGGTCATGGAACTTCCGTTAGAAATTTTGTATGTTCGACAATTTCCGTATATTTTAATGTTTAAAATCACGATCTACTCGATCCAAACTTTTAAATGTAAATACTCTACTGTTGACTTACACGTTGGTTTCCATGTACCAATTATTACAATTGATTTTCCTACTTTTTTTTAACTGGATAGGAACTTTTTAACCAAAATATTATCAGGATTTGGCTACTTCCGGTTACACCGGAAATGGTATCAACTTTCACATTTCAAATAGAACACACTGTATTTGATATAAGATCAAAGTTAAACTCGAGAAAAGTATTAAAAGTCGCTGGACAAAATTTTGATAAAAATCGTATTTCTATAAGTTAAAATTTGACGTAGCGCACCTAATTCGAAATCTGGACCCCGTGTCGATATGAAACCTTCGCTATCTTACTAAAATGAGTGCGCTGATTACGAATTTACACAGAACAGGTCTCTACCTCTACTGGTTACAGAGTTGTGCTCAAATTACGTTTTTTTAAATAACACTAAAATAGGCGAATTGGACCACATAACTTCAAAATGGTACTTCTTAGGCATATAAAAGTGTACATATTCTTGATGTACTCGTCGAGAGCACTCATTTGGTGGTGGGTAAATCTCTCTATCGCCAACGGTTGCAAAGTTCAATTTTTTTCTATCTGAATGGGCTAAATTTAGACTGAAAGAATAATTAAAAATTTTTGAGAGCTAGAGCGTTCTAATGTAGTCATGTTTATGCATTGGGACGTGCTGAATTCAATGGTGAACTCGGTTTTCCCGTAAAGCGTGCGGTGCGCTCAGAAAATGTATAAAACTATGATTTTCGCGTTTTTTCGCGATTTTCTCGCGAACCGAGCATCTTAGAGCAACGCGGTCGTCAGAAATGTTTTCCTCGGCCAATTTCCTATCTAGTAACGTCGGAATCGTTAAAATCGGATGGTTAGATTAAACACAGTTCGCTTTAACATTTCCAAATATAGTGAAATAGCAGTTTTTTGCAGTTTTTGATACTTTGGCAAGTCATAACTACCGTACCGTTCGATATGCAAAAAATCCCATTACTCCAGCGTAATCAGCGTCAAAAACTGAACCATGGACCAAAATCTTAATTGGATGGGAAGTAGTTTTGCTTTTGCCCACTGGACAAAATTTTGATAAAAATCGTATTTCTATAATTTTAAATTTGAAATAGCGCACCTAATTCGAAATCTAGACCCCGTGTCGATATGAAACCTTCGCTATCTTACTAAAATGAGTGCGCTGATTACGAATTTACACAGAACAGGTCTCTATCTCTACTGGTTACAGAGTTGTGCTCAAATTACGTTTTTTTAAATAACACTAAAATAGGCGATTTGGACCACATAACTTCAAAGTGGTACTTCTTAGGCATATAAAAGTCTACATATTCTTGATGTATTCGTCGAAAGCAATCATTTGGTGGTGGGTAAATCCACAGAAAAGAGAACAAGCAGAACGGAAACTCTCGTTGGCGGGAAGATCTACGCAGACCACCGCGCGCAGCTGACGCCATGTTGAAATCACGCAAACTTTTGACCAATAGAAGACAAGCAGGAAGGTGTATATACGTGTTGTCATTTAGCATGAACGTATTTTATACGGACTGACCGGTTCAAGTACAGTCAATCCATTATTTGCCATCTCTACCTCATAACGTAGGTGATTGCTCGATGTATTTGTTTGGTCTAGCTTGTGTCTAGACTCCGTTCCGTGCAGGTCCGTATTGGCCGTTTGAATTAGGATCTACATGCATAACGCATATGTAGCGATAGGCCCATCATTTCGCAGGTATTCCGGCCCTGTGTAATCCTCAGAAAAGATGGCGCGAGGTCATAGAATCTGACCGAGAAAGATCAAACGCACCGCCGAGAGTTTCCCTTCTGCTTGATTCCTGTTCTGTGGTAAATCTCTCTATCGCCAACGGTTGCAAAGTTCAATTTTTTTCTATCTGAATGGGCCAAATTTAGACCGAAAGAATAATTAAAATTTTTTGAGAGCTAGAGCATTCTACTGTAGTCATGTTTATGCATTGGGACGTGCTGAATTCAATGGTGAGCTCGGTTTTCCCGTAAAGCGTACGGTTCGCTCAGAAAATGTATAAAACTATGATTTTCGCGGTTTTTCGCGATGTTCTCGCGAACCGCGCATCTTAGAGCAGCGCGGTCATCAGAAATGTTTTCCTCGGCCAATTTCCTATCTAGTAACGTCGGAATCGTTAAAATCGGATGGTTAGATCAAACACAGTTCGCTTTAACATTTCCAAATATAGTGAAATGGCAGTTTTTTTTGCAGTTTTTGATACTTTGGCAAGTCATAACTTCCGTACCGTTCGATATACAAAAAATCTCATTACTCCAGCGTAATCAGCGTCAAAAGCTGTACCATGGACCAAAATCTTAATTGGATGGGAAGTAGTTTTGCTTTTGCCCACTGGACAAAATTTTTACGCGCTCACTGTATAATTCATGTGTTAATTTTAATTTCAATCAAAAGAAAACCAATATTTCATTAACGATACAATCCCCACTGTTATTGGCCGTTTAACTTTTCCGTTTAACATGTGGTGTGGACATGCAGATTTCGCGTAGCCCACCAGAAGGAATTCAATTTCAACTCGGGCAATATACACACAGAGAGGCAGGCCGTTCCGGTAGTCCGCAAGGTCCGAAGATAAACGAAAGCGGCAGAGTTATGCGAAAGCTGCGGCCGGCCGGACCGTCTCGCACGGTCCGAGTCAGGCCTTTCCGGCCTGCCCGAAGACTGACTCCGGTTGGAAACTCCGGGAGGTCAATATGTCGGTCCTAATCTCTAATTAAACACGGTCGGTGCATGTACGACGTACGTAGCGCGCGCCCCCTGGCGCTCGAAACTCGAGACCGCGCTAATCTGACGGCGCCAACTTCGTCGGCCCTAAGAGCAACCAGACGCCGGGGGTGGTGATATGGGTTGGGGGGCGGGTGGTGGCGGTGCGTTGTTTATTCAAGACGTCATCTTCTTCATTGCCGAAGTTTGCGGAATTCATTACTGGACGCGAATTAACTTCGTACCAACTAACTCGTTATGTACTAACATAACATTCATACTCGTGCCTCCGAGGTTTGCTGTTTGATTTTAAGGAGGTGGTATATGTTGGTGATGAGTTCATATCTTTAATTACTTTCGAGAAGTAGACGGATTCATGTTTGCGCTTTTGGTGTATAGGTGAAATCCTGAAGTGAATTAAAAGCCTCCTTGTCCTTGCAAAGTATATTTAATTTTCTATAAACATGTTTCGGTGGGCACCACCATCATCAGTATTATAATCGACAAAAAGGAACAAGAAACAAACAATAAGTAAACGAGAAAAATACAAAAAAATATACAAAACAAAATGAAGAATGTACTTACAGTCAAAAATCTGATATGAAGCTTAACATCAACGTCGAAATCAGTTTATTCACTTCAGGATTTTTATTCTCCTTTGCACAATGGACACTCATTCATATAGGTGAAATGTCTGGGTAACTTATAGTCACTTATTACGACGAACCAAAAATTCCTGACAAACTTCTTTATTATTTAGAAAATAAATTGCTTCCGGGTTACGCCGTGTGTCAAGATTCGTACATGCTGACGTTTCGCGAACCGTGGTACTTCCTTGTGAGTCTTTGTTTAGTCGGTGATTTAAAATCCGAATCAAAAACGAAAAAAAGAATGGAGGATTCAATATATATATTTGACTATAAAAAATGTGAGAAAAAATACTATTACGATCCTTACGAATATTCAATTTTACTGCTCTAATTTTTTATTATTATAGTCCAAAAATATAATAACAAAATAAAAATAAAAAATATAATAAAACAAATATTTAAACTCAAAACTCAACCTTTTACTTATTTGGTACCATTTATTCGTTTGCGTCCTATTAGATATGCCATTTTCAATTTCGCAATTGTGATTGACAATAAACTTCTAGGGTAACATGTTTGTTTCTTAATTTTGCACAAATAATTAGTTTCTACACAAACATACAGGGTGTCTCACGGAACTGGTACATTAAAAGTTTCTCATATTCTACTATTTCGGGAAACTTGAACTTTTGAAATTAGAATTTACTCGATCTGTGCTCTTCAACTAAAATATTCCCAAGTTAACTGTCACGTCCGGTCACCGGAAGTCGCTATCAACTTTGTTATTTTAAACGGAATGATATAATATTCATTTTATTTTTGGCTTCTACGTATCAAAATACATCATTTTTGATAAGGTTTCTCTATACCTAAATATCACAATTTTTGAGTTTTTTTGATATTACTATTTTTTGGTGATTTTCGCGGTTACGTTTATTATTATTTTTTTGTTATTATTGAAACTAGAAGTTTCATGATCGGTGGTCCAAAACTAGAAACATAACCAAATAAGACGATGTTTAGTTCATCGTGATATCTTATACAGGCTGTTCAAAATTTACAACACAATAATTGAATTTTCAGACATAAAAACCACATTTTTTTCAAATGGAACAGCCTGTATACCGATACGCCATTCGATAGGAAATCTTAATCCCTATCAATCAATATTAGGATTCCCTGTATCTAGTAATTCTCTCTTCGTTCGAGAGATCACTTTTCTGTGTGGATTTTGGCAGATAAAGTATTTCATTATCGGATAACCTTTCACAACATCATTTTTATAAATTGGCATTTCTATGTGCAGTATTTAAATAATAAAATGCACTTTTACCTTAAATTTTATAGATCTTTATATTTGACAGATATGTTTGTTTGTATTGTTGTCCATCTATCGCTAATAATTGTGTATATAGTTCTATGTGGTTATTAGTTATTAGTTATTAGTTAGGAAATGGAAACCGCTGACGGTTATTCAAATAGTGATATTTTGATATTATTCTTCATTCATGGAGAATATAACAAAATTTTGGAAGATCGTCGATGACATAAGTACAGCGAAGAGTTTTAAAATGTTTGGAGCAGAACGGGCAGCATTTCGAACAAAATAATTAAGTTTAATTTAAGTTAGATATCCCAAATGTATTATTTTTAGTTTTAACAAACCTTTTCAATATTTATTCTGTTTTCCTGCTGTTGCAAAGTTGTTACATTCTCTATAAATGAAGAATAAATCGTTTTGTATTGTTTGCATTCTTTTATACCTACTGACAGTATCTCAAAACTATATACCCAAATGAACCCAAATATTTATTGATAGGGAATAAGATTTCCCATCGAATGGCGTATCGGTATACAGGCTGTTCCAAAAAAAGTGAGTTTTTACGTTTGAAAATTCAATTATTGTCTGGTAAATTTTGAACAGCATGTATAAGATATCATGATGAACTAAACATAGCCTGATTTGGTTATGTTTCTAGTTTTGGAGTAGCAATCATGAAACTGCTAGTTTCAATAATAACCGAGATATTCAATTTTAAATGTAACAGCAAAAATCAACAAAAAATTGGTAAAATCAAAAAAACTCAAAAATGGTGATATTTAGGTATAGGAAAACTTTATCAAAACTGATATGTTTTGATACGTAGAAACCAAAAATAAAATAAAAATTATATCAATCCATTTAAAATAACAAAGTTGATACTGACTTCCGGTGACCGGACGTGACAGTTAACTTGAGAATATTTTAGCTGAAGAGCTCAGATCGAGTAAATTCTAATTCGAAAATTTCATGTTTTCAGAAATAGTAGAACATGGGAAACGTGAGACACCCTGTATAGTTTTTACAAAGTAGTAAGAAAAAGGTTCAAAAAAATTCATTCAAACTCATTAACGCGTAGATTATTTCGAATTAACTTAAATAAATTATATGATGCAATTAACTAAACTTGCTTCCTAAGTTATTATACCAAATAAGAGAAAATTTGGATACAACAAGAAAAGAATCAATATCGATAAATAAACCTAAAAATATTGGACCAAGAATGTGTGTTGGCTATCGAATTATTATTTCGGAAATTTATTTTCGCCTTTTGTGTACCGGCACGCGACCAGTCAATAAATAATAACACGAAGCGGGCGCATATTAATTGAATTATTGCAATTTTTAGTGAAGTTTTATATTGGCCGAGCCGGGCCGCGCCGGGCGCGTCAATTTTAAATATCGGTTGCTGTCCGGTGCTGGATCGGTGGCAGCACGCTTTTAAATTGCCATAATACGATGTGTACGTGAATTATTGCTTTTAAAATCGCCGCCGACCAGCCAATAATACACGAAAAAAAAAATGCACTGTAACAATATGCTACGTGGCCGGCATCACTAATACAATTACGATTGTAAATTGTAATATGAAATGGATATGTTCGTTTTTTGCTGGTGTGAAAAAAACCAGACAAATCATTAATGCAGAAAAATTGTAGTACCTACAATAAAAAAATCATAACATAACAACAATGTCTCAAGTTCACAGACAGAAATCAACATATATAAAAAAGTGCCGACTGGAAAAAGGGTTTTACGAGTGGTAGGGGTAGCTTTAGATTATGATGGGGGTAGTGCTAGCACAGGGGTCGGACTAAAGTGTCTCGGATTTTGCACGGGCGGCTAATTTTTAAATGCAAATCGGCATCAGAGAGGGCGCTCTCGACTCTCTGGTAAAATATTCGCAGACGGGACGGCATCTGGCCGTGACGGGCGACACTCGTTCGAATTTCAAAGTGTTACGTCTTCCACGCCACGGACATCGGAGCTGAATTGCACCACCCCCGTGCAACCCCCAACCCACCCCATCGCTCTCTACCTCGAGAATGATACTTCACGTCAGATACCGGCGACCGGTCGCGCTTGTTTGCCAAATTATTCGCTTATAAAATTTATCTGTCTAAATTTATTTTTCCAAATAGATGTTGGAAATTTTATTAAATAATTTTCAGATTATAGTATTTTAAGCACACAAAATGTTGTTTTAATTTATACTACTTTAAATAAGCGAAAGACACCAAACAAATTATAAGTAACAATAATTTTGTATTATTTTTTTAGGAAGACTAAGGCACAGATGGAGGCAGAAGAAGACTAAGGACTAAGAAGACTAAGGCACTTTAGTTGGAGAAACATGACACAGACGTGCGATGGATAGCGACTGAACTTCGATGGTGACGCACTTTTCCAGCAGTGGAACGTACAAGCATAGAGCAAAGTAAGTAATTAATATTTTTTACAGAAAAATAAAACAAAATAAACATCGGGATGTAATTTAAAATATTAGCAACTGATTATTTAACAAACGAAACCTCGATTGCTCTTTTTATTACCAGAAATGATTGAATTTAGAGATAATGACCAGTAAAAAATTAACAAATAAACTGATTCAGCGTTTCTAGTGAAACAAAATTTTACTTGAAACTGTGTATCTTATCCAAGAACTTATTATTTTTATTCATTTACTAGATACAGGAGGGTGTTACATTCTAAAAGTATTGTCTGGAAATTTCTGAAATAATCTTATATTTTATCCCTGATCGCAATTGGCTTCTTTCGTGTTTCCATAGTAGCGTGAAAATAATAACATTTTTTGCACAAAGTAGGAAAGAAATAAAGTCATCTAAAATTTTGCAAAATTTGACCTAACGTTAGATTGACCATTTTCCATAATGTAAAAAATAAGGTTTGTTACCGGCTGACAGAGTTAAGAAAAATAATATGTTATAAAGAAAAATAAAACAGACAATTTTAATTTTTTTTTAACTAGATACAAATGATTTTTACACCATAATTATGATCTGACAAAAAAATAATCGATGCTCTTGAGTAGATATAACAGCATTTCACAAATTTCCAATTACTTAATTTGTCATAATACAATAATCGAAGCTAAATGCTATAGCCTAAATCGACAAAGTGTCAACCGATCAACCATAGATCGTGTTTTTTTCCGTATAATGTGTATTGGAAGAAAGAAATTTTGAATTGTGTCGGGTTTTTGAAAGAAGAAGAAAGAAAGAAAAACAAAGGCGTATTTTTGAATTTGGGTTTCTTTTTGGCACTGATTTTCTCTAAAGCTAGACTCAATTCACAGTTTCTGTTTTTAGATCCAGATTGTCCGAAATACGTTCAATAAATTTAGTTTCAAACCAGTAATAGCATGTAAGAGTTCGCGAAATTTGACCTTACGTTGACCATAATCAGCAATTCGACATGTACCATCGCAATCATTAAAGCGGGTACGCTGCCATATCATTACACATGTCACACAACTAAAATTGTTGCAAGTGAAGTGTCATTGTCATTGTAGTATGTAAAGTATTGTAATCGTGCCAAAAAATTTTTTTGAGATTTTAGCGGAAATATGTCTTTTTGGCTCCCCTGGACATGTTTGACCAAGGTACAAAAAATGTCTGTGTGTGTGTGGGGATATATGTGTGTACCCGTTTTTTTGTGGCGACGATTCCGGAGAAACGACCTAGGTATCGGGACGAAACTTCATATTTAAAAGTTTCATGACCAAACTTAGAGCTCAAACGCTTTCTGTTGAAAAGGGTCTAAAAGAACTGGAGGTTTTAGCATTTTTGAAAGATTTTGCAAATAAGCCGCCATTTCTGGAATTTCATCGAAATAGTTAAATAATAAATTAAAGTAGAGGAAATTCTGAATAATTTATGACTATGAAATTTTTCAGTACATGAGCAAATTCTATTTCATCGAGATCGGTCGTACTCATGTCGTTCTGCATTAAAACTAGTAGCCAGGATATGTCAGATATTTTGATTCTAATGACAGTAGGGTAGTGTCAAACGCTAATGTTTTGACAATACCTACTGCCAATATATGCTGCGTTCGGATATTGTACACCGTTACACATTTTACACCCAATAACACGTAAGTGTCATTTGGACGGTGTACCCGGTGTCAACGGAGTACAATATCCGAACGCAGCTTTAATCGAGATATCTGTCTAGTTCTACTAGTTTTATTTTAATGCAGACATAGCCGATTTCGATCAAATAGAATCTCATGCAGCTAAACTATTAGTTTTATATATATAGTATGATAAAGTCATGTGCCTGGCCACATCAGATTTTTTATGATTGCAATGGTACATGGTCAGCATTGGTAACTCGAGAACTTAAATTATTCAAGTTATGCAATTTTATTTTTTTTATAGCCAAACTTTTATCACAACCCGTAAAATAAAATATGGCAAACCAGTCTTAGGGCGAGTTTTTCAATTGCGGTTTAGCGGAATTTAAGTAAAGTATGGTTAGACTCCACATAGGGCGCATATGGAGCTTAGCGATAGTTTAAGTTAAACTCTGTTAAACCGCAATTGAAAAGCCCACATTAGAATCACTATGATAAAGGGTTTTTAAAAATCCAAGTAAGCTTATTATTGCACTCCAAGTGGCATTGAATCATTAAGTCAAGTTTTTCATGCTGGCTATATTTTTAATTATTGAAATTTCTTCATGCGCATAGGTACTGCTGGGACCCGGATAGCTTTTTATTTAATAATTTGTTTAATAATTTTCGTAGTTCATTCAGTGATAGACTTTAGTTCACATTAGTTACATAATTACTTCAATAAGCATCGTGGTTGCTATGCGGTAGAAAAAGAAGGTGCCAATAACGTTACGGTGTGGCTAGGGATTTCTCTATTGGATCTGGCAAAAGAAATAAATAATTACGTTTAGCTGATTTACCCTGAGATAAAATCACCTTAACATTTTGCCAGCGTGTATTTGGCGTCCCTCAAACACATCTAAAAATCAATAATTTGGATTGAACACTAGAAAGTTCACACATTTCAGGAAAAATAGGTTACCTGTTGGGAAAGTCCTCAGAAAAAGTGGACGTCTGATGCGGCTAAAAGAGTACGTCTGGTCACCCTACAGTAGGTAGACAACATAATTTGTCGTTTCAACTTTCTTGATCCGACGCGACAGCTGCATTTCTCTGCAGTCGCAACTTATGTTTGCTGGTTGGAGCTTTTCGCGGCTCATTTCCCGAGTAACTCGGCTCATGGCCGATAATTGACTTCATGGGCATTCATCATCCCCGCGGAGTAGAAATATCCCCTTTCATATATCTATATATAGGTATATATAGAGCAACAGCGGCGCATCGCGACGTCTTCCAAAGCCGGTTCCCCCGACCGCCTTGATTTATCATGGACGCTTTTTGCACTAATTTCGCGTCACAAATCATTAGCAGAGACTGAGCGGAGGGGGTAAGAGAGAAGACACCCGCCGCCAAGCCGCCGCTGTGCCGCAAGACTGATTAATTTCTGCATATTTGTCATTGGTGTTATTACAAACTCGCTATAGCAAAATTTCCAGAATTTTCCAACCAAAATGCTGTTTGAAACGAACGAGTTTTGTGATATTAATATACCTACGTACCTTCCTACACAACAATGGAATATTTTCCGTGCGTTTCCGCTTGGAAAATTTTCCGCTCGGCGAATTTTCCGGATTATTAGAGAGCGAGCGTTTCGGGTCGTATTTGGTAGCAGTGGCGGTGCGCGAAAAGGGAGAACATAGTCGACAGACGCGCCCCATAACCACAAAAGTGCATTAATGTCGGACAGGGAAGAAGTTATATACCAGCGACAAAAATAATATAGAGCGAGGGATTTTTTTTAAACTAAAAAAGGGAAATAGGAAAGGCAAACACGTTTGCTGGTCAACGCGCATAACGAAAACGAGCTTTTCTGGTTAGTAGTACTCGGTTTGAGGAAAATACAACTGCATAAAGGCGCACAGAACGTATATACCGAGTACTACAGACTAGTGGGCTGTCCTATGTCCTGGTATTATGGTCTACATACAAATAAATAATCCACGCAAAAAGTACGGAGATTAATTTTTACAACACACTCATATTTGGTTTTTTCAAGTGTCCATATACCTACCGTGTCCGGCAGAAACTTGAACACCAATGGGAAATTTGTTTATTATTTACTTTTCGGAAAATTGTATTCTTCATAAGAGCTTCTGAATTGTCTTAAACCTAAAATGCTATTATTAGAATGCAATTATCTGGTTTCATGTACCGAGTGTTACCAAAACTACCATAACTTAAGTACGTTTATTTTAAAAGCTATGCAAAAATGTGTTTGAGTAAACTTTAGAAATATTAGCTAAGAAACTTTTCCAAATTTAAAAATAGCGTAAATGGACCAGGAAAAATAGAATAGGTAGGGCAATAATTTCAGTTGGAAAGGCGATTGCGCAGTCAAATAAAAATGACAAACTATCAGAGAAATTTTAAAAATTATATCTGGATGTGTTCCTTGCAAATAAATATACAGTATATCCTCACGGATTGAGGTACACAGAGAAAACAAATTTTTATTGTGATTTTTCAAAAATGCCAAACTCCTCGGTGTCGGTTATTCCGCAGTAATGTGTCACACCCGTCACGCGCCTTTAACGACTAAGCAATAAACAATGGGGGCTTTTATTATTATTTTTATGCAACATTATAACAAAAAGGCGACTCATCTTTTAGAATTGTTGTAGATACATGTTCAAACTGATAAGTTTGATGAAAATCCTCTTTAATAGCCGTGACGGTCGTTACCAGCCCAACGATCTCTTGGTTTTGGTAACCTAAAATTAAAAGTTCTCGGAATTACCCTAGTGTAAAGTTTCTATCCTAATAAAGTTAATAAATTATTCTAGTTTTTATTGGGTGCAACTAACGACTGTATATGGATTAGAAAGTAATTTAATGCTTTTCAGTCTAGAAATTTTATTTTCTATGGGTTTAAATTTTTTGCCAACGTTTCGCCAGTCATCTTTGGCTTCATCAGGGCTCAATTTGAACTATAGAAATATGTACATAGTTATCTATAGTTCAAATTGAGCCCTGATGACGCCAAAGATGACTGGCGAAATGTTGGCAAAAAATTTTAATCCATACAAAATAAAAATTCTAGACTGAAAAGCGTAAAATTACTTTCTATTCTAGTTTTTATGTGAAATTTAGGCTAATAACTATTACATTGTTTGCATCATGTGTAGTAGCTAGAATAAGCATATAAATAAGCCAATAATTTTGTCATATGTAGATATTGTGACATCACAAGATGCCAACTTGGTATTTTTAATCTTAGAAAAATATCAAAATCTATGAAAAAGAAGTTCTAAATAAGTTTTTTGCCAAAATTTTGATGGTAGTTTTTCTAGCACAGCCTTGCTTTCTCAAAACATCAGCAAAACTCCGAAGTTAAAACTACACCATGGAATAAAAACTCATACAAATTTATTGAAGTTTGCCACAAAACAGGTGGATTGGCAACTGAATTTTTAACAGACAAATCCAACTTTCTGCCGGTCACGCTTTGAAGACAAAAAAATTGAAAGAAAGTTTTACTTTTTAAATTTCTTGCTACAATTATGACATCAGTTGGCACCAGTTTATAAATAATTGCATAAGTATTAAATATGTTTCACGATAACATAAACAAATCAAATTCCATTTATATGCCCCCCTTTTTGCAACAAAACACAATGATACCATTTTTAATTCCAATATTTATTTATTCATTTTTATTATTATTATTAATATTATTAAATAATAAATAATATTATTTATAATTTGCTGGGCCAATAAATTTCTACTCCGTCGAAACTTCTAGGTAGTAATTTACTCCCGAAATTTGCACCCTCGTAAAAATTAACCTAATCTGCTTATATTCAAAACTAATATCTACATTCTACCTACACTACGATTTGGGTACATATCACTATGACAACATTCTACAATTTTGTTATACTTGGCATTAAATTTTCGCAACAATTCACAGTTTAGTTTCCGTCCTACGTCGATTTGGAATAAATTATTCGAGATTTGGTAGATCTTTTATAATACCCGGCCTAAGTGATAAATTTCGATACAAACCAAAATCTCTTTTCTTCACATTTTTATTCGAAAACACGTTTATTTTCGCCAAAGAAATCCAATTTTTATTGAGACAAATATATTTCCTAACTGTCAAGATTGTCTCCATCCTGATCAAGTGGATTATGATTTAGTTTAGACACTTACCTTAGATGTTTAGAATGCTAATTGTGTTGGATCAGCGAATATAAAAGATAGCCTGATTGAAATAATTTGTGCCCCTCTGGCGAATTACGGATTAATTTCGAATAAATATTTTATAACCTCAGCTGCCTTTCTACCGCCACCGCCGTTTCCATTCCATTTTCGTTTAGGTGCACCCAATAAAAGAGCCGTAAAATTTAGTTAGGTCCTTCGCGTTTTGTCTCTCCTTTCCTCGGCTGACAGAGCTTTCAGTAATCGGATTAACGGTCCTTACTTAAAAACCTCCCCGCTTTGCAAGGGAAAACTTTCGACGTAAAACGATTTGTCCTTTAAATTGAACATTTTTAACGCCCTTCGATCGACTACAAAATTGCTTTTGTTTCTTTTACCGTCCGCCGTTTTTATAGCAAGATATTTAAAAGACAGATCAACAGAGAAAGGATACGGTAGTGTTCTAAACATGGCCAGATTTCCCCTTCAAAGCAGATATAATTATAAATTGTTGATATTAGATGAAGCAGTACAGGAAAGGTATATATAGCGTTAGTTTATATTTTCACAATCGGAGTACATATTCCTTTTATTATGTATCTACGCTCTCTAAGAAGTGCCGTGCTACTTATTTATACACTCCCAGCATCTGAACGGTATTAGTTTAACTTAAGCTTACAGTGTCTGCGATAAGTCAAGCTACTTCGTCGTACCGCCTGCTGAAACGTGGGACATGTTTTAATGTCACTCGGCAAGTAAACATACATCTTTTCAATTTTAACCGGTCGCTTTTAACTGACTTCTTGACGAATTAAGCCCAGTTTATTTTCATCCCTCGATTCACCTCACTATAGTCGTCTATTTTCGGTAAATAGTTACATACTCCAAAGATTTCTTTTTTGATTAAATTAGTGATTGATTTGTTTGTGTTGGTACGATTTTACACGTTCGTGGGCATAGTGCCATGTAAATCACGTGTTTTAGCGGCAGATGGTGGAAGTCGGTTATTAATGGGATAGTCCTCAATCATGTTGTTGTAACTTCTCAATCATTCCGGGTCCAAAACGAAAACCGTAGGCGTGGATGAGGGGGGACGTTATCGCGTCAACTTCAGGCTCTGTCAACATTTACACGAACAGGTCGACTGTTCACCCGGATAACAAAATATTTAATGATTGTTGAATGTTGTTGCATTATATCTTGTATGTATTTATAAATGGCTCACACCTGCGGAATTAAACAAATACATAGCTGTTTGGTTAAACTCTATCGTGCAAAAGCTTTTTAGTGAAACTTTTTTTTTCTAAAGCACATAGCTTATGAAATAAACCCTAGAAACTATTTGAAGTTGATAAACCTAACCCAGTGGTTCTTAACCTTTTTGAAGTCAGGGAGCACTTTTGATCATAAGAAAAATTCCCAGAGCACCAAAAGCATAAACATAACTTTTATTAAAAATTTAAACGACTATTACATAAGGCTTAAAAAATAACATTAGTTAGAAAAAATATAAATATACTAATAGTCTATATTTTTTTCGGCAAAATTAATTTTTAGAAATCAAATGTCATTCTGAGTATAATGTTTTATATGGACTTTGTTTTTTCTATTCCTTAAGACGTTACAGCGTTTCCTATCCATTACAACAGTAAAAGCTAAATAAATTTAAGTAATAATATAAAAAATAACGAAATAAAATCCATATAAAACTTTTTACCGATTTTCTTCTAGAAACTGAATGTCATTCCGAGCAAAAAGGTTCATATGGTTGTCTCAATTCCTTAAGAAGTTGTAGCCGTTTAAAATACGGTTTTATTGATATTTTCGTCAGCTCTATCTAACTTTTTACAAAAATTGAAAAAACGAATACTCGAATGAAATTTATTTGCGGCGAAAATCATTAATGTGATACAGAAAAGAAAAAGCTATATTTGCGTATAAATTCCGAAAATATTCGGGAACTTTTGAATTTATTTGTACACACGAACTCTTAAATATGTTTGACGGAAAAAGCGCTCTCGATGTACCGAATTACTTCCGAAGTTTTCTTTTTGTCTGCATCCTCATATTTTCCACATTTTCTGTGTGTGTATGTGTGTGTGTGTGTGTGTATGTTTTGATTTTCTGGGCTCACAAAATTTTGTACGTGGTTATAAATGCCACCACCTATTTGGTATATTGTGATAGCTCCTCCAAGCATCTGCATAATAGTTGTTCGCGGTAATATAAATCTAAATATAATAAAACTTTCAAAACCTTTCTAATTTGTCAAATATTTAGCTAGTTTGGCTGGATTCTTTATATTAGCAGTTAAATACCACTTACTCAAGTAGTTTTGATAAGCTCATTTTTGATACAGCTTTATACTAATATAATACTCACGTGGATGATATGTAGACGAGGACAAGAATATATATTATCAAAACATCATATTTATTATGTTTATTTTAGGAAATATATTTAAAAATGTTTGCATATTTTCCGAACTTTTTATGTCACGTGCACACAGAAAAGTAAATACTTCACTCAAAGCAATATGCTTTCATCCAAGTAAATGATTAGTTTGCTATAGCCGCAAGTAGATATTTTCTCAAGTTAAGAATAAAGAGATATTGTTGAATTGAAATGATCATATGCTTGTATATCTGAGAAAATATTTTCTTGCAATGAGTATAGATATTATTTACCTATTCAAGAAAACTATTCTCACGTTGAGAATAATGGAATTTTCTTAAGGTGAATATATATGCTTGACAATGAGAAAATATTTTCTTGAAATGAGTATAGATATTATTAGTTCAAGAACATAATCATAATGTATTGAATAGAAATTACTGTTTTAGTTTTTTTTTTTAAGGTAGAGAATTGTGTGAAATAAGTAGACAATAACTTAGCGAATGATATTTGTTTTATTGTATGAAATTTCTTTGCTTAATTACATATATACTTACCTATTTATAAATTATCACTACCTACAATATCTAAGGCATGGAGAAAAAAACACCATATTCTATTAGACATCAAATTGTTTCTATTATATTACACAAGTAAGTTTTCTGTGACATGTATGTTGATTTGGTGACCACTATATGGCTAGGCAAAATTTACGTACCGTGTGCGTCACAACTACGAACTGCGTCGCAAATACGTGGAACATAAGTAGGTACTGTAGGCTATTCACGCAAAATTAAAACTATATACTTTCATAATATTATAGATCGCGTAGTTATTGCGTACAGTGCCTACAAAATTAGTAAAGATATACTTACATATTGAACTCTTCCCGGACAATACTCGGTAGTCAGCGAACACGACGCCATAGCAGACCCCAACTAACTGAAGGCAAAGGCCGATGCGAAAAATCTTAAATCTCGGCTACGTTCGTGCACGTTTGAGTGTGAATGCGCAAGCGCGTTGCAAGCAATGGCTTACTTGATTCAAGTATTGATCAACTTCTTGAATTGAGTATTTAAACTACTTGGTTTGAAAATTATATACTTAACCGAAACTAATAACTCTGAGATTGGGATATTCTTGAATTGTGAGAACAAGGAATTCTTAAATGAAAGAAATTGTTTCAAACCAAGTAAATATTAACTTTCATCTAAAGCAATAACCGCAAGTAAATAATTTTCTCACGTTTTGAGAATATACTTCGCTGTGTGTGTGTGTTCAGAATTCTTTATTTATTTTATTCATATTTATTACTATTTGAAAATTGTAAATATTGTAATTGTTAGTTTGGTTTAAGTTTTTGTACGTTAATAACATATAAATATTATTATTTCAATCACATACGGCAAATGAGTCGACAATTTCGGCTTGCGTAATTTTGCGTAGCACTTGCAACAAGCTCGCGGAGCACCAGTGTTCCGCGGAGCACCGGTTAAGAACCACTGACCTAACCCATCGTCAATATTTGGTTCTCTTTAGCTTTCTTCTGCGCAGATAATTAATCTATCTATTTATCCAATCGATATCTTTCTATCCAATCGATATCTGTCTCGATATCTGCCCAATCGGTCTATTTATCCAATCGATGTAATTTATTCAATCGATCTATCTATCTAAAAAATAGTGTTAATAAATTTTTTATTGTTTAATATTTCTTCAATATTAATAATAAATATTTGGATTCGACAACTGGGATAAAGTTAAAACTGGTATACAACACGATAACGGAGAAAATAAAGAAAAATGTTTTTGACAAGAAGGTTTTATGATAAAGTGTGCATTACCTACAATAAATTGACGGCATATAATAAGCTAAGGAAAATTACAAAAACCATATTACAACTTTTAGTTACTTCTAAGTTACACTTAAAAATCCAAATTAATAACGCAAAACAAAATGAAAAAAATGTCAAGTATGCTTTGAATGCACGTATGAAAGCCTACTAAAGATGACAAATGAAATCAGTTGTCATGTTTCGTTGATTAGAAAAGTCATTAGAAGTAAAATGCGGCATCTCTATTCGACTCTATTCGACATGTTAGCAGGGACATTCGACTATCCCCTTCTGTTATTTAGCGTTTATGGATTCGGTTTCGGGAGACTGGTCAATATGTTAGGAGAGCTAGACGAGGTTGAAATCGAAATCTACTCAAAATCAAGACCGATTTCTTGTCCTTTCCTCTCTACGTCAGCGTACTGCCACAGCACGAGACCTCCTAAACGACCTAAGACGAGCACATGGAATAGAAATTTCTTATCAAACTGTTAGAAACAGATTAAAAGAAGCGAATTTGAAACCAAGAAGACCTGACTGCGCACCACGCCTTACGCAGCATCGCAAAGCAGCGCTAATGAGGTTTGCTCTGGAGCACAGAGATTGGCAACTTCGTCAGTGGACGCCTGTACTGTTTACAGACGAGTCCAGAATTCGTTTAACTCGTTGCGACGATCGAGTACGTGTACATAGACGTCCTGGTGAACGCTACGCAACCGCTACTATATAGAAAGTGGATAGATTTGGTCGTGGATCTGTGACGGTTTGGACTGGAGTCGGTATAGACAACAGAACTGATCTTGTTGTGATTCCTGGTAGACTAAATGCCATAAATTACATCGAAAACATCTTGGAGGATTGAATACTGTGTATTGAATTAGCTTTGAAGAAGCGAGCAACATAGTTCGCGAAACGTCAGCATTAACAAATCTTGACACACGGCATAACCCGGAAGCAGTTTATTTTCTAAATGTTTTCTATCTTTGACAGGACTCACATGCGTCGCGGAAAGTTTTGCACATAGACGCGGGCGCGCAAAATTCCTCAGTGTCGGGGGCGGGAAAATTTTACGTCATCACGTGATATATTAGACGTTGGCAGCTTTTAAATTATTCCGCGTATCGCGCGAGCTTTACCTACCCCTAGCCCTCCCTTCACGCGGAATATTCCGGATGTTTTCCATGCCATCCAAAATTTGCGCCCTTAACCTCCTAAATTTATCGTCATTTCGCCCTAAATTATTTTTTTTATCGAATTTCTTAGTCCACCAAGATCTGTTACGCTTTCACACAATCGTATCAACCGCTATTTCGGTACGATAAAAGTTAAATCGAGTTGTAAATTCCTAAACAACGCACAAGGAACAGCAAACTTTTATATCGTCGCAGGTCCTGCGACGTAATAAAGACGTTTGGCATCCAGAACAGAGACGCAGACAAAACAGAAACAGAACAGAAGGAAAAAAAGTTGTAAATTGTTCCTAAATTCTTTTCACGTTAAATTTCCCCCGGCGTGGGCGACGCGGTGGTGGGTTTTTCCACTTTCGCTCTCCGGTATTTTTTTTTGTTCTCATTCTCACACTAACGCAATAATAAAAGTTTTCCCGACCGTTGGATGCCAGTTCCGCTCAACTGTTGGAATCGCTTCGCTTGAAACAATCTCAACCTGCGAGGGACAGCGGCGCTGCGCGGCACGGCGGTCCAGTCCGGTCCGATCAACCGTCAAGAATTCACTTATCGAGGTAGGCTAGGCAGTAAACCGAGAATTTGTTCGTTCTATAAAATTTGTTCGGTCAACCGAATCAGACAATGTTACGAAGATATCTTTTCTATATAGTTTTTTGGTAGTATTTAACTTGGTAGTAACAAAAACACTGCAACAAATGTATAAAACTTCAAAGCCTCAGAATGACCCTTAGGTAGGCTTACCATAATTATAAAATTCCAAACCGGGTCAGGAATGACGTTCGAAAAGACATATAAAATAATTATGTAAGTATTCAATTAAACGAATACTTACCAAATAAAACGTAGAATAAATCGAAATGTACGGTAGTTTTGTGACAAAAAAACAGAAAGAGGTGTGTATAATTACTTATTGAACCACTTCTATTTTTGGATAGTGTACTTTTCTAAATATAAGGATTATAATTTAATAAAAATTAAAAAAAGATATCTGTTTTAACCATTGCATAAAATTTGAGATTTTATGCAATGGTTAAAACAGCCAACATTTATTTTGTAGAATAATAAATGGAGTCAAATTAGACTATCGTTGGAAATACTCGGACTTACTCTAACACGGAAGAAGAAATTTATGGGGATATTAACTGCGATGGTGAACATGAAGAATAAAATAAGATGGCGTTTCCAAAATATTTTTGTGGAAACAATGGAAAATGTAATATTTCCACCGAGAGTTTGAAGTTCGAGACTTATACGCATTGACCTGAAAGGGCTGACATGTGCACTCTTGACAATCGTACTGAAATAATTATTATTTATTCAGTTTACAATTATCCATTTATTTAATTATTTATTCTTATGAAAGTATTACTGACACTGTGACATAAATTCATAGTAGCAGTTTACAAATTCTGTAAGTTGTTGCATGAACAGAAGTATTACTACATTTGTGAGATTGTTGAATTTCGACCCACAAGATTGTCGACCAATCTGGATATTTAATATTAATTTATGAATTATTGTGTTTTATTATTGTTGTCACAAATGATAAATTATATGCCTAATAACTTTTTAGCTGTTGTCAATCTTTCGAAGTAAGTCAAGATATATAGGGTGTTCCAATTAAAATTCTTAAACTATTTGTCATTATTTAGCAAATGTCAAGTTGTTCGGGATAAGTCATATTAGAATCGCAAATCAATAATAACTGTCAAAAAGTGCGATACTTTTACTACCCAAAATTAGTTCCTTTGTTTTATCCTTACCCGGAAAGATTTTTTGAAGAATGCTTGTTTTCGATTTTAATTTCGCAATATCTCAGAAACAGTTGACAAAAGCCTAATATAAGCTGATGTCAAAACAATTAGGATAACAATCTTACTGAAAACTGTAATAATATACCTAGTGTTCCATTTAAGCAAACATAAGTTTGTGTTGGTACGTTGTTGTGGGATATTGTGTAAGCATCAACATATTTTCTTGCTGTAGAGCGTACGACTGTCTGCAACTTGTATGTATGGAAAAAACGTAAATTTGATTTCTTAAGCCCATTAATATACTTTGTTTATAGCGTGGGACACCCAGTACAGAATATTCTAAAATCAATACCAAAGCACTATACAACCACCATTATACAACTTTAATTCGACTAGAAAATTATTTGCAGTCATTTTGGGATAAGTTATAATTTTTTTGCTAAACCAGAACACCGAAATGTATATTCCATGTTCAAATGAAGACACCTCAGTAGTTCGCCTCGGAGCATTCATGTATGACTAACCGAACTAATAACCTACAATTTTGCGTTTGATAGAAAGCTATTCAAAGAATTTTTAAAAAATATAAACATTTTATTTACGTAGCCAACTAAAACATAAATTTCCTCCAGTCGGTGCTCTACATAATATTGTCATATGGATGTTTTTCATCTACAATTTCGTTTAGCAGAGAAATGATAAATTTTTGCAAAAGTTATAAACATTTTTCTGTAACAGAGATACATTCGTTCTATAAATTCGAAATTGTGGAATTGCGTTAAAATATTGTAACAATCATTAATCGATTAGTCACTATTTAACACTTTGTTGCTGATAATCTTCAAATCATGATAATGTGTATCTTTCTCATAAAAGGCAGCATCAAAAGCATGAGCGCAGTTTTTTTGACAGAGAAAATCTGATTTGCGCTCTTTGAATGTTCCTAAAATATTTCAACTTGCTGACATCCAAGATAGAAATCTGTGATAGTATGTTAAGAATTTTAACCGGGACATAATACCAAATCGGCTGGGACACCGGGATCTGGATGTCTCAAACTTGGACTGTCCCGGTCAAACCGGGACGTATGGTAAGCCTACCCTTAGGTAGTGTCAAATGCTGATGTTTTGACACTATCTACTGTCATTAGAATGGACATAACTAGTTTTATATTCATGCAGACACGATCGATCTCGATCAAATCTCATGCAGCTAAACTATTAATTTTATATATATTGTATGATAAAGTCATGTGCCTGGCCACATCAGATTTTTTTAGGTAGGTATCAAAAAATATAGTGTCATTAAAGTTACCAAAACCTTGTCGACCAGCGTAATTAATTCACAAACAACAATTACCACAATAAATTTAAACAAAAAAGCGCGCCTCGACAACTCTCAAACACCGCTTAAAAACCAAAACAATTCAAATTACGCGCCAATTTGTAGCCCAGCTCCGCCTCCCGCATCTCCTGAGAAAAACAGAAGACGCGCGCACCACGCGAGACCAGTCCATGCGCGACCGGTGAAACGGATGACGAACAAATCTCTTGTCTCGCAAATCATCCAAGATATCGCGATAAATTTAAGTGATTCTATTTTCCGTTGTGTGGAAACTCTTTAGTGAAGTGTTGGGCATCTTTTCACGGCATCGGACCGGTCCATCCAAAGGTCAGTGAACTATCTTGAATTTTCGTTGTCGATTACCCGGTTTGTTTGTATCGACCGGTTCCGCCATGTTGCCTTAACCAATATGCATTGCTTGTTTAGTGCTATGACGAAATTAATAATTATTTCGCGTTAAATTTGGATTTCTGAGGGTGAAAATGGATTGAAGTCGTTGATTTTTGTGGGGTTTTTGCGGATTTTTCGGAGAGAATGCGTTTTTAGTAAGGGCAATCGATATTTTTTTAGGTGTTCATAGATTTGATCTTATAACCGCGTAATTTGTATAGTATCTACCTATTCTAGTACCTATCAATATCGCGTTTTAGGACTTTATTACTTTATCAATTTTATCATACATAGTATGATGTGTGTGTCTTTTTGTGTGTATATGGATGTGTGTGTGTGTGTGTACCTATTTTTTGTGGCGACGATTCTAGAGAAACTGCTAAAGGTATCGGGATGAAACTTCATATTTAGAAGTTTCATTACCAAACTTAGAGCTGAAAAGCTTTTTGTTAAAAATGGTCAAAAGGAACTGGAGGAGCTAGTTTACTCTAAGGATTTTGCAACTGAGCCGCCATTTCTGTAATTTCGTCAAAATAGTTAAATGATAAATTTAATTGTAGGAAATTTTGTATAATTTATGCCTCACATTTTTTGGTAAAATTAGTAGTTTAGCTAGCTTCATGAGCAAATTCTATTTGATTGTCGTGTCTGCATTAATATATAATATATAATATAAAACTAGTTAGGCAGGATTTGTCATATATTTTCATTCTAATGACAGTAGGTAGTGTCAAACGCTGATGTTTTGACAATACCTACTGTCAATAAAATCAAAACATCGCTCAAATACTGGCTAACTAGTTTTATTTTCATGCAGAGACGACCTATCTCGATCAAATAGAATCTCATGCAGCTAAACTATTAATTTTATATATAGTATGATAAAGTCATGTGCCTGACCACATCAGATTTTTTTTTATTATTTTCGTAATTAACTGTAAATATCTGTTCCTTATCAGAACAATAGGTATTGGTTCGGCCACTGTGTTGGGACCATCCAAAGCAATATCGGTGACCCATGTTTCAACGCACTACATGTTCACTGCGTTGTACATTAGTTTTTCATGGTTTTCCGTATGCAAAATAGGAATTAAGTGATTTCCAGTCTAGTACAACCGTGATTTCTTCTAAAAAGGAAACTAAACATTCTTAACCTAAAAATCTTTTTCTAGTGGCATAAAACTAATATAAAATAAAATCTGTGCACTTACGAGTATTGACAGTTGTCACATCAAATCAGGTGAATTAGAGTACTATATTAGAGTACTGTATTACCCAGAAGTAATCAACAACTAAATTTTAATTTCCGCAATTTAAAACAAAATGCTATTCCCTAACGACAGTTTTGGCAATACATTTGCCAAGGCATATCTTTTTGACCAGGCAAATAGCTTTTGTTTAGGCAAAAGCCTTTTGCAAAAAATAACCATTTGCCTACGACGTATGTATATAAAACTTACTGGTTTCCCGTAAATCGATATGAAAGTTTTTACTCAGAATTAGATTTTGTTCAACAATTGTCTAATGTACGCCATTCATTTTTATGCTACCAGTAAAGCAATTGAAGGATCTCAAAATCGATAGGAAAAAAGTACCTAATATTAAAAATATATTGATGATATCATTCGTCGAGCAAAGTTAAAGGTCAGAAAATCAATTTGATATACAATTTTTTAATTTCTTTTTTAAAACAACAAACAGTTTAAATAAACTTCTACCAAGACGTGATAGAAATAAACGGTTTACTTTAGTGTTATTATCAGTAGCCATAAACCAATAGAAAAGTATACTATCGTATCATAACTAAGGAAACCAATAAAAAGTTGGTTGCACAGCAGTGATAATAATCGACCAGGTTCAAAATGCATCATAATAAAAGGGCCTTATCTATCCGGCCGTAGGGCGCGCGCGAATAATAATAAACCCCTATTGTTCGGCTCTCGCCGCTTCCTTAGGGTGCAACATAAAAGTCACCCCCGTTAACGGAAAGGTATTACCGCCGCCCTCAACCACCAGAGACGTGTTAATGTAAGTTATACCTTTACAGTTTTAAACCCACAGCGGGGGCGTAAACATAAGACCACACAAATCTAAGAGATGATTTACACGGAGGGGTGCAAATTTTCTTCCCGTTGATAACGCAATTAAGTAGAACGTAACAGTGACTCAAATAGAACACAAAATACACTGTTAGCAGAAATTTCACATAATTATTTGTTGCTACAAAAAAATGGAATGTAAAAATGAAGAAATGTAATTAATGACATGGAATGTGTACAATCTACGTAACTCAAAGTACTATATACATAAACAATGTAATGTGGATTTTCCATAAAAGTATGTAACTCTGTTTTTACATAAAATATGTGAATGCGTGTTTACACATTCATGTGTAACTTACATTCAAATGTGTAACAGTTTACACTTTATAAGTGGAATAAATACTTACGGTACATGTATTCCCATATACAGGTTAAACCAAAATCTTGAGCCACGTTGATCTCATGTATGTATGTATTTATGTATGTATGTATATAGGTATGTATGTATGTATGCTGACGGTATGTATTGCTGACCTATGTGCATGAAAGATGAATATTAATAATAACAATAATAACATTAACTTAAATATTTATTAAACTGTAAAGTATAAAACACCAGCAAGCAATAACTTATATACTTAACACACTACATTGCAAACATTCTTAACAACATTAGCCTATTTAACTTAATTTATAATGTTTGTTATACTATAAAATATAAATATGTTAAGCTGGCCATGATTTACAAGCAAATAAATATCATTCTTAAAAAAAAAAAAATGTACATTCTGAAATTCTGACATAGCAAGCGTATGTTAAGGATTAAGGCTATTCACAGTCGTGCAATTTTGAAATTAATTTGAAAACACGCCCATTTGATGCGGTCTTCTTCAAAGATTTTGTTCCAACATCAGGGTGGATTTTGGCATAATATCTTTGAACAAATTCCAGTGTATGACTTAATTTTTGGGGGTATAGCAAGTTTGCAATAAAAAATATTCCAAATGCAACAGCAAACGCCATGGTTTTATCGTCGTAGGTTGTATCATTAATTTCTATCTTTTCCATAAATATTTGATATTTGGAATCATCTAAAAACCATGTATTTTACATAGATGTATATTACATAAATCTCTATTCTTACCTGTTTCAATAACGCACGGGGTAAGTGGCAGGTTATTCTGAAATAAAATTAACTTTTGTGGAATAAAATTGCACGCAGTAGTAATTAATTCATCATGTATAATAAGGGATGTATACATACCTTATTGGTATGGAACATTTGTTTGATGTCTTCACACCTAAATATGCAGGAGTGCGAATTTCGATGTAAATATAAATGAGAATTATATGTTTTGATGTCCTTGAAGCGGACACCACAATTTAAGCGTACCACAAGTATGCCTTTTAGATACTACAATAGGGTAAACCTATCTACAATACGAAGAACACAAAATCCAACAGAAAATATGGAACTTCACATATTGGCACGTATTTTTTGTAGTTTTTGTGTGGTTTTACAAAGTTTTTTTAATATTTACAGGAAATTTATGAAAAATGACCACTTACACATATTTTATGTAAATTTACTATAATATATTATGTAAAAAGTATGTAATTTTCCATACATTTTTAACAGTGTATAACACAAAATACTTCGCGTACCCTTTCAAATGCCCTTTGCGCCTTTTAACCCCCATTTCCCCCACATAAACGATCCTTTTTTTCTCTCGCTCTCATTGCTCTTTTATATCCGGTGCGACGGACCAAACTGTCGATATTGGTTCTTTTTTTGCGTTTTTGGCAACCCTCTCTCGTAGGCGGCGGGTGGCGTTAGTCTCTAAAAGCGTCTACATTACGAACTGTCAAAAGCATGTCCTTTCGCGTCTGTGTTCGGTTGATGGCCGCTCTCGTCGCTACTTGGGCCGCCCGTCAACTGTCGAAAACTGCTCTGCTCTGCTCGGCTCTGCTCTGCTCTCCACTTTGCTAAAGCGAAACGTTTGCTAACCAGCGTGGAAAGTTTCAGGCTCGGTTGGTTCTCAGCTCTCATCCCGTCCTGTCCGTCGGCGTCGGTCGTCTAAGAGATCTAGAGTGCGTTCGACGAATATCGGACTTGAGTGGATGACTGCGATTGTTATTATGGTTGCTGTAGGACTATACTCTATTTGACTATACTCTTTTACAAATTTATCGCTAGGATAACCTCCTCCATGATTGACTGGTTCTCTAACTCTTTTACACTGAACACATTTACGGACTAAATAGGTTAGGTCGCAAACTTTCAAAATGATTTTGATTTGTGTTATATTATTGTGATTTATGAATTGTGCTATTCTTGACTTCAGTTCAGTAAACCCAGCAGTACCTATACAGAGAGAAAAAATACTGTTGAATCAAAGAATCCATTTCTTAAACAAATATATTGGCCCTGAAGGGATATTTTATTGACGTGACTAGATTTTTATTTATAAGAAAGAATTCAATTTCTTACATGTTTTGAGTCAAATAAACACATTTTTTGACGATTTGCTAAGAAGCACAAAATGTTTGTTGGTTTGAACCTTTATTTGATATTTCTTTAATATAAAACAACCTAAATATTTGCTCTAATCAAACGATTGTTTTGATTTAACAAAGTAGTTGTTTTGAAAATAATGTGAAGGATGTCGATAGATGGTGCTTTAGTTTCTCGTCGTAAGAGAGGTCTCCTAGAGGGTATATAAGCGCATACATGTCTATGCAGCATCAGTGATTGTGCCATTATATCATCAATGTACCTGACGTAGAAATGTCCAACAGCTCTAATATTGATGGAAAGAAATTTATTAGAACGCTTGTTTAAACTATAGCGTATATTTATTTAAATTGAGTATCATATTTAATAAAGTCAACAACATGACTAATTCTTTCTATGCATGTAATGGTTTATATCAAAGAAATGTTTAAATTTGTGAATATAAAATTGAAGGAAATTTTAGCATTTGAATGGAAAGAAGTTATATTTGATTTCACCATATATTTGTTAGGTGTAACAAACTTAAATTTTCATATTTAACAAATGTATGAAAACATTAAGAATATAAACAATTAATTTAATAATTTCTAGTTTCACTTACAGTGGAATATTTTTTTAGAGTAGAACAATCTATGTTAGTAACAAATGAATAGTTTGCTGTATCAAACGAATTGGAACTTTGATACAACTAACTAATTTTACATACAATATAATATTTCTTTATCCTAAAACAATATACATATGTTAATTACAAATAAATATTTTGCCGTATCAAGCAAATTCCTGCTTTGATATAAACTAACCAAAAATGTTTACTTCAAACTAAAATTTCTTTGCTGATATTCAACAGTCATGTATATTTGACTTAAATAAAGTTTCTTACTGTCGAAGAAATTTTTTCCTCTGGGTACCTTTTAGAACTAAATATCACTGTGCAACATATTTCAAGTTTTTGTTTTAATAACTTTGGGAGCATCGATTTTGTGATGAGAAATGCAAAGGTGGTTGGTCTTGATACATTATTTTGCGCTGCAAAAAAATAAAAAGGCGTACAATTTTATGTCTGTCATCTCGGCTTCAGAATGAATAAATAATTTATCAAAATAAATACTAGGTCACTGAGATTTCCAAACCGACTATATGCCTGACTGGGGTCTATCTAGTAGTTGATAGTAAATTTGACTAACTAATGTTGTTTTTAATTTTTGTATGAAACTCAACAGTTTTCTTCATGCGAAAGTAACGATCCGTTCAATCGTCTGTGTGTTGTTCCCAAATCATTGGAATTACCAGTGGCATTTTACAGTTCTTTGTATTAAGGTAACTCCTCAATGTAACCGCACAACCCGCATGACATTCAAGCTGTTCCTTTTCTTTTTATAAAGCAGATGTCAGACATTACAGTTTCACATGGATTTTATTTTTCCAATGCCTTAAAGAGTTACGGTGGTTTCAAATGGTACCAAAATCGTAATTTAAACGGGTCTAACTTCGTAAGGAATTGACAAACCAATAAATACATAAAGCTTCCTACTCAGAATAATTTTAAAAAAAATTCATCATTTGTTCAATTTATTTGTATTATTTTTAGTTGATATTATTATTGGGTTTGTTCAAATATTTTAGGATTTCAAATAAATACAAATTTTAAAGGTTACGCTCAGGTTATTTTGACATTGGATATTTGGTTCAGCCGTTATGAGAAAATCACGTTTTTACACAGTAAACCCAAAACCCTTGTAAAAGCATACGAGCTCTGTATTCAACGCATAGATTTCAATTGACAGTGCTCATTTTTTTTCTATGCACAAAATCCATACTAAACAGTCATCAATATTTTCAATCATCAGAAAAATATGGGATTGCTACTTAAAAAGAAAATTCGATGACGTCATAAGTAAAAAACAATTTATGGTCGGAAATTGAATTTAATACAAAAATATATATTTTGATAATTAAAATTTGACGTGTTCGAGTATTTTTTTAAAATAATAAACAGTTTTAATTCTAATGAATTTATTTCATATTTTGTCATTGTTGGTATTTGATAATACAATCTTTGCAAATTTTTTCAAAATTGTGACGTGATGAAAATGTTAAATAAGTTTTTCTGCTGTTGCACAGTAATATGGACCCAGTGGATAAGACAAGTGTCAAAAATTGTTATAATTTTAACCATAAAATATTTATTGGGGTTAACACATATCTGGCGACATTTTTGGTGATTTTTCGTAGTGTGAACATGGCTTCACGATTTTGTCCTCCTGGTTTTTAAATAGATTATACTACCGCATCCACACTCATTTGACGCTTTGAAGCAAGAATGTACGCCATCATAAAATACAATTAAAATTACTAATGATAATTTGGTAGCAAACTCACAAAAAGTAAGCTGCATACTTTCTGACTTTATTATACGCAAAAACCCCCAATACTGAACCCTTTTAGGTCCCTAGATAATACCTAATAGGCACCTAATAGCTTTCAAACTCACATAACGTGCAACTTTTGTCTTTTATTTCGTGTACTAAAAGGTACTCTGTAGAGCGAGAGAAAATATATTTTCAACTGGAAAATACATATAAGAGTGTTTGTTAAAAAAATGCTCTATTTGCCTATATGATGTAAATTATTTTTTATTACAATTGAAAACTCCATATTTCGGTAAACAATTGATAGGTTATATAACGTTCGCATATAAACAAAAACTGACACTTCCATAAATCACATCAAAGCGATTAAAAATTTGAGTTATCGTTTCGATATTATTGTTTTTCGCGACGCGCGTTTGCCAGAAAAAAAAAAGCGCAATAAAGCGCCACGCGCTTTTATTGGACTGTGTAAGAGCGATAAATTTCGAAAAGTGGGCGGATTGGGGCGAGGGGTGCGCTTGTTTGAATATCTACGCGCGCCATTGTCCATTTCACAAAATTTACAAATGAAAACTGCGGGCGCATTGTTTAACAATTCTAATTAAACGAGGCGACGCGCGCTATAAAAAAAATACGTTAAAAATAGGACGCGTTACTCTCGGTGTTGTTTTGTATGTTTTTTGTTTGTCCCCCATACCCCCCCCCCCCCAGTCTAGTTCCAATTATAATCAAATCTGTATTGTGGCAGTGGCCTGAATTGCATGCATAATTCTTAACAGCCCGAGGTTATGCTGGATGTTCAATAATGCACGGAATCCATTTAATTTGATGAATATTTTATTTCGTATTCAATTTCATATTAAATTCGGGAGTGGACGATTTTCGGGTGGGTACATATTTCGCGCGCCATTATAAATTTTCAAAAGTTCGTACATTATGAAATGCTATTGATTCTTTTGTCGACGATTTGAATGGTTATTTATTACATGCATATTTATGTAAACCGTTTGCGTTCTAGATTTGATTTATTATAGAGAATATAATATATTTTATGCTATGAGTTTTTTATTTGGGTATTATAAATGTATAATAAAAATTTTAAATCATAACACTCAATCATCAAGTTCAGTCAGACTTCTAGGTTATATTCTGACCGTTAGAACATTGGTAGAATAAGAAACGATTGTGGGTTGATAAATGTAATGTCAAATCAACAAACCGGATGTCCTAAAATAAAGTTCAATGTTGTATGTTTCTTATTTTAGCCAACTAAACAGAAGTATGTCGGAATTTAGGACAGTGTCTGAATTTGGGACGTTTACCTTAACATTATGTCTCGCGGTTCTTAGAGAATAAAAAACTATTGATGTGTGTGTCGGTCTTGAAATCGGATTGTGCTGCCACCTACGTGGACAGTCGACGCGTTCGTTAACTATCCAATAAATCACTCAACGCTAGCCAAGCACGCCCCCTAGATTAAAATCTCGTTAGCAGCGCACTCTTTTTCCTGTAGTAAGCATATTTTTCGCGGAAAATCTCTCAAC
This sequence comes from Aphodius sticticus, assembly GCA_963966075.1. NCBI lineage: Eukaryota > Metazoa > Arthropoda > Insecta > Coleoptera > Scarabaeidae > Aphodius > Aphodius sticticus. The sequence goes on from OZ014507.1 coordinate 79,110,270, forward strand.
GATTTCCTTCCTCTTCTGTATATTGTGATTCCGGGAATATTTTTTACCGGTGAGAAGTCGATATAAATAAACATTTACCGACGATAATGGTCATTTATTGTGACATATTTAAATTTCAAAACACAGACACAGAACAAATAAGAGAAAGTAGCAGGAAAGAGTGCACCGAGTACCGACCGACTGTGCTTCAGGACATTGTATGCAAAACAAACTCATAGAATTCTGAGGTTTAGAATTGCAGATAGCAGCACACCATACCAAGATCGTAATACATATTTTATGTTTAATGTTTATTTGTGACAATACGCAACATATTGTATAGGTAATTAGGGTTACCTGATTTTACTGAAAATATATCAGACGACTAATATATACGGTAAGCTAATTGCTTAGGATAGGTATTTTTTAATTTATTTTAATTTTGTAATTACTTATTCAACATGAAACAAAAATTATTGCAAATAATATTTTTTTTATTTAAGAAATCGATATGTACCTAAAATTATTCATCAAAAAGTGTTTAAATTTACTTAAATTTAAATGTAACAAATTGGTCCCAAATGTTGCAACATACAACATAGATTAACGCCTTTTTAAAACATTTCTGGAGGAGCTTAAAAAGGTGTTCTTATAACATATGAGATTTTGGTAAGTCTTATGAGACATGAGATTCTATTAAAATATATGAGACTCATGAAATATATGAGAACCTTAACTATAATATAAAGCGCTAACGCGGTCTGTCTACCTGTGTCAATAATTAAAAAATCTTGATCATTAATCGCTCTATTTAATAAATTTGTTAGTTCAATAACTATTTGAGCTCGATACAAGCTGACAAACTTATGAAAACAATAAGAAAGCTTTTAAATAAGTAAAGAAAAACGCACCAAAATAAATGCCAAAATTGCTTTAATTGTAAGCTTATTTTTAAAAAAATCAGCATACATTCGAGTGTAGATAGAAGTCAAAAAATATAAAACAAATTACAACTGATTACAGCATATTTTTGTTATGTAAAATCATAATGTGAAAGTAAGAATTGACAATAACGTCGTGTTTAAATTACTTTAAAATACTTCAATGAAAAAATTGTCCCGATTCGTGACTTCAGAACTCTGGCAACCCTGATTGTATTGTTAAAATGACAATCACCAGAATGATGCTTAGGTGGCCTAAGTTTCAAATGTTAAAAAATCCCTCGTATGTATACTACACGACAATGGCAAATTATTTTTGTTATTAAACTATTCCTATTAATCATTACTTATCTATCACATTAATACTCAACGTAATTACATATTTTTCATTCATATAATACTTATTCCTTTGCTATTTCTAACTAAACACGTTGTCCGTCACCGCAGATTCTAGATATGACCGCTAGATGTCGCTTTGGTTTATTTTGTCAGTTTCGCCAAGATGCAGTTATTAATTCCGTCGTGTCCGGTTTGTCTTCGTATTTTCGTAATCATTTCCGTATTTCAGTTGATTTTTCACACCGATTAATATCATTAGTGTCATTGGTGTGTGTGCGTGTCATTGTATCTATAATTAGCTATCGTATTACTGTCGGTATTCAATTCCAAGAAATCTGGCCCAAATCAGTGTATCAAGTGCTGGTCGACTTTAGCTCGATTCAGTAAAACAATATCTGAACGCCGCGCCGCGCCGTTTACATATTTGTTGGATAATTGACAAGGCTTAAAAATGAAATGTCAATAAACACGAATCCAATTGTGGGTAAACGATATTAAATCGTAATAACTTAACCAATTCTTGTTCTAGTGTCAGAATTCATGCTCGGATCCATTTCAACATCAACACCGATTCACAAGCTTGATTTGTATCTGCAGTCCAGATGTGGCTATGGAGTAGGTGCTGGCAGAATGTAAAGGTAGGTAATTAATTCATTAGTTTATATCTCAGGGAATATTTTTAAGGTACTTCCTTTCTCAATAAGGTGTCCGGTGTATGTTACGTAAACTAGACGTCCTTCAGGATGTTAAGAGCGTTATGCAATCAATATCTTCCTTGCTGTTTTTTTTTTTGCGGAAATGCCCCTAAACTAGTCTATATATTTTTAAGTCTATACTAGTTTTGGAAAAACCCCATAGACTACAAAGCTGGTATTTATATAAAACACCTTTCTTTTCTGAAGAACATATCCAAAACCGCCAACTTTTAACTAGGTATATGTATATTGATTTTTTTAGCATAAAATATGATGCCAGGGACTCGAGTTGTCAATCCCAGTATAATTAGTGTAATTCGTGTTCTATTACTGCTAAGCAGAAAATGAAAAGCATCTTTATTGTATAAAATTGGAAGATCGGCCAATTTTAATCTAACTTTCATTGTCGTCAAACCAATAGGAAGCAAGAAAATGTCACATACACGATTTTACCTATCTTTCGAAATCGCTTTTTGTCAATACCGCCCTTCCTATAATCTGGGAGGACCATCATATTTTATGATAACAAAATCCAATAAATATGTACTAAAAAATTGGCCGTTTTCGATATGTTGTTCAGAAGAAAAAAGTGCTTAATATAAATACCTCCCTTGTCTTTTCTTTATGTAAAATTTTGAAAATTGATATGTCAACATTATTTGACACGTGACATCAATATCACCAATCTTGAAAAACTAGTTATTTTCTACTTTGCGTTCGTTATAAAGTCATAACGAAACCGCTTTCGGTGTCGTTATGAAAACACTAGATCACAAACTTATAGTAACTTTTAGTTTTCCAATATGGATGATATCGACGTCAAGTGTCAAATAAGGCTGACATCTCAATCGCTATTGGCTCACCTCTTTTTTCTAACTTGTCTATTTTACGTCAGTCTATTTGCGCAACTCAGACCAATCACCGACGCTGAGGGCAGGCTACACACACCCAGGAATTTTGTCGAACTGGAGGAATTCCAACCTCCAGTAAGAGTTCTTTAACGTGCACATCGCATCATGACAGCACACGGGGCCACCGGCTTTACTTTCTCATCCGATGGAAGGCGGCATGCAAAGGTATCTGTTCCCTGCCTAAAATACTAGGAGAGTCGATTTTAGCCCGAGCCGGGATTCGAATTGGCTCACCTCAATCGTATTTGTAAATTTTACCACAACTACCAACTGTTGAAAATAAAATTACTCTAGAATGTAAGATGACAACCGCAATTTTCGAACTTTATGTAAAATTAATAACGACTGTCCTGGTATTTTAGGCAGGGAACAAATATATCTTTGCATGCCGCCTTCCATCGGATGAGGAAGTAAAACCGGTGGCCCCGTGTGCTGTCATGATGCGACGTGCACGTTAAAGAACTCTTACTGGAGATTGGAATTCCGTCAGTTCGACAAAATTCCTGGATGTGTGTTGCCGAAATAGACGACATAAAATAAAACAAGTAAAAAAAATTTAAAATTAATGTCGCAAAGTAGAAAAAATAGTATATAACACTTGTTTTATAAGGCGTATTGGCGCACTATTTTTTTAACAACTCGTGCGCCAATTTTTGTCTTATAAAACTTGTATTATAATATACTATATAACAATCGTAAAGTAGGAAAAAGTATCTACTAAACTCTAATAGAATCAAGAAAAAAACTCCAACAAACTAGAAATCCGAAATTCGTTAAATCTGTAAATCAAAACCAGTCCCTAATCCCATTCAATTACCGTATTCCCTACCGGATTTTTTACGAGACTTTTACACCAGCGAGTGCCGCCGTTCCCATAAAAAAAACAGAGAACGCGATTTCCAGCGCTTCCCATGATTTATGTATATCGTACGGTTGACGCGGTTTCTCTCCGTCCGCCCCCGCACTACCCCCGCACTGCCCCCTCACACATCCACACACGTCTCACACAGCTCTAATTTCAGACATTTTATCTCGGTTTATTTCATTTGCAGCTCGAGAGAGCAATTCGCACCAAACCTACGGGATAGCATCTATCCTGTCTAGTGAATAGGGGATGAACTGCTCTGCTGCTCGCTTCGGTACGATTCGTAACCCTTAAGGGCGCTGAGTGATGAGCGTCTTTTTCTTATCGTACGGTTTGTCTGACGCCTGTCACTTTGAGTGACTGCTGGCAGACGTTATGACGATTCACACTTCACAAATCTAGATGGCTCGCACTTACGAATTTTTTTACTGTACCTATATTGTTTATTGCATTTTAATGTTCCAAAATAAACTATCCTCACGACGGGTTTGTTAATTCGAAACTCGGATTGCAGATCCTAAAGTGGCAATAAAACCTATAAATTTCCACTGGCTTTGTAGCTCAACTGGGAGAACTTTCAACCGGAAATTGGAGGGTTTCTGATTCAAATCCAGGCGGAAACATTTTATTTCCAAAAATTATCATCACCTGAATTAATTATCAATCGCTTCGTTAGTTAATTTAAAAATAATGTTCTCAAATCAATCAAAAATGCAATAAACACACTTTACAAGCACACTTTATAAAATCAGTCACAATGTGAAAGGGCCACAATCTAATATAATTCGTTGTCTATCAGTGCAACCGTGTCGGCGTCAAATTATGGATTAATTTTTTAGATGAAAACCTTTTTTAATTCAACATCTTTGAAGTTAGTCCCGGAGAACCAAAGTTTTGTAATTACGATACCAGTGCTAGCCATTATTAGATTATTTTTATGCCACTTTTTCGTTTCCTTTTACATTTCTAAAAGGTGCGCTTCTGGACTTGAGTTCATTATCAAAAATTGCCATATTAAGATCATTTAGAATGACCAACATTTTCAATATTGATGCTATTTTACTTTATCATACATAGTGTATTGTAATCGAGCCGAAAAAAAAATTTGAGATTTTAGCGGAAATTTTTTTGTGCTATTGGGTCCCTTGAACATGTTTGACCAAGGTACAAAAAATTTCTGTATGTGTGTGTGTGTGTGTACCTGTTTTTGTGGCGACGATTCCGGAGAAATTACTAAAGGTATCAGGACGAAAGTTCATATTTAGAAATCTCATGACCAAAGTTAAAACTGAAGCATTTTTCAAGGATTTTGCAACTGCGCCGCCATTTCTGTAATTTCGTCAAAATAATTAAATAATAATTATAGGTTAATAATATGGTGACATACAGCCGGGATGTAAATTTTAAATAAATCAAAAATTACAGCCACAACCTTGATTTGAACCAGGGACCTTTGCGTTTCTAGCACAATGCTCTCCCATCTGAGCTACTGAGGCATATGACATTTGTTAAATATAATTTGTCATAAATCCAGGAAAGGAAGTAGTGATACTACCAAACACTAACCTATCTTGACGTACACCTATCAAATGTCATCTACTTGGAAGTAGGGTTCACACCAAACAACGGATTGTCATATCCAGACTGAATTACAAATGAAAATGTTTAACGACATAATTTGTCAAAGTAATATTTATAGGGTAATGGTAATAATATGGTGACATACAGGCGGGATGTAAATTTTAAATAAATCAAAAAAAATATATGTTGTGGCTGTAACTGTTGATTTATTTAAAATTTACATCCCGCCTGTTTGTCACCATATTATTAAACTATAAATATTACTTGGACAAATTATGACGTTAAACATTTTCATTAAATAATAAATTAAAGTAGAGGAAATTTTGTATAGTTTATGTCTATGAAATTTTTTGGTAAAGTTAATAGTTTAGCTGCATGACCAAATTTTATTTGATTGCGATCGGTCGTGTCTGCATTAATATAAAACTAGTTAGCCAGGATTTGACAGATATTTTCATTCTAATGACACTTGGTAGTGTCAGACGCTGATGTTTTGACAATACCTACTGTCAATAGAATCAAAATATCTGTCAAATCCTAGATAACTAGTTTTATTTTAATGCAGACACGATCGATGTCGATCAATAGAATCTCATTCAGCTAAACTATTAACTTTATATATATATAGTATGACAAAGTCATGTGCCTGCCCACATGAGATTTTTGTAACACCTTGTATATATGAGCTAAACAGGTTAACAAATAAAGCGCGAGATGCTTCTTTTAGCGAGAAGTTTCGTTTTGACGTTTGGACGTCAAGGATTTCGTTTTGATCTTCCCCAAATATGTTAACGCTATTAGATAGGTGTTAACCGCACAATTCTGTGTGAGACTCGAGACGTAATATACCACTATAGGTGGGCGCATTCGGTAGCCGTGAATAGGTTGTAATGAATAACCTAATTACCCTGACGAAGGCCGCGGCCGTAACTAACTCCCGCGCGTACGCATTAAAGTTTCCGGTCTGTGCCCTTTAGGCCTAATATCGGAAAGTTCAAATCCGACCTCTCAGGCCTCTCAGGCAGTATAGTAGAGTGACTATTCTAAGAGGACAATATCTATCGAGGTTCCGGCAAAACCGCAGTCTGCTTTGAACACAACAGACAATGGCCTCAGTCATTAAACTGAGTATTAATTAATCAGTGGATATTTATTTATTTTGAATAACTTTAAAATTAAATTAACTAAATTTAAAAATATAGGTATCGATTACCGACGTGTTTCGTCGAAGCTGGTCTATTATCGAATCTGTGACGTGTATAATTAATCGGAACATGCAGGTCCGGACACCGAAAGCTATAGTTAATTTACAAGTAACTTCATTAGGGCGCGTGTTGCCTATAGTGTACAAGAGAGGTCGCTCTCTACGGTCTCCATCTCTCTATAGCCGTAGCCCAACATGCATTCAGCTCGGTAATGACGCGTTAATTCTAAATTGAGAGGTAATGGATTAAGCCCGGTACTGAAGAGCTACCTACTACACCTTTTCCTGCCGTTATTCAGAAAGTAGCAACTGATATTCACCTATTCCGAATTATTTTCAGAAAGTAGCAATTGATATTCATCTATTCCGATTTAGTATCAGAAAGTAGCAGTTGTTATTCATCTATTTCGAAGTATTTTCAGAAAGTAACAATTGATATTCAGAAAGTAGCAAATGTAATTCATATATATATATATATAATTCATATACAGTGGGTCGCATACAGATCAAATGGGTGTCACATGACAGAATGACAAAGCGTATTTTTATATCATGCACGCTAAACAGAGACACAGTTAAAATATACAAAGTTATTTGATTTTTTATTTTTAAAAATTTATTCTTAAAATTGAGAACTTAATTAAGCACAGAAAAAAGAACTTTATTTCAAAACGTCAAATTGTACATTATTCTATGTACATACATACATACATACATACATAGATTAATACATACATAGACCTAAAATCATTCCAGGAAATAACTGTTGCTAACAATATATTTATAATTTCCTCAGAAATTGTCGAAATAAAATATTAACACAGTTATAATTATTCAAATTTACTGAATATCATTTGTCAATTTCTGAATTTCAAATGACATATTCTAAATATCAACTGCTCCTTTCTGATACTAAAGCGGAATAGATAAATATCAACTGCTACTTTCTGATACTAAATCGGAATAGATGAATATCAACTGGTACTTTCTGAAAATAAATCGGAATAGATGAATATCATGTGTTGCTTTCTGAATATCAGTTGCTACTTTCTGAATAACAGAAGGAAAAGTTGTAGTCTCCCATATACTCATTTTGTTGTTGTTGATAAATACGTCTTAATGGTACTGACGTTTCGACTAACACAAACCCGATCGAATCAGTCCGTGCTTCTCCTTTGTTTGATCTTCTGCATGGACGAGAATTAACCGGACCGACGCACCGGACTGTTAATTTTAAATTGTTTCGGCTTTACGTTGCAAGGGTGGAGAGGTTATTCGGTTCCTCGGTTGCTGCCGATGCTGCGGCAAGCAAGCAAGTTTTAGCTATAGAGAGAGCCCTTAGTTGGCGAATTTCGGCTCACTTGTTAATTGAAAAGTGGGAAGGCCGCTTTAGAACCCGTCCTTCCTATGTTTGATCACGAAATTCTGCGGATGTTTACCACTACCCTCATTCTGTTTTACACTGTTAGAAAAAAGAAGTTGCTCCTCCTAGCAAACAAAAGAAAACATGCGAAACAAAATTATCCAATCAACACTGCCGCTCATGGCAGTTCGGACACAGTAAACATATAGGAAATAATGATAAAAGCACTGATAACGTAGCAATAGGCACCTCTATTTCTACCAAATAGCGAACACATTCTTAACGTTGATTTTTAGTAACATACGACATCATTAAATGTGCTAATTTCAAATAATCTTATATTTAATTATTATGCAACATTACTGCTGTTTCGTAACTGGTTTTTGGGAATTTTCTAGTTTCCATTAAGAAGGATTAAATACGAAATAACAAATAGAGTCATAAATACTGCATCTCAGACACATGTTGCGACCCCATTTTTACCAGATTTTTGCATCAAATGCTCGAATTCGTATTCAAACGAGTCTGTGCCTGCAATCTGTAGTTTGCACAAGATAACTTTGTCACGCGGAAGACATCATGCGACGCGGAAAGCCAACAAGCAAGGAACAGCGTTCTGTAATTATCGCTTTTCATCGGGAACGATTGTCAGTTCGTGAAAATGCAAGATTTAAGTCAACGATAAATGACACTCTTCACCAATATGAAGAAATATGGAATTTGGATGACGTGTTCGGCCGGGACTATCACGAATAATTTCCCAAGCGGATGAAGAACGATTAAAATTATTTTTTAAGCAAAATAGATAATTGACCGCATCTAAAATCATCTGAAGTAGTCAATCGCGATCGTGAAAGACCAATTTTCGTAAGCACAGGGAAACGACGTCTCCAAGCGGAAAATCTGCATGGACGCGTTGCCGTACGAAAACCATTGCTACGTCGGGGAAATCGTCAGAAACGACTTCACTGGGCACGAACACATCGAAATTGGACAAATGAAGACTGGAAACAGTAGTGTCTGACGATTTTCCCGCCCAAGCAATGGTTAGCGTACGGCAACACGTCCATGCAGATTTTCCGCTTGGAGACGTCGTTTCCCTGTACTTACGAAAATTGATCTTTCACGATCGCGATTGACTTCAGAGCTGATTTTAGGTGCGGTCAATTTTCTGTTTTGCTTAAAAATTAATTTTGATCGTTTTTCATCTGCTTGGGAAATTATTCGTGATAGTCCCGGCCGAACACGTCACCCAAATTCCATGTTTCTTCATATTGGTGAAGAGTGCCACTTATCGTTGACTCACTTATCGTTGACTTATTTCTTGCATTTTCACGAACTGACAATGGTTCCTGATGAAAAGCGATAATTACAGAACGCTATTCCTTGCTTGTTGGCTTTCCGCGTGACAGAGTTATCTTGTGCAAACTACAGATTGCAGACACAGACTCGTTTGAATACGAATTCGCGCATTTGATGCAAAAATCTGGTAAAAATTAGGTCGCAACATGTGTCTGAGATGCAGTATTTATGACTCTATTTGTTATTTCGTATTTAATCCTCTTTTAATGGAAACTAGAAAATTCCCAACAACCAGTTACAAAACAGCATAAATGTTGAGTAATAAGTAACTATAAAATTTATTTTAAATTAGCACATTTAATGATGTCGTGTTACTGGAAATCACTGGAACACAAGAATGTGTTCGCTATTTGGTAGAAATAGAGGTGCTTATTGCTACGTTATCAGTGCTTTTATCATTATTTCTTATATGTTTAGTATATGTGTCCGAACTTCCATGAGCGGCAGTGTATATAGAAATTGTTATGTCATGTCAGAACGAAAAGGGTTCGAAAATCCTATATAATATAATGACAAAGCCCTACTTATAAATATAATAAAAAGGGGTGCGAAAACGTGTCACATCCCCTCAAAATATGAATACTTCTAACACCTTCACAATGCCTCTGAGCGAGTAGATATATTATAATATATATAAGAAGAGAATGGGTTAGGAGGAACATATTTAAGGAGATATGCTCTTAGGGTAGATAGGTAGGGTAGGTATATAGGGCACGATGGAGCGAACCCCTTACCATTAACAATGTCCATAATTTGAAGGGCTTAAGTGAGCCTTACGATGTGTTTGAATTATTAACAGCGGCCCGACACTTCCTTCTAGGCGCTAGCTGGGCTGCCTTTCTGATCTCGAGACGTGAAACGGGCGCGGCGGTGGTTCGGAACTTATAATCTCCTAGAAATCTCTTCCTTTGTTAATTCAACACCGGTACTTGTGGCCGGCCCCCCATTGTACGTCAAGTGGGTTTAGTTGGGGTAGGTTCGCGGTGCCAACTCTTAGGTGTTAATCGCAGCGACAATTACAGAGAGTGAACTGTTAGCACGTCACTCTTGCACACTTTATTTTGTGAATTTCTTTTTGGTTTTATTTTTAATATTGTTTTATTGTAGGCTTATAATTTTATAAACACTTAATTAATTATAATGAAAAATGAGCTAAAAAACTTATTGAATAAAGTTCTGTTTATTCCAAATTGTTCAGTTGTTTTCAAACGCAATCTAGATTTGGCAATGTTTGCAATTTCTACTGTGATGTTTAAACATTGATTTTAGTACGTACAAGTTCATTTTAGGTATAGGGCATTGTACACAAAATTGATCTAAGATTTTTCATAGAATTGAGAAATGTATTCATATGTTAGGGTTGCCAATTGAAAAAATCGACTTTTAGTGCTTTTCTCGAATTCAACTTAGATCTTATAATTTGGACACCCTGTATAACTTTTAGAAGAATTCTACCGATATGTCGATAATATATTACCTTCACAACAGTTTTGCCTGACAACTTTTTTCCAACCATCACAGGGGATAATTTATAAGTAATTGATAGTAACCGTGCAGCTGTCATTTTTTAATGAAAAAAATTAATATCTCAAAAATGACAATGTTAGGTATAGGGAAAATAACATAAAATTAATCTAAAATTTAATGAAGATTTAAAAAATGCGATAAAATACAGGGTGTTCTATTTGAAATATAAAAGTTGACAATAAAAGTTATTGTTTCCGGTGTAACCGGAAGTAGCCGAAAACAAAAAAAAATAATTGAGACGATCGTGTCCAACAACAATATTAGTCCACAAATTTTCAATCTCTCATTTCATTTGGATCTCCATATATCTCTAATGGCAGCTTGTCGTGGGAGACCCTGTATAGGTTCACATAAAAAGGAATACTTGAAATAAGTATTTTTGCTTCCGATTGACTAAATAGTAAAATCCTATATAAGGAATAAAATAGGAATACTTGAAATAAGTATTTTTGCTTCCGATTGACTAAATAGTAAAATCCTATACAGGCTGTTTATGGTCTTGTGATTTTATTTTTAAAGGGTGATTAAACATCATAAAAGAAGGCCTTTACCATAAAACTTTCTTTACAAAAGTTGCATAATAAGAGAGATATTAAGTTACTGACATCCTACTTAGTAGTCCTAGTCCTACTTAGCCTACTTAGTAAAAAATTCACTGATAACTTTTAGTTAGAGTTTAGATTTACTTTGCACAAGTTGTTGATCAATCGTTATAGCGTTAATAACCTTCTTTTAAGGTGTTTAGGCACCCTTTAACATAAAACACAAATAAAAAAGTAACAGTAATATCACACGTATTATGGAACTTTTGTTAAGACATTTTTACGTTAATGGCTTTCTTTTAAGATGTTTAATCACCCCTTGAAAATAAAATCACAAGACCGTAAACACCCTGTGTAAGGAATAAAATATAGTATTCAACCAAAAAAGACACAAGAGTTACTAAACGACAGAAAACAATACAAGTAACAATAATTTTCTATTTTTTTTTAGGCAGACAAGAGCATAGATGGAGACATAAGTTGGAATAATATGACACAGACCTGTGATGGATAGAGCGACTAAACTCCAAGGGTGACGCACTTTTCCAGCAGTGGGGGACGTACAGGCATAAAGTGAAGTAAGTAAGTTATATACAGTGCAACCTCGATTATCCGGACAATTAAATGCAAGGGGGGTGTCCGGATTACCGAATATTGCTTCAAAATTGCTTAAATAACATCATCTGAAGTTTTGATCAGTTTTAAGTCATGCATAGAACCAGTGTTGACGACTTTTGGTGTAATTATCACTAGAATTTATACTAAATTGCGCAAATGCCCATTTCTATCGCCGTGGTTGAATGCAAGTTGAATGCAAACCGAGTGTACAAAGCATTTTCCATTGCTGGGTGTAAACTAAATTTCAATGCTATGTTCTGTTTAGTGGAACAGAATCCGTAGATGAAACATAGTTGACTAGTTTGCTTTTATTTTTATTTATATCGGAAATCGTAGATTTTCCAACGCCGTATTGCGCAGCAATCGATCTAATACTTTGTCCATTATTAATTAATTGTATTATTTCGACTTTTTGCTGCACATTCAAAGTAATATGTTTCGTTTTAGGAATTTTTTGCCGTGTACACTAAACAAATTCACAGGGACATCTGTATAATATGTACTACCGCTGCTGTACGTAGTCAGGCTCTCAACAAGCCGCTTGGACGTACTTGACGGCGCGGCGACATGGCCGTCTCGCCGGCGCGGCGCGGCGACATGGCCGTCTCGCCGGCGCGGCGCGGCGCGTTGTCCGGATTAGCGAGCGGTGTCCGGATAAGCGTGTTTTGCAGGGGGTGTCCGGATTACCGAGTGTCCGGATAATAATGTGTCCGGATAATCGAGGTTGTACTGTATATTTGTTTTTAGAAAAATTTAGATAAACATCGGGGTGTTATTTACACCCCGATTTACACAACACTAGCAAGTGATCTGGTCCGATTAAAAGAGTATATATCACACATAAAAAAGAATACTTGAGTTGAGTATATCTGCTTCAGGTTGAGTGAATGATAGAAGATCCTACATAAAGAATTAAATATAGGAGATATTCAATAAGGAAATACATATATTCAAAGTTAAAAGGATTATGTGTTTAGAATGATTATATAGGTAAGTTTTGTCAAAGTGAAGTACATATATTTTGTTTAAACAAGTATTTTTGTATTACCATCAGACATTTTTTAAATTTTCTTTAAAGAAAGAAATCTGTGCACATTAATAATTTTATCAGTACAAATTATATGTGCAATGTATAAAATAAACATGCATTATAAGCATTTTATGAAATATTTGACCAATAAAAAAAATATTTCTCCAGTACAAAAAATATTTGAGCAATGCAAAAGAAATACTTGTGCATTTAAATGAATGAATGTGCAATAAATTTATATAAATCTACATCAGAATAAATAACTGTGCATTTATATTTGAATGTTCTTTTCATAATATATTTGTACACTTAAATAAATAAATAAATGTGCAATACAATCGTTACCACTGTAAAAATATAATGAGCAGCTAAAAAAATTCTTTTCATGGAAAAAATAAATTTCCAATGGTTTAAATAAATCAGCATTATAAGCGCATTTAATAATCTCAATTGCACCATGAGAAAATTATAATGCGCCCTAGAAAGAATATAATGTGCGTTAAGTTCTGCAACTTACTTTTCTTACTTAATTTCGTAGATCATTTACTGTGTAAATGGCATCGGAAACATTATATGGCCTTACATAAGAAAATTTTAGAGAAAAGGACAATTGAAAATTGATAAATGTTGATAAGTCTACGGAAAATGGATTTCTTAAATTCTATATAAAGCGCCTTTTGGGTTTGAATTAATTGCTCGGAAAACATATCTAATAAAATAATCTAATTTTCTACCGCACAAGGTTTTCGAAAAAAAAAAAACTGGGGTAAAAATGTAAAAAGCGCAATTTTGGTAATTTTTACAAATTAATACCACCTGAACCCGAACCCATTGTTCTAGAAACCTGAAAATGGTCGCATGGCAATTGTTATTTCTGATCCTCAATCCTTTCTCATAAACAAGTTATCAATACTATCCAAATTTCCAACTGTCTTTTCTCGAAAATGTTATTATGTATAGTCATAAATCTTGTAAATTACATTTTAAACAATTAAGAGATCTATGAATATCAGGACAAAAAAAATATGGGGTTGCCATTTAAAAAAATGTTGATGAAAGTGTCACAAGTTGAAAATAATTGAATTGTTATTTAACATACTATGTATTGTGAGCCATTTGAATTAATTAATAAGGTTTTATATCAATGAAAGTACGGGCTAACATACGAATCTTCAAAATCATATCAGCTCTAATTTTGATGCGCAGTAGATCCTAGTGCTCAATATTTATTATTTTAATGTACAATATATTCATTTTGGGGCACAATATGAATACAAATTTGCCCTTTATAACATTTTGTATGTAACATATTTATATTTATTGAATGCTCATTATTTATTATGTTAATGCTCAAAGTATTTATTTCAATGAACTTTAAATAATGCACGCTTAGATCGCGCCCTAATTTTATTAGCTAATACATCAAATATTTGTTGTTTCGATATTCGTCTAAATTCTGGAATTTGTCAATTTTTTTACGTTTACGATGACGATATTTGGTTTTAAGTGTACACCCCTCCTGGTAAATGAACTGTGTTTGATATAGGTACTATTTAAATCCAGTAGGTGGACAACATTCAGATAGAAGAAACATTCAGACAGAAGCTGCAAATAAAACTCGTGGAAACATAATTGGAAGAGGGACAACTCGGATAGTATGGACATATTAAAAGAATAAACGAGGTAAATGCAGAGGGAGATACAGACAAACATGGCAGGAAAAAGTATGGAAGGCGGGTCAAAAACGAGATGAAAAATTTGAGGAAGTGTCACACCTAACACAAGACTAAAAGGAACAGTTGGAAGGAAGTTTGCAAACGAGGAAACCCCAGAAAATACTTAACTAGGCAATTGATAACCGACAGGATTAATTAGGTAAGTAAGTTAGAAGACTACTCCATGTTCAACGTTTTTTTTTTGCCATTTCTATCAAAGTTCTTCAAACATCAAACGCGCAACGTTCAGCCCGCATAACAGCAAACCACTTAAGTGGATCCTCTTCACTTCTCGGCATCACAGTTCCTAAAGCTGTATGCGCACACTGTGTATACACAAAGCGTAGGTCAAACATACCCAAATTTGCGGTCTGGGACCGATCTACTCCGCCGGCTGTTCGGATTTAAAATTCTCATCTGTATTCCGAAGCCGCAGCAGCCAGCGCCAGCGTCACGGTTTTGTGTGTTTTGTGTGTGTGGATGTTTTGCGGCATTTTTCACGGAATCGACAGTCAATATTTGCCGGCCGCATTTCGATTGATCCTTAAAGCCGTCAGCAAACTTCGGCGGAGCAGAGCAAACCAAAGCTAGAAGTAGAGAGTGAAGATGGTGGTGTCCCTAATGCATCGATCCCAAAACAAATGTAATTTAAGATCTTAAGTAAAGCTGTCTCCGTCCTGACAATCGACTTTAAGATCAACACATTAGCGACTCTCTACGAGAGGAGGTGATGTGTTTGTACGTGAAGGTTTAATGTAAACGTCGCGTCGCCTCAGTTGTTGGTCCAGGCAGTCACGTATCCTGTGTACATGTACATTACTGTGGCCAGAAACTAGTGAACCATTAGACCACCTGAAACAAAAGACTAATTATTCATCTCTATTAATGGACTATTTGAGTATTATACATTAGACCCTTCAATAAGGAAAATGCTTCAATAAGACTCTTTATCGCGTTTTGCTTCCCTAAAAAAGTATCCAATTTGATTATAAGTAATTAATTATAAGCTATTAAGATGCCGTAGAGGGCTGATAGGCCAAGTCATGACTGACCAGAATATCTTAATATGACCTTAGTAAAAAGTCGAGTCGTTAGTTTTCTAGATATTGATACTTTTTTACTAGTGTTTCATTCGATTTTTTACTTACTGAAATAATTTCAAAATAAGCAGTAATAGTTATTTAAGTACCAAGGGCATGAAATGGATGTTTATGCCCCGAGGGTGACAGTCTCGGGCCAGCGGCCCTCGATGTGTTTAAGTCGCCCGAGGTACATACAAAATTTTATGTCCTACATGAGTTTTTTTCTTCCGTTTGAATAATATTAATAAATATTTTGACGTTATCAAGTGACAGCGTATCTACGGAGTTGAATAACCATACAAACAATTCGGAGTTGAGTAACAATACAGACAATTAATTGTCAAACTTATAACCTTAATCGCTAATAATTGACATTGATGAGTGACAATACAGACAATTAATTGTCAAACTTATAACCTTAATCGCCAATAATTGACATTGACGATTTAAAATTTACAATTTGAATGAAAAATATTTGATATATTTGACATATAACAATGGCATCCTTTATGCCCTAGGGCGCATAAAGAATCTAAAAGTAGCTGTTTTCGTTCTGGTAACTAAGATGAAAAATGTCACTTTATGATCATGTAGGACATAAAATATTTTTCGGCCCTACAGATTAGGGGTTTGCACGACAAATTTAGGTAACTGAACAACACAAAATATAGTTCAACATAAAAATATGTGCATTTACAGCATAAAATAGAACAAAACGACATAATATGTGTTTTAATGACAAAAATGTAAATGAATGTCAATTTCAATGATACAATTAGCAACATAACAGCAAGATGGGTGGGTTAACCTAAAAAAACAAAGAAAATAGTAAATGACCATATTTTTAAGTTTGCAGAAGGACGTTGGGAAATTGATGATTAAAAAGTAAAGTAAATTGTAATTATTAATAATTATTATTAAATATTAATAATGTAGTAAACTACTTTCTTAACATAAATCAATTTTGATAAATTACTTATTGTAAAAAATTAAATACTCCAGGTGTCAATTTTTATGTAAAAAATTAACATCACAAAAATCTGTCGTACAGGTCAATTCAACTGCCGTTAAGAACACCTAATTTGTCGTGCTGAATACATATTATGTAGTGTAATCAGGGCTGTAAAACCGTATTTACCGCGTAAATTACCAAATTAATTACCGTAATTAATGGTAATTTACCTATATTTAATTAGGTACCGTAATTTACGGCTTAAATTACCGATGGTAATTTATCGGCAATTTAAATTACCGTTGGTAATTTACCAGTAATTTACCGAAAATTTTAATAACAGTTGGTAATTTACCGGAATTTACCGGTAAATTACTAAATAAATTATCGTAATTAATGGTAATTTCCGGATTTTTAATCACTTAATTCAGCGGAGCGAATAAAGCACATTTTAAATCAGAAGCCATCTACCTACTATCAAATTCATGATTTAAAGAAATGTTCTGGTGATCCGAATAAAAAGTGATTGTTCTGAAACCGGGTGTTGTCGTTTTGTGAGTCGGTAATAAATTACAGTATTTTATACTGTAATTATGCTGTTAGACTGTCCATTTTATAAATTACTGGTATAAAAAGTATTTTTATTGTAGTCCCTGCTTTCATTTTAATAATGAATTATCACTATTAAATCAGGAAAATATCAGCGACTGGTGGTTATCTACAATATAATGACTGATAAGGCTGTATCCAAATTTCTTCTTACTCACTTACCGTCATCGATAAATTATCATTTTGAATTACCAGATAATTTAAGAAAATATAATTTACCAACTGCTATTTTTAATTACGTGGTAATTTAAATTTGAAAGTAATAATTTTAATTTCAGCGGAAATTTAATTAATGCGGAAAAAATTAATTATGGAAATTTAGCATCAGTCAGATTGCTAGTTATCTACAAAATAATGACTTTTCTTTACGAAACATTTTTATTAACATAAGTAGCATTCATAACCTACAGTGATCGGTATTAACGCCGGTTTAATTTAACATTTTGAATTATTAATTACCCGGTAATTTAAAGCAGCGTAATTTACCATTTTTAATTTTTAATTACTCGGTAATTTAAGCCAACGTAATTTACCATTTTTAATTTTTATTTACGTGTGGTAATTTAATATTTGAAATAAATAATTTTAATTTCAGCGGTGATTTACGAAAAAAATTAATTAAGGTAATTTAACATCCCTGACTGTAATAAATATATATTCCCCATTAATGATTTAAGGTAACGTATTTACAATATTTCATAAAACTGTCAATATCTTGAAAACTACAGACTTTCCTAAAGTCATATTTAGATATTTTGATCAATCATGAGTTGGCCTATCAACCCTCCATGGCAGTTGAGTTTGGGACATCCTAATATATATGATTTTGTATACCTACATATTGCGCCCAGTATATTATTCCTATTAGACAGTACAGTATGCTAGCGTTGACAGTAGTAATAAATGCTCCTCTGCATAGTGTATAAATCACAGTCAGATTGCATTTACAAACAATTACAGATTAAAGATCCGGGGTCTTTCCCATCCGGTAATTTATGATTCCCTTTGTTCTTGTTAGCTCGCTTCGGTCTACAGTCTACAGAGTCTCTCCACCATAAAACTAAAAGCAGAGATGTCGATGTAAGATTACAATACCGTTTCTCGGTTTATTTAAATTCGTTAACAAACAAATAATTTATATTGCATCCTTGTTCCGATGTTTCATCCTCCCTTTTCTTAAGATTACGTACAAGAACAAGACATCGACCAAGTCGACCACCACAACCAGATTGATATCTTACTCTCAGTCGGCTATGGAGATATCAATCTTTGAAAATCAATCAGCGCGTACAAGAAACCGTCGGGTTCATGCTATACGGCCGAACCGTGGACGCAGTGGGTCCTCAACTTCTGGACAAGGTTACCCATCGAGCTATTCATCTTGTTGTGCCTGTCCGGTGCGTACCGCGTGCTGTATAATGAACACATTTCATCGTGACTGGACGTTTTCTGAACTGAATCACATCGAGTCGTTAGCGCAATCAAAATATCCGGTTACGGTTACGGTCCGACGTTAACGTGATCGACTATTCAAGACCTCGTCTCGACTGCTCTGACATAAGTATTCCAGGAATTACTTGGTGAAGATATTTATTTATTTTCGATTATTGCTACTTGAAAAATAAGGAATTGGAGAATATGGGTTATTGAAGTTATCGTTGGTTATTGGTTTTTCCTATGACTTAATGTATAGTCACCACTATTGTCCAAATCCAGTCAATGGTCATCTAACAAATAAATTAACTTGTAATTTATACAGGATAAGTTATTAGTATCCCGGCGGTCGATAGTTAATAAATCGTTTGAAAAAGAAAAAATATTTTATAAAAAAGTTGTTTGACTCGCCAAGTCACAGCGTTAATAGTTCCAGACATATTCAACTGTTTTCCCAAAATATGCCCATTGCATGATCTTCTTAAAAACTATGTAAAAACCGAAATTTTTGCCGATTTTGCGTTTAAACTATGTGAAATAATAGTCATACCCAGTAGGTAGATGATAGTATCTAAAGATATTAGATACACTGTACAGGGTGTTCATCGAACTTAGTAAATTTTGATGTTTTTCAAATAGCTTTTTCTCGAATTTTTTTTTAAATGAAACACCCTATATAATATGTGTTGGCTGCTTTGATTATATACAGGGTTAGCCAAAATTACCGGAACACCCAAATAATTCTACAACGGTAAAAAATTTCAAAAAAAAATTCAAACAAAAGTTTTTAGACTTTAAACAATCTATCGTTCAAATATATTTTGAATATACAGGGTGTTCATTTTATTATAGAAATCGCGTAATTTTTTTTTCTTCAAATGGAACACCCTGTATCTTTTTACATTTTATAATTTTAGGACTAATTCTGGACATTGTTTATTAAAATAATTTTTTTATAAAATGCATCATTTTTGAGTTTTAAGCAATTAATTAAAATTAGCCAAAATTACCGGAACACCCAAATAATTCTACAACGGTAAAAAATTTCAAAAAAAAATTCAAGCGAAAGCTTTTAGACTTTAAACAATCCATCGTTCAAATATATTTTGAATATACAGGGTGTTCATTTTATTATAGAAATCGCGTAATTTCTTTTTCAAATGGAACAACCTGTATCTTTTTACATTTTATAATTTTAGGACTAATTCTGGACATTGTTTATTAAAATAATTTTTTTATAAAATGCATCATTTTTGAGTTTTAAGCAATTAATTAAAATTAGTCCAAATTACCGCAACACCCAAATAATTCTTCATCGGTAAAAAAATTTCAAAAAACATTCAAACTAAAGTTTTTTACTTTAAACGAGCTATCGTTCAAATATATTTTTAATATACAGCGTGTTTATTTTATTATGGAAGTATGGAAAACTTTTCCTTTTTCTCATTAAACGTCCTGTACATTTTTATTTTTTAATTCAAAGAATTTTTTCCAAGTAGGTTTTTATAAATTGATTCATTTTTTAATTATCAGCAATTAATCAAAACTCCAAAACATTTATTTTAGCCGAACGGATAAATAATAACAATGTGAAGAAAAAATAACAAAACAATTAAATTAAATTTTCAAACTGCCATCCCTGAGCGGCTTGCCAATGCCCCAACCTATCAACAAATTCCCGTAAACAGTTGTCTAAATGATCGACAGTAATACTCTGAACTTCGTCCACTACCCTCTGCTTCAACGCATCAATATTTTGCGGCCTATTGGTGTAAACCTTGGACTTTAGGTGGCCCCAAATAGAAAAATCCAGTATTTGTAAATCCGGCGACCTAGGTGGCCATTCAATGGATCCTCTCCTTCCAGTTCACCTCTGCGGGAAAATTGAATTTAAATAATTCCGAACTTGGACACCGTAATGCGGCGGTGCACCATCTTGTTGAAACCAAATATTATTCAGATCTTCGTTGAATATAACTAGGAGATGAGGTATTACTTCATTTTGAAGTAGAGCTAAATAGCGTTCAGAGGTCAAAGTGCCTTCAATAAAAAATGGTCCTATTGATCTGCTTCCAATTACCCCTAACCAAACGTTTACTTTTTCAGGATATTGGGTATGAATTTCCTCAGCCCAACACGGATTTTCTGTTGACCAATACCTGCAATTGTACCGATGAAGAATTATTTTGGTGTTGCGGTAATTTTGCCTAATTTCAATTAATTGCTTAAAACTAAAAAATGATGCATTTTATAAAAAAATTATTTTAATAAACAATGTCCAGAATTAGTTCTAAAATTATGAAATGTAAAAAGATACAGGGTGTTCCATTTGAAAAAAAAATTTACGCGATTTCTATAATAAAATGAACATCCTGTATATTCAAAATATATTTGAACGATGGATTGTTTAAAGTCTAAAAGCTTTTGTTTGAATTTTTTTTTGAAATTTTTTACCGTTGTAGAATTATTTGGGTGTTCCGGTAATTTTGGCTAATTTTAATTAATTGCTTAAAACTCAAAAATGATGCATTTTATAAAAAAAATATTTTAATAAACAATGTCCAGAATTAGTCCTAAAATTATAAAATGTAAAAAGATACAGGGTGTTCCATTTGAAAAAAAAAATTTACGCGATTTCTATAATAAAATGAACACCCTGTATATTCAAAATATATTTGAACGATGGATTGTTTAAAGTCTGAAGACTTTTGTTTGAATTTTTTTTTGAAATTTTTTACCATTGTAGAATTATTTGGGTGTTCCGGTAATTTTGGCTAACCCTGTATATTACATATGGATTGAGTGAAAGAGAGAGACAGATGTACCCCGAGGGATTGACTGAGATAGCGATAATTAGGATAGAATGACTAGGTGGCGCGTAGAATATGCTCTTCTCTGATAATGGCGCTAGGTGGCGTTACGGAGAAATTTTAAATTAAAATGGGTGTTGATTTGAAACACGTTAAAGGTAGAATAGATTTTTCTAACATGTATTAATTTTGTGGACTTATGTCTGTCTAATTATGTTATTTTTAGTGGAAACTAATTTTGTATTATGATGTATCCGTGTGGTTACATATCTGTCAAGCGTTAAAGGTTATGTGCATATGTGGGGTTATGTCGGATATGACAATTGGCAAGTGGTCCGGCATCAGAGTGAAGATAGTCACTGTCCTAAGTATCTCCGTCTTTCTTCAATTTTATTAAACCATCCTTGTCAATCCCTCGGGAACATACTTTTGTTAGAAAACAGACAGAGTTAGCTCAATCCATATGTAATATATATAATCAAAGGTTGGCTGTAATAACCCTTTATTTCGCTCAAATTTCCATCTAGTATGTCATACACCAAATGTTACTATTTTTTGTGATATTTGCAATTTAACGAAAATGTAACGCAATTGTAAATTTTAATATTGCTGTGAATAAGGGATATTTGGTAGTTTGATGTAAAGTCTTCAAATGGCGATAGAAGAGATAATTTAGAAACGATTTAACCAGCTTGATCCTTATACAAAGTATTACCGTTTTCAACATATTAACAATTTTGTATGACATTTTGTAAGTATATTTTGCCGTCTATCGTATGGCAACCGAACACGCGATTTACATTGTACGATTTACAATTACAAATTACTGCTAAAGTAAACCCGATACCCTGTACTTTTAGGTTAACCATCTTGAAAATTTGTTGACTTCTGAGTGTTGAAAATCAGATTTTCTTTGATGTGATTAATGTGCTCACACACAAAACCCAAATATGAAACAAAAACAAACTGATAGGCATGGTTAGATTCAGATTTTCATTCATAGCAAAAAAATCTATGCAAAACACTTCTAAATAACCCACTTTCTATTCACATTATCAATATTACTCATACTATCATTCACATTATCCCAATTTTGAATTGTCTCTCCAGAAAAATAACATATTTTAAACTCATTAACAATAGTAAGTAGATATTGTTGGTTGTTTTTTTGTACTGTTGTACTGTTTCTGTTTGTTTTTGTGTAAAAGCGCACATACTATTACAATGAAATGTCTCCGTTCAATTTTCACAGAAGCGAACAATTTTTCGTAGTTTTTAAGAAAGGCCTGCAATTACCAATTTTTTGACAAACAATTGAATATCTCAGAAACTATTCAGTTTACACAGGTACAACTTACACAGTTGTAAAAACAAGTTCCTTAGTCTTCATAATATTATATGATATACAGGGCATTTTATTTCAAAAAATGTACTGACTTTCCGTCACGCATAAGAGCAACACCCTGTATAAATGAAAATAAGAGTCAAACAACTCTTGTATAAAACATTTTTTCTTTCTCAAACGTTTTAATGACTATCGTCCGCCGGGATACTAATAACTCACCCTGTATGGAAAGTACATTTAATTTTAATTTTCTATTTCAAACACCAAAAGATATTGGTTGAGCAAATTTTTATTCACAAAATCCACGTAGGTAGTACTACAAATTAACATGTAAATGTTTTCTTTTTTTTTTTTTTTAGATAAAGCCAGAATGTCGCGAATTAAAAATTATAATAATTTGATAGCGTAAAAAATTATTTATTTTAATAGTTCTTCTACACATCTGAAGTTATATTGGGTGATAAGTTGACAAGAGAAATTCGTACTTTGTAAATATTTACAAAATTATTTGACATTTGTGCAGTGGGAAAAAACATTAGAATAATGCCTTGATTTAGGTAATATGATGTATGACATTTTTTTGCATTATATGAGACTTATATTAAATATTAGAGATATGGCAATCTTATGTGGTTAAAAATTACTCTAAATTAAGAGCTAATGGATATTTATTATTAAAAAAGTTCTACATTTGCTTTAGGTGTAATTTTTGTCAAGATTTTAATATAATTCCGTTGGCAGTAAAATTGTAAAACTCTTTGTGTTTGTCATGATTTTGGTTTACTTACGATCACGAAAAAAGTAGGGATAATAGTATATTATTATACAAGTTTTATAAGACGTCAAATTGGCGCACGAGTTGTTTTGGGCACGACGAGCGTAGCGAGGAGTGCCCAAATGGAACGAGTGCGCCAATACGTCTTATAAAACGAGTGTAATATACTATTTTTTCTACTTTGCGTCATTAATTTTATATAAATTTAGAAATTGTGGTTACTATATTGCGCTAAATTAGAATCTACGGTATTTCGCGGGTACCACGTGGCAGCACTGTAGTAACTGTCAACTTCGTTAAGGATGAGATCCATTAGATAAAATCTTGACAAAATCTAATTGTGAATAAAATTACTCTACTTTAGCCTACAAGTTTGAATAAATATTCAGCGAGGTCTCAACGATGATCATAATGGAGCTTGGGGCAACACTTTTAACCCTACTGTGATAAATATATGAAACTTAACCTAAAAAGTCAACAACTTTAATAGTGATTTCATAAGTATAATAATCAGAATAGAAGTGTTTGGCGGTGACTGATTAGTTACTTCGAGGAACAAGAACTTACTAAAGAATTGTTTTAACGCCTAACGTTTAATAGCGGTGTCTACCTAATTCCGCTACGTAGCCATTGCGGCTTATATATTTACAAGCACTTATAATTGAAACCCAATTTTAATTTCGGCAAAGTAGTTTATTAGAATAAATTATACTTAGTAAAATTACATGTGATGGAGGTAATACAAATATGTTGCACACAACCAGAACTAAGATGAAGTCGAAAGCGACGGACAAAATGAATACGAATTGAGCCGAACAGAATTCGGTCCAAAATGTTACCGAAAACTTATACGTTACATAAACTAAGAAATCCTCTACACTTTAAATGTACTATAGCTTCATAAGTGTATGCTGATAAACCATTGATTGCGCATATACAATCTCGTAGCAGTAATTAAAATCATTCATATCTACGATGTAGGTTTGATCTTCGCATAATACCTTATTAAAGTAAATGTGGTCCTTGAATTATATCTGAAAAAGGGATTTGATGTTTAGTTGAAAAGAATGATAACGATCACTTACCAGAGTCGTAAAACATCACCGAAAACGTTATGCTGGCGTATTTTGATGAACACAGCAAAACTAAGAAAGCCACAACCTTTGGCCATACTATAGCAGGCTACACGCATGTTTCAATATGTATAGAATATTGATATTTCGCAGTTTATGCGATTGCAAGCGATTAAAAAGAGGCAGTGTGTGGTTATGTATTGTACGTTTGACATATGGCATTTGATATCAATGTGTACCAATCCTGGCAATCTTAGACAAAAATGTTACTGTTTTCGGTGTTACAATGTGTTAATTGTAACACCGATGTGTGCATCGTGCACAATGTGTGCATTGTGAATGCAAAGTAGAAAAGAATTATTATCGTACATACCTAGCTCACAGCTAAATTAGGTAATTAGTCCTGAAAATTGGAACTCGGTTTATGCTCAATTTCATATAAATCTAACTAAAATAATATAAGATAATATAAGGAACTAATGTAATAATAACACATACAATTCTATTTTTAACACATTTAATCAAAGACATATCGCCGAAACCAACAAAAAATGGTAAACTCAAGTCAAAACAACATAATATAGGTAGGTACCCGCCTTTATACTTTTTCCTCCGCCGTATATTTTGCCGTCTATCGTATGGCAACCGAACACGCGATTTAAAAAGTTCAAAGTACTGCTGAAGTAAACCCTAAACCCTGTACTTTTAGGTTAAGGAAAAAATCAACTTTTAGCATAACACTCAATTAGAAAAATCAGTCAATCTTGTAGGTTATATTCTGACCATTAGAACATTGGTAGAATAAGAAACGATTGTGGGTTGATAAGTGTAATGTCAAAACAAACAAACCGGGTGTCCTAAAGTAAAGTTCAACGTTGTAGATTTCTTATTTTATCCAACTAAACAGAATCATGTCGGAATTTAAGACAGTGTCTGAATTTGGGAAGTTTACCTTAGTGTCATTATAGTTACCAAAGCCCAGAATAATGTGAAAATGCCTTTACAATATTGATTTGTATGACGCGCAAAATGTTTCAAACTATACCTACACCAACCAAAACCCGCATACACACACACACACACATAACACACTAAACAAAAGATATTGCATTAGCATATTTAGCAGCGGTGATAAACGTTTACGGCGCTATCAACGTGGGACCCTTTTATGACCGTGGTCATGCAGAGCGCAGACCTGGTTCTCGGGCCAGCTCCGGCTTATTATTATTAGGTGAAATAATTCAAATCCACGCTCTATCTCCCATCCCGACCGTATAATAAACTTTACGTGCGCCAAAACTGCACATCAACGAAACATAAAGGGACCAACGGAAAGGATCGAGAGTGTACAAAAATGCGAAAACGGAACGATGCGCAAGAAACGACCGACCGACCGACGGTCCCTGTTTACGATGTAAATTATATCGGCGGTTTTGCGGGCCGTAAGTAGAGCGCGACGCGGAGACGACGTCAAAATCGAGCGGAGACGCGCCGCACCGCGCCGCGCCGCGCTATAACTTGGACGCCGAAAGTCGGTATTAACTTAGTAAAATAGTGAACATAAAGTGTGGCACGGGTTCGCGTTATTGCGATATTTTGCATCACGTATACCGGGTATTGCCGTTAAAATGGTAATCAGTTTTTCAGAAGTGGGATCGCGTACGGACTACGGACGGACGCGATGGAAATTTTACAACTAGAAAACATGCAGTAGACGATTTTAAATTGGGCATACGTTTATAGGAAAAGTTGGGGCATATTCGGTATATTGAGAATTCTATATGTAGTAAATTTACTATATTAAGTCAAAACAGGCATTATTCTAACGTGCAGCTACACACTCAATGTGCAGCGGGAATTTTAAATTGTGCAGTCCACCTTTTATAAGTTATATTTCTTGGCCCATAAACAATGCAATGCTTTAAAAATTGATAAATGCAATAATGCACATTTTAAGTCAGAAGCCAATGTCGCAATGTCGTTTTGTGAGTCGGTAATAAATTATAGTATTTTATACTATAATTATGCTGTTAGACTGTCCATTTTATAAATTGCTGGTATAAAATAGTATATTATTATACAAGTTTTATAATATACCTACAAGTTTGAATAAATATTCAGCGAGGTCTCAACGATGATCATAATGGAGCTTGGGGCAACACTTTTAACCGTACTGTGATAAATACATGAAACTTAACCTAAAAAGTCAACAACGTTAATAGTGGTTTCATAAGTATAATAATCAGAATAGAAATGTTTGGCGGTGACTGATTAGTTACTTCGAAGAACAAGAACTTACTAAAGAATTGTTTTAACGCCTAACGTTTAATAGCGGTGTCTACCTAATTCCGCTACGTAGCCGTTGCGGCTTATATATTTACAAGCACTTATAATTGAAACCCAATTTTAATTTCGGCAAAGTAGTTTATTAGAATAAATTATACTTAGTAAAATTACATGTGATGGAGGTAATACAAATATGTTGCACACAACCAGAACTAAGACGAAGTCGAAAGCGACGGACAAAAATGAATACGAATTGAGCCGAACAGAATTCGGTCCTAAATGTTACCGAAAACTTATACGTTACATAAACTAAGAAATCCTCTACACTTTAAATGTACTATAGCTTCATACGTGTATGCTGATAAACCATTGATTGCGCATATACAATCTCGTAGCAGTAATTAAAATCATTCATATCTACGATGTAGGTTTGATCTTCGCATAATACCTTATTAAAGTAAATGTGGTCCTTGAATTATATCTGAAAAGGGGATTTGATGTTTAGTTGAAAAGAATGATAACGATCACTTACCAGAGTCGTAAATCATCACCGAAAACGTTATGCTGGCGTATTTTGATGAACACAGCAAAACTAAGAAAACCACAACCTTTGGCCATACTATAGCAGGCTAGACGCATGTTTAAATATGTATAGAATATTGATATTTCGCAGTTTATGCGATTGCAAGCGATTAAAAAGAGGCAGTGTGTGGTTATGTATTGTACGTTTGACATTTGGCATTTGATATCAATGTGTACCAATCCTGGCAATCTTAGACAAAAATGTTACTGTTTTCGGTGTTACAATGTGTTAATTGTAACACCGAAAACAGTGTTACAATGTGTGCATTGTAAATGCAAAGTAGAAAAAGTATTTTTATTGTAGTCCCTGCTTTCATTTTAATAATGAATTACTACTATTAAATCAGGAAAAGCACCAGCGATTCATGGCTACCTTCTATATAAAGACTTATAAGGTTGTATCCAATTTTTTTTTTACATTTCTTAGTGTCATCGGTAAATTATCGTTTTGAGTTACTCGGTTATTTAAGAAAATATAATTTACCAATTGCAATTTTTATTTACGTGTTAATTGAAATTTGAAAGTAATAATTTTAATTTCAGCGGTAATTTACTAAAAAAATTAATTACGGAAATTTAACATCCTTAGTCAGATTGCTAATTATCTACAAAATAATGACTTATTTACCAAACATTTTTATTAACATAACTAGCATTCATAAACCTACAGTGATCGGGTATTAACGCCGGTTTAATTTATCATTTAAAATTTTTAAATTCCCGGTTATTTCAACCATGGTAATTTACCATTTTGAATTTTTATTTACATGGTAATTTAATATTTGAACTTAATAATCTAAGTTTCAACGGTAAGTTACGAAAAAAAATGATTACCGTAATTCAACATCCCTGATAATAACTAATAAATCGACATTTATAATTAGGTTCTGCGGACAAAAAACACAATTATTTTTAAAAGAACGCAATTTTGTTTTTATCAAAATACCACTTTTATACCAAATTCTTCTTTTTCTCACTATTTTTCTATTGTTATTATAAAAAATAAAGAAAAACGTTGCATTAAAACATTTTCGAGCAGAAAACATTAGAAATTAGGATAATTTTGATGACATGGATGATTATGGACTGTGAATGGAAAGTTTTCTATAATTTTTGTGCTGAATGCGAATAAGAATTGGGTTAATATGAAGTACAGTTTAAAAAAATTAATAAATGTATGCTCTTCTTTGAACCACTTTGGATTATTTTCTTCTTTTAAAACAGCTGACGTCCTGATTGCGCGTCCATAAAAAACGCAGTCAAGCCAATTCGCAAAATGTGTTGTTGATACATATTTGATTTATAAAGAAGTAATTTATCAATTTTTAAAGCAATGCATTGTTTTGGGCCAAAAAATATAACTTATAAAAATGAATTAAGTAATTAAATATCCGGAAATTACCATTAATTACGGTAATTTATTTCGTACTTTACCCGATAATTAACGCTCTTATATCCCTAAGCACCTCCCAGGCAAAGCACAAACAACAGTGCACTTGTCGACTGCTTAGGAGTGGTGGGGTGCATTCATGCAAGTACTGATGGAAGAGTTTTGAAGTTAATTTATAAATTCCGGTAAATTACCAACTGTAATTAAAATTTTCGGTAAATTACCATCGGTAATTTAAGCCGTAAATTACTGTAATTCAAAATCGGTAAATTACCATTAATTACGGTAATTAATTTGGTAATTTACGCGGTAAATTACGCTTTAATTTACGCGGTAAATTACGCTTTCACATCCCTGATTATTATTTTAGACATTCAGAAGGTCCACTGTATACTATCAGTGCACATTCATTAATTTCAATTATTTATTAAATCCCTCAAATAATTCGGTTTTAGTTGTTTGTAGCTACAAGAAAATGGCACTAATACTGAAACAATTTTTAGGGAATTTCAAAATGTGTTTGCCTGCAAAAAAGCAATTTTTCCCACTTTTACTGAAAACCTTTTACATATTAATATGATAGGTTTACAAACTAAAGAATACGACAATCATAACGAAATTACTAATGTAGTTAATGGAACATTATTGTTAGGAACATTAGATATACAGCACCAAATGCACGTCTTTGTCGACTTTTTCAAAAGAACTGTTTCATTCAAATAATGCATATCTTCATGGCACAACCATTTAAGCAGTATTTTTTAAGTAAGGCCAGATAATAAATAAAAATAATGCGATACTGTGAAAAATAATTTATAGATATTAATTGTTCTTCTTTACATCTAACGTTGTTCAGGGTGGGTAGTTTGTGCAATAGGAAAAAATCTTTAGAATAATGCCTGAAACAAAATATGTCCAAATGTTTAAATTATATGAGAATTTTCATTAGTTTCTTTATAATTTTTAGAATAAATAATGAAAATCGGTTATTATTATTAATAAATTATTAATAAAGATTGCCAAAGTTATTAAACATCAAAGTTTGGTCCTCCAGCCGCGGGTAACCGTCTTTACCTTGTCCGCATCTGGAGGGTTAACTAACCATTTGCCTCTAAACTATAACAAAATAAACACTAGTTAGAACCTCTAAATAATAACTAAATTCGAAACACGCGATCTAAATTTCTACACGTGCAGCAAACCGTCTTGATCACTTAATCAGACGCCCGAACTGACCGAAACGACTCGACAGACCGCCGGTAAAATAATTCATCCCACCTTCGCAAGATCGGCCAACAATCGAGCGGATCGACCCGTCCGTCCGTCGCGGTCGCGTAACACGGATTGAGATGTTAATTTATCCATCCCGTTGCGTGCATGCGTCGAAAGAGAACAAGGCATACCATTTGAATACATTAAGTGCACCTCTTCACTCGCATATTTGACCATCGAAGTCGGGCGAGACCGAACGAGAAACCTCTTGGCATCGTACAGACTACAGAGGCCTTTAATTAAGGAACTCTTCGGACATAACAACGAGAAAGTTATCAACGTGTGCTATGCGCGTTCACAAACCACCAATTGAAGTCTTGTTCGAAAGGCTGTGAACGCCCGTGAGAGCTACACGCCACATTGTGTGGGGCCCGGCCGCGCGGCCCTCAGGTTCGAAATCGGTCGCCTGTGTGGCACGGTTACTTCAATGCGATCGTTAACAATTTTTTCCTTTCATTAGCAGCTATTTTTTTATGATGACTGAACCATGAGTCATGAGTCATGACAGATACAAACAAAAATTTTAAATTATTTTAAGCCTTCGTAACTGTTATCACATGCATATGTCTTAGGCAAATGGTTATTCTCGGAAAAAGGAGGCTTTTGCCTACGCAAAAGCTATTTGCCTGGTCAAATATATAATATGGAGTGTCCATTGATATTTTCAAAGCTATTTGACACTAATCTCACATAATTGTATTACAAATACGATTGGAAACAAAAATGCTATATGCCTAACGCCGGGGCTACACATTCGTATACTTACCAAACATCACATATTTGCCACATGTTAAATATTTGGCAAATATATTTGCCACGAAAATCGAAAATGTTTCACCGAAAATTTTTCATCGATCCTTGATTACCGGCTGATTTTTATAAAACTCAAAAAAATCTATGACCTACCAACAAATTTGTACAATATTCGTTTGTGATTTCGGACCGCCAGAGTTGCACTGCAACAGTAAATGCATCGGACATGCATCGCCGCATTTTCTAATACATGAAAATTTTCTTCAAATTCAAATTTTCGCCTTATTTGCACATTAGCTTTTTCAAATCAATCTGATAATGTGATTACGAACAAGCAAGGTTTCAGTTTATAATGCCGACATATTTTTAATTACATAAGTGCAGAATTCACTGCGTACTAACAAGGGCATTCTTGTGGAAATTTACAAAGCAAATCTTGACGAAACTGTTTGTTTCATTTTAATGATTTTTTCTTTAATTCATTACCTTTCTGTACTATTAATTCGCAGCATCTCATTTTAACAGACTGTAAAATAATTGGCCATTTGATGTGAACTAGTTTAAATAAATTATTATTTTAACGAGAAAAAATATATATTTTTTTATTTAAATTAGGAAGATATTGCCCATAAAAGAAATATTAGATATGGTTTCTTCGTCATCTTTAAAGTTCTACTAAATCCAAATGTACTACTAGGTTCGTTGTATAAAAATATGTCCTAATATTGTCTGAAATACAGATCAATTAGCTTCTGAAACAAATATTTAAACAAATGAGCTTTAAAAATATAAGATTTTTGTTGAATAAAAAAACTACACAAATTGTCTCTACTATTAAAATATTTTTAACCGCTTTCGTTTATCTTCAAAAAATCGACAAATATACAGGGTGTTCCTAAATATCATGTAAATACGAAAAGGGATAATTCTTTGGCTTATTTAATAACTAAAACTTCATATAAACATAGGTCCGCAAACGCTTCGTTGCCGATCTACAGGGTGTTAAAATTTCAAGATTTTTTTAGTTTTTTCTTTATAGCTCTTGTAGTTTTTGAGATATTTAGCTCTAATTTGGAATATGGGTTACGCTGTAGGACTTACATCTTTGGACATACCAAATGGTTTTAAGAATCCACAGGGAGATATTTTTTCAGGGGTCATGCCCCCTTTTCTTCCCATGAACTTTTTTTCGGTGCGCCGCTGGTGGTGTTTCGCTAGAATAATAAATTTTTTTTAAAATATTTACTCTAGTATGCCTTGGCTTGATTTAGATGTGTATGTTGTCTATAACATTTTTATGATATTACTTGAAGAGAAACGAAAACGATTAATCATATTTTAATAGTCGAGACAATTTTGTGTAGCTTTTTTATTTAACAAAAACGTTATATTTGGAAAGCTCATAAATGAGTATAACATCTATATTGTTCCTAGAAAATCATCAAGTTAGGATACACTCTATAGGTGGTGTATGTTTTTCTTGGAAAGAAATACCATTGCGTTTATGTGGACAGGTAAAAACAACATTTTTTTTTTTAATTTCTGTCTGACGGTTTCACAAAATTACAATTTTATGCGGTTTTCGCCCTTTAGAAAAATCAAAAATCTTACTAATAATTACAAATCTATTGTCAATCTTCGTATACGACCTACTACACACAAAACGAAATTAAAAAATGGAAAAATTAAACAGCGTACTAAAATGTTTATCGAGTGCAAATAAATGAAACCAATATTTGTCGCCTAGGCACTTGCTATATCCACTTCAACTGGATATTGCAAATACCAAGTATTCGTCGTAAAAAAAGACCGTCCGCACAGCCGACCGTCGAATATATAAATCTATTTTTGAGGTGGACTCGATACGAATTGAATAGAACTGTTTTTTTCTTTTCACAAATAATCGCATACTTGGCAAATTTTTGATATTTGGTATACGAATGTGTAGCCCCAAAAAGCTTTAAAAATCTCAAGACTCCATATCTATTTGACCAGCTGCAAAAACCTTTTGCCTAAAATAATTATATGCTGACGACATATACAAATCTTAAATCTTAAATTAAATTTGACTATGTGCTGAAAAAATTACTTCTTCTATAAATTTTGTTTTCAAACAGTACCTAAATACAAGCAAAAGCGTCTAATGATTCTGATGAATTTGCTTACAATCTTGAAAAATTGTCTAAATCCATCATTATTACAAACATTATTAAACAACGATTTAGCAAAATATTAGTTTTTTGTGCATTGGAGTGAATATAGACCATAAATTATTCCTGTAATTCAAGGAAGTCATTATACTAAACGAAATATCGAGTTTCGCTTACCTAATAACAAAAAAGAACCTGTCCAAAATTTTATTCGCAGAATTTATTTAATCAGGTCTGCCTTTTATATCCATCCGGTACCAAAAAGGACCAAATATTCCGATTAATATTCTCGGGAGGAGCGGACGCATCGGCTTATAGATTTCGATCAGTGGCGGCGGTAAACGGGGGTAGGAGGGTCTTGTTTTGAGAAATTTTCGACGCGACGCGGGCGAGGGGAAGACGAAATTCTTCTGCCCCCTTTCGCTTTTCCGGTCCCATCGAACGCTAACGGAATATTAACGTGGTAACGGCGGCGGTCAAATTATTCCAGATATTTCGGCTTTATTAAATTTTTAAAGCCACACCATCGTCTCGTGAAGCGAAATTATATTAAAATTCGGTCAGATTGGGGGGAGGGGGTGACGGGGTTGTTATTTTTAATTAAACGTCATATCTTAGCTGTACGCTTAATTGGTGTTTTGTTAAAAGGCTACTTTTGCGTCAGAAATTTAGATTTTGGTTTAGGTGAAATACTACTGAACAGAAAAAATTTAAATAAAGTATGTCATACTCCTGAAGCATTCCTACATACGTTGTATGACTGTCAAAATTCTTTGTCTCTCGATGTAAACATGAGTGCGAGAGAAGTGAAAAAAGTACCCGATTTTTGTAGTTTAAATTAACGCTCGTCTTTCCGATTTATTTTCTCTTAAACCACTTACCACCAAAATTTCAGTTTCTGTTCAGGTTGCATCCAGAGCCTCTTCTATAGATTGGCGTTCTTGTTTTTTTCAGTTTTTATGTAATAAAGGTTGCGAACAAGATTTTGATGGAAGCCGATATAAGTGGAACGAATGTTAGCAGGACAACGCAGTTAGCATGCAATTAATCCTTATTTACTGCGATACATATCCCTTGAATTTAATAGCATTCCGACTATTTGTTAATTTTTAAGACAGAAGTAAACGTGAACACTATTTTGCGCAGTTCGGCTTCCCGCGCTTGGTGCGAGGCAGTCGAACGAGATGCGAAATTTTGACGCGAACGGTGAATCCGTTTGAATCCGTGTTTGTAAAATATTGTTGGGTATAATTAATTGTACACTACCGCTCATGGAAGTTCGGACACAGTAAACATATAGGAAATAATGATAAAAGCACTGATAACGTAGCAATAGGCACCTCTATTTCTACCAAATAGCGAACACATTCTTAACGTTGATTTCCAGTAACATACGACATCATTAAGTGTGCTAATTTAAAATAAGTTTTATATTTAATTATTATGCAACATTTATGCTGTTTTGTAACTGGTTGTTGGGAATTTTCTAGTTTCCATTAAAAAGGATTAAATACGAAACAACAAATAGAGTCATAAATACTGCATCTCAGACACCTGTTACGACACCATTTTTACCAGATTTTTGCATCAAATGCTCGAATTCGTATTCAAACGAGTCTGTGCCTGCAATCTGTAGTTTGCATAAGATAACTCTGTCACGCGGAAGACATCATGCGACGTGGAAAGCCAACAAGCAAGGAACAGCGTTCTGTAATTATCGCTTTTCATCAGGAACGATTGTCAGTTCGTGAAAATGCAAGAAATAAGTCAACGATAAGTGAGTCAACGATAGGTGACACTCTTCACCAATATGAGGAAACATTGAATTTGGATGACGTGTTCGGTCGAGACTATCACGAATAATTTCCCAACCAGATGAATAATTAAAATTAATTTTTAAGCAAAACAGAAAATTGACCGCACCTAAAATCACCTCTGAAGTCAATCGCGATCGTAAAAGACCAATTTTCGTAAGCACAGGGAAACGACGTCTCCAAGCGGAAAATCTGCATGGACGCGTTGCCGCACGAAAACCATTGCTTCGTCGGGGAAATCGTCAGAAACGACTTCGGTGGGCACAAACACATCGAAGTTGGACAAATGAAGACTGGAAACAGTAGACGATTTTCCCGACTAAGCAATGGTTAGCGTACGGCAACGCGGCCATGCAGATTTTCTGCTTGGAGACGTCGTTTCTCTGTGCTTACGAAAATTGGTCTTTCACGATCGCGATTGACTTCAGAGGTGATTTTATGTGCGGTCAATTTTCTGTTTTGCTTAAAAATTAATTTTAATCGTTCTTCATCCGCTTGGGAAGTTATTCGTGATAGTCCCGGCCGAACACGTCATCCAAATTCCATGTTTCTTACCAAATAGCGAACACATTCGCTATTTGGTAGATATTGTGGTGCCTATTGGTACTTTATCAGTGCTTTTATCATTATTTCATATATGTTTACTATGTGTCCAAACTTCCACGAGCGGCAGTGTATATCATTCATATTAAATCTCTTTTAAATTACTTAAAGATTATTATGCAATTCTGTTTCTACATTCCCATTAAATAAAATATGACGATTGATTACGTGCATATCCCGATATCGTGCTAATTATCGTTACTGAGATATCCGCTTCCATGAAAAAACATAAAAACTGAAAAACAAAAACGCCAATCTATAGAATAGGCTCTAAATGCAACCTGAACAAAAAATTAAATTTTTGTGGCAAGCGGTTTACAAGAAAAAAAATCTGATGTGGTCAGGCACATGACTTTATCATACTATATATAAAATTAATAGTTTAGCTGCATGAGATTCTATTTGATCGAGATCGGTTATGTCTGCATTAAAAGAAAACTAGTAGAACTAGACAGATATGTCGAATAAAGCTGCGGTCGGATATTGTACTCCGCTGACACAGGGTACACTGTCCAAATGACACTTACGTGTTATTGGGTGTAAAAAGTGTACGGTAATACTATATCCGAACGCAGCTTATATTGACAGTAGGTTGTCAAAACATTTGCGTTTGACACTACGTACTGTCATTAGAATCATATCTGACATATAATCTGACATATCCTGGCTACTAGTTTTAAAGGAGTACTACCAATCTCGATGAAATAGAATTTGCTCATGCAGCTAAACTATTGATTGTACCAAAAAATTTCATAGTGATAAATTATTCAGAATTCATCTTCTTTAATTTATTATTTAACTATTTCGACGAAATTCCAGAAATGGCGGCTTATTTACAAAATGTTTCAAAAATGCTAAGACTAAACCTGCAGTTCCTTTGGACCATTTTCAACAGAAAGCTTTTCAGCTCTAAGTTTGGTTATGAAACTTCTAAATATGAAGTTTCGTCCCGATACCTTTAGTAGTTTCTCCGGAATCGTCGCCACAAAAACGGGTACACACATCCACACATACACACACACACACACACACACACACAGACATTTTTTTGTACCTTGGTCAAAAATGTTCAGGGGACCCAAAGTGACATATTTCCGCTAAAATCTCAAAATTTTTTTTTGGCACGATTACAATACTTTACATACTGCGTATGATAAAGTAAAAATGGAAAGACGAACGTTAATTTAAAAGTGCAAAAATCGGGGACGTTTTCTCATTTCTCTTGAGCTCATGTTTACACCGAGAGGCAAAAGATGTTGACAGTCATACAAGTTATGTAGAAATGATTCTGGAGTATAATACACTTTATTTCAATTTTTTCTGTTAGGTAGTTTTAGAGTTATCCGCGTTCAAACACAGTAGTCTATATCAGCGTTTCTGAAACTTTTTAAAATTTCTACTGAAGACGCGACCCAATCATTATAAAATTAGGTATCATTAGAGATGTTAAATTGCCGCGGTAATTTACGGAGCACATATTAATCTTATGGGTAATATAACACCGTAATTTACCGATTACATATTACCGATATATTACCCAATAAGTTTAATATGGACTCCGTAAATTGCCGCGGTAATTTAACATCTCTGGGTATCATGCTTCGAAATTTCCGGTAATAAAAGTGTTGCTTGTGAAATAATAAACGATCGTTATTTTTTTTTTTAATTTTATATATTATAATCTTTAGAAAACATAATAACATAATATATTCTCTGCGGAACTTATATCTAGTGGATTACGGAATTTGTGTTTTATTACAATCATCGTTGAAAATCGACTTTCTGCCGATACGTTGTCGCAAACGGAAGCAATAAATTAATCGATTTTTCCGACAAAATTGGTTGAATGTTCTGAACATTTAACATTAGTTTATGTTTCTCTAAATCTTATTTACAATCCTCTGTCTGTCGATCAGCTTTTGCTCTTCCTCTAAAGTTAAATTATTTGAAGTATCGTCTTTGAAGGACTTATTATCTACATATTTCCCAAACAAATATCATCTTTGGGTGGAAAAAATTTATAATTTCTTTCACCTCTAATAGGGAGTATTTCTATCACCTCTGCATAATGTAAGTTTCTTGTTTAGTTATTATTTTGGCCTCCACTATCTGTGTAAATGATGGAAACACTTCAATATTTGATTCAAATTAGATTTACTTGTTTTTAATTTATAGCGTTTTATTCAAACTAAATCCTTGGGTGTACTTTTTATTGATTGTGATTTGAGTCTAAATGTCTCACTAGTTTATTAGTAGTTGTTATTAGTAGTTTCATTCAAGCATTGGCCAATACATTTCCACAGATTACACACTGTGGTAAATCTATTCCATGTTCTCTGTTAAATGTAAATCCGAATGTAATAATTTTGTCTGGATAACTATAAGTGAAATTGATATAGGCCTCCTCTATCATTTATTGCTACTGGTTTGCTTGTACTGGGACCTGTGACTTTCACATTATTAGGCTGGTGAATATAAGACGTTTCTTTTTTTTCGAGTTTAAGCTAATCGCTAATGTTTACAAATTATTTTGCGACCCATAAAAATTACGGCGCGACCGAATTTTGGGTCTCGACCCAACGTTTGAGAATCGCTGGTCTATATTATCGAAACGAGAGATGGCAGTTTGGGCGATTCTCTTCTTGAACGGAAATAATGCTATTAGAGAAGCAGCGCGTTTTCCTCATTCAGGTTCTTTTTCAGCTTCTTTATGGATCTTACAGAATGTGCTTCCAAAAATTTGTTTATAATTTTGTAGGCCTCGACGTGAGATATTCTTGTATCCTGTATCTTGTATCGATATTTTCGCTGGAATTTTCAACCACGTTAATCATAAAATCCAATCAACCTAACCTAAATTTTCATTTAAAAAATATCCACTCTTCCTGCTAAGTAACACCGCAGTAGTGGTACTCTATCTACGATCACAGTTTTACTGCGTACTAAAACGTAGTAGTAATTCCACCTAAAGTGAGATGAGCGTCTTTCGTTATAGCAGAGCAGAGCAGAGCAGAGCAGCGTCTAGGCGGTGCAGTAATTCCTCCGTGTCATTTATTAGAGGTCCACTTTTCGATCGTAAAGTGGTTATAACGCCGCGCCGAGACATTCCGCTACGGTGCGGACAATCGCGAGCCGATATTGAAACACATAAAGCCCTTCCTTCCACGGTCCTTCCAAGTCCGGCGCTCGGCCGACCGAACGGACCGAAAGAACGAATCTTTACACTTGAATTACTATTTATTGGCGAGCGACTGACCGATTCTTCGAGCAACTGGCCTTATCAAGAATTTATTTCCTGCGATAACTTTTGAAACTCGAGGAAAAAGAATTTAATAGGGGTAACAAATAATAGTTTCTACAAGAAGCAAAATAAAAATTAAAAAATTAGGCTAAAAATGGTTCGTTTTTTGGCGTTACTTCGTGTTATAATACGCTGGTATAAGGTCGATTTCGTAGAATAAACGATTTATCTTTGTTAATTCGTGCCTTGAAGCGCTGAATAATGCAGGTCTAAACCCGTCACCGTAACGTAGGTGTTTCGAAGCTCAGGAGTACCGCTAATGGAAATTAAAAATTTATCCCCTGTTCTAAAGTCGAATTTTATCGATGCGTATAGTACGAGGTTTTTGTTCCAACGCCTTAGAAGTATATAAAATTAAAATAAGGACTAATAGATTAATTTTAATACCTAAGTTTGGTATTGACAAATGAAAATGAGAATTAGAAGACGAGAAAAAATTAAATGGAACGCGCTGTATTCAGATTATGAATATGTAGTAGTAAATTTATTTATCCAACCGTTTGTGTTGCTAAGTCACAGCGTCAATAACTGGTGAGATATTTAATTGTTTTTCCAAAATATGCCCGTTGTAGGATCTTTTTAAAACTATGTAAAAACGATATTTTTGCCGATTTTGCCTTTAAACTGTGTCAGACAATAGTCAAACCCAGTCGGTAGATCATAATAGTATACAAAGATATTAGATACACTATACAAGTGTTCATATAGAACTTTGTTAATTTTCATGTTTTCCAAATGTTTTTTTCTTGAGTTTTTTAAATGGGTTACCATGTATAATATGTGTTGGCTGTAATAACCATTTACTTTGCCACAATTTATATCTAGTATGTCGTACACCGAATGTTACTAGTTTTTGTAATATTTGCACTTATACAAGGTATTTGGTAGTTTGACGTAAAGTCTTAAAAGGGATGATAGATATAGTTATTTATGTACCAAGGGCATTAAACGGATGTTTATGCCCCAAGGATGACAGTTCTCTCGCTCTCGGGTCTATCGGCCCTCGCGCTTTTTAAGTTGCCCGAGGGTATAAACATCATGTAATGCCCGAGGTACATACAAAATTTTATGTCCTGCAATGGTTTTGTTCCTCCGTTATCAAGTGACATGCGTATCTACGGAGTTGAATAACAATACAAACAATTCGGAGTTGAGTTACAATACAGACAATTAATTGTCAAACTTATAACCTTAATCGCCAATAATTGACATTGATGAGTGACAATCTGGGTTGCCAGGTCTCCGGCATTGCGCCGGTCTGCGGCATTTGAGGCTCATCTCGGGTCTCCGGCAGGCATTCAAACATCTCCGGCAAAATCAAACATGAAGGAAATAGTTTTACATTCTTGTCAATAATATATCGTCGGCTTAAGGGTAAAATGGTAAAAGTCGCTAACTATTTGTTGTGTACATTTTATTGAAGCACGAATTAATTGTGGCCAAATGCTGATAAATGCGTATCTTATCGAAAAGATGATCAATAAGTGTTATTAAAATAAGTTCAACAAGTTCTTAAAATCCATTAATTCTCTGGAAAATGGCAGTATATTTATCATTATTTGAGATGTTTGTTAGTGACTTTTGCTTTTAACCGGGCGATGTGCAGACAGACAAATTTTTGTTGAATTTTACATATTCAATGTTATTCAAATTATTTTACACTACGCAATTTATCACGGAGAAAGTTCTACAATTTTTTAAGCAATAAAAAATTGCGTATAGTGCCATTAACAATAGTGTAAACCCACTATTATACAGTGAGAACGCAAAGTATTGAAACATGACAAAATCTCAAACGGTTTGTCATTTAAAAAAAACTCGGGTTTGAATTATCAAAATATGTACACATATATATCGTAAACTAAATTTTCGACGTTCAATGGTTTTTTTTTTAATTTTCTTCCGCTACCATTAACACAATTAAAAGTTATATTAAAATCACTATGAAAAATATGGGGTTGCCATTACATCAGAATGTGTATTTT
This sequence comes from Aphodius sticticus, assembly GCA_963966075.1. Lineage (NCBI taxonomy): Eukaryota > Metazoa > Arthropoda > Insecta > Coleoptera > Scarabaeidae > Aphodius > Aphodius sticticus. The sequence continues at coordinate 79,151,158 of OZ014507.1, forward strand.
GATAGTAAAAGATCGACGTATTCATAGACAAGAGGTTTTTCTTCGCCGTATAAGAAAATTTAAGAAGAAACAAAATTAAAAAGTTCAAAATAACTGCAATCATGGCGAACGTGGCTTTTGGAAATGGAAACTACATAGGCGCTTGTGTGATTTTGTTGCATATTTGGTTTTTGTACTCACACACAAAAACTGAATATGCAACAAAAACAAGTTGTTAGGCATCTTTGGATTGGGATTTTGATTCAGAGCAGAAAAATCTATTGAAGACCTCTAAATAATCCACTTTCCATTCACGTATCAATATTACGCATTACCTATTTTAAATCAATGACAATAACGAGATATTGTTTGTTGTTTTTTGTACTGAATACAAATCCGTTTAGGAACGTTGCTCATCAAGTGAGGTTCTAGCATTTTTTGTTTGTTTTTGTGTATGAGGCGGCGGTGGCCGCCTCACTATGAGTGCACATAGGAACTATAAAGTATTGCCTGCGCAAAAATTATCACAAGTGAACAAATTTTTATGACAGCATTATATGACAAAATTTTTAGGACAATTTCTGCAAAAATGTAGTATCTACGTAGTTCTTAAAAAAAAAACCTGCAATTGCCATTTTTTCAATCGAACAATCGAATATCTCAGAAACTATTTAGAATATCTCAGAAACTACTTCACCCAACTCACTCATTTGAAAATATATATACAGTCAAACAACTTTTGTATCAATCATTTTTAGCCGGGGTACTAATAACTCACCCTGTATAATTATAATTGACGTATAATAAAAGCATTACTAACAAGTCTAAACAAGTAACATTACTAACAAGTCCAATAAGTCATCTAGTTACCGGATTCTAGTAAATAGTAGCCCACTGATACTATAATACGTACGTAGGTACATACATAATAGTAAGAGGAAACATGAAACCTCAAATTAGCAATTTAGCTTAATTGACTCTTGTACTTGATGTTTGGATTGGCCGTCTGGTGAGACGAAATTGCATTGGAACGGCATGGCAGCGGCCGTCTAACCGCAACGGCGGCATCGCGTCGTTGTGTCTGTGCTGCGTCCTGATTTACAGTTTATGCGCACTAACACTATGAGCAAGCTTACTGCTTACCGGTGCTTGCTGGCTAGTGGCTACCTCCGGCAAACATTTACTTTTCGGTGAGATGTCAGCTAACCTGACGTAAGACGTCTGTCCGACATTGACACGAATACACCAAGGAAATGCTGCAAGTTAGCTAACAGCTAGTTGAACAACTCATTAAGAATATGTATAATTTATATCGGTAATGTTCGCCGTCAAGTGTAATTACTATTCTATGACAGTGCTTGCATAGTTTGGTCTACATATATCGAAGTCCGTTTGGGGTTTTAGCGAACTTGGGGTTTACAAACAATTTAAAAGAGCTATGTAGGGTTTCCAATACCGAAATTTCAGGATCACGAAAGTCCGGGATTCCGTCAATTTTTCTATTCTGGATAATCCTGCAAAATCCCAATATATCCCGAAAAATCTCGATCAGTCCCGAAATTGATGTCAAAATAGCGCAGATGGTTCTTATATTTAAGAAACTTTGTTCTTAAGACAGCGTTTTAAACATGTTTTAAAACAAATATTTTGTTTTGAACAAGTTTTAAACAGGTTGTTTTAAATGTTGTTTTAAACTACCAAAATTTGAACAACATATTTTGTTATTTAACCAGAGGTGAATGCTGGCCTTTAAGAGGGGTATGCATAGATCAATCAATATATCAAAACTATTTAAATTTTGTATTTATCAATAGAATAAAATGTTATTCATCAAATATAGTAATATAATAACAGTGGTGTATTAAAGTAAAAAATGAAAAGACGAAACATCATGTTTAGAAGTTTCAGACTAAACTTATAAGCTGAAAGAAGTCTTATACAACAGGGCCCAAAGGAACTGGAGGTTTACTCTTAGAATTTTGCAACGATATTGCAAATGAACCGCCATTTCTGTAATTTCGTCAAAATAGTTCAATAATAAATTAAAGAGAGGATATTTTGTATAATTTATGTCTATAACATTTTTTGGTGAAGTTAATAGTTTAGCTGCATGAGCAAAGTTTAACTTTGAAAGTCATGCATAGCAGTCATAGCAGTTGATCCTGTTGGTCGCTCTGTGCATTATGTATATACAATAAATAGTTTAGTCAAGCGTTAGCAGTTTGTATTCGAACCAGCGCTAACCCGACTACACATCAAAACACTATTTGATGTCTACTCAGTGGCTTGTTTTATACAGAAGTATTTGTCGAACAGATATGATTTTAATAGTTGGCTATACTCGAAGGGTAGGAATTTTTTTCTTCTAGAGTTCTTTCTATCATGGTTACTTTTCTGTGTGCCCGATTGTCGAATGTTTGTTTCTAAATCCAATCTGATTTAGAAGATCCACACACATTCGTGCAGCTTCGGAACAATCAATATTTTTTGTTTCTCATTAGTTTGAAGCTTTCTGAGACACGTTGTAAACTGGAGGTTATCTTTCAGTGGACAGCAACGCAACTGTTGCGATCTTTTGCCAACCTTTTTATTACCTACTAACAACACCGTACCCAATAATTTAAACATCCGCAATCATTCAGTAAAGTAATCGTTCAAATTCATCTGTAACCGAATGGAAAATCGAATTTGAAATTCAATCAGGACGTTGCGACGTCGCGTCTATCGAAGTACCTCGACTTTTCATCACAGCTTACCTCGTCCGCGTGCTCGACTTCTTAAGAGCAAAAAGCCACAAAGTTTGTTGGATGGCAGATAGTGTAGTGACGGAACGTCTAGTAATCCCGCAATTCATTAAAAAGGCAGCGGAAGTCGGTAGTACCAACCGAAGACTTACCGACCGAGATTACGAGCATTCCATCAACTCTCCATAAACGCATTAGGCAATTATCGATTTACAAATCCGACACTGTTGCTTACCACCTTTCTCAGCTCCTGTCTGCATATTAAGGTTATTTCACAGTGAAGAAACGAATCTCAAATTAATGTAATCTGCTTAAGAGGGGTTTTTATGCTAGTGAGATCGACGGTGCCATCTAACGGTGAACCGTTGTACTCAAGTCTTTGTGTATAAACAAACATACCTACGTAATTTGTTCAGCCGATTTCTCCCCTTTGCCAATACGCAGTTATTACAGTTGTTGTCAACTGTTAGTTATTATTGACCTGAGCTGTTAGTACTCTTCTCCTGTGTCTCGGTCTGGGGACTTTATTACAGAAACCTTCTTTACAGAGCTCCGCGGTGACAGTTCGTAGTAATTCGACACAATTTCACAAAAAGCAAATCAACTCGACAACGGTTGGGTGAATTTTAAAGAGCTATGCCACCCATAAATTAGCTCCTGTTCCGGGATTAATGCTATTGGCTTAATCGCCATGAAAGCATATTAAACCCAACCAGTATATTGTGTCCAAAATTGTTTCTTTTCTCTAATTAAGTTCATGACGAAAGCAAGCGCGGTTGAATTTTATATTTATCCCGGAACAATACCCTATGCTTACACATTCCAACAGTACCTTCCTTTACACATCAGTGTAATAGTTTTGACTCCATTCTACTTTTTATGCGCCCGTGTTTTGCATGTAACTGGTATATGGATAAACGCCCCTCTTAACATCTTAGCTTCAGAACTGAGTTTCGCTAGTTATTGATTCAGCTGGTCGTCTTCCGAGTGTTAAGAGGCGGTAAATCTAATCAGGCAAGGACCAGTTGTCGAGTTTCCCGGATCTTGCCTATTGTCAAGCTCGTACAGACGTACACCCAGCCTACCACTAGTCACTACCCATTTCGAGTTCATAATTACAATCCCTTGTTGTGCCGGCGACAACTGAGGACTCCCAGTTTGTGTTCAATTTATGCGACAATGGCTTCATTGGCGGGCGAGTCAAAGCGCGCTGATCGTCAATTGTTCCCAATGCGCTGCCACCAAAGTTATACTATAGTCATATCAGGTGTAGGCGTAGGGATATATATGGATACAGTAACACCCAAAAAACTTGCATCATACTGCTATACGGAAGATGATTCTTAAATTAAAAATGCGTACTTACTTACAAGGCCGTTAGGGCTGGTCCAAATTTATACCTTGCAATATATTTTTTTTGCTCTAGGGCAACGATCCCCCCCAATCGCTTCCTTTTCCAGAAAAATTCCCCCTAAGTTTGAGAAAAATCGGTTAACGTTAACACATGCCACCGAGCACCTCAAATTTCCCATTTAAAATACATTGGAAAAAATCTTTTTTTCCTTTTTTCTTCACGTTTTGGATTTAGAAAAAAGTTGCAGGAGATTATTAGAAATTGTTCAGAACTTCCCAACGATCAAATCCACAATCACCGCCCCCACCCCCTCCTGCAGTACCCTAAAAATGAGGCTATATTTTCCCCAAATTTAGTATTTTACAAAGTTGCGTGATTTATTATTTTTCTGACAGAAATTACTAGTATTGACGTTTTTTGTCATTTATTAACTAATTCACAAATTAAAATATTGTTTAAACAATTACCATTTGTTTAAACAAAAATATACGATGTAACGAACTCATTTTTCAAAAAACAAACACTATTTGTTTAAACAATTATATAGGTACATTGTTACGGACATATTGTTTATATTTATTGTGGAAACGTATTAAATTATTGGCATTTTTTGTCATTTATTAACGTATTTGCAATTCTTTAAACAAATACCATTTTTTTAAAACAAATATTTACAATGTTTTTTTGTTTTTCCTTTTGTAGAAATCATTATTGTTACATTGTTGGCATGTTTTCTGTAATTTGTTACTTCATGTACAATTGTTTGAACAAATAAATTTGTTTAAACAATAATATACAATGTTAGTACGTATTTCTTGACAAAAATTATTATAGGATTTCTGGTCTGTTTTGTAATTTTGGAGGTTTACGATATCGGTCAAAGAAGTATTGTGGATGCAACACTAATTATTATTATAGGTTATAATTGAAAATTAGTTAACAAATTTGGCAAGAAAAAAAAAGACAAGAAATACAATAATAAGTTTTTCCAAAAAGATACGTCAGTGCCTGCAAATTAGTTAATTAATGACAAACAAAGCCAACAATCTAATAATAATTTATCAAAAAAAATATGTCCGTAACATTGGATATTTTTCTAAACAAATGGAATTTGTTTAAACAATTATATAATAATTATATATATATAAACAAAAGTAGTAAATACCCTAATAAAATGAAAAATAAATAAAATATCCTAATAATAATTCTCTTTAAAAAATAGAAAAAATATCCGCAACATTGTATTTATATTTGATTAAACAAATGGTATTTGTTTAAACAATTACTAATTAATAAAAAATGACAAATAAGTCAATAATTTAATAACTTCTGCAAAAAAATGGAAAAATATGTTCGTACCATTATACAGTGTGCGCCAAAAAGTTGGAACCATATGGGAAACTTTTTTATTATTCATTTGTCAGAAAATTTTATTCTTCATAAAAATTTCTGCTTGGCCTAAAACTAAAATTGCAGTTATCAAACTTTAGTTTTATTAGCCATATACAGGCTGGTCTAGGAAATTTAAATTAATGGTAAGAGTAAAGTGCCTTTATTTTCATTATTACCGACAAATGTTATTTGGAAAAGTTAGGAGTAAAAATTATATTCAAATTTGAAATCACAGCCACCTGTCATTAAAAAAAAGAAAACTTCTTTCAGCACCATCGTGCTGAAAGTAAAATTCTTCTGCGCAGCTCCAAAGGAATATCCTCTAAGGTATTAAAAAAATCATTTTGAAGAAAATGCAGGTACCTCTCAGAATTTAGTTTTTCGCGAAAGAAAAATGGTCCAATAATACAATTATTAGAGATGCCATTCGTTAAACGAATATTGGTCACGTGCATGAAATACAAATTTGGATTTTCGTCAGCCCACCACCGACAATTTTGGGAACTAACAGTTCCATTCGAGGAAAATGTGGGTTCGTCGCTGAAAAGCACATGTATAATAAATGATCTATCATCTTCTATTTGTGCTTGAATCCAGAGACAAAAATACATCCGGGTATCTAAATCTCGCTCTTGCAATTTGTGGAGAAATTTTGGTTTGTATAGTCTGTGTTTATTTTTCTTCAAAATTGTTCTGGCTGTAGTGGCGGATGCTAGATGCAATCGAGCCAGTCCTCTACGAGAAGTTTGTGGAGTTTCAACGATAGTTTGGAGTAATAATAAAGAAGAGCTGAGTATAACAACTCAAAACAAACTGTCAAAATAATGAGGCTAGATTACACAGTAGAACAATCCATAGTCATCTCACATGCCGCCTACGTGATTCTGTTGAACAGGTGAACTGTTCATAAATTAATTGTTAGAATCTAATTTGTTGTCAGTTGTTTTCGAAGCATATTGCAGATAATTATTTATAACTTTTAGTAACTAATCAGTTGTGATTGACATATTATGTACATAATGGAAATTATGAAATTATGGATCATATCTAAACCACAATGTTACGGTAAAATCACTATATTGCATAAACAAAGTAATAATTCTCAAAATTTATTAGAAATCGTATCAAAATCACCAATTGAAGAAAAAAATAACTTTATTCTCAAAAAATACATCAATAAGAGTCCAATAGAATCAATATAAGCCATAATAAATTTTACTACAGTAAATTTAAAAAAAAGAAGTTCTCTTTTTTTTCAGGACAGGTGGCTGTGATTTCAAATTTGAATATGATTTTTACTCCTAACTAACTTTTCCAAATAACATTTGTCGGTAATAATGAAAATACTGGCGCTTACTTACTCTTATCATGAATTCAAATTGTCTGAACCAGCCTGTATATAGCTATATTGCTAATAAAACTTAAAGTTTTGTAACTGAATTTTTTGTTTTAGGCCAAGTAGAAACTTTTATGAAGGATTCAATTTTCTGTTAAATGAATAATAAAAAAGTTTGCCATATGGTTCCAACTTTTTGGCGCACACTGTATATTTTTGTTTAAACAAATGCTAATTCTGTAAACAATTACAAATTAATTAATAATGACAAACAAATATGTCAATAATCCAATAATACTTCTGCCAAAAATAACAAAAAAAAACTTTTGTCTGATATTTAGTGTACTATGGGAAGCGTGAGGGGTGGTAAACAAAAGAATAGTGGGTGTAGATTTTTTCCTTGGGGAGTTCTGAACAATTTCTAATAATCTCCCGCAACTTTTTTTCTAAATCCGAAACGTAAAAACAAGGGAAAAGAAGATGCATTTTTGCAATGCAATGGGAAATTAGTTATTATTCAACTGAAATGTAACTAACCCAAACCATCATAAACTTTATCTCCAATTACAAACACGATTTAACGCGACATCCAACTGAACTAAATTTCACACTTATGGCCCTCGCTAATAAACAACCCCATCCTCTAACAGTCTAACGTTCGACCAATTAAGTCGACGCCAACGCCGTAAAACGTACCCCCGACCCGAAGTCCGAATTCACTTCTAAAATTCGAATAAACCTGACCTTCGCCGGTTCTAATGAAAATCCGACGGTTCTCTCCCGCCGGCGCCGCGCCGCTACCGAAAAGTAAATCGCTAATTTAGTAGAGAGCGCCGTTTAATTGCGTTAGGACCCGAATCGGCGCTATTATCCCATTATCTGCGATATGTCTCGCAGGGCAGCTTTGGCTGGACCCTTTACTTCGTTCTGGCCTAAGCGCTAATCGTCGGTAAGGGGGTAAGGGGTATCTTTATCCGGGTGGTAAGTAGCTGTGATCCGCTTAGATGCGACTAAATAAATTAATTACGAAAGAAGCGTACCTACTGTTTTAAAGTAGGTTGTTACGCTTGGACCCCTCAGTATGTCGGACCCCTCAGGTTCGAAATATATTTTAGATAATTTTACAATTGAGCAAATTTCAACTTAAATTTGATTCAAAACGAAAACCACTTGGAATTGACATAATATTTCACCCGAACACCATGTTTAATTTAAAATTAAAATCTTGCGCTCTTATTGAGACACACTTTACATATACAGGGTGAGTTATTAGTATCCCGGCGGTCGATAGTCATTTAGGCATTTATGCATTTAGGCCTGACGGAAAGTCAGTATATTTTTTTAAATGGGACGGCCCTGTATGTCATACCATATTAATAATAATGTGTAATGTGTAATGTGTAAGTTGCACCTGTGTAAAGTAACTAGTTTCTCAGATATTCAATTGTTTGTCAAAAAATTGGCAATTGCAGGCCTTTCTTAAAAACTACGTTATTACTACTTTTTTGCAGATATTGTCCTAAAAATTTTGTCACATAATAACTAAACCCATAGCTAGATGCTGGTGTCATGAAAAGTTAGATACGCTATACAGGTGATCATAGCATGCACTAGGTTTTAAATATTTTTAAATGGCTTTTCTAGAGATTTTTAAATGGAACACCCTGTATATTATTTGCTATTTAAAATGTCACTTAAGTTCTTTGTAATTTATATTCACTATATATCGTACATCTATTTTGACTAGGTTTTCTGATATTTGGAATTTAAAGAGTACACAGATAGAAATTTTTGTTTAACTCAAATACATGCGTGTTTGAATAGAGGCAAAAACATATTTATTTGCTACAAAGAAGGTTTATTTAGTTAAATACCACTTGTTTGGAGTAAAGTAATATTGTTTTGACTCAAATAAACATTATTTGTAGCAAATAAATATATTTTTGCCTCTCGCCAAACAAATATTTATTTTCTATCTGTGTAGTATGCTATTTAGTATCTCTATATTGCACTGGATGCAGTGTGCTGGGTAGCATGATGTAAAATATTTAAAGGATTATAGAAGAAGCGATTTAGAACCTATCTAACTAGATTTATTCATATAAAAAGTATTACGGTTATCAAGGTACATATTACACAATTTTATAAGTATGTTTTGCAATTTTTACAAACGTAGAGCGAGCGAACCTGAGGACCTAGTACTTTCAGTTGGGGTTCGAAGTAAACCAGAAACAGTGTAATTTTAGGGAGACTATCGTGAAAAATTCTCTTGTGTGACAATTGTGCGGAGGGGTTTCATTGTAATAGTATGTGCGCTCATACACAAAAACAAACAGAAACGCTAAAACATGTCTTGATGAGCTACGTTTAGAACGAATGTGTATTCAGTACAAAAAACAGCCAACCATATCTACCTACTTAATTGATTTAAAATAGATTATTTTTCTGGAGAGACAATTCACAATTGGGATAATATGAATAATATATGTGTATGAGTAATATTGATAATGTGAATGGAAAGTGGGTTATTTGGAAGTGTTTTTAATAGATTTTTTTTTGCTGTGATGAAAATCTGAGTCTAATGATGCCTATCAGTTTGTTTTTGTTGCATATTTGGTTTTTGTTTGTGAGCACATAAATCACATCAAAAGAAATTTGATTTTCAGCAGAAGTCAACAAATTTTGACGATTGTTAACCTTAAAGTACAGGGTTTACTTTAGCAGTAATTTGAAATTTTTAAATCGCGTGGTCGGTTGCCATACGATAGACGGCAAAATATACTTACAAAACTTCATATAAAATTGTTAATATGTTGATAACGGTAATATTTTGTATAAGGATAAGCTGGTTAAATCGTTTCTAAATTATCTCTTCTATCGTCACTTGAATACTTTATTATCAAACTACCAAATACCTTATTCACAGCAATATTAAAGTTTACAATTGCATTACATTTTCGTTAAATTGCAAATATCAGAGAAAATAGGAACATTTGGTGTATGACATACTAGATGTAATTTGGAGCGAAATAGAGGGTTATTACAACCAACACATATTATACAGGATGTTCCATTTAAAAAACTCGAGAAAAAGCCATTTGAAAATCATCAAAATTTACTAAGTTCAATGAACATCCTGTATAGTGTATCTGATATCTTTGGATACTGTCATCTACCTACTGGCTTTGACTGTTGTCTCACATAGTTTAAAGGCAAAATCGGCAAAAGTGTCGTTTTTACATCCTGCAACGGGCATATTTTGGAAAAACAATGGAATATCTCTGGAACTATTAACGCTGTGACTTAGCAACATACACGGTTGGATAAACAAATTTACATACTTTCCGTCACACCTAAATGCAACACCCTGTGCATATGAAAATAATTTTACGTTATAGAAAATGGCGTCAAACAATTTTTGTATAAAATATTTTTGTGTCTGAAACGATTTATCTATAGACCGCCGGGATACTAATAACTCACGCTGTATAATTTTTGTCTATAGGTGTTAATTTTGGAGATTCAAGTCGAATTTGACAGGGAGGAAATCAAAAGGAATGCTGTTAGGGAACATGGGACAGGAAAACCTGAAAACCATAACTGATGGAGTCGCCTGAAAAGAAGAAGTGATATGTAAGTACAACCTTTATAAGCCTATATACAATATACATACACCTAACCATGGTTTGCGAAACGTTATCAATTACAAATTTTGACGCACTGCATAACCCGGAAGTAATTCATTCTCTTGTTTCTTATTATGCTCATGAGAATACTTACTTATAGCTCTCATATCAAAACTAAACGCTAAAACCAGAACGACTGCTAAAATTGACCGACAAAAATAGGACCTAAAATCGTTAAAATACGGGCCATCCGAACAAAAGTGCTCTCATCGAGCCATAAAACTCTTCCGAGTGATCGTTTTCCCTGCGCACGACACCTTCATACCCCATAAAATATTTAATCTCCTTTGAAGTAGACCACGGGATACCGAAACCTACGACATAATTTACGTTCGCGAACATTCCTACGTACGTCGCGTCACTCTCAGCTTAGCTTAGCTATACGCGGAGAAATGGCGAGATATCAACTGCAGTGATTAGTGACACAGCATATGACTAAATTACCCGTGAACAGAACGGTACGGAGCGGAGTACAAAAGTATATAAAGAGCGATAAACAGTAGAGACTGCGAACATCTGCATTCCCGGCGGATCAAAGCTAAAGAACACACCAATCAGAAAATTGGCCGTAAGCCAGAAAAGATCGGTCTTGATGCGAGATATTCGACAATGTATTACCTTAAGGCTGCCGTCTCAATTCAAATAGCGAACTGTAGCGAACTTCTCTCCAAAGCTTCAAAATAAAAAATCACCACATGTAGATGGCGCTACATTAAACATGTCTGCTTTTATTTCGTATTTATTACATTTGATGTATGGTATAATCTAAAGAAATAAACGTATTGCTTTCTATTTGTACAAATATTCAAACTGGACTGTGTTTGAGTTTTCTAGTCGATGATATAGTACTTTCACAATCGTCGCTATTGTTACCACGGTTGCCAACTTATTACAAACACACACTACAATACGCCAGAGTGTAAGTCTAGAGAACTTCAGAAGAAAATAACTCGTGCTCTTATAGTTAACATTTAATTATATTTTATAATGTATTACAGCAGATAATAATCAGATGCAACTGCCATCGGAAAGCATTTCTATATTTGTAGCCCACACCAAAATTTGCATAAATAATTTTCATAAATATTGAAATTCCTTTCCGATGGCAGTTGCATAAGGACCTTCGGAATCGAATGGTAGCGAGCATATTTTGATTTAACATACAGGATGGTTAGAAAACACGAAAATGTTAAATTGGCCGAAGAGTGAACTATCGGTTTTTCGGAATTAGAACAAAAGTGTTATACGTAAAAGTTGTTTTATATTTAAACTTATGCCCAGATATCAAATTTCAATGTTGTATTCTAAGTATATTATATATAAGTTGTTTTTAACAAAGTAATTTAACAAAACATTACTCCTCATGTTCCCCTCCTACAGCTACACATTTTTCCAATCTTCTTCTAAACTCCCGATATACCAAATCAATTGTTTCTTCATTTATTTCGTCTATTGCTTCCCTAATTTTTAATTTTAGAATGTCTACATGATCATGAAAATTATTCGCATACACTTTCTGTTTTAAATAACCCCACAGAAAAAAATCAAGCGGCGTTAAATCAGGTGAACGTGGTGGCCATCCTATAGGGCCGAATCGTCCAATCCACTTATTTGGAAAATGTCTATTCAACCAATCCCAGAGTTGATATGCGCTATGAGCAGGACAACCATCGTGTTGATGGTGTAGTGAATACCTGAGCTGTAAGATGATTTCGTCCGAAGTAGGTAGCAAAAAATTATCCAACATATCAAAATATGTGTTTTTGTTTACAGTACCATCAAAAAAGTATGGTCCAATTATTTTCTTGTAATAAATCCCACACCAAACATTCACTTTTTGATATTTTTGAGAATTTGTTCTAATACGGAAATTTGGATTTTCTTGAGACCAATATCTGCAATTCTGTGAACTAACAACTCCATTTGTGGTAAACGTCGCTTCGTCAGAGAAAATAATTTTTCTGTAGAAAATCTATCGACCATAATTCGTTCTCCCATTAATAGGCAAAACTCTAATCGACGAGCATCATCTTCTTCTACTGAAGTGTGTATCAGTACTGGTTTATAAGGATAAAATTTTTGATTTGAAAAGATCCTTTGCCGGTGGCTTTTACTGATGTTCAAGTCTCGAGATCTTTGCCTCAACTTTTTTTTGGAGCAAGTGTTCACGGAATCAATAGCTAACATAGCTCCTGCATCATCTTCGCCATTTCGATTTTTTTTCTTGATGATTTTCACGTCTCTTGTTGCATGAATTTTTTTAACCAATTCATGAACACAATTGACAAAAACGTATACCTCAGGGTATTTTCTGTTAAAAACATCAATAGCACAGCGGGACGATACCTCACCTATGCCGTAACAAAGAACTAAATAAACCTTTTGCTATGAAGTCAACATACTTTCAGTCAGCATCTATCAACAATATGCTTGGAATCGCTGTTACTACTGTCAACTGATCACTCATAATTGTGGTTTCTAAAGTTTTTGTTCACCTTTATGTAATGTATTTTCACTGGTCCGAGATGTAAAATTTGAAATAGAACATTCAAGTTTGATATTTGAGCATAAAATTAATTCAAACTAACTTTTACCTTTAACATTTTTTATCTAATTCTGAAAAACCGATAGTTTACTCTTCGGCCAATTTAACATTTTCGTGTTTTCTAACCAACCTGTATGTTAAATCAAAATATTAACAATGGCTTTCGACTTTTTAGGACGTACAAAACTGTTTATAAAGAATGACTTTTTCTCGAGAAATTCAAAATTACGTCCATTATTTAGGTATAGTTAGATCATAGGTTGTTTTATAGGTGTCCATCGGGGGACACACTGTATACACACATATTTTAAAATCTTGCAATTTAACTTGTGAATTATATTATAAATTTTAAATTCATTTGTGGGGTTAACAAAAAATGAATCACCGGAAGTTTTTATTAATCAATACTGTAGGTATCTAAAACTGTATTTATATTACGAAAGCTTCCTTCTATAGACGATGAATGTACGTGTATAAAGGAGAAATAAAAGTCTGCGAAACGAAAAGAGGTAAAAGCGTCCGTCGGTCGGTGTGAGTTGTTTGAGGAGTTTCAATCTGTGAAAATGTCAGGACGACGAGTGGAAACTTCAAAGGATAACGTGTCGGGGTTCCTTGCGCGCCCGCAACCGAATTAAATTGAAATCGATGTGTCGTGTTTGTATATAGGTAGACCAGATATTGAACAAATTTCCTGGTGCCAACCGGCACGAATGTAAATATTGTACTTTTCCATCAAGTTTGATTGTTGATTAAAACGACAGGAAATAAAAACCGTTTAAAAAAAACCGACAAACTCTAATGTTATATACAAATGACACGGTTGTTACTTTTTTATTTTTAGCCTTGATTTGCTAGAAGAAAATGGCAAAATTACCCATCTTTGTATTCTTTAGCTTTAAAAAAAGGCGCCTGATATAATATAATTTAATGATATTTTTCATATTGATCATATTTTGTATGTACTCTTACAAATGGACGATTGCAGGTAGATTAAGTTCCGCTCTCTGATTATAACCAGAATTATTAGTTAAAAAAATATGGCAACGACTTTTACGCCGGCTTGTATAAACAAAGTCGAGGACATCGAGATTGCTCAAAATCACTCCTACGTCACTCTTCTTGGAAATATTTACCGATTGGATTGTTTGTACGTTTATGTGGAGTAAGGTACCAAATAAATGCACGTGTGTTAATGGAGTTACATTAGACCACTATGCCGACTTGGTATGCGTATCAGCTATAAGATACAGAAAATAATTAATATATAACTCCTAGCATGTAATCCTCATATACACCAATAGATAACGAACTATTTGTTGATTCGTATAATAACTTTAACGATGAATTAAATAGCAAACCGTACAGGAAATCGTACTATAAATAATTAGGTTATGAATCTGTGGGTTATGTTTACCACGATATTTACATTTTGCCATCGACTTCTTCTTCTTTAAAAACAGGGTATTTGATGGTGCTTATGGCGCTTTTAATTTTATAAAGTTACCAAGTTTCGTCGCTAACTTATCTTGGTAAGAGTTTTAGAAACCCCGTTTCAAGGTCGGATCTCCGCTATTATACCGGGTGATTCAATTTCGAGGCTCACCATGGGGATCTCGCTTATTAGTAAAGATAGAGCCTATGTTTAAATTTGGCAAAGTTTCGTATTTTTGTGCTGATCAATTATCTGAAAAGAAATTTTAGCTATCATTTTTCATTTTGAAGATATCCGCAAAAACCTGAAATGTTAAGGTATTGTTTTTAATTTTTTATTCAAAGACAAATGTAGCTAGACATTTGAAACAAAAACATTCTAGAGCTACTTTTTAACAAGGAATTTAGTGTCATTTTTTATTTGAAATAACATCAAAGATGGCGGCGGAGCCATGGCCAACTTTTGTTTTTCTTATGGGCGCCATGTTGAATTTTGGCATCTTCCGATAGTCGTGTTTCCGCAATGTATAACATGTTTTTCAGATAATTGATCAGCACAAAAATACGAAACTTTGTCAAATTTAAACATAGGCTCTATCTCCACTAATAAGCGAGATCCCCATGGTGAGCCTCGGAATTTAATCACCCGGTATATACATATGTAGAAGAACATAATTGGATCCTTCAATAATGTAGTATTACGACGGAATATAACGCTACCACCTCTACACCACAGACAGAAACAGAATAGAAAAATATGAACGTTCCTATTTACTTTCTCCGTAGCTATAATAGCGTCAACCCACACTCATCCAACTTTACCTTACAGTTTACACACTCTGGATTCTCGCAGTTCTATAATTTAACCATTACGTTCGTCCCATTCTTGATTTAAGGCCTACGCCTACACACCACCATTGCCTTCCATTCCAACTTCCCAACAGACCGGACCTATACAATCCCAGATTTATAGTTTGGCTCCAATGTGGAGTCGCGCCGCGTTGGCGTATCGACGCGCTTACGAACACAATGAGCCGACCCGTCATTAGTTATATCTTTCGCGCAATAATCCTCGACGGCATGCACTCTTAAGGCCTCGCCTTACGGAATTTTTTTAATTCTAAACACCTCTCTTTATTCAAATCGGTCGGCGCCGCCTTTTATGTGTAAGTAGGCTTGTTAGGGCGGTTAGTGGACGCTTTGTCCGTTCTGACTCTCAAATCGGCTTACGATATTTGTTCATAATAACGTTATTAGGTACGCGTACGTGAACAGTAATCTGTTTGGAATTGTATGGCAGGGATTACTGTGTGTGTGTGTGTGTGCTATTTATGTACATGACTACAGATTTACGAAATAGAAGTGATAAACTTGTGATTCCAAGGAATTTAAAAAAAAATTACCCGGGCAAATACTTTTGCAAATGGTTTTGTAAAGATTACTGTCTAGGACAAGTTTAAATATGCCGAATTAGTGTTTGAAGGCCCGTAACTCTGAAACGGCTGAATCTACATAACATGAATGACTATCAAAATTTTCTGCCCTAGGTTTGGACAGGAGCGCGAGAGAAGTGTAAAAATGTACCCTATTTTAGCTGTTTTTAATAAACGCTGGTCTTTCCAATTTTTTTTTCTCCTAAACCGCTTGGCCAAAAAAATTCAATTTACACAAAGTTTAAGAAGAGCGGAATCGAATGGTGTTGGTTTTATTAAGTTTAAACTTCTATCCAATACTCGTAGTTTCTAGTATTTAGCTGCAATATTTGATAATCCGAATCACCTTCAGTCCAAATTAGTTCGGATTATCGATGCTCTACTGTATATAAATACATAAACAGCCATGTAAGGTATTTGCATAGGAAGTTGAGTAGAACATATTACGCGGTGTCTAATTGAGAGATGTGTTGGATCGACCATCGGTCCGGGCATTTTACTAGTGTGCAGTCCGTACTGAGCTATGGCATTGTATTATGGGGATCATCGCCTCAGATGGCCACTCTGTTTAGACTCCAGAAACGGTTCTTAAGATGTATTCTACGCCTAGGTTTCCGATAGTCATGCAAGGATCATTTTTGGGATTTTAAAATACTTACGTTACCTTGTTTGTATGTATATCGCTTGCTGTCTTACTGCAGAGCAAATTTGGGTCAGTTTATAACAAACGCGGAAATTTCAACTTCTGCGAGGACGCAAAATGGGGGTAAGTTGTCTGTTCCTCGACATTCGTCAACCGTTTTTGAGAAGGGTCCATATTTTATGATGGTCAATACTTATAATGCACTACCCAACCATATTCTACGTTCCACCTCTTTATGTTTGTTTAAAAAAAGATTTTGACGGAAAAAAATATTTTACTCAGTTGAAGAATACCTATCTTACACGTCTCGCCGCTAACTGAGTATTATGTATTTTGTGTATTTGTTTATTTATATTGTATTTCCCAGGATTTTAACAGTCAGAATCGTTGCTTGATGTTTTTGATTCTGTTTGAAACCGTTGACTCACTTTTTTTTTATACTATTTTGTGTGTTTACTACAGAAAACTTTGTAGAATGCGACAATTGTCAATATCTGTAACCAGATCACACGACAAATAAAGGATTATTATTATTATTATTATTATTATAAATATTTCAGTAATAACTAATTTCTTGAATAAATTTTCTTGAGTAACTGCGTTACGTGCATACGTGTTTTTTTGCAGGTCTTCAGCAAAAATGATGAGTATTATTCCATGGAAGTAAAACAATTAATTATCAATGCCAGAAATTTCTTTCTCAATTAACTATAGTACAGCTGTTGTATCTGTCAAAAAACACTATCAAGAGAAGGTACTTCTGTTAGATTTTATAGCAAAAAAAAAAACAGATGCAATAAAGTAAAATTATTGTGGTTACCTGTAGTCCATTGCGAGTTTAATGCAATTGAAGTAATGTGGGCTTACGTAAAAAATAAAGTTGCAAAAAGCCACAATACATTTAAAATTAAAGATACGTTAAATCTATGCAACGAAGCACTGTATAAAAGGAAATATGGCAAGATTGTGTTGAATAATATCATCAACAACTGATTTTCGGCAGAAATAATATTGCGAAGTAATAATAAATCACAAAACAGAATAATCTATACAATTCCACAAATGAAGATAAAAAATCGCCTATGCTAGTTTAAAAAATCTGATGTGGCCAGGCACATGACTTTATCATACTATAAATAAAATTAATAATTTAGCTGTATGAGATTCTATTTGATCGAGATCGCCTGTGTCTGCATTAAAATAAAACTAGGAGAACTAGACAGATATTATGTCGATTACGCTGCGTTCGGATATTGTACACCGTTGACACGGGGTACACCGTTCAAATGACACTTACGTGTTATTGGGTGTAAAAAGTGACGCTGTACAATATCCGAACGCAGCTTATATTGACAGTAGGTGTTGTCAAAATCATGTCAAAACATTAGCCTGACATTACCTACTGTCATTAGAATCATAATTTCTGACATAACCTGGCTACTAGTTTAAATGCAGTACGACCGATCTCTATGAAATAGAAGTTGCTCATGCAGCTAAACTATTGATTGTACCAAAAAATGTCATGGTCATAAATTATTCAGAATTTCCTCATCTTTAATTTATTATTTAACCATTTCGACGAAGTTCTAGAAATGGCGGCTTATTTGCAAAATCTTTCAAAAATGGTAAGACTAAACCTCCATTTCCTTTGGACCCTTTTCAACAGAAAGCTTTTCAGCTCTAAGTTTTGTTATGAAACTTTTTGTTTCGTCCCGATACCTTTAGTAGTTTCTACGAAATCGTCGCCACAAAAACGGGTACACACACACACACATACACACACACACACACACACACACACACACACACACACACACACACACACACACAGACATTTTTTTGTACCTTGGTCAAAAATGTTCAGGGGACCCAAAAAGACATATTTCTGCTAAAATCTCGAATTTTTTTTTTGGCACGATTACAATACTTTACATACTGCGTATGATAAAGTAAAAATAAAACCGAACGAGAAAATGACAAAAATATTGAATACGGTCCTGAGTGTTGATCGTTTGAAATCATCGCGCGAAGCCTTGCATCGCTTCCCGCCCGTAATCCCCTTTCCCCGAGGGGAACCATCCTGCGCACAAAATTGATTATTAATTTCACTCTTCAAAATTGCCAAATAACTTTAATGTTATTATACATTAATGGATGAGTATCACAATAAATAAGGATTGTTTACGTACCAACTGTGTTGTCCTGCTATTGTTCGTTTCTGAGATATACGCGCACATAAAAAGCTCGCTACAGACTTTATTACACACAAAATCAAGAACATAAAACGTTAATCTATAGAAGAGACTCTAAGTGTAGGTTGACCAAAAATTAAAGAAAAAGAAATCGGAAAGTCAACATAATTTTAAAACCGCAAAAATCGGGTACCTTTATCTTCTTCTCTCGCGCTCGTGGCCAAACCGATGAGCAGAAAAATTTGATAGTCACTCCTGTTATGTAGAAATGATTCAGGAGTATAACGCACTTTATTTAATTTTTTTTCAGCCATTTCAGAGTAACGGGCCTTCAAACACAAGGCTCAATACTTTTGCAACCGATAGTAATCGATTAATTCACACCTAAAATATATAAGAAAGACCTAATATACTCAAGACCCTCACCAACTTATAATCATATCTCGGGTCTGTCCCTAATTCAATTCCTACCATCATGAGGGTCTTCCGGCACCATTTTCAAACCATCGAACCGCCCAAGTGCGAACCGAATTAGCACTTTAAGTGTCTCCCTCTGCTAAGAACGGACCGACCAACTTCCTTCACTTTATCACCATCGGAAAATTAATAATTGAATTACCGGTACAATGGAGAACAGCTACTTTACCCCGCTGCGCTGCCTTCAATTGGCCACCCTTAGAGGTCTAACCAAGAGGGTGGAAAAAAGAGGAACGCACTTAGAGCAAATCCCAGTCGACCCTATTCCGTTCGAAATAATATTATCGGTGAGCGCGCCCCGATGCGATGGGACGCCACTGGAGGATGAAATTACGTGTATGGAACGTGAGAATTGTCGGATATGTCAAGATGGATGGTGCGACCCTTCGATAAAATCAATTATCCCGGGTCGATTAGGATTTTGTCATAAGACGGTGTGAAATAAATTTCGTTATTTTAAAATTTTTATTTTAGTTTTGATAAAGTAAAACAACTCTCTAACGTAACTAATTTTCTTAAGGAAGTCATTATTTACGAGTAAAATTGTTTTTAAAGTTGTTTTTAATTTTATAAAACAGTTGATAGTTTAGTCTTGAACAAATGTAATAATAATTTCTTGTTTTTCGACCATCCTGTGTTACATCAAAATTATAACTGTTCATCTGTTCCATCTGGGAACACATTGCATACATGTGTACATTAATTAATAATACATTTACTTCTTTACTAAAATTGAACTTTGTCGGTAATGTACAGTGCAACCTCGATAATCCGAACCTCCAGTAATACGAAAACCTGGAAACTTCAGTAATCCGAACAAATTTCAATTTACTGCCTCGATACTCCGCACTGATGATATTGCTTCAAATCCGCACCAAAGTACCTGTTTCTAAAGACGAAGAAATGTAAACATAACCTAACATTTGACTAACACTTCAAAATATGAACAATTAAGTTATGTTTACGTTTCTTCTTCTTTAAAACAGAGAATTTGGTGCGGATTTCACGCAATGTGACAGTTTTGTTAGCAACATTCATTTTATTATGCACCACGCAGCATAGTTCACTTCTCTTGGGCCGAGGTCCTATGTCACTTTTCAAGGTCAAAACCCCACTATTTCTTTTCGCTCGTCGTCACATCATTATATTCATTATATCGAGGAAAAGAAAACATAAAACACTAGCAATTGAAGAAAAAGTCGAAATTTAAAAAAAAAAATGTGATGTGGCCAGACACATGACTTTATCATACTGTATATAAAATTAATAGTTTAGCTGCATGAGATTCTATTTGGTCGAGCTCGGCCATGTCTGCATTAAAATAAAACTAGTACAACTAGACAGATATATTTATTATATTGAAGTAGGTATTGTCAAAACATTAGCGTTTGACACTACCTACTGTCATGCAGTACTGCAATGCAGTACGACCGATCTCGATGTAATAGAATTTGCTCATGCAGCTAAACTATTGATTGTACCAAAAAGTGTCATAGTCATAAATTATTCAGAATTTCCTCATCTTTAATTTGTTGTTTAACTATTTCGACGAAATTCCAGAAATGGCGGCTTATTTGCAAAATCTTTCAAAAATGCTAAGACTAAACCTCCAGTTCCTTTGGACCCTTTTCAACAGAAAGCTTTTCAGCTCTAAGTTTGGTTATGAAACTTCTAAATATGAAGTTTCGTCCCGATACCTTTAGTAGTTTCTCCGGAATCGTCGCCACAAAAACGGGTACACATACACACACACACAGACATTTTTTTGTACCTTGGTCAAAAATGTTCAGGGGACCCAAAAAGACATATTTCCGCTAAAATCTCAAAACAAAATATTTTTTTTTGATAAAGTAAAAACTAGATGCTGGCGACACAAGCTTAGCACTGTCGCAATCCTGAAGTCAAGAATGCGCTGTACGTCTGGTTTCTTCAGGAGAGGTCACGGAACACGAAATGATACAAAGTTACACGGTCTGAATCATTAAGGTATAAAATAATACAGAAAAGCAAAAAGGGTGTTTTCCTAATTATTTTGCTAAACATTTGGCCCTCAGTTAGTTTTTGTTAATAATTTGCAGATTTGAATTCTTTGTCACATGCAATTGCAATGTTGACTGCAATGGTTTAAGTTTGTTTAGTTTAAATGTTTAGCAAAATATTAGGTGGCATTTTTTCGTCTTTCAGTATAGTTTTAGACTGGGAATTACAAAAAAAGAGAAGTTTCTGACGTATTGTATTATTTGTAGGTAAAAATTATTTTTTAGCTGAAATTTTGTAATCCGAACAAATGGTCAATCCGAACACCCTTCGGTCCGTATTAGTTCGGATTATCGAGGTTGTACTGTACTCGGAAAATATGAAATAAGACTCTTGTGAAACAGGCCGCAGCGTACACTTTTAAAACGATATTCGGCACACATAATTTCACGGTCATTATTCGCAAAGTGCCTTCTATACCAGTTTCGCCGTCCGCCGAATAAACCGCCATGTAAATCAGTGCGGCCCGCTCGAGGAATTTACGTAAACGGGACCCGCGCGCGCGGCTGCATCGCCATTCTGGCGGAGGCGACGGTACCGTAATGGCGGAAGATAGGGGACCTCCGCGTCCGGTAATCTAGTTTGCAAGTGGATATAACATTACTTTTATGATTTCCCACGAGTGCTACCGCCTCCGCTACGAAATACCCCCCCCCCCCCCGAATATACCGGACAACGTCCACTCTACTCTAATTTTGTTACTTGATATCACGGCAAAATTTTGTACTCCATAGGTATAACCGCGGAAAATAAGATGTATACACTCTGCAATTTTAATGGCGCTGTAACTCGAAAACTATCCAATAAATTTTGGTATTGGCTTATTCTTGAATATTACCTAAAATACAAAGAATTTCTGGTTGAAAGTCCGATAAGAATTTGATCGGTAGTTTCTGAGTTACATCAAAACAAAAAAATTAGGACGTAAACATCATATTTTGCGCTCGATAAGAGCGCAAGATTTGAATTTTAAATTAAACATAATTATTTTAGCAAAGTACAGAAATATTTGCGGTTTTCATTTCTTGTCGTTTTAATCAACAATCAAACTTGATGGAGAAGTAACGATATTTACATTCGTGCCGGTTGGCACCAGGAAATTTGTTCAATATCTGGCTTACCTATAAACAAACACGACACATCGATTTCAATTTAATTCGGTTGCGGGAGCACACGAAACCCAGACACGTTATCCTTTGAAGTTTCCACTCGTCGTCCTGACATTTTCACAGATTGAAACTCCTCAAACAACTCACACCGACCGACGGACGCTTTTACCTCTTTTCGTTTCGTAGACTTTTATTATCCCTTTACACACATACATTCATCGTCTTTTCGTAATGTAAATACAGTTTTAGATACAATATCGATTAACATAATCATTTTCACTGAACTTTTAAATCTAAACTTTATCCGTAGTTAACTCTATAGGTTTCCGTTTTTTTCTCTTTTATCTGTGAAGTATTTAGTTTGAATGGGGAATAGTTGTAAGCATCCTCTGGAAGCAATGAGACCCAATGTACCGTCGAATCGACGAATTGATTCAACTGGGTAATGCACGAAACTCTTTAGGAAGCTATCCGGTTCCTTTTATGTCTTACGTGCTCGCCTCCAAAGAGCTAAGAGACCCTAGGGTCTCTCCTGCTTGCAAGCCTCGATTAGATCATGGGGACCATTGCGCGCCAATATGGCTTCCATTCACCGTTTTTCCCTTTGCCAATTATCGATACTGTCACTTAGGGCCTACCGAGCGCTATGGCTTGTAAAGAAACTACGGCCCGGATTTTTACAGCTCTAAAACGATCGGTTGAAATGGTTTCTAGAGTATTGCTGCTGGTAGAGGTATTTTATATTTATCTCAAAAGAAAGAGTTTTTTATCTTTCTTAATATGAGCACAAGATTTAAATTAAACATGGTTTCTTTAGCAAAGTATTGAATTATTTTTTTTATTATAATGTAGACATTCGGGAATTATATATTACCGAGTCAATTGTTTCGGGACGACCCCCCACAGTGGTTGAAATAGTCATTTTGAACGCGCAAAACTATTTTTTGCTGTAAAATACAGTGAGATCAGAAATTAGCGATTGGGTTTGTATATCTAAAAAATTAGGATTAAAATGCACCAACTATATAGTTGTTTTGGATATTCCAGTGGCGTCGCGACAAGCTTTTGCTATACAGTATAAGGCAGAAAGTAGAACACATGGGAAATACTTTTATTACCAATTTCTCAGATAATTTAATTCTTCATAAAAGTGTTTGGATTGTCTTAAACCTAAAATGGATATATTAAAATGTAAGTATCTGCTTGTTACAAACTGTGAAAAACAATTGTGTGTGTGTGTGTGTGTGTGTTAAGTACCTTTATGTTCAAAGCTATGCAAAAATGTTATTTGAAAAAGTATTTAGAAATATTATAGTTCATTAAATACAAAATTATTATATCTTTCTCCATTGTATATACCGGGTGTTGCCAAAAAGATGAATATGTCTTAAGAGTAAGTACTTTTCGATATGTTAGAAGGAATTAAATATGAAATTATAGTCACTTTCGACGTTGCATATACCTACCGGGTGTTTCTAAAAAAATAAAAATACCTTAACACTAAATTACCTTTATTTTGAAAGAATACGCAAAGTTTGATTGAAAATGATGTTTAGAAATATTATAAAGACACCATAAATGAGAGTTTGACTTAAGTCAACGCACAATACATTGTTATTGTAATTGATTTTGACTACACAAGAAATGCTTTAAATTGTTCTAATACATCACGAAAATCTGGGCTTGGCTTCCTTCATTTCCTTCACAAAATTGTAGATGGTGGGCGCAAAAATACCCAAAGTTTACAATTCAAAGTCGAGACCAGTATTCTTCTAAAATCAATATTTGTTGCGGAATGTTAGATGATTTTCACGAAACATTAAACGCTCAAAGGTTTCACAAAATAACTATGTTTATTAGTGGAATATTAATTAAACAATCACCATAAACGGTCGAGGAACTATGTTTCTCCTCTTCTCAATTTTCGTATTTAATAAAACCTTCCACCTCTACTTCAGATAAATACTGCGAATTTTTCAAAATAAAACTATTTTAATATGAAGTCATTTTCATAATTTTGATTACTCTCCGGTATAACGACGAAGGTGGTTATAATTTCGTATTAGTACATTCTTAAATTTCCAAATAGCTTTTTCATATGACATTTTTGCTTATCTTTCAAATATTTCTAATCACTTTTTCAAATAACATGTTTGCAAAGCTTTTAAAATAAAGGCACTTTATTCTTAAGTATGTTTCATAGTTTTGGTAACACCTGGTACATGCAAGCAGATAATTACATTCTAATATTTGCATTTTAGGTTCAAGACAATACAGAAACTTTTATCAAAAATAAACATTTCTGCAAAATTGTTTATTATTAGATTATTTTAGGTAAGGATTAGTAAGCCATTATGACGAAAGTGTCTCATTTCACAGTAAACAACATTATTGCCGCTACCTAGTACTGTTGTTTTAAATACGCGTAAAGAGAAAACGAAATAATAAATTACGGCCATGTACGGTCAAATAGATCCAAACGGACAAAGCCGTTCGACAAAACTAAAAACTAAATTAAAAAAGATGGGGCTCATTCGGGCAGCTAGTTCCTTGCTGAATTTTATCCATTTCATATAACCTCAGCCACTACTGAGATAATAAAATAGACATTAACAATGACAAATAATTGCATGTGCTGCCTTGCTTTGATACAACATAGACGTAGTTTTCTTTATGATATATAGATCGTAATAGTTCTTTAATATCCTTAATTATTCGGATTGTGGTTTAAAAGGTATTGAGGCATTTATTCCAGTCAGAACAATAAATAATTATGTGATAGATATCAAAGTGCATAGTTTTAAGCGTCTAGTTTAAGTATATCAACCACTGTGCGACCCCTGTACGTTCTCATATCCTTTAATAATTTCTATGCACAATCGCCAGACTAAAATCAAACAATGCAACACCATCTGGCCGATAACGCAGACGAGTGACGATGAAGAGAACCATCTCCCTTCGATAAGCATCTACGACGACCACCCGAGGGGTTTCCAATCATCGCGCACTCAAGTACTTAACCGTTTTACGGCAAACACAGACGTCACTGCGGGCGGAAATAAATCAGCGTCGAACGTGCACGTAATAAGCGAATCCAGCCGCCGAAGTTACGTCCGAAGGTGACAATATGAAAGAGTTTTCATTTCCTTTCGAAGTGGCGTGTACTCGTAGGCATCGATCGCTGGTGGTATATTAGTTCTGGGGCTGAATCCGCGGCGACGTCGTCGTCGGTGGCGTCCCGATGGTGCGGTTGGTCGGCCATGCGGAACCGAGATAGTTTATATACGACGTCTCTGTGCACCGCTAATTATTTCAGAAGTTCCAGCGAAGCGGAATCGTGGTGTAGTGAACTTATGCGCGCGCGCGCTCGCGCCAAGTTTACGTAAGTCGCGGATAACGGAGGACTTAACGTTTTGTTTCGGTTGCGGTATGGATTGCTGTTTTATTTATTTTTGTTTAGAAATATTAGGGTTTAAAAAGTGTTCATCTCATTTATAATAGATGTTTAAATAGGAGCGCTAGATTTGAATTTCAAAATAAATATGGGACTCTTTAGCAAAGTACTAAAATATTTATTGATTTATAATGTAGACATTCGATAATTATGAGCCTCGTCGTTGAAGATGATTTTGTCAAAAAAATCGGCATTCACTCTTTATTGGTTAATGGTGCAATTGGTGAACTCTCTTCGCTGTGCATGATCTGGTGGGAGAAGTTGCTGAGTCAATTCTTTCAGAATGACACCCTGCGCTCTCATACGCCTTCTAACATTGGTATTTTGTGCACAAGCATAGCCACAGTTGCTGGAGTTTAATGGTTTCCTGTCAGTATGCGTTATGAGCGGGTGTCGGGTGTCATTTTTGTGTCACTTCCTTCTTCCTAATAAATTTCTTATTCATTGCGTTATAAATTTTGTACCGTTTTCTGTATCCTTTCACTTGTCCCTGTCATGCTTTCCATTATTCTGTATTATTACTCCAAGGTATTTTAATTCGTCCACCTCTTTAATATGTCACCATTACCTTTGTATTATTCTTATTTATTTTCATACTTCATACATTTCTATTTAGGGTTTCGTTCCATGCATCTATATTGTTTTGCAGTCATTCGAAAATTCCTGTCATAATTACCATGTCGGCAGCAAAGACACAAAATGTCTATGTTTTGTAATTTTCAGTTTCTTCAGTTTGGGTCTGCACTGTTTCATAAGTTCGGCCATAAGTACTGTAAACAGTACCGTGCTAAGTACCCCTCCATGTTTCAGCCCTTCTGTTTTAAATATCGTAGATTTCACATTTGTATTTATGACAATTGTTGCTGTATAGGTTTTTTATTATTTCCAGTAGTCCTTCATATACTCCTCTGTTTCAGCGCTGCCCATACTTTTCTTCTCTGCACTCTATCAAAAGCTTTTTCGAGGTCCATAAATACCAAATATGTTTTTCGTTTGCTCTTAATGGTTTTTGTTTTCATAATATACTTGACAGTGATAATGTGGTCCTAGATACTTCTTCCTGCTCTGAAGCCTCTGTGCGCCTCTTCCAGTGACGGTTCAATTATCGTTCTTTTTTTACTTTGCGTTCGTTATAAACTCATAACGAAACAGCTTACGGTGTCCTTATGAAAACACTAGATCACAAACTTTTAGTAACTTTTAGTTTTCCAAGATTTATGGATATTGACGTCAAGTGGCAAATAAGGCCGACATCTCAATCGCTATTGGCTCGCCTTAATCGTATTTGTGAATTTTACCACAACTACCTACTGTTAAAAATAAAATTACTGTAGATTGTGATATGACAACCGCAATTTTCGAAATGTATGTAAAATTAATGTCGTAAAGTAGAAAAAATAGTATATAACACTCGTTTTACTAGACGTATCGCATTCGTTCCATTTGGACCAAACAACTCGTGCGCCAATTATTGTCTTATAAAACTTGTAACCCGGAATCAGTTTATAAAATACCATAATAAATAAAATACCATAATCTTTTTTCTAATACTCTTTCATAGACTTTCACTGCCGTACTTAACAACGTTATGTCCCTATAGTTGTTACAATTCCTTATGTCCCCCTTTTTACTTTATAGTATGATGAAATATTGTAATCGAGCCAAGAGATTTTAGCAGAAATATGTCTTTTTGGCGCACCTGAATATTTGTGACCAAAGTCCAAAAAAATGTCTGTGCGTGTATATGTGTGTGTACCCGTTTTTCGTGGCGAAGATTCCGGAGAAACTGCGAAAGGTATCGGGACGAAACTTCATATTTAGAAGTTTGATGACCAAACTTAAAGCTGAAAAGCTTTTTCTTCAAAAAGGTCCAAAGGAACTGGATGTTTACTCTAAGCATTTTTCAAGGATTTTGCAAATGAGCCGCCATTTCTGTAATTTCGTCAAAATAGTTACATAATAAATTAAAGTAGAGGAAATTTTCTATAATTTATGTCTGACATTTATACGTAAAATTAATAGTCTAGCTGCATGAGCAAATTCTTATTGATTGAGATCGGTCGTGTCTGCATTAATATAAAACCAGTTAGCCAGGGTTTGACAGATATGTTCATTCTAATGACAATAAGTAGTGTCAAACGCTGATGTTTTGACAATACCTACTGTTCGTAGACACTACCGATCCTGACCAAATATAATCTTATGCAGCTCAACTATTAATTTTATATATAGTATGATGAAGTCATGTGCCTGGCCACATCGAATTTTTTTTACATATCTGCCAGAACATATTTATACCACCATCTCCCATATATTTTAAGATCTCTGTTGTTATTTTTTCTTATCCCGGAGCTTTATTATTTTTTAGATTCTGTATTGCTTCTTTTATCTTTCCCAAGGTTATCTCTATAATTTTTTTGTTGCGTATCCAAATATTTCTGTTGATTAACATTTTCATCGAAGACGTATGGCCGAATTCTGCCGTGATACCACACCACACGTTTACTTTTTTGAAATCTTGGCTTCGTCTAGACTCTAGTCTAGAGAGTGTAAACACATCGCTCCACTAACAACAATGCTGTAAAGAAATTCCAATAAATTTATGAAAGGTTCGGTTATTTAATATTTCGTTACCAACCTCTAAACAGAAATCCAGACGTTTTGTATCATCGCTGGCATCCAAAGTCACCGTAAATAATGGTCTAAATGGCTTAATTTTATTTTCTTTGTAAATTCTGGAATCTGGACATATGCGATTTACTAATTTCAATTTGTAACGCTCTTCTTCGAACAGATAATTCAGGAATTTCATGAACGGAATGTAGCTATTAGAGAAGCAACGTCTTCCTTATTCAGTTTCTTTTTCTGCTTCTTTTTGGTTAATACAAAACCCGTCTTCAAAAATTTGTTTATTAGTTTACGAGCTCCAACGTGAGATATTCTTGTATCGAATATTTTTGGTGGAATTTTTCTACAACGACTCAACATGATTTCGCAGTACCTACCATAATACTGTACTAAATAAACTCTCTCTTTCACGGTTGACATCGCATGATACGACGTCACTGGCATAAGATGTGGTCTACATAGTTACTTATATGATTATAAATACCCTTTTCCAGCGTTCTGTTAATATCACCGTCATATCAAGTTGACTTTTGCACCACACAGCGCACAGACGGGCAAATAGTGAGTCACCTGGAGTGATTTCCGGGGCTGCGACCCCCGCTCGCGTGCCAGGAGGTTGAATTAAAGTAGGATTTAGCAAGTCGCGCTCATATACCCGTACCTACCCTTCTACCGAATCCTGCACACAGGGTTCCCACATCTCACCTCCGTTACGCAACACAAATGCGTCCACCATGAATATTCATGTTGAGTTACGGAGCGGCTGCTGCTCTCGTAATTGTAATTTATTCATATTAATGCATATTCCTCATATATGTACGTACGTACGTACCTAATACATACTTTTATATTTTCGTTTGTGCGCTGCCTGCGGGTGCCTAGCAGACATTAACTTTTATTTTAGGATGGATTTGCACTTTGCAGGATGGTAGCTGAAGTTTTTAGTTTTTTTCACACACACAAGTAAAGTAAAGTACACGTTTCCATCCCTTTAATTAAGATGGAAATTGTTAGTACTTACTTAATACGGAATAACTTTGAGAAATATATGATGAATAAGCGAATTAGGTATGCTAACGACGCCGTTTCGGCAACGACCGAGAACTTTTAATGAAATTATCCAAAACTCCAAAACCGGCAATAATACCGGTCGGAATACAAACAGATTTGCGACTTGTTATTCTGATTTACGAAAGTTTTCCGCGCTGTTTTCGCGCGCCACTCGCCTAATTGGATACGATTTATGGTATTTTTATACGTCGTGGGCATTAAAAACGGTACAAATTTTCTTACTCGTAAAGGTGGCGTAATAAGATCGCAAGATATGAATTTTAAATGCGAAAACATCGGTTTCGGTAGCAAAGTACTAAAATATTTTATTGATTTATAATGTAGACTTTCGTGAATTATGTATGGAACAACGCATCGGTTGCAAAAATATTGACGCCTGTGTTTGAAGGCCCGTAACGGCTGAACAAAAAAAAATGAAACAAAATGTTTCAAATTTTTCTGCCCATTGGTTTGGCCACGAGCGCGAGATGTTTGCGGTTTGAAAATAATGCTTGACTTTTCGATGTTTTTTTCTCGTAAACCACTTAACAAAAAAAATTATTTATTTACTTCATTTTGTATCTAAGCGAGCTTTTTATGGGCGCGGATATCTCAGAAACGAACAATAGCAGGACAACGCAGTTAGCACGTAAACAATCCTTATTTATTGTGATACTCATCCATTGATGTATAATAACATTAGAGTCATTTGGCAATTTTTAAGAGTGAAATGAATGTAACCGATTCTGTGCGCAGGATGGTTCCCCTCGGGTAAAGGGTTCTTATGTTTTAAAGCATTTGTTTTAAAACATTGTTTTAAACATGCTTTAAAACAAATATTTTTTCTTAAATCATTTTTTTTTAAAACAAGTTTAAATGAATAAAATACTTTGTTTTAATATATTGTTTTAAACATGTTTTAACACAAATATTTTGTTTTAAACTATTTTATTTACAACTTGTTTAACACAGTCTGTTTTAAATGTTTAAAACATGTGTTTTAACTACCGAAATTTGGACAACATATTTAATTATTTAATCAGAGTTGTATGTGGTTTTCAAGATTTTTATGCATGGATCAATAATTAAAAAATCAAAAAATATTGTATTTATTAATAAAAAAAAGTTCTTTATTAGTATATTATTATACAAGTTTTATAAGACGTCAAATTGGCGCACGAGTTGTTTTGGGCACGACGAGCGTAGCGAGGAGTGCCCAAACGGAACGAGTGCGCCAATACGTCTTATAAAACGAGTGTAATATACTATTTTTTCCACTTTGCGTCATTAATTTTATATAAATTTAGAAATAGTGGTTACTATATCGCGCTAAATTAGAATCTAGGGTATTTTCCGGGTACCACGTGGCAGCACTGTAGTAACTGTCAATTTCGTTAAAGATGAGATCGATGAGATAGATGAGATAACATCATGACAAAATCTAATTGTGAATAATTTTACTCTACTTTAGCCTACAAGTTTGAATAAATATTCAGCGAGGTCGCAACGATGATCATAATGGAGCTTGGGGCAACACTTTTAACCCTACTGTGATAAATACATGAAACTTAACCTAAAAAGTAAACAACTTTAAAATAGTGGGCCATAAGTTTAATAATCAGAATAGAAGTGTTTGGCGGTGACTGATTAGTTACTTCGAAGAACAAGAACTTACTAAATAATTGTTATAACGCTTAACGTTTGATAGCGGTGTCTACCTATTCCGCTACGTAGCCGTTGCGACTTATATATTTACAAACACTTATAATTTAAACCCAATTCTAATTTCGGCAAAGTAGTTTATTAGAATAAATTATACTTAGTAAAATTACATGTGATGGGGGTAATACAAATACGTTGCACACAACCAGAACTAAGACGAAGTCGAAAGCGACGGACAAAAACGAATATGAATTGAACCGAGCATCCAAGCGTCCAAAATATTATTGAAATAAATAAAATAAGTTGTAGTTGTTAGGGAAACAATATATAATAATATTGATTGTCAGTCATTGTCAGTCTTATAAATATTTTGTCATATGTATGTCATATAAAAATGTTCTTTGATGTATGAGAAGCTGTTTGAATATACTGTAAAATACATTAGAAGAATTTGAGTCTACTCTTTATTAAAAGTACAACAGGTTATGGTTTTATTTTAACCATTTATTGCGCATATACAATCTCGCAGCAGTAATTAAAATCGTTCGTATCTACGATGTAGGTTTGATCTTCGCATAAAGTAAATGTGATCCTTGAATTATATCTGAAAAGGGGATTTGATGTTTAGTTGAAAAGAATGATAACGATCACTTACTAGAGTCGTAAAACATCACCGTAAACGTCATGCTGGCGTATTTTGATGAACACAGCAAAACTAAGAAAGCCCCAATCCTTTGGCCATACTATATCGGGCTACACCCATGTTTAAATATGTATAGAATATTGATATTTCGCAGTTTATGTGATTGCAAGCGATTAAGAAGATGCAGTGTGTGGTTATGTTGGGTTATGTATTGTACATTTGACATTTGGCATTTGATATCACTGTGTACCAATCAGACAAAAATGTTACTGTTTTCGGTATTACAATATGTTAATTGTAACACCGAAAACAGTGTTACAATGTGTCACCGAAAACAGTGTTACAATGTGTCACCGAAAACAGTGTTACAATGTGTGCATTGTGAATGCAAAGTAGAAAAAAAATATTATAATACATTCAGTGATAGCATATAACTACAACAAACAAAACTTTTATAATAACTTAATAACATACCGGGTGAACCACGCCATAGGTACTCCCATTTATTTTTTTGTTTATAAAACTGGACGAATGAAATTTGGGAAAGTGTTAATAGGCAAAAAATTCCATTATTTGGGATACTCTTGAGGTTAATGACTTTTCCGGTTTTTCCGGAAATGACGTCATCATTGAAATTTTAAATGGCACCCTATATTGTTTGTGTGTTATATTCTATCAGGATGACATTCTGAACACAAAAATATATCGATCGTCAATTTTTGTCACGAACGCAACGCCAAAATAACTTTTTTGTGTATTAACCTTGGTGGCTATGAATTGGTGAAAATAGTCGAAAATTGTCAAATAAACAATTTCATGTCATTGCATTACTGGCGACCTCTAGCGTGACAACAAAAAGTCGTGATTTAAAACATGTTTAAAGCAATTTTTATACCTTATTTAAAACATTTTTTGGGTGATTTAAAACACCCATTTTTCATGTTTGAAACATTTTTTTTGTGAAGTATTTAAAAACATTGTTTCGTGTTTAACGACATCATTTTATAAAAAAAAAGAACTTGATTGTTTGTTCAAAATAAAAAAAAAGCGTTTTTTATAACAACCCTGGCGGGAAGCGTTGCAAGGCTTCGCGCGACGATTTCAAACGGTCAACTCTCAAGACCGTATCAATATTTTTGTCATTTTCTCGTTCGGTTTTATTTTTTAAACTGCCATACGTGATTTGTTTTCGTCATTTGTGGAATTGTATACATATTCTGTTTCGTAATTTATTATTACTTCGCAATATTATTTCTGCCGAAAATCAGTTGTTGATGATATTATGCAACACAATCTTGCCATATCTCTTTTGGTACAGTGCTTCGTTGTATAAATTTAACATATCTTTAATTGTAAATGTATTGTGGCTTTTTGCTACTTTATTTTTTACGTAAGCCCAGATTAATTCAATTGCATTAAACTCGCAATGGGCTACCACAATAATTTTAGTTCATTGCATCAGATTTTTTTTGATATAAAATCTAATAGACGTACGTTCTCTTCATGGTGTTTTTTACAGATACAACAGCTGTGCTATAGTTCATTGAGAAACTTCTGACATTGATAATTAATTATTTTACTTCCTTGGAATAATACGTTAGCCCTTTTGCCGAAGACTTGCAAAACAAGAAACTTTATTCAAGAAATTAGTTATCAATGGAATATTTATGTATTTATATAATCTTGATTTTACCCACACTCAACCTGTTATGCATATTATTGAAGTCTGAGAAAAAATATTTTTTTTTTGTTATTTTATTTGTTTGCAGCTACCTGATAATATTAAATTTTATTGCTGCTGTTGATTCAAAATGCTTTAAAAACAAAAAAAAAACATGTTTACAGCTCTTCGCTATACACTTGCAAACTATTCTTTCATTAAACAAAGAGTCCATTTCTAACCTTTAACTTCAATTCTGCTTACATCAATAAATATGTTAGATATTTGTTTTAATTCTAAGTACGGGCCTGCGGTGCAGGCTGTGAGCCGACCTCGAATCGAGCCGCTGACGGATACTAGGTCTTTTAGTAGCCTACAACTTGATATATGATAGAAATTTATGCAACAATTTTTGCAAAAGTTATAAACATTTTTCTGTAGCAACTGATTGAAATAAGGTGGGGCAAGACTCCGAGCATCGTAGGGACTCTAGGTCTTTTAATTGCCTACAAATTTATGCAACCATTTTTGCAAAAGTTAATAATTCAAGAGTATCAGCATGACGTTGTGTTTTGGGACATCTTATACAAGATATACATATAGTTACCAATTTATCTGCTATATAAAGGTCTAGTAACATTGCACATGCAGTACAATTTCTCTAGAACAACCTACATAATTTCGGTTAAACAATTATTTCTTACGTCACGTATACGATTCCGTAAATTGGCCAGATTCCCATAGCAGACCGACCATAAAAAACAAAATATCCTTTATACGCTCAACTGTACATCTTCAGTTTAACTGTTTTATCTCAATTCATGGGAAGCGGACGTTGCATGTACCTACTTTACGTATACAATCCTCGGATGTTTTGGCTTATTGCATCTTCATTGTCGTGTCGTGCCGTCCCGCGACGCGCGTACCCCGCATGCATACGAAATACCCAAACAGCGGACGCAAGAGAAATTCACCAGCATTCGTTTCTATTATCAGCGGCTTATCTTTCGGACGTTGCATCCGACCGACTGTAAGTTTCGTGTTGCACCAATTATACCGGGAATTGTTTTACATGCATATCTGGCATGGGTAGGTAGAATGGGGGCAATCGTGCCAAGCAGTCATCATCATCGTAATCATGAGCGTCGTTCTTTGGACGGTTAAATGCGCCAACAGCTGCACAGTTTTCAACTTGTGGAAGGAATTGCGGGCCAGACAGCCGCATTATTATTACTGTGCTGGAATACTGCCGTTGTGTACTGTCGGTTGGCATTTTCGTGCCGAGTTCTTAGCGAAACATGTCCTTAATTGCATTTCTGCAGCGAGCGCTCGCTTTTTCGAGGGTTCATTTCGTTCGCGAAAATTGGCCGATAAACGCTTTGCTTTTGTCTTGTCGTGTATAGTTTAAGTTTAAGTGGGATTGTGCAAATGTTGTTAATTTTTATGGATTTCTTGAAAATCGTTGAATTTTAAGTTCAGTTTTGCTCAAAAGTCCATGCTGGGGCACAGTGCCGGCCTTAGCCTCCTCAGCGCCCTCGGGCGGAGTATTTCCGGGCGCCCCTTTCAAAATTACAAATCAAAATTTTTTCATTGTCAGTACAAAGAAAAAATAAATCAGCGATTATGTCAACTGAAAAAACGTATATTACAACACACAACACTACAAACATGATTTGAAACTACTTCTTTCTATTAATGTCCGAAACTAACTTTTCGTGCTTTTTTATCGGCGAATTCTTTACTATGGCGCCCGCAAATTTTATTAGAGCCTGGAATCCACCCCTAACTCATTCATCACGTGCACGTTCGCGGATTTTTGCATATACCGCAAAACGGTCACCATTTCGTGATCTTAGCTCCCGAAAAATGATATTGTTTATAAAATTCTGCACTCCCATTTTTCTCTCACTGATTTTGGTACATCATTTAATAGTCTAAATGGTACCGGAAATATTTTGAATAAAAAGCTTTACATAAGAAAAATTTTGAGATAAAGTCAATTAAACATTTTAAAATATTGATGGCTCTAGGGATAGTAGCGTTTGTGAAT
The DNA here is from genome assembly GCA_963966075.1 of Aphodius sticticus. Lineage (NCBI taxonomy): Eukaryota > Metazoa > Arthropoda > Insecta > Coleoptera > Scarabaeidae > Aphodius > Aphodius sticticus. Next base: position 79,186,663 of record OZ014507.1, read on the forward strand.
TGAATATTAATTTGCGTTATTGATAGAATTAACTGCCCTGAAAACGAATCTGGATTTTCTATCGCGCAAGGTTTTCGAAAAAGGTGAGGTCAAAACACACTATTTTGGTAATTTATACAAATTTATACCAGCTGAAACGATTATCCTAGAAACCTCAAAATGGTCTCATAGTAAACCTTAATCTTTGCACTTTTACCTGCAATCCCAAATGTTTGTTCCCAAATGATCTTGAAGCATTTACAGCAATCCTTTACGTACGTACGGCTCCATAAAAGAATTCAATCGAAAACGCCTATTCACTTTCCATAAACAAACAGAAGTTATCAATATTACCCTAATTCACTTTTTCTCGAAAATTTCCTTATGTATGGCGATACACTTTGTGAATTGCCTTTAAGACAAATTAAGACAGATCTATAAATACCAGTGCAAAAAATATGGGGTTGCCGTGTCGATGACGTCAAAAGTCGAAAATCATTAAAGATCTGAAATTAAATTTGATTATGTGTATTATGATAATTAAAAATCGACGTGATTTTGTCATGTTATATACTTGTTATATGCGCTCACTGTAGTTTGGTTGTTAAACTGCAAACTCCTATATTGGTGCACTTGCAATTTAATATCCAATGCATTTAGAAAATGTAGAAAATACCTTTATTGTGCAGAAGTTTATATGGATTAATAAATATGCAAAATTGTGATCGTTTTGCGGTAAATCGCGGAAATCCGCGAACGTGCACGTTACTTTTAGGGGTTCAAGGCTCAAATAATATTTGCGGACACCATAGAATATTGAAACTCAACAGTTTCCGCACCGGATAGCAAAAGGGTAATAGCGTGGCAGTAGAGCATTTGCTACTGCCACGAGTAATAGTATTGGATTTTTTTTCTTCATAGTCCTGTTTCGCTGTACTAAAGCTCGAAAGTCAGTCTTGCCACATTGTAGATCTTAAATATGTTTTTATTAGTGTAAGGAGGGTGGGCACGAAGCGTGATAAGCGCCCAGCGTATTATTAATTGTTTGATTTTTTAGTAAATTTTAGTCTTTTACAATGTTATCATAAAAGTGTTTCTTAAAATTAATATCTCTGTCGATCTGCCTCTAATAAATTTAAATGGCCCCATTTATTGAATTTATTGAATTTTACAAAAAAATTTCAAAAAATTTCTTAATTACTTGTACAAAAGGTAGGGCGCAACTGGCGCCCCAACTCACCCGGCGCCCGACCTCGCCCCCCCCCCCCCTTAAGGCCGGCACTGCTGTGGCAGATATTGACAAAAGTACACGACGCCATAATAAAAATAGGAATGACAGGAGCTACCAAAGTATTGCTTTTTGTTTCTGACGCTGCAGCGATCGATCATGTTGAAATTTGCAAAACAACTTCAACAACAGTTTTCGAATATTTGTTACTGACAGAACGTGTGAGTTTATTTTTTAGAATTTATATTTATATAATATTTATTTTTTATTTTTAAGAATTTCCAGACTTTTAATTGTGCCAGGCTTTAATAAAATTTGCGGACGCCATAGAATATTGAACTCCAATACTTTCCGCGTCGGATCCCAAATGAGCAATTGTATTGGATTTATTTCTCTTTTTTGCTAATTTTAGTGCAAACGTGCAAGTTAATGTGGCTTTTAGGCCTCCCAGGCTCTAATAAAAGTTGCAGACGCCATAGAATATTGAAAAGACGAAACATCTCGAGCAAATAGAATTTCATGCGGATAAACTATTAATTTTATAAATAGTATGATAAAGTCATGTGCCTAGCCACATCAGATTTTTTTGAATTTGGATGCGATTTGGGGGATCGTTGCTTTCTAAATAAAAATAACCACCATAGTGCCCATAAGGGAAACAGTGCTATGTAATAAACATAATAACAAAATGCAACCGGGGGCCCCCCTGGATACGCCTATGGGCTGGCGTGTGTTAAACCTGTACTGTTCCACAGTTCGGTATATTACTTATAGTCAAGGAATATTAGATAAAAATATACGCGTAACGCGTATTTTTCGGAATAATTATTTTTGACCAAATAAATTTGAATGAAACCTTCTAAAATCTGCCTTTTGTCTTTAATATCAAAGTCTACATAGAAAAAATCTGATGTGGCCAGGCACATGACTTTACCATACTATATATAAAATTAATAGTTTAGCTATTTGATCGAGATCGGCTATGTCTGCATTAAAATAAAACTAGTAGAACTAGACAGATATGTCGATTAAAGCTGCGTTCGGATATTGTACACCGTTGACACCGGGTACACCGTCCAAATGACATGTGTTATTGGGTGTAGAAAGTGAAGGTGCGTTCCGATCGGTGGCAATGGTTGGTAGTGGCGGTGGTAGCAGACGAAATTATAGTGTTTCTCACATGTCGTGATGGTGACACATATTAGTTTGCATGTACGTAAACTTGAGTCACTAGCAAATTCTATTAGAAATACTATAATGGCGTCTACTACCACTGCCATTAGCAGTAATGAAAACGCACCTTAACGGTGTACAATATCTGAACGCAGCTTGTATTTGACAGTAGTATTGTCAAAGCATTAGCGTTTGACCCTATCTACACCGTCATTAAAATCACATCTGACATATAATCTGACATATCCTGGCTACTAGTTTTAATGCAGTACGACCGACCTCGATGAAATAGAATTTGCTCATGCAGCTAAACTATTGATTGTACCAAGAAATGTCATAGTCATAAATTATTCAGAATTTCCTTTAGTTTAATTTATTATTTAACTATTTCGACGTAATTCCAGAAATGCCGGGTTATTTACAAAATCTTTCAAAAATGCTAAACCTCCAGTTCCTTTGGACCGTTTTTAACAGAAAGCTTTTCAGCTCTAAGTTTGGCCATGAAACTTCTAAATATGAAGTTTCGTCCCGATACCTTTAGTAGTTTCTCCGGAATCGTCGCCACAAAAAACGGGTACACACACACACACACACACACACATACACACACACACACACACACACACACACACACACACACAGACATTTTTTTGTACCTTGGTCAAAAATGTTCAGGGGACCCAAAAAGACATATTTCCGCTAAAATCTCAAAAATTTTGAAAATTTAATCGGAAGACTCCTCAGCCTTATTAACTGGACGAAGATCTTCGATTAACTACCTGGGCGGCGGCAGTACAACAAGCCACATGGCTGCAGTGCTAGGGCACCCCAACCCTCAGCCAACGCTCACGGCAACAAAAAAAAAAAAAAGGTCAGTGAACAGTCTTCAATATTCGTTGTCGATCATTCGGTTTGTTTGTATCGTCCGGTTCCGCCATGTTGCCTCAACCAATATGCATTGCTTGTTTAGTGGTATGACGAAATTAATAATTATTTTGCGTTATATTAGGATTTGTGAGGGTGACAATGGATGGAAATTGTTGATTTTTGTGGGGTGTTGCGGATTTTTCGTAGAGGATGCGTTTTTAGTAAGGGTAACCGATATTTTTAGGTGTTCATAGATTTTTTCTTAGTATCGTGGAATTTGTATAGTGCCTACCTATTCTAGTATCAATATCGCGTTTTAGGGCTTTATTACTTTATCATACGCAGTACCTATGATTTTTTTATTTTTTGCGGTGTTCGCCCTTTATCATTTTACTAATAATTACAAATAAAAAAATAATATTGTCAATCTTCGGATATTTTGAAAAATTAAACAGCATACTAAAATGTGTGTCCGGTGCAAATAAATGCATCCAAAATTTGTCACCTTGACAATTGCTATACCCACTTCAACTGGGTATTGTTAATACCAAGCATTGTCGTTAGGTAAGTCGTCCGTACAGCAAAACATCAAATATACAAAGTCTAGTCTTATTTTGTGGTGGACTCGCTAGGAATTGAATAGAGCTGAGATTTTTTTTGTCAAATATTCAACATTTGGCAAATATTTGATATTTGGCAAGTATACGAATATGAAGCCCCGGCTTAATGTATGAGTTTATTCTAGAATAATTTCCAGACATACAAAGGCTAATAAGTACATACATGCAAAAATATTGTATTGAAAGCCCCTTCGAGATTATCTTTTTACCAGTAAAACTGTTGAAAAACATAGAACTGCGTACTATTTATGTCGTCAATTTTGAATTAGGATTATATTTCAAATTAAGAAAATTAGTTAATTTATAGGGTCAATTCAAACATTTCAGAACTTAGGACAGTGAAATTAGCAAAAAGAAGGAAGGAAATAAATCCAATACAGCTGCTTTCGTGATTCGTCGCAGACAGTGTTAATTATTATCATTAAAATTGAATTGCACCGTCCTTTAACAAAAACTAAACTAAATTCATTATTTTTGAAGGCAGAAAATGTTAATTGAGTCTTGTTTTTAAGAAGAAAAAAATGCATTGTTTTATACTTTTTGACTCACAAAACATTTTGACGCACCGCGTAACCCGGAAATAATTTATTTTCTAATCTTCATAGAATTAAGGTCCGTTCACGTAGAACTAATTTATTTGAAAAAATGTCGCATAAGAAGTCACTTCGTCGTCGCCGTCGTTCAATTCCCGCCACCGCAGGGGCGGCTAGACGCGGACCGCCCGCCGCCGCCGCCGAGCTGCTTATTGCGTCATCATTCACGCGCGCGGGGTTCAGGACTTTGCCGCCACCGCCGACAGCGCGCCGCATTTCCCAACGGGGAAAAGTAGAAGTATCAGCTCAGTCTCCCGGAATGGCCTCCAGACTAACCGAAGCGACTCAACAATGGAATTAACTTATAGCCGGGGGCTGAGACCCCCCGTAGATTTTTCTAACCCCCCGAGAGAAAGGTCAGAAGCGGGATAGTGGCGTAGGTCCTGATCCTGCGACAGGACGTTTATCGTTGCGACTGTTGGAGATTTTCTATACGTATATTGCCATTTTTAGCAGATAAATATATATACAGGGTGAGTTATTAGTATCCCGGCGGTCGATAGTAGTCAAATCGTTTGAGAAAATAACGAAAAATTATTTTCATTTATACAGGCTGTTGCATTTAGGCGTGACGGAAAGTCAGTACATTTTTTTAAATGGAACGTCCTGTATATCATACCATATTATGAATACTAAGGAAGTTGTCTTTCCAACTGTGTAAGTTGTACCTGTGTAAACTAAATAGTTTCTGAGATATTCAATTGTTTGTCAATAAATAGGCAATTGCAGGCCTTTCTTAAAAACTACGTTAATACTACATTTTTGCAGCTATTGTCCTAAAATTTTTGTCACATTATAACTAAGCCCATACCTAGATGCTGATGTCATGAAAAATTAGATGCGCTATACAGGCTGATCGTAGCATGCACTAGTTTTTAAACATTTTTAAATGTTTTTTTCTTTTGATTTTTAAATGTTTTTTTCTTTTGATTTTTAAATGGAACGGCCTGTATATTTGCTAATTGAAATGTTCATTTTCTTTTTAATTTATATTCACTATATCGTATATCTATTTTTACTACTTTTTGTGATATTTGCAATTTAAAGAGTAGTATGCTATTTAGTATCTTAATATTACTGTATACAGTGTGCTGGGTAGGATGATGTAAAATATTTAAAGGGTTTTAGAAGAAGCCATTTAGAACCTATTTAACTAAATTCATCCAAATAAAATGTATTACGGTTATCAAGGAAATACATTATTTTATGAGTATGTTTTGCAAGTTTTACAAATATACAGCGAGCGAACCCGAACACTTAGTAACCTCAGTTGGGCTCCGAAGTAAACCAGAAACAGTGTAATTTTAGAGGGACTATCATGAAAAATTGTTCACTCGTGTGAAAATTGTGCGAAGATGTTTCATTGTAATAGTAAGTGCGCTCATGCACAAAAGCAAACAGAAATGGTAAAACTTGTCTTGATGAGCTACGGTTGAGAACGGATTTGAATTCAATACAAAAAACAACCAAAAATATCTGATTACTATTGTTAATTGGTTTAAAATAGGTTATTTTTCTAGAGAGACAATTCAAAATTGAGATAATATGAATGATAGTATGAGTAATATTGATAATGTGAATGTAAAGTGGGTTATTTGGAAGTGTTTTATAGATTTCTTTTGCTATGAATGAAAATCTGAATCTAAAGATGCCTATCAGTTTGTTTTTGTTGCATATTTGGTTTTTGTGTGTGAGCACATAAATCACATCAAAGAAAATCTGATTTTCAACACTCAGAAGTCAACAAATTTTCACGATAGTTAACTTAAGAGTACAGGGCTTAGGGTTTGTTTTCGCAGTAATTTGAAATTTTTAAATCGCGTGTTCGGTTGCCATACGATAGACAGCAAAATATACTTACAAAGTTTCATATAAAATTGTTTATATGTTGGTAACGGTAATACTTTGTATAAGGATCAAGCTGGTTAAATCGTTTCTAAATTATCTCTTCTATCGCCACTTGAAGACTTTACATCGAACTACCAAATACCTTATTCACAGCAATATTAAAATTTACAATTGCATTACATTTTCGTTAAATTGCTAATATCACAAAAATAGTAACATTTGGTGTATGACATACTAGATGTAAATTGGAGCGAAATAAAGGGCTATTACAGCCAACACAGTATACAGGCTGTTCCATTTAAAAAGCTCGAGAAAAAGCTATTTGATAAACATCAAAATTTACTAAGTTTAATGAACACTCTGTATAGTGTATCTAATATTTTTGGATACTATCATCTACCTACTGGCTTTGACTATTGTCTCACAAAGATTAAAGGCAAAATCGGCAAAAATGTCGTTTTTACATAGTTTTTAAAGAGATCCTGCAAGGGGCATATTTTTGAAAAACAGTTGAGTATCTCTGGAACTATTAACGCTATGACTTAGCAACATACACCGTTGGATACACAAATTTAGTAGTATTCATAATATAATAAAATATACAGGACGTTCCATTTCAAAATTTGTACATACTTTCCGTCACACCTAAACGTTTTTTGTGCACATGTATATCCACATTTGCTTGATTTTAATGGTTTCCCGTTCTTGTGCGTTACGAGCGCGTGTCGTGTGTTTTACTGAACCAGTACTTTCGAATTTTGCGATTATTCTTTTCACAGTGAATGAATTTGGAACATTATTTATTCCGAAAATTGAGCGCAATTTACGAATTGTAGCAACGAAATTTTCACAATTTTGATAGTAATATTTACCAATAAGGACACGTTGTTGTCTCGTGCAGCGCTCCATGTTTACTAACTCCCATCTGTCTCCTATCGACCCCTCTCACTCGTTGACCTATGAAACACCTTTATTATTTTCTACCTTCACTATGCTATTACGTTATTAGCTAATAAATTTAATGTTGCGCCGTAAGTATTTTTATACGATCGACTGTTATTGGCACAATTCGATGATTGGTTCTCGCGTCCATCGTCGGGGCAAAGAAGAGATATAAAAGTCAATCTCGGCGGCAGCAGTGCAAACTTCGATGATACTTCCGGTCGGTTTCCTCTATTATTTGTTCCGGGTCAAATTCCGATCTCTCTCTATCTTTCCTTCGCCACTCCAAGCAAGGCGAGGGCAAATAAAAAGAAAACAAAGGCGCTTTACTTTATACTTTCGTCTAGTATCGTTGATGAGATTTTACACTCGAAATGAAAATAAATAGGGTTGTTTCAAACTAGGAAGAGAGTGGTGTTGATATATGAGTTATTTGGGCAATAGAATGCGTTCATCATGCGTTTATAAAATGTACTGCAAACCCGTGTTTGCATAATTGTGACTCCGCACGAGAGAATCGCCCTAACTGCCAGCTCTCGTTTCGATAGTATTGACTCCTGTGAACAGAAGAAATTTAAAAAATAAAGTATGTCATACTCCTGAATCATTTCTACATAAGTTGTATGACTGTCAAAATTATTATTTATTTAGGTATTGATTTTTATTTATCAGTTTTTTGCTTTTAAATCAGATAGGTACTGTGCGTCTCCAGATAGACTTTTTTATTATACATATAAATACATGACTTAGGTACATTCTTTTCTCGAGACAACGTTATTCTTCAAAAATAGTTGTACTCTCAAAAATCCATAGCCTTAGTTAGCAATTTGATAGAACAAAAACGACCAAAAAATTAGAAATGATTAAATTTACTCAAGAATAAACTATCAATTGCTTTACAGTTCAATTAAAAATGTTTGAAATCTCAGATGACGGTTCAGTTCATGGCGAATCTGAACCGGCACGTGCCTAATTAAAAATAATAGAGATCTGAAATTTTGGAATCAGGATTTTAAATGTGGGAATACACGTGTATTACGTAAAAAATAACCCTACCGTAGTTTTCTTGCATGATAGGTTTATGTTTGTCATGTTTTTTTTTTTAATCAGCAGGATATGTCCCAAAGATAAATAGTAAAGAATAAGGATTTTCTGATTATATTTTTTTTTACTGACATTAAGTTATTATTGGGGAACGATAGAAAGAAAACATAAGAACAAACGCTAAAATAATAGATAAAACTAATAAACTAGTAAGTAACTAATTCATACAATCAATGTATAGAATAGTGATATACAGGCGGGATGTATATCACTATTTACTATACATTGATTATTTCATCAATACGGTAAGAACGTATGATACGGTATCTAGTTAATTATTCATATAAAATATTCGAATTTTATATCTGAGCACCAGACTAAATTTAAAACAATTTTTCTTTATGACGGATCACATTTAATTGTGAAAAACTGATATGGTACTCTTGAGCAAATTTAACAGTTTCTTGGTTTTCGTTAAATCAATATTGTAACAATAATGGCGACGTTTTAAGGACATCCATTATAGATATAGTTTGGTCCATATGGGAATACACTGTAGGTATAGATAAATTTGTACATACTTATATAGTATGTACAAATTTATCTTTAAATTTCGCCACATCTTTAGCATTATGAACTTCCTTCAGCTTCGGCCCAAAAGATCGTCTTCGGTCGGACACTACTTATATGGTCATCCCATGGTTTTAAATTAAATCCAGCCGCGTGAAGGAAAAGTGGTCTCTTAGTTCTTCTTATTTTCAAACATTTCTACCATCGCATTGGTCCAAATGTATATCCTATTTTGAGTTCGTGTCAGTTTTAATTACTTAGAGATATTAAAGACAACCCTTTGTGCAAAATCTGTTCGATAGCATTGAAACAGTGAAAAAACTTCGCAGCCATTCACCAAGTAAAAAGCTTTTCGGCATCGGCGCGGCGCGGCGCTCTGGTGTAATTTTGATTCCTTTCAGACTCCAAAACGAATTCAAAAGGAGAAGTTAGGCTCCATTGTGTTATATTTTATAAGATCTCCCGGTTTCTTAAAAGTCCCCCCCCCCCCCCAGAAGTGTCGCCGAAAGCCTAAAACACCCCTCGTGCGCCCTCTTTTAGCCCTTCCAGCAGTTCAGTTACCTGCGACATGCAAACCGTCAGGTGTGGATTTTCACAGTCCTGGCCTGGCGCGCGCCGCCTGCAGGATACGGCAATTCTTTACGTCTCCGAGAGACGCGGAGATAGCGGAGAGAATTGTGAGAATGAATACGTAGGTACTTCTATTTAAATCTGCCCTTCCCGAGGTGGCGTGCGACATGAATTTATCGTCTTGTGTTCATCCTGGCGCTGCTGGTACTGCCGGCAGTGTGCATAAATCAATAGGCAGATGAAACATTTTAAGGGTATTTTTTTTGTAGAGGTATTTATTTAACTTTTGTTTGTTGGTTTTTTCTATTATCGATTTCCTACTATACAGATTTCCTATTATTATGTATTTAAAAAAAGCCGGAGTCGTAAGATTAATTAAAATCTGAAAAATGTTCAAATGATTATTAGTTTTATTTATTTTTATTATTATAGAGGAGTTTTCTTATCGTTATTATCGTTCATATTCTATAGTTCTTATCGATTGTCATATGTTTGTTTCTGAATCGAAGCTGAGGAGCCGGTACAATATTTTTTTCATCTAGAGATGGCTTTAGTCGCTTTACTGGCTGTTTCTTAAATAGTTTCGATAAAATAGTATGCCATTGATGCTAATTTTTCTGGACACTGCACACTTCTATATGAAAGCGTTGCCAAAAATTATCAATTGTAGAAACCGGGGGGAGGTTAGCCATAAAAGTTATCAAAAGAACTTTTTTATCCGATTTTAATTATTGATGATTAACGAAAAAATTTAAAAAAATATGTAATTATTTGCCTAAATTGGCAAAAAATAGTATATTATTTATTATACAAGTTTTATAAGACGTCAAATTGGCGCATGAGTTGTTTGGGGCACAACGAGCGTAGTGAGGAGGTGAGGAGTACCACGTGGCAGTACTGTAGTAAACTGTCAACTTTGTAAGGTTGGGATAAAATCATGACAAAATCTAATTGTGAATAATTTTACTAGAAGTTTTAATAAATAATTAGCGAGGTCAAACTGTGGATCACAAGGGAGCTTGGGGCAATACTTTTAATTAACCCTACTGTGATAAAAACTTATATGAGACCCAGTATAAAGGATATTGATATAGAAACATATGCTAAAAAGTTAACTTTAAAATAGTGATTTCATAATTATAATAGCGGTTTCTACCTAGTACCGCTGGCTTATACAAGTTTACACGCACATATAATTGAAACCAAATTCTAATTTCGGTATAGTAATTTATTAGAATAAATTATACTTAGTAAAATTACATGTGATATAGGTAATACAAATACGTTGCATACTGCTAGAACTAGGACAAAGGCGGAAGCATGGTTACAAATGAATACGGTATTGACACGAGCAGAATTCGGTCCAAAATGTTACCGAAAACTTATACGGTACATAGACTAAAAAATCTTCAACACTTTAAATGTACTATAGCTTCCTATGTGTATGCTGATATTCAATAAACCATGTACTGCGCATATACAATTCCGCAGCGTTAATTGAAACCGTTCATATCTACGATGGAAGTTTGATCTTCCCATAATAAAGTAAATGTGCTCCTTGAATTATATCTGAAATGGAGACTTGACGCTGACAAGAATAATGACTATCACTTGCCAGAGTCGCAAAGCATCACCGAAGACGTCATACTGGCGTATTTTGATGAACAGAGCAAAACTAAGAAAGTCCCAACCCTTTGGCAATACTATAGCATGCTACACGCATGTTTATATCTGTAGAAAATATAGATATATTGCAGTTTATGCGATTGCAAGCGATTCTAAAAAGGCAGTGTGTGGTTACGTGTATTTAGATTTGACGTATGTCATTTAATATTAATGTGACCAATCTTAGAAAAAGTTTCTAAAAACGGTGTTACAATTTCAATGTAAATCCATTATATTATAACTAAAGTGTTGCTTCGTTATAAGTGTTACAAAAATTGTAAATTTGTTAATTGGAACTCCGAAGACAGTATTACAATGTCTGCATTGTGAATGCAAAGTATGAAAACATTTTTACAATCTCATATCTCCGTTAATCCTTAACCAATTACAGCAATTCAAAAGTACAAATATAAGCCTATATTTCCATAGTGATTTCAGTCTAACTGTATAGAGAGAGTTTGATCATTAAAATTTGATTTTTCTAATCGATTATGTGACCCCCCCCCCTCCTTCACCTCACGTAAATAAATTCGAATTATCTGACTTATTTCTGGAGATGAGCACGTAACCAAATTTCATACTGATTAATGATATGAAAATAATTTTTACTTATATCATTTGAAAATAATGCAGTAATAAAGAACTGAGTATCGATAGAATAGATTTTCTGCCACGAACAGTGCGATACAAATTACGATTTCAAGGGCAATACGCAACATAAAACAGCCATAAAGTATATTTACGACGTCAATATTGTCGCTGGTTAAGCTTGAAACTGTTATTCGCTCCCGCACTGTTGTTTTATTGACTCACCCGTTTATTAGAAGCAATATATTAACTTGAAAAAATACCATATAATATCATTCTATATTACTTCCAATAATAGTTCCAATAAGTAAGTTGGTGGAGTGCGGCACTTGATAAAAGGAAGAAATAGCGATTTGCCTAACAGTGGCAAAAGTTTTCGTAAACAGATATTGGGTTGGGACACGATCGTCTCGAAAACCAAGACTCCAATAACACTTCTTCTTTCACGCTTTCGCGAATGTGCTCGTGAAAAAGAGTAGGAGGGAGGGAGGGAGGGGGAGAAGTTTCGCTATTGCGGTAAACATCCGCAGCGTACGAAATAATGGTCTCCGGACTCGTGCCATGTCACGTCGCCGCACGCCTCACTCCACCCCCATACGAGAAAAAACTTATGGAATCGCGACCGAACTACTAGTAACTTTTCCCACCCTTGCAGCACGGTCTAAATGAAAACTGCTTCACTTCTCGATACGGGACAATACTTTCTTTCCACCACCACCACTACCACGCGAAGTGCACAATAATATCCTCACGTGATATAAGTTTTCTGGACGAAATTTTGGGGATGTATTGTAAGGGGCGAGGGTGTTTCTATGGGTACCTACTAGAAGATCGATTTCAGAGAAATTACGTTCTTTTATAGCACATCTTTTGAGAAGGACATGTATCAGCGTCCTCACTGCCAGTCAAAGTTACCAAACGTCCTTCCTTGACAATAAATTGTAGAAACGTTTTTTCTAAATCTGACAAGACAGAAATTGAAAATAGTGTTAGACAAAATCAGTGTCAAAACGTAAAAAAGGGCTTTTTTTCATACTTAATGTTCGGAAAGTGGAAACTGTTACCTTGTTGTCTATTTTTTGTAGAGACAAAATAAATTAAGAACTTTTTTCTAACCTTTTACAACGGAAAATTTAAATATTTAAATCATTTATACAGGTTGTTGCATTATGCGTGAAATTTTCAGTGTAACTTCTCAGATAAATAACGAGTTGGGCTGGATGAAAAATATCTTTTTTGGGCAATTTGAAAGGTAGGGTTGCCAGATTTCGACTATTTCTGAAAGAGATCTGAAAATTTGAAAAGTAGGGTTGCCAGATTTTTTTATTTTTGTAGGTATGATCTGGCAACCCTACTTTTCAAATTTCCGATCGCCATGATCTGGCAACCCTCTTTCGCAAACCGTCGTGATCTGGCAACACTACCTTTCAATTTTCTGCCGTCATGATTTGACAACCCTACTTTTCAATTGTTGTTCGCCATGATCTGACAACCCTACTTTTCAATTGTTGTTTGCCATGATCTGGTAACCGAACTTTTCAAATTTCCGATAGAAGATCTGGCAACCCTGCTTTACAAATCGTCAGGATCTGGCCACCCTACCTTTCACTCTTCATTATCTGTACTGTTGTCGTTGTAGTCTAATAATTCGTCATCATCATCAGTGTCATCTTCATGCAAGTCAATTATAATTGTTTCTACAATTGAGTCAACAATACGAACTTTATTGGTTTTGATTTTCAAAACCAAAAATTGTGTTGAAAAATGTGTTGCAACACAATTTTGCCTCCTCTTTTGAAGCTGTGCTTTGTTACATAAATTTAACAATTCTTTAATTTCAAAATGTATTGTAGGTTTTTGCAACTTTATTTTGTGCGTATGCCCAGATTAATTAATTCTATTGCAATGGGCTACAGGTAACCACAATAATTTTACTTCATTGCTTCCTATTTATATAATTCCGATAAAATATAATAGCGATACCTTCTCTTGATGGTGATTTTTTGACAGATACAACAGCTGTGCTTTTTAGTTATTTGAGAAAGACATTTCTGACATTGATAATTAATTGTTTCACTTCCTTGGAATAATACTTCAGCATTCTTGCTCAATACTTGCAAAACACGTACGCACGCAACGCAGTTACTCAAGAAACTTTATTCAATGAATATGTATGTATTTATCTTATCTTGATTTTTCCCAAAATCATATTATTGGGGCCTGAGAGAAAATATTTGTTTTTGTTATTTTATCTGTTTATGTTTCTGACAATATTTGATTGCTGCTGTTGATTCAAAAGGCGTTAAAAACAAAAAGAAACATGCTTACAGCTCTTTGTTGCACACTTGCATCTATTCTTTCATGAAACAAAGAGTCCACAACTTCTAACCTTCAACTTCAATGCTGGTTACATCAATAAATACGTAAGATGTTTTTTTTAATTCTAAGTACGGGCCTGTGATACATGCTGTAAGTCGGCCTCGAATCCCGAGCCGTTGACGACTGCGTTGAACGACGTGACGTACTTGCGCGCTGTACCAAAATTATATCGCATATTTATGTCGCTTTATAAAATTAATGAACATCTGAAATGTGCTTCTATTTCAATAGTCTCATTAAACAAAATTTTCCGATTGTTTTCGTACCTGTCTCGTTATCGTGTTAATAATCGTTGCCGAGATATCAGCTTCCATGAAAATCTTGTTTATAGCCTTTATTGCAAAGAAAACTAGCAAAATACAAAAGCCAACCTATAGACGAGATATTGAATTATACTCTGTGTAAATTTGAATTCTTTTGGGCAAGCGGTTTAGGAGAAAAAAATTTGGAAAGACGGGCGGTTATTAAAAAGTGCTAAAATCTGGTACAGTTTTACACTTCTCTGGCGGTTCCGTCCAATCCTGCAATCTGCAATCTCGCAATCTGAAAGTGTTTAAAAATGAATACGTGCGGTAGACTCGCCCTGTACAACCCATTTTTTTCAGCATGAGCATTTAGCTACTGGTCTTACAAAGTTGTAAGATAATATCTGCAAAAATGTAGATTTCAGTTCTTTTGCATTTCTTTACTAACTATTGAATATCTCAGAAACTATTTACTTACACAGGTACAAATTGATACTGTTGTCCATAATATGATATGATGAATAGGCCATTACTTAAATAATAATTTTCTGTTGTACAAAACGATGAGCCAAATAATATTTGTATAAAATCAAAATATTTGTGTGGTATTAAAACAACTATATTACAACAAACAAATATTGGGATATTTGGCAACTAGAATTAGACTGAAGAAATACTTACTGTACGTGAAAAACGGAACAAAATTTTCGGTACCCGAAATGGTGACTGTCCCGATCTACGATTCTGGTAATCCGACAATCCTGAACTCCCAGTAGTACCACCATCGTACGAAAAATTCATTATGCACGCAATATCGTGAGTAAAGGATACCACAAAACGCCCGCCATCTGTTTTATTGCCCTCGGTTGCGTATACTCGTAAAAGTCCTCCTGATTTTATACCCTCCGGAATTTACTTTTTTCTCATCGTTTTGTTCATTTGTTTTAGGATAGACGAGCAAGAAGACCTGTCGCTGAGAGAACAACCCTCTAATTGGAATCCCACCTAGCCGCCACAAAACTTACAACGGGTCTTACTTGTTTACTGCGCCCCTTTTTTGCACCCCCATAAAAAGGCATAGGTGAGAGAAACTTTATTTGTTTTGTTGTTCCAACGATCTTTTCAGGGAAAAAAAAGTATGATAGAATTCACTAGAAAACCTCTATTCATATACTCCCCATCCCACTTTTTATTTTATTATTCCAGCGACATATAAATTTTTTATGATCGGAAAACTCCGTTCGGAAATTCGCCCGCATTTATGTATGGAGCGCATACGTATGCATATATTCGTATATTCGTACTTTTATACGTTGCTTTTCGTCCTGTACTCGGCTCGAAGCGGCTCGGATCCGAATTCTCAATAGAACGGGGATGGTTGTAAGGGGGATGCGTGAGTTTGTTGAGGCAGCTCGTCGGGGAATGCCTCCCCGTGCCTCTGTGTACTGAGGATTTGACTTTGAGACTCCTTCCGAACGTTGGAACGCTTTGATCTGCCCAATACGGAATTCTATCTCTTCTTTTTCTTTGATTATACTCCACTAACGGGTATATTTATACTTGTATAAGTTTCTCGGGTACATTTGGGAAATGGGGAAGAGCGTTCGGGATGCATGTCGGGAGTTCCTTATACAAATAATCGCCGATACATGTTCAAAAGGCTTTGCTTTCAATAGGGTTTGGTAATAGCTAGTATCTACTGTAGAATTAAGCTGCTGTTAGGATGTTTGTAAATTAATAGTTACCAATCACTATCCAATCCTGCGTCAATTTCAATTTCTTTGCTATGTTTAAAAATCGATATAAGTGGGTAAATTTCATTTTAGGTAAATTCATTTTAGGTATAGGAAATTTTACACGTAGTTGATGAAGAATTTTCTATATAATTCCTAAATGAATCCGGTCAGTTCGAAATAATGTTATCAGTGCAATATCTTGAAAACTATAGCAGTTAGCTATTTTGTGCCCAAATATAAAGAAGTTCACAGAGAATTAAATGTATTACATATTTTATTTATATTTGCATTAAGCGCAGAGCTATGATTAAAACTAGCGTACATTTTTAACATAATTTGTTTATTTAACAAATCTAATGTCCAATTTTCGAAATTCAAAATGGCGGGATCAATATAGCGACCGAAAAATTTGGTAAACTTTTGTTTTTCTAATAGAACACCTTGTATATTTTACATTTTTTAATTCTAAGAGCTTTTGTAAGTTATAATTTTTTATAAAATGCATCATCTTTGAGTTATGAGCAATTAATCGATTATTAACGGATAAAAAATAAAAAAAAATCAAGAAAAAATATATAACTAAACTATGAAATAGAAGTAAATTAAATATTCAAGCTGTCAAATTAAAAGAAATGTGTTCTTTTGCTCGACATGTTTACTTGATAAGAGGCAAGGGTGGAATCCCTTTATGCCTCGTCTGAATAAATTTAATTACGGAAAAAATACCGCGTAATAGGATTGTGTAGTTTGATTACCGTATTTATTAGTATTTTTTGTATTAGTATTTATTAGAATTAAAAAATATATAAATATACAGTGTGCTATCAGTTACCAAATTTCCATAATAAACAATCGTTTGTTTAAACCCAGAATTTTTTGGACAATTGGACAATTATTTATATTTCGGTAATTTCGTCTATTTTTGATTAATTGCTCATAACTAAAAAATAATGAATTTTATAAAAAAGAATCATACAAAATATTCTTAGAATTAATCTTAGAATTAAGACCCAGTTCTACCTCTCCTAAAACGCGTTTGCAAATAAAAGCGTTATTTATTGTTCAAAGTTTATGAAATTTTTTATGTAACTTCTTAGATAAATAACGAGTTGGGCTGGATGAAAAAAAAATTTTTTTAAAGATAAAAGTCAATTTTACTTCTACATCTTTGGTTTTTTTCAAATATAAAACATTTAGCCCAACTCATGATACAAAAATAGATTTTTTATTTAAGTACAATTTTAATCTAAACATTATAATTGCGATAACAAAGCGTAATTGCCAGAAATGTATGTAATTTGCCTATATTACGGGCCCGGTGTAGACAGCAGACGTTAGGAGTTTTAAACACCGCCTATAACTACGCCACGCCTACTGCTATTTTTAGATTAGACTGTTCACAAGTTATGAGTGTTATGACCGTAGCGTATATTGAATCGGGAGAACAGAGTTCTCGCATTTCACATTTATACGCACGGTTTACAAATTTAACACACGATAAAAGTCATATACTGTATGATATTATACTTAGTGTAGTTATACCTGCTAGGTGTTAGGTACATTTGTATAATAATGGGTAGAAGTCGTGGCAAAATACCTAAACATCCGCGTCTGTCCTTTAGACGAATTAGTAAAAGCCGACTACGTACCACCTAAGTTAAAATATTGCATAGATAATCTAAAAGAACAATATTGTAATTATTTAATTACAAATGGGACAAAGAGACCAGAACAGGACTCAAATGAACATTTTATTTAAAATGTCGGTTTTATGGACAGGAAGAGACAATTAGCAGCGACGAACTTGGGTCGGCTCTAATGAATATTAGTTCAGCGACTGTATTGGGCAGTATTACAGCGGGAATTGGATATAGCCAATGCCAGAATTTGTTTTCATTCATGAATCTTGCATTCATGGCGCCCAGAACGTTTATAAAATATAGCGAACTTGTAGGTGACAAAATATTTGGGATTTATATAAATGGTTTGGGGAACTTTGGACTATGTGCTATGATTTTACTTTATCATACGTAGTATGTAAAGTATTGTAATCGTGCCAAACAAAATTTTTGAGGTTTTAGCGGAAATGTCTTTTTGGATCCCTTGAACATTTTTGACCCAGGTAAAAAAAGAATTCTGTGTATGTGTGTGTGCCTTTTTTGTGGCGACGATTCCGGAGAAACTACTGAGGTATCGGGACGAAACTTCATATTTAGAAGTTTCATAACCAAACTTAGAGCCGAAAAGCTTTCTGTTGAAAAGGATCCAAAGAAACTGGAGGTTTAGTCTTATAGCATTTTTGAAAGATTTTGCAAATAAGCCGCCATTTCTGGAAATTTGTCGAAATAGTTAAATAATAAATTAAAGTACAGGAAATTCTGAACAATTTATGACTATGGCATTTTTTGGTAAAATGAATAGTTTAGCTGCATGAGCAAATTCTATTTTATCGAGATCGCTGCATTAAAACTAGTTAGCCAGGATTTGTCAGATATTGTGATTCTAATGACAGTAGGTAGTGTCAAACGCTGATGTTTTGACAATACCTACTGTCAATATAATCAAAATATCCGTCTAGTTCCAGTAGTTTTATTTTAATACAGACATGGCCGATCTCGATCAAATAGAATCTCATGCAGCTAAACTATTAATTTTATATATGGTATGATAAAGTAATGTGCCTGAACGCATCAGATTAATTTTTTTTATTTTTGTCTTCGTGTGTCACTGCCGTGCGTTCGTTCGATATCCAGCATGTTTATAGATGTATTGGGTCCTCATTGCTCGATTTTAATTATTCTTTTCTAAATTGAAGTCCATAATTCACCGATGAGTTATCATGAGTTAGGTAATACATTTTTGTCAATTTACTATACAGTATATATGTCACCCTGTTAAAAAGATTAAATATTATAATAGCAAGCGCGCTCTCTCTAACTTAAATCAATATATTTACTTTTACCGCCTGGCGGCCGCCAGCCAGCTGTATGCAGTCCGGTATGCATATGCGACCGTGATGAGTGAGAACACTAATACATTGTAACTTGAGCGAAAGCGAAAGCACCGACGCGCGGCGACAAACTGGCTGAGTACTTCCCCTTCGAATGTACTCGCGTCGACTATGCTCCGCCTTTGCCTGCTTCCTCTAAACCCCCCAACTTCCCCTTATCATAAAACTGTGGCCTGGTTGACGTTGGTGGGGGCCAGGCAGACCACTCCCAGCAAAAAAAAACATCGCAACGAAATATTTCGTTTGGAAGTTGCGATGTTTTTAAAACGGAGCCTTAAAAGAATGTAAAATTATACAGGATATTTATTGTATTTGAAAAAGGAAAAGTTACCAGATACCCAGAAAAAATGAACATCCTGTATATTAAAAATATATTTAAACGATAGTTTGTTGAAAGCAAAACAACTTTTACTTAAATTTTTTTTTTAAATTGTTTACGGTTGGAACTTATTTAGGTGTTCCGGTAATTTTGACTAAGCCTGTATATGGTGATATGATAGAGTATGATATAGAGTTTGATGATTATATACATGATAGTATTAAATTTCCTCTTCTACGGTGGTAATCGGTCCGGAAGTCACGTGGTAGTAAAATTCTAAATTTTCACTAGTTACATACTTAAGTAACGCGTTACATGAGGGAGTAAAAAAAGCACTGTTCTGGACTTGTTTATTTCGTCGTCGGTCTATTCAACAGAATAAATCATAGTGAATCATGGCTATTTCAGTTCAAAATGGCCAATTTTGGACTTGTACTGTTTCAAACTCGCCGATTCAAGTGTATTAATATAATGGGGTTTCCATTTTAAAGAAATCGTTATTTACTACTTTTCTCAAGTTCAACTTTGATCTTATATCAACACTCTGTATAACTTTTCGAAAAACTCTGCCGATGCGTCGATAATATGTTACCTTCACAATAATTTTGCTGGACAACTTTATTCCAACGGTCACAGCGAATAATTTATAAATAATTTAAGACAACCTTGCAGCTGTCATATTTTATTGAAAAAATTTAATATCTCAAAAATGACACATGTTAGGTATCCGTTATTTAACGTACAATTTAACGAAGATATAGATTTTTATAGAATATAGGGTGTTCCATTTGACCAAAAGCTCATCATTTGGTTCTCCATATACTTCTAATGGCAGCTCGTCGTTGAAGACACTGTATAATTAATATATGTAGATCTATTAGGTCTGGGATCTTATTTATGTCAGCAACATTTGGTATTAAACGAATTTGTATGTAGCACGTCAACCGATCGATCAAAATTCATAAGTAACCTTTACGTCAAGTTATCGTTCCAAATCAAAGGGAATGTCAGGCGTAGACATATCACCACTCTGGGGTTGCGTTAGCTGTCAGTTAGTCAACTACCATTCGGTATGCATTTTTAAAGAGACATCATCGCGCCCTTTATTTATCTACCTTCCTTGTAATTGTAACAAAACACGAACGATCTCAACAAATTACTCGCGCAAATCTTCTGTTGGATCTTAAAACATAAAAACGACGACAAAGTACGAACATAAATCTCTCAAGTATTCTCAGTACACTTCCTCTTCACTCCCTCTTATTCTTCTTTCCTTCACCATACACCGTCCGACAAAAGAGGGGGTTGGTCGTCGGTATATAACAGTCTCGAGTACCGTTTTTCGTACAACTTTGCCACTTGTAATATTAATGGGCCGGCCGACTGCTACAAACAAGTTAATTAATAAGAAAGCAGCTTTAAATTAATAGTACATAATTAATATCGCTGTGTTCGCCGTAGAACAGTTTTCGAGGGCGCTTTTTTGTTGCGGAGTCCAGCAAGAAACGTGCTGTTAATAATCGCCTCATAAAGACAAAAGTCTGACAAAAGACGGAGTAATAAAAATAGAAAATACTTTATATAAAATACCACGACAAACACTTCGGTTTTTACCTTCATTAAATCAGGCCTCTTCTAAACGTATCCAATTAAATAAGAAAACGCGGAAAATAATTAAACGTTAATTAATCATTTTCTCGCCCCCTACTCGGGCACAGTTTGCGTTCGTCGGCGCCTTACCCCTCCACCCCCTGCCCTTAAGCGGAACAGTCTCGAGTTTCTCTGGTGACGACAAAAGCGACTTTACAAACAAGTCGTAATTGCGAGACATTATTGCACCTAATTTTCCCGTTCGCCATGTAAAATGGATTCCGCGTGCCAATTACCGAAACGAATACAGCCCGGGGGGATTTGGAATGGGGGTAACGGGGTCGGACGTGGGTAAAACATTCAAACCGAGACTGTTATTAAGTTACATTAAGTTTTCGGGCGCGGAACAGAGAGAAGAAAGTCGAATTGAATATTCTAACCGCTGTGTTTTGTGTTTTCGGATCGTCAAATTAGGTGAATTAGGTTGAGAGACTGTTATCGTTTTGTTTAATTTTGACATGATTCTCTTTAAAAGTCTGGCGGTTTATTGAGTTTAATATTTTAAGTTTGTAAACTAGTTTCAATAGTTATAATATTTTTGTTGTGTTAATAGTTTCACCCCTTTTCTTTTGTTAATATGCTGAAGATGCTTCACATACATATTAAATAAATAATGATTTATTCTGTGAACCAAAAAATCAGTGTAGAACAGGTCATTCACAAAAGAAATAATAAAATAAACAACTTAATTCATAATAATTATGATAAATTATACAATTCAAAATCGTAACATTCAAAATATTCATTTATACTATAGAATCCAGAAGAGAAGGTATTTTTTGAGTGTAAACTAATCTAAGAGGTTAACTATCAATTTTTATTTAAATTGTTAAAATAGGTATGTTCTTAACTACGTAGTCTACCGGAAGTGTACCGTAGGTTCGGAATCCTAGCGTTAATACGCGTTGTAGAGATATGAAATTTTTACAGTGGTTTTCTGATGTAATGGGCGTGTACAACCAGTTCTAGCAGAAATCCCTAGCGCTAGCGGCGCCGTCGGACCGGCTGAACGGTTACACGAGAAGTATATTATCTCCGCTCGCAAGATGGTGACCGCTTAGTGTCAGCGCTTACCAAGCGCTAGCACCGCTTAGCTAGCGCTGGCCAGCGCCCGATGTGGTTGTACACACGCAATATTGCATATTGGAAAGTATATAAAAGTACCTAATAAACTATTAGATAACGACATTTATTTTTTTTTTTTGTTATACATTATTATTTTATGAAAATTACTTTCCAAATTAGAACATAAAAAACTAGAAAAAAAGGTTTTACCTAGGAACTTAGTTTGAATTATTTATCGTTTTTACGTGATTTCGAACCCGCGATTTAGGAAAAAAATTGGTCTTTCTAAGACACCCTTGACTTTACCGTTTGTTTCATGTGTTTTTTTACGTCCTATATCACCTGTGGTTAGTTTCCATTGCAAATAGTTTTTCTCTAAACGCTAACAAAAATTTTCATTAGTGGGGTATACTTGCTCCTTAATTACATAATATCCTATACCGGGTGACCCACACCATAGGTACGCCCTTTTAGTTATTTTTTTATTAATGACGCTAAACGAAAGAAATTTTGAGAAAGGCTAATAGACAAAAAATGCGATTTTTGGGATACTCGTTGTATGACTTCCGGGTTTTCCGGAAATGCATTATAGAAATTTTAAATGGATTCATTCCTATATTAATCGTGTGATATTGTCAATCAGTATTCAGGAGATTTTGAACACAAAAGCTTATCGAACGTAATTTGTTTTTACCAAGATTACCAAAATTGTCAAATATACACAAGCAGGGTCGATTGTGACCGATATAGTATTATTGACGCCCTCAAGCGTGATTTAATTAGTTTTTGGCCAGTGAGTAACTTCTTTTCCGTGTACTACAGGGCTACACCCTGCTTACTCCATAGAAAACATTTTTTCGATTACAATAATACGAAATAGTTGATCTTTTGCAGAAAATCGTCGAGTGGAAATGTCTTTTAAAACGGGGGAAAAACATGGGGTTAATGGTCAAAGTTAGCATAATGAACCATGGGTGCTAACAGTCGAATTTGACAGTTCTCTGTATTCTTATTGGTTGAGGGATTATTAAATTTTTACCTATTATTTTATTTTCTACTGTTAATATAATTATTATTGGTCGTTATTAGGTGTTGGTTATTGATGATTCTTTTTTAATTTGTTGTTTACATCGCAATTATTCTTTGCATTGCAAGAAAAGTCCGGGTGGGAATAGTCCGGGTAAGAAAAGTCCGGGTAGGGAAAATCCGGGCAGGAAAAGTCCGGGTAGGAAAAGTCCGGGTACGAAAAATGCGTGTACGAAAAATCCGGGTGCGAAAAGTCCGGGTAAGGAAAGTCCGGGTAAGAAAAGTCAGGGTTGGAACAGTCCGGGTAAGAAAAGTCAGGGTTGGAACAGTCCGGGTAGGAAAAGTCAGGGTTGGAACAGTCCGGGTAAGGAAATTCCGGGTAAGAAAGGTCCAGGTAAGAAAAATACGGGTAAGAAGAGTCCGGGTAGGAAAAGTCAGGGTTGGAACAGTCCGGGTAAGGAAATTCCGGGTAAGAAAGGTCCAGGTAAGAAAAATCCGGGTAAAAAAAGTCCAGGTAAGAAAAGTCCGGGTAGGAAAAGTCCGGGTAAGAAAAGTCCGGGTAAGAAAAGACCGGGTAAGAAAAGTCCGGAAAACACTATTTGCAACACTATTTTTTATTTACACAGTGACGCGCAATACGGGGAACTGCCAAATTTGGATGATAGTTTAATATTTGTTTTTCTTTTTCCCTACTTCAAACGACAATTCCACACTAGGTATTTCAGCAAAATATCAATTATTTTGTGTCATTGTAATTAGAAAAATTCCATCAAATAATTAGGGTGAACCTACCCATGAAATAAACAGGAAAAATGATTGTTTCTCCAAAAACTAATTAAATCACGTTAGAGGGCGCCAGTAATAGACCAAAATCGATATAATTTATTTGACAATTTTCATAGATTTTAAAATAGTCATTTTTTCGTTGCCTTGGTGATAAAAATTGACGATATCCCGATTTCGTGTTCACAATGTCATCCTGATGATGACGACATTTCCGAAAAAGCCGGAAGTCATACTAACCTCAAGAGTAGGTATCCCAAAAAATTACATTACTGTCTACTAACATTTATTAAAATTTTCTTCGCCCTTTGTCATAATAAAAAAATAAACAGGTGTACCTATGGCGTGGGTCACTCGGTATATTGCTTTGTGCTAAACTGCACTGACAGACCGGTTGCTTGCAACGTTCCAAAATTTCGTTGTTTTCGTCGCGATGTTTTTTTAGGGAGATTTATGTTTTGTTAGTATTAATTTATCGCATAGTTAATGACGTTTAGTAACAGTTTTTTTTTGTATGGATTACATTACATTCTTTAGCATAATATGAATCATTCTGTATATCATTTCTGGCGGAATTTCGCGGCAGCCCGTAGCTCGTATATCTTTCGCGCGGTGCAAAGTTTCACAATATATCTTTCCGCGCGGTAGATCTTCTCGCATGAATTGTCTCCAAGGAGATTTTCACCTGTCTTTGGGAAAAGCTACTCAACCGCCGCGCGACGACGGAGTTTCGCTTTACACCCAAAGCAAAGTTAAAGCCCGCTACTTTATTTAATTAAGGAACGGAACGAACGTACGTCGACTGTTTCATTCAGAAATAGGGAAAAACAATTTTCTCAATGAGAACTATAGCTAAGATATTTCAGGCACGTAAAAGATTCTTCACCATTACTCTCCCTTTACGTTCCTCAAAGAAGTTGATAAAAATTAAAGACGCCATTCTTTATACCCGAAAGGAGTCAATTTGCGGAATTAATTTCAATAGAGCGTCGATCATTTTTCATCTGAAGGCGTTCGCAGCTCCAAACCGACGAAATGGGACCAACTGGCGCTTTTTTCTTTATTTGCCCGCTCGCGAAAAACACTTTTTCCGCATAAGTCCGCACTTTCTGCTCGAATCGGATTTTTCTCTCGCGTTTTATTATCGCTAATTGCTGGCATGGCTGCCGGAGGGACGAACGGGGAGGACGGGTTCGCCAGCTAAACAAGTTTGTTTGATTGCATTGCAGGTGCTCTCAATTCGACGGCTGAAAACGGGGCCATAATCACCGTTGAAAAGGTACGCTGTTCGAGCATTTTGAACGAAGTGGGAAAACCTCTTTAGATTTAATGATGTGCTGCATTGAATAAAATTAAGTTCAATTGTTTCCGATGCAATTCCGAACGAGCGTTTTCTTTCTCTGCCGAAGGATAGTTTTTCAGTAATTAATACTGAAAAACTCTTTACACTTTGTTAGACTTAATTTGCATTTGTTTATGAAATTCCGATCTACAATCGTTATCGACTTGCTGATACAATCGACATTTTGTAAGTCATTGAAAAGGTTCTTGAGCTACTACTAGTTATTTAATGAAGAATTTCGGCAGAAGATCACAGTTATGATGTTTGAATTAGAACATATTTTCATGCTTATATAGTAGGGTGTCCCACAACAACGTACCAATATGTTTTTCAAATGTTAAACACTAGGTATATTATTGGAGTTTTTGGTAAAGATTATCCTAAATGTCCTGAAAACGTGCATTTCTCAAAAAAAAATCATTCTGAGGTAACTAACAAAGATAAAGAAACGAAATAAATCATTTTGCATAGTAAAAGTATCGCACTTTTTGACAGTTCGTGTTGATTTGGATATTTAATATTAATTTATAAATAATTGTGCATAACCAAATGTCAAAATAGATTCTCAATAACTTTTTATCTTTAGCTTATTGAAGTAGTCATTTTAGGAAAGTTAATTTATCTATCTTTCAAAGTATGTCAAGATATACACGTGTGTGAACGCGTGTGAATGCGTGTGAACGAGTGTGGACACAAACCGCGTTTCTAAAACGTACAGTGCCATTTTAAGTGGCGTTATATTTTATGATAGAAAACCAATAAATATGTAATCACAGGTTGTTGGTTTTCGAGATATGTTCTTTAGCAAAAAAAGTGTTTTAATTAAATACCTACCGTGTTTTTATGGGATTTTTCAAAACCAGTATGCTTTGGCGTACCACATGTGTACAGCCAACACTATTACAAAAGCATTTAAATTACAGCATCCGATTTCAAACAGATTTCCAATGCAGATTTCGATCATTTGCCCCGAAAACTATAGTAATTAATTACGGACGCACTCATATCATATATCCTCAAATCACGAATCCCGGTCTGCGGTTTAGCACCAGGACCCCCGAAATGGTCTGACAGAACCGTACCTATTCAATTTTATGGCCAGTGGATATTAAACGTCGCGTCGGTCCGTGTACCCGGTCCACGCCATATATCCCGTTAAAAGACTTTTTGGTGCATTGCCCGCTCCATATTTATACGAGAAATGGCAACACATATCTGCCTGACAGTGACAGCGGACACAGCTAGACACAGCCATAGAAAATACTTCGGACACAGCGCCCCTATGTCCGTCTATACTCTATAACCTATAAACTCTGCGTTTGAACGACCGATCTAATAAAGTTAACCATTTGTGTGCGTCGAATGCATCCTGCTGGTACTGCTGTTGCAATATTCCAGCCTCCAGGCTGTATAGTTTCGAAAACCATTACATATTTTTGCAGGAAATAATTGCCTCGCGTGCCACTGTTTTAATTGCACTTTTTTTTCTGTAAATCTGGTCGATAAGGGTTTTACGCTGTTGACGTTGTTTTGCTTTTTGACGATTTGCGTTTGCACTAACCGGCCGGCACAACTAAAGAAACGCCTGGTCACTGGTGATATCTATTTTGCTAAACTTTGATGTGCAATAACTTTTGTAAAAATTAAAATTAAATTTTGTTGGGTCATCAAGATTATCGCAAACTATAAAATTATACCGGGTAAATCAAAATGCGTTTTTTGATTCTCATGAAAATGTTTACAATTGATATGGCTTTGTAATAGAGTACCTACTTGAGAATCTGCACAAATTTTTTAGTTACTTCACAAGGTGTCTCGAACTTGTGGTCTCGAAGACCAAAAACATCATTTTGATTATTCCAGTACAAAAAACAACTGTTTTTTTTTTATTTTGAAAGGTTTTAATGAAAGGTTAATCTTAATGAATTTCTTTCCAATATCCTCTTTTTTTATTTTGTTCAAGCACAGAGTGTTTGTGGCATAACACCTAGTCAATGACTAACAAGTTATTTTCACTTAACCTAAACTGATAAAATAATGAGTATTTCTACAATTTTGCCCATTGGCCCAAGTTCTTTTAGTCAGACAGTTTTTACCACTCAAGTAGACGGCGGTTGTTTTCACCTACACTTTCACTGTGAATACACTACGGGTGCTCTGCTTTTAGTCACTCCCGCACTAGTTCGAATGGTTTAGTTCTTTTCAGCCGACGCACTAGCGCACTGTTGTCTAGCAGCTCGATGGCTTCAATGTTGTCGTGGTAGAGTAGACGATCCTCGTGCTTCTTAGCAAATTTTGATATTTCGCTAGTTACCATCTCCATGCGAAGGTCCCGATGAAGATTGGTGTTTTTGATGTACCATGGTGCACCAACAATGACCCTTAGAACTTTATTTTTGAACCTCTAAATGAGGTTGATATTGGACTGCTTAGTGCATCACCATAACTGTATTCCATACACCCATACTGGCTTTAATAATTGCTTGTATAGTAGGAGCTTATTTTGCACTGACAGGGCTGACCTCCGTCCCATTAGCCAATACATTTTGCGGAATTTTAGGTCAAGTTCGTCCCGCTGTTTCTTGACATGTACTTTCCATCTAAGCTTGGCATCCAGTGTCATGCCAAGGTATTTGCTGTATCCGCGTATGGAATATCGTTCCTATTAATGGTTACTGGAATATAGTTACCTCTCTTATTGGTGTAGTTTATATGCGTGGATTTTTCATTTAGTTTGATGCGCCATATCCAATATCCTGAAAAAATAATGAAAATTGGCAACAGATTACAAAATTCATGGAACAATTTAGAGAGAATTTATTGTTAGCAAAATTGGTTTCTTTAATTGTTGTGTTTTAAAATATTATTGCCACTGCATTGTATAGGGTGTCCCACGGTAGAAAGAACGTACATTAATGGCCCTAAGACATCAAAATCTATATATTTTTTGAAAATATGAAAATATTTTCATGGTTACAGGGTGTTGCAGAACAATGTACCAACACAAACTTATTTTTTTTATATATATATATATATATATGAAACTCTAGGTATATTAAGTAAGTACGTAGGCTTTCACGGCCACAATCATTTAAAAAATAAATTGATTCCGGGTTCGGCATTTACGAATCTTGACGCACGGCATAACCCGGAAGCAATTTATTTTCTAGGTTGTATATATTATTGCCGTTTTTGATTAAGATTTTGATCCTAAATGTTTTAACATCTTTTATTAGTCTATTATCAACTGATTGTGAGAATAATGTAAAAATACCTTGGTCAAAAATACTCAGGGAACACAAAAGAACATTTCCGCTAGATCTCAAAATTTTTTTCAGCACGATTACAATACTTCATCATGCTATATACCGGGTGACCCACGCCATAGGTACTCCCGTTTATTTTTTTTGTTTATAAAGCTGGACGAATGAAATTTGGGAAAGTGTTAATAGACAAAAAATGCCATTCTTTGGTATACTCCTGAGGTTAATATGACTTCCGGTTTTTCCGGAAATGACGTCATCATTGAAATTTTAAATGGCACCCTATGTTTTTTGTGTGATATTTTCAATCGGGATGTCATTCTGAACTCAAAAACATATCGATCGTCAATTTTTATCACCAAGGCAACGCAAAAATAACTTTTTTGTGTATTAATCTAGGTGGCTATGAATTGGTGAAAAAAGTCGAAAATTGTCAAATAAACACTAACTAAATCGATTTTGGCCGACATTGCATTACTGGCGCCCTCTAGCGTGATTTAATTGGTTTTTGGCCAGTGAGTCGTTTTTTTCACGGGTACCCAATGGCCACACCCTGATTATTCAATAGAAAACATCTTTCCGATTACAATGGTACCAAACACTTGATATTTTGTTAAAATTGTAGCGTACAAATGTTGTTAGAAGGAAATCGAAAAAAAAATTTTGGCCTAAGGATCAATACGTACAAGTCACTCAATGGTCATTTTCACGCTACAATTATAAGCAAAATATCTAGCATTTGGTATCATTGTGTCGGAAAAATGGTATTCCTCGAATAATCAGGGTAATTCCTTCGAGTAGTCCATTGAGTGACTTTGACTTGTACGCTGACTTTGATCATTAGGTCAATATCTTTTTCGATTTCCTTGCTTCTAACAACATTTGTACGCTACGAATTTCAACAACATATCAAGTGTTTGGTATCATTGTAATCGGAAAGATGTTATCTATCGAATAATCAGGGTGTGGCCATTGGATACCCGTGAAAAAAATGACTCACTGGCCAAAAACCATTGAAATCACCCTAGAGGGCGCCAGTAATGCAATGTCGGCCAAAAACGATTTAGTTAGTGTTTATTTGACAATTTTCGAATTTGTTCACCAATTCATAGCCACCTAGATTAATACACAAAAAAGTTATTTTTGCGTTGCCTTGGTGATAAAAATTGACGATCGATATATTTTTGTGTTCAGAATGACATCCTGATTAGAAGTACCACACAAAAAATATAGGGTGCCATTTAAAATTTCAATGATGACGTCATTTCCGGAAAAACCGGAAGTCATATTAACCTCAAGAGTATTCCAAAGAATGACATTTTTTGTCTATTAACACTTTCCCAAATTTCATTCGTCCAGCTTTATAAACAAAAAAAATAAACGGCAGTACCTATGGCGTGGGTCACCCGGTATAATAAAGTAAAAATTCAGCTAGGTTGCAAATTTTCCAAAGTGAAACCCAATTTGAGCGGGCTAATAGTCAACATCCTAAAACCTTTCCGAAACACACATAAACACGAATAAATAGGTCAGATATAACCCCGTATACACTCAGATTTAGTAGGGTATCAATTCCATAAGGGTTCACATAACGGGGTAAGGGATAAATAGGGGTCGATGTTCTGTGTGTGTATGTACGCGTTAGTGGTATATATCTGTATGCATCGCAGCATGGCCGTTTGCTACCGCAGGATTAGCCGTAATTACGCAAAATTAGCGAATAACTCATAGACACAATGGCGGCCCTCGTGCGGTCCGTACGCCACTGGAACGCTCCTAAACTGTCCGCGAATAGTTTCTCGGATATCCCGGGGGCCGCGACATTGTTGACCGGCATCGCTAGCATTTCTGCAGGATGCTCCATGCTCATGTTGTATACCGGGAGACCATGGGATGCAGTATTATTAAAATAATGGCATAAGTGTCATATGTTGCTTCAGTAAAAAAAAATGTCTCGTATTTAACGTGATAGTTTGTCAATATATTTAGAGAAAAGATAATACGATTTTACTGCTCATTGTGAAATTAATTCAATAATTAGAAATTCGATCGAATATGTATCAGTACGAAGCAACATTTTTCTCAAGAACTGCAAGACGGATTAACAAATCGTTTTCTTTATAAGTCGCCCTTGCATTTAATTTGATGTCAGGCAATTTGAATATATTTTTCTGTATTAATCTAGGTGGCTATGAATTGGTGAAAATAGTCGCCATAGTGAAATAATAGTTATTCCAGTTATGTTATTGTGGTATTTCGTGGTTATAATTTGTAAATTGTATTTAGGGGTACACATAATTGCAATTTACCCTGCCAAAATGCGTAAATAACCGCTAAATGTTATGTGCGCCGGATCGGATGTATAAAAAATTCGAAATATTTAGATTTACTGTTTAATATTCGTTGTTTTGATAGTATTTGCATTGCACCGGGTATTGGGCATTCATAAATAAAGCAGTTTTGTTTGCTTTTAGCCTCAATTCGGGGTATTTTATGAGTAGAATTTGTCGCATATCTAAAAATCGTGAAATTATAAACGTTGTAAATAATCACATTATTACACTTCCCGACAAATTTTAGTTCATTCTCGGCAACCTGAATATACATGTTTTTTTTTGTTAATTTGGTGAGATGTTTCGAATCAAAAATTTTCAAAAACCACTTTTTTTATTGTTTCTTTTCTTGCGCAATTAGGTAAGGTAACGTTCGGGATGTTATGCCTCTATGTCAAGGACAAGGACTTCTGGACCTTCTGGACTCACAATCTCATATGGTAGGAACATGACTACGCACACCAAGGAAGATGTCATACCTGCGGATCAAATTTGACCACAGGTGGGTCGAAAAGTAAACCACCTTCCAGAGACGGTTCAAATCAGCCACTGGACACTATACAGGTTAGTTTTTATTTTGTTTTGATATGATATTGGATGGACCAAAACGATGTTTTGTGGTGTACGTTTGAGACATCCCAGCGACCAAATAAGGTTCTTTGTCAGGGTCTCTTGTACTCTATTACAAACATTCATATATGTGACCCCGCACGAGAGAATCGCCCTAACTGCAATCTCTCGTTTCGATTGTATTGACTTCTGTGTTTGAAACCCTATAAGTCTAAAACTACTGAACAGAAAAAAATTAAATAAAGGGTGTCATATCATACTCCTGAATCATTTCGACATAATATTAAAACAATGTAGGTAACCTCTTTATTGCAAAATCGTTTATTTATTTACTTCATACATGTTTCGCCTTTCGGCATCTTCAGTGAAATCTGCAAATCGTACATAGTTAGAATGATAAATAAACGGGAGACTAAAAAACTTACAGTCCTAATATTCTAAAACAACCAAAAAGTAGGTGCGGAGGGACAGTCAATCGGCCGACACATGGCTTAGAACGCAAAAAACGTCATACAATCAGGATTAAATCCTATTCGCGAACTCTATAAATAAACACAAACAAATAAACAAACCGTAACAAATGAGAAGGGTAATCAACACTTACAGACTCGTATTCCATTTTTTGCGTTTTAAGCCATGTGTCGGCCAATTGACTGTCCCTCCGCACCTACTTTTTGGTTGTTTTAGAATATTAGGACTGTAAGTTTTTTAGTCTCCCATTTATTTATCATTCTATGTACGATTTGCAAATTTTACTGAAGATGCCGAAAGGGGAAACATGTATGAAGTAAATAAATAAACGATTTTGCAATAAAGAGGTTACCTACATTGTTTTAATACTAAGTTTTGCAAAATGGATCTACATCTTATCTTATTTCTACATAAGTTGTATGACTGACTGTCAACATTTTTTGCCTGTCGGTGTAAACATGAGTGCGAGAGAAGTGAAAAATGTACCCGATTTTTGCAGTTTTAAATTAACGCTCGTCTTTCCGATTTATTTTCTCTTAAACCATTTACTACAAAAATTTCAATTTTTGTTCAGGTTACATTAGTCTCTATAGAGTCTCTTCTATAGATTGGCGTTTTTGTTCTCTTCAGTTTTTATGTAATAAAGGTTGCAAACAAGATTTGGATGGAAGCCGATATCTCAGGAACAAATGTTAGCAGGACAACGCAGTTATCGTCCAAAATAATCCTTATTTACTGCGATACACATCCCTTGAATTTAATAGCATGGCGACTATTTGTTAAATATTTTGCGCAGTTCGGTTTCCCTCGCGTGTGGGTTTTGGTGCGAGGCAGTCGAACGAGATCCAAAGTTTTGACGCGATCAGTGAATCCGTGTTTGTAAAATATTGTTGGATATAATTAATTGTACATCTAAAATCATTATTTATATTTAACTCGCACTACTATTCAAAATTCCGAAATTAATTCTGATCTTAATTCTGATCGTATCGTACTAGTAGTAAATAATCTTCCACTGTTCCAGCTACGTTTCTATTTACCGTTAGGATTGACGTAGTGCGCGCTGCACGAAATTTATATCATTCATATCAAATCGTTTTGAAAATTAATTAAATATTATTATGCAATTCTTTTTCTACAGGCGCATTAAATAAAATAGTACGATTGATTACGTGCATATCCCGATATTGTGCTAACATTCGTTACTGAGATATCCGCTTCCATGAAAATCTTGAAAAAAACTCTAATCTATAGAAGAGGCTCTAAATGCAACCTGAACAAAAATCGAAAATTTTGTGGCAAGCGGTTTACGAAGAAAAAAAATGGTAAGACGAACTTGTTTAAAAGTGTAAAAATCGGAGACCTTTTCTCATTTTTTTCGCGCTCATTATTACACCGAGGGGCAAAGGATGTTGACAGTTATACAACTTATGTAGAAATGATTCAGGAGTATGATACACTTTATTTTATTTTTTCTTGTTGAGTAGTTTTAGAGTTATCCGCCTTCAAAGACAGGAGTGTCAATATTGTCGAAACGAGAGATGGCAGTTAGGGCGATTCTCTCGTACGGGGTCACATATTCTGATCATTTTGGTTGTTTTTGATTCATTCCATTTTTGTAAAAGGAACGCAGTTTCAAGTAAACCTTTGCAATATCTGTGGTACCAGAAAAGTGGTAAAACTGTGGTTTGTCTTCTAGCTCAATAATTATGCCACATCCCTCAGGATCAAATTTTAAAGCTTATTCAGGTCAACTGCGCGGTGTTGTATCAACAATGTTACATTTTACTTTCCGTTAACTGTGTATCTCTACAAATCTGAATCATTAATACAATTAATAGATCTACCAAAATCAGTACAAAAAAACTGTTAGAAAGCATCTGCTTTGTATGTATTCTATGACTGTTTACACAATTTAAGTGGTTTTGAAATCCAATTCGACACAAGAATTGACTGCTTCTGCGCTGACAGTTTCATTAAACTTTTTCCTCCGCAAAACGAAGAGCGACAATTAGTTTTGTCTAATTCTCAAAGCGAGTACATTTTTAATTAAACACTACTCTGCAGGGCGAGCAGATTTAATTTTTCTCTTTTTTTTTATTTCTTCGCTGGAGATGAAATCGAAAAAGTCGACTTTACCAGCTAGGTGGGGGCGGTAGTTGGCATGGGGTGGCTTCAGCTTGGAGCACAAATTAAAATTTAATTTAGCTAGCTCTCGGGGACTTGGGCATCCTCAAAAAGTAATAACTGCTTCATCCGGTCTTCTTCGCCTTCTTATGCCGCTGCAGCAGCGCCCTCTTAGAGAATTAATGGGATTTGTTTCATTATGGGATCTTATATCAACCCCCGGTGCTTCCGATGTAATTAAAACTCGAGGTCTTTAACCGAACTATAACGACGAACGAACCACTTCAGACCGAGATAAATTTTATTGTCGATCTAGATAAATAAAAAAAAAACAGTTTTCAAGAAGCTGTATAGCCAGGGTTGTTAAATTACCGAGTAATTAAAAATTCAAAATGGTAAGTTAAACCGGCGTTACTACCGATCACTGTAGGTTATGAATGCAACTTATGTTAATAAAAATGTTTGGTAAATAAAAGTCATTATTTTGTAGATAACTGGCAATCTGACTAAGGATGTTAAATTTCCGTAATTATCTTTTTTCAGTAAATTACCGCTTAAATAAAAATGATTACTTTAAAATTTAGATTACCACGTAATTAAAAATTGCAATTGGTAAATTATATTTTCTTAAATTACCGGGTAATTCAAAATGATAATTTACCGATGACAGTAAGTTATCTAAAAAAATGGGTACAGCTTTATAAGTCATTATATAGTAGATAACCACCAATCGCTGATGCTTTTCCTGATTTAATAGTAGTAATTCATTATTAAAATGTAAGCAGGGACTACAATAAAAATACTTTATAAACCAGTATTTTTTAAAATGGACAGGCTAACAGCATAATTATAGTATAAAATAATATAATTTATTACCGACTCACAAAACGACAACGCCCGGTTTCACAAACAATGATCACATTTTATCCGGATCACCAGAACATTTCTTTAAATCATGAATTTGATAGTAGGTTATATCCCTAAGTTCCTCCCAGGCAAAGCACAAACAACAGTGCACTTGTCGACTTCTTATGCTACCTCCTGACTCAGCCCGAATAAATCGGCGAAAAGTTCGGCGATGCTGGCTGAGACATAGCGGTCAAAGAAGGCCATCCACATTCTCGGCGCTCGGCTCGTGCATTCTCCGTTCATCTGCTGGTGACTTAGAATGGACGTGGCTGAAGTAGCCGCTGCCTCAGCGTATAGTGTGTGTGCATACTTTCATTGAAATTGTGGTTATTATTAATTAATAATTAATTGAATAACGTAAATAAAAATTTAATATAAAATATAATAAATATTTGAAAAATTTCTTAAATGCAATTGATTTCTTATTCTGATCATTTACATTAGATACCATATACTAATATAAGACATGGTAATACGATTGTCCATAAAGCAAAATTAAATAATAGCATAATTATTATTTTGTATAATGTATTGCGTTATAAATCAAATATTATAGTGCATATCTATACAGAGTTAGTTAAAATTACAACTAAATAATTCTCGAACCGTAAAAGAATAAAGAAAGAAACATTTTTTGGTTGTTTTAAACTAGCTATCGAAATTTGGTAACATTTCCTTTTTCAAATAGAACAAAACTGTATGTTTTTAAATTTTTTAATTCTAAGATTATTTCTAAGAATTTTTTGTAGGAACCATTTTTCACAAAATGCATCATTTTTAGTTATCAGCAATTAATTAAAACTGCTGAACTTTGAAACTGATTTTTTTCCCACATACATACACACATTTATTTTAATTTGCTGTTTGAACATTTAATTAACATTTAATTTTATTTTGTTGTTTTGCTATTTTTTGTCTGTTTAGTTAAAACAAAAGTTTGAGTTTTGATTAATTGCTTATAACTAAAAATTGATGCATTGTATAAAAAATGATTCTTACAAAAAATTCATGGAATTAATCTTAATTATAAAATGTAAATGTATCTGTTCTATTAGAAAACGGAATGGTTGCCAGTTTCCATAATAAAATAAGCACTGTGTATATTAAAAATATATTTGGACGATAGCTTGTTTAAAATCAAACAACTTATGTTTGATTTTTGGAAGATGTTTACGGTTGGTCAATTATTTAGGTGCTCAGGATATTTTAACCAACCCTGTATACTGGTATGTAACAACGATATTATCAAGCAATAACTTAGTAATTGCCCTATGTAGATCGCAGTCGTAATTTGCATCAAAGAACTGTACCAAAACGATACAATAGATTCAGACATCATAGAAAAATAAGACTGGAATAACTTGGAACTGATAAGATTTATTTGAAAGAGATAAATAATATATTCTTTAGTTTTAATTAATTATTGATTTAATATTGCTATTAATAATATTAATTTTCATGAGTAGTCTTATAATACGGATAGTTAATTTATTGATATGCATTTGCATTTCTTCAATAATACAGAAATAAATATCATTATCTGGTATATTTTCCATTTTAAATGACAAATTATAGTAATGGGGACGTCACAAATAGAGAAAAAAATACTATCATATATTTAATTTAACATCAATGTAAACTATTTGTATTTTGCATATAAATTTATCGTGTTCAATATTTTGAAATCTTTTTATGTCAATACTAAATAATTTATTCCATTCGTTACCTACATTTCGGGTTGCATTGATGGTCGAAGAGCCCCTTCACCGCACGTGTTTGATGTCATAAATCAGACCCCTGTCGTAAATAATATCTTCGGGTACACACAAAAACAGCTATGCGCCTCGTCAATAATCCAGTTTGAATGGATCGATACGAGAGCGCACAACTGAGGCGAGTCGCTCGGCGAACGCGTGATTTTTATCCGACTATCTGCATCCGTAGAGACTTCTGGCATTCGAATGTTAGCGAATTTGGGCCAGTGTGGCATCCACACTCTCCCGATTCGCGGCCTCTCGCTATGTCTCGCGAGAGTCTGGAAGAGGTAGTGGTGAGGTGCATTCACGCAAGTACTGATGGAAAGTTTTTGAAATTAATTTATAAATTCCGGTAAAATAACAAATGCAATTAAAATTTTCGGTAAATTACTGGGAAATTAACAACGGTAATTTAAATTTACGATAAATTACCATCGGTAATTTAAGCCGTAAATTACGGTAATTAAAAATCGGTAAATTACCATTAATTACGGTAACTAATTTGGTAATTTACGCGGTAAATTACGCTTTTACATCCCTGTGTATAACATTTTTCTCTAACTAAGAACAACACGGTCGGGGTAACGCGTAAAATTTTAACTACTCCAACCCTGCGCAGGTATCATATTTGCCTCGACGTTTACATTGTGTTCTCGAGACAGGCGAGCGAAGCAAAAGAAGTTTTATTGCCTTGCGAAATTATTATTTAACACGGAACGGGAAACAATGGCGAAACTTCCTAGGCGTCATAATAACTGAAGCATCGGTTTTTGTAGCCCGGCCGACAAGTTGTGTAATAATTTTAAGAAACTTTGTTTTCGGTGAACTTATACGAGCCTGTTTCCCCCGCCTCTTGCCGCCACACAATTGAAAATTCATTGCTGGTAAAACAGAGTTATAACAAAAGTTACAAGGCAGACAGGTTAAGGAATTTTTGTTACATTTGTAAATGTAGAATTTATATTTATGTGGTGTAAATGACTATGTCAACTTTCTTTAAACATTTATTTCCTTCTAAAGATATCTGGCTAGTTCAACAATTGCCCCTAATTCCGACACTAAGCGTATATTTTGATCCGAAATCCGACACCTCAGTGAACCTAATTCAGACAGTGATCCTAAATCAGTCACTTGTGGTACATTATTCCGACAAATATAAACATTCAAGTAAATATTAAGTGTTTTAAATATTATTTAATAAGATTTATTATTAAATAAGAAATGTTAAACATTTATGTTTTACCATTTTTAATGAAACAGAATAAAATAAGTTCTTCTTCTTTAGTCTGATTTTCTTTTGTGTCTTCTTCTTTTTCTGCCCTCTTTAGCTCATCTGTATTTTAATGTTTCTTGCTTCTGAAATTTTTAGTGGTCTCTTTTTCTTGGCGCAGCTTTTTGTTCTGTTCTTTTTTCGCTTCCTTTCTTATTTCTCTAGAAAGATTTTCTTTTGTGCTTTCTGCTTTTTTATTAACAAATCTTATCTCCAAGCATTAGATATAGTGTTACAGAAGAACAGCATTTTTAGTCAGCCTAAATATATATTATTAGAATTTTTACTGTTATCTTTTAGCGATTGAAAAATAAGTCGAATTGCAGTTATCTTATAATGAAAACTTTTAGCATAACACTCAATTATCAAGATCAGTCAAACTTCCAGGTTATATTCTGACCGTTAGAAAATTGGTAGAATAAGAACGATTGTGGGTTGATAAGTGTAATGTAAAGTCAACAAACCGGATGTCCTAAAATAAAGTTCAATGTTGTATATTTCTTATTTTATCCAACTAAACAGAAATATGTCGGAATTTAGGACAGTGTCTGAATTTTGGACGTTTACCTTACTTGGAATTTTGTAATGTATGAATAGGTATATTTTTAGGTTTTTTTTACGTGTTCTACAAGTTTGTAACAAACTGTAAGGATAATACTGTGGTAAGCGTAGATGAGGGAAGTACGAAATATCAAATTAAAACTTTGAAACCCTTTCCCAAGGTAGGTACCCTTATTAAATATTTAATAAGGGTTAAATTAGTACTGCAAAGTTTCGGTTAACGAACTAATTTGTTGCGGCTAGATGATGTAACTTTACATAAACAAGAGGAAAAGAACTCCAAGAAGAAATAAGTAGAAATAACAGCCCTAAAATACAGGGTGAGTCAGGCCTATCTTACACAGATACAAAATATTTGTTTAACTCAAATAACATTTGTTTGATGAGAGGCAAAAATACATTTATTTGCTACAAGAAATTTTTATTTGAGTCAAAACAATATTACTATACTCAAAACAAATGTTCTTTGACTCAAATAAACGTTCTTTGTACCAAATAAATATTATTGTTTGCCTTTTTCAAATACGCATTTATTCGAGTTAATTAAAAATTTCTGTGTGTAAAAACTACGTAAAACCTGAATTTTTGCTGATATTATCTTACAACTTTGTCAGACGGTCACTAAAACCAATAGGTAGATGCTGATGCTGAAAAAATTTACGTATTAGTCTTTGGCATTTGCAAATGCCTCTTTCTTGAGTTTTTAAAATGGAATATCGAGTATATAATGTGTTGTAATAACCCTTTACTTCCCTTCAATTTATATCAAGTATGTCATACACCGAATGTTATTAGTTTTTGTGCTATTTGCAATTTAACGAAAGATAGATATAGGGAACCCTACTATTGATTGATAGAGAATAAGATTTCCTATCGAATAGCGTATCTGCATACAGGGTGTTCCATTTGAAAAAAATGAGTGTATTACGTTTGAAAATTCAATTATTATGTTGTAAATTTTGAACACCCTGTATTAGATGTCATGATAAACTGAACATCGTCTTATTTGGTTATGTTTCTAGTTTTAGACCACCAATCATGAAACTTCTAGTTTCAGTAATAACCGAGATATTCAATTTTAAGCGTCACCGCGAAAATCACCATCAAATTAGTAAAATCAAAAAAACTCAAAAAATTGTGATATCTAGGTATAGGGAAACCTTATCAAAAAATGATGTATTTTGATACGTAGAAACGAAAAATAAAATGAAAATTATATCATTCCATTTAAAATAACAAATTTTATACCGACTTCCGGTGACCGGACGTGGCAGTTAACTTGGAAATATTTTAGCTGAAGAGCACAGGTCGAACAAATTCTAATTCCAAAATTTCAAGTTTCCCGAAATAGTAGAATATGAGAAACTTCTAATGTACCAGTTCCGTGAAACACCCTGTATTCCTATACGCCTAAATGCAACATCCTGTATAAATAAAAATAATTTTCCTATATAGAAAGTGATCG
The DNA here is from genome assembly GCA_963966075.1 of Aphodius sticticus. Lineage (NCBI taxonomy): Eukaryota > Metazoa > Arthropoda > Insecta > Coleoptera > Scarabaeidae > Aphodius > Aphodius sticticus. Next base: position 79,226,631 of record OZ014507.1, read on the forward strand.
AAAGTATCGACCACCGCAACACTAGCGACTTAGCCTGTATAATACTATTCAAATTAATTATTAATTAGATAATTGACAAATATAAATAAATTGAAATGTCAATACCCATCCAATACAAACGATATCAAAACGGAACTGATCGTAATAACGTAACAAACGTCTTAATCTAGCCGTCTGTCGCGACCGATCCGAGACAAGTAGCCACGTTAGGATAATCGCGGTAGGCTATGGTTGTCTGGCTCCCCGTGAACGTTGTTGATTTTTAGCGGAGTTCAATTGTCATTTTGTCGCCATCTTGCCAGATTGTTGTGCGTGCCGTGAAGATTTGCATTTGCTCGCGTTTTTAGTCGGAATTCAACGGGAAAAACGGTAAACTATCTTGCGAAATGTGTACCAAAGTAGATAATAGATGTGCGACAATGTTTTGTGGTGCGTTTCAAGTGAATATAAGCGGTTTATTGAGGATTTCCGAAGGTACGATGTGTACAGGTTAGTTTCTTTGGTTAGCTACGATTTTATTGAATATGTTTGAGGATCTTTGTTTTCTAATAAGGTTTGTGGTGTATGTTACGTAAACGGTTCCGAAGGTATATTAAAACGGACGATTTGTTATCAATTGACATTAAACTGAGATTAAAATTTATAGTTTGAACGGTTTAAATGAAAAATGCGTTCAATTTGCGACTGTAGTAGCTCGAGAGTAATTTGACTATGCTATCCTGTAGGAAGATTTCCCTGCAGGGCGATGCTTGTAAAAGGTTTGGACGGTGTTATTCATTTTATCACGCGAAGGGTAATTTTTGCCCTGCAGGTAACGGTTATTACCCCCCCGGTCGCGGCGGTTCCCGCTAATTGTAATTTTTCGGATAACGAACCCCGCCGCTCTGTAATTTTCAACTGCATAACATTTTAACGGAATTAGGTACTTGGGACTGTTCCAATTTTAACTCACTTTATTCACTATGCTTTCATGAAACTTATTAAGCCTCCCCCTATTATTAATTATTAGCAGAACATCAAAGACGTAAAAGACAAAGTACAGTATCAAAGCCGAGCCACAACAACCCCAATCTCAGAACGTAAAATATTGCGTAAGGGTAGAGAGGGAACAGAAACCCTTTTGATAATTAGAAACTCAAAGTCATTTCTTAAACATCGCTCAAACGTGTTCGCGTACGCAACAAGAATTCGGAATTAATTAATTAATATTGCAAAATGTGTAGTCATATCTGGTCTCGTTTTCTAATTGGATGGTAAGGGTTGCTGTATAATCGAAGGGTAGCGGCACCCTTTCAGGAGATCCAAGCCGCTATTTTCTCCATTCTCAAACGCTGTTCGTATATCCTATATATGCCCAAATTTAAAATTTGCATCGGTTGTGCGATATAGTTTTATTTAAATTTCATTAGTTAACCCCATAATTCCAAATCCATAGAGTTCCAATTGCTACTCGTGAAAAACTGGCTCAGAACCAGTAGTTACTCTACTTACCAGTAGAAGTAAATACGCTATACAGGGTGATCCTTCCTCATAGTAACATGTTATTCTTTTAAACAATTATTTTTTCAGTTTTTAATTGGAGCACCCTTGAAAGTTATTTTTCGATTTTATACAATTTTTTGTTGATGCCCAGTAGGGTGGTCCAAAAAACGGACTTTTCGCTAGAGGGCGATCCAACTCAATCTGTCTCTTTCGCAGAAAAAAAAATTCCCCCTAAATTTGAGAAAAATCGGTTACATTAACATGTGCTACCGAGCACCTCATTTTTACCACTCCACACCCTTCCCATAGTACCCTAAATATGAGACGAAAGTTTCCCCAAATTTACAATGTTACGTGTTTTATTATTTTTTTTGGTAGAAGTGATTATTATTGGTTATGGACATTTTTTTTGTCATTTATTAACTAATTTGAAATTGTTTAAACAATTAGCATTTGTTTAAACAAAAATATACAATGTGACGAACATATTTTTCCATTTTCTGCAGGTTATTAAATTACTGGGTTTTTTGTCATTTATTAACTAATTAGCAATTGGTTAAACAACTACCATTTGTAACCAAATATACAATGTTGCGGACATTCTATCTTTTTAATGAAATTACGATTAGGATATTGGCATTAATCAAACTAGTAAGCAATTGTTTAAACAAATACTATTTGTTAAACAATTTCGCAAAAATTATTATTGTATTTCTTGTGGTTTTTTTCTTGCCAAATTTGTTAACTAATTCTCAATTATAACCTATGATAATAATTAGTGTTGCAACCACATTACTGGTTTGACCGCTATCGTAAAACCTCCAAAATTACAAAATAGCCCAGAAATCCTATAATAATTTTTGCCAAGAAATACGTAGGTACTAACTTTGTATTTTATTGTTTAAACAAATTTATTTGTTCAAACAGTTGCACATTAGGTAACAAATTACAAACAAATATGCCAACAATGTAACAATAATAATTTCAACAAAAGGAAAAACAGAGAAACATTGTAATTTTTTGTTTAAAAAAATGGTACTTGTTTTTAAGAATTACAAATTACAATTGAAAATTAGTTAATAAATGACAAAAAAGAATAATAATTTAATAATTTTTGCAAAAAAATGAAAAACATCGTATATTTTTGTTTACACAAATGGTAATTGTTTAAATAATTTTAAATTAGTTTATAAATGACAAAAAACATGTCAATAATCCAATGATAGTAATTTCTGTCAAAAAAGAATAATAAATCACAGAACTTTGTAAAATTGTAAATTTGGGCCAACACTTTGCCTTATTTTTAGGGTAGTGCAGGAGAAGGTGGGAGCGATGAACAAAAATAACTTTTTTTCAAAAAACGTAAAAAAAGGAGAATAAATAGGTACATTTATCCAATGTATTTTAAATGGGAAATTTGAGGTGCTCTGTGGCACGTGTTAACGTTAACCGATTTTTCTCAAATTTTGGGGGATTTTTTTTTTCGAAACGGAAAAGATGGGGGGATCGTCGCCCAGCAGAAAAAAAAATATTGCAAGGTACAAATTTGGACCACCCTAAATTGCCCAGTGTAGTGCATTCTGGTGTAACATTTTCAAAGATTAATGATTGTTTGCGTATTTTGATTACACAACATTTAAAGTATCCACATTTCCTCTCTTCAAAAGAAGGTATTTGTTGTGATAACCTTAACAGTTTTGGAGATATCGACAAAAATATGAGGTGCAAAGATTGAAAGTTGTTACACGTCTACAATTAAAAGTAAGTTTTCTCGAAACCGTGTTTTGTTGGGCTGTTAACACAATTCGCACTAACTGGTCGATTTAAAAAATTCAGGTATGAACTATAGAGTAAATCTACATGAACATCAGCGTATTACATTTCCAGTTCTGACCAATGAATTTGAATTTGATTTTATTTGCTACTTAATCTCAACGTTTACACCGGCCCTTAATCTCAAAATCCCCAGACCCTTGTTAACAACATACATAGTATAATTTCAACTATGTAGAATATTATACTCGGTTAGTATCATATCTCCTATACGACGTACACAGTCTACGTTGGGTCTTGGTTGTTAGTTGTAACGCTATTACGCGAAATAGGTCCGTAATATAAGGGCAATATAGTGGAGGCGATAACCGGGTCAAAATATTGATGTCTGGAGTGTAATTGAAACTAGGGTCCCTAGGAGACCCCCAGAAACCAGAGCGAACCGAGCGGTGGTCCGAGAGGAAACCTCTCCATCGTATCAATTTGCCTACCCCGCCTTTGCGCCCCCGTTTATGCGAGCCGCCCCCCATAACATCCGTTAATGTTTAATAGGAGAACGAGGTCAGACGGACACAAAGTAAATTTTACGGCGCAACAGCTTAATGTATGCATTACAACCAAGTTTTGTTCGTTTGCGAATTATATATGGTTTCGCTTCTCAGTCTGTGATGCAAACACACAGTTTTATGTTAAATTCAATTTATGACATTTCGCGACCCGAGTACAGTAGAGCGTCGATAATCCGAACCTCAGTAATCCGAACGTTAAAAAAAATAAAATAAATCACTAAGTAACCTAGGGAAAAGCCATTTTTGTCGGTTCCTGTTGACAGAAAAATGTTGCTTTTGTTTTATATCTTCTACCCAATACTCGCATTTTCCACTTAGCTGCAATATTTAATAATCCGAATTACTTTCGTTCCCAATTATTTAAATAAATAATAAATGAATAATAAATAAATCATAAATCATAATAAATCATAAATAAGTCATAAATATCCTTTAGATATCCCTTTGATATCTCTTCGATGTCCTTCGATTTTGACTCTTTGACATTCTTAGAGCGGAATCGAATAAATCATAATAAATCATAAATAAGTCATAAATAAATCCTTTCGATATCCCTTCCGATATCCCTTCGTTATCCCTTCGATATCCCTTCCATATCTCTTCGATTTTGACTTTTTGACATTCCTATAGTTTAAGAAGAGCGGAATCGAATGGTTTTGACTGTTGGTTTTATTAAGATTGAACTTTTATCCAATACTCGTAGTTTCTAGTATTTAGCTGCTATATTATATAATCCGAACAATTTGATAATCCGAATCACCTTCGGTCACAATTAGTTCGGATTATCGACGCTCTACTGTACCTAATTTAGACAAAGAAGCATTTGGAATTGACATAATATTTCACCTGAACCTATTTTACCTTAGATACTTGGTTAACCTTCCATACTTCAATATGAGATAAAAATAGTTACAAATTATTTATCTCTCCTTAGAATATTCCAAATGATGGAGATCTGAAAATTTGAAATCAGGTATAAAGGAGAATGAAGGAAACTGCAACATCGGTCGTCCGGCAGATTATACAGGGTGATTCATTAATGTCGCATAGGGCGATATTTCCCTTGTCTTAAGAGATAGATATAGTTGCTTTATACAAAAGTTGTTTGACCCATAATTTTCGAAATTAAAAAGTTGTCTTTCCAACTGTATCCGGTTGAAATATTGCAAAGTGAATAGAAGATATGACTCCTGTGTTTGAACGTCCATAACTCTAAAACTACTGAACAGAAAAAATTGAAATAAAGTATGTAATACTCCTTTATGATTTCTACATAGACTGTATGACCGTCAAAATTCTTTGCCTCTCGGTGTAAACATGAGCGCGAGAGAAGTGCTTTTTGCAGTTTAAATTAACGCCTGTCTTTCTGATTTATTTTCTCTTAAACCATTAACCACAAAAATATCAGTTTCTGTTCAGGTTGCATCTAGAGTCTTTTTCTATAGATTGGCGTTTTTGTTTTCTTCAATTTTTATGTAATAAAGGTTGCGAACAAGATTTTGATGGAAGCCGATATCTCAGGAACGAATGTTAGCAGGACAACGCAGTTAGCATGCAAATAATTCTTATTTACTGCGATACATATCCCTTGCATTTAATAGCATTCTGACTATTTGTTAATTTTTAAGACCGAAATAAACATGAACAATATTTTGCGCAGTTCGGCTTCCCTCGCTTGTGGGTTTTGGTGCGAGGCAGTCGAACGGGATGCGAAGATTTGACGCGATCACTGAATCTGTTTGAAGCCGCGTTTGTAAAATATTGTTGGGTATAATTAATTGTACATCTAAATTCATTATTTATATGTAACTCGCACTATTATTCAATATTCCGAAACTACATTCTTCTGTTCGTATCATACTAATAGTAAATAATCATCCACTGTCCCAGCTACGTTTCCATTTACCGTTACGATTGACGAAATTTATATCATTCATATTAGATCGCTTTAAAAATTGCTTAAAAATTATTATGCAATTCTGTTTCTACAGTTGCATTGAATAACATATGATGATTGATTACGTGCATATCCCAATATCGTGCTAATATTTGTTACTGAGACATCCGCTTCCATGAAAATATTGTACGCAACCAGAAGATGCTCTAAATGCAACGTGAACAAAAATTGAAAATTTTGTGGCAAGTTTTTTTCATTTCTCTCGCGCTCATGTTTACACCGAAAGGCAAAAAATGTTGACAGTAGTTTTAGAGTTATGCGCCTTCAAACACAGGAGTCAATATTATCGCAACGAGAGATGGCAGTTAGGGCGATTCTCTCGTGCGGGATCACATTTGTATTTTATATATATATATTTTCTGTATTGAAAATTTCTATATCTGTTTTTATAATGTTCCTACATTGTTTTTAAAAAATAATGTTTTTAAAGTTACCAAAACGCTTTATTTTTTGACATATCAATTAAGATACATATTCCTGTCAAATTGCAGCATTATCACATCAATAGTTTAACAGCAAATTTTAGAATTTTCATAGGAAAACTACGGTAATTTCACTCTACTAATGATTTTTTTTTTGCTTTCTAAAAAGAAATGCGCAAGCCTAATCCTATATAAAATTTTTTTTTGGCAGCTCCTTAAATTTCAACCATAATTCAACCCTTAAGGCTGTCGCAATGGTAAAACGGTTGAGAAACGCTGGTTTATACTGTTGCGTCGGTTTTATTTTGATGATTTTGTAGATCCATTGACTCGACTATGGTACAGTAAAGCGTTCTGTCCTTTTCCGTTTGAATATTTAATCAAAAGCTGGGTTCGTTTCGATGTTTTCGATTATTATCCGACTCTTTACCCAGGCCATTACAACCGTATGAATAGGTTATGAGATTATAATCTTGCCCCGAAAATAAAATGCCCGCTGCGAGATGAATTGACCATTAGGCTATTTCGGGACCGTGCACGCGGACAAAATGGACCGAAACGACTCGGGCAGGGCACCACGTAAATTTTAATGAAAAGGAAGGACCACGCGTTTTGCTCCATCTACGTACATTATTAAAGTGCTTTATATGGCGACCCGCCATTCATGCAAGTCGAGAGTTTCCTTTTTCTAAGAGAGTACCTTTTTGTCATAATAATCTTTGAACTTTTTACGCTAGAGTTTATTATTCGAAATCAGGCCCGAAACTGAGTTAATGTTTTTATGATTGCCCCCCGTCTCTTACAACTTATAATAATAATTAATAACCTTAGAGCAGGGGTTCGCAACCTTTTAGGTTCCGTGTACCACCTAAAAAATATCCAAATTTCTTCGTACCACCACCCTGTATACAAAAATGCATATTAATACAGGGAAATTATTTTGCAATAAAATAATAACGTTTATAGCAAAAGTTCACTTGGTAAACATTTATTCTCATCGAAACCAATAACAATAAAAATAATATACCTAACAAAATTTCATTTGGTATACAAAAGTAAAATAAAAAAAACCCTTGGGGTTGCTTTGCTAAACCAATTTTTTTTAAATATCGTGATCTGTGTCAATTAGTTTTAAGCTCAAATTTGGCTCAATCATTAAGTTTGGCTTATGTTTGTTGTTTAAATATAATACTGATGAAAACCCATACCTACATAAATTTCACCTAAATCGTGGCGCAAAAAGGCATTAAAAGTCTGATATCTTAATCTCCAGTTTCTTTAAAATAATTCTTCCTCTGGATAAAAAAACGGTGATTGTAATAATTTTAAATTCTTCTATCAGCGCTGTGTGTGAGGAAATGTCTATCAAATGTTCTTAAATGTTCTTTTTCTATTAGGTTGTCAAGTTTGGTATTTACATACCTTTTAGATTTCTGATCCAATTTTAATTGTCATAGATTTGGGAAAATAACTATTGTTTTTTAAAGAGGTACAATTTTTTTTATATCCGACTAATTCATCATTGGTGTTTCCCATCTTTCTTCAAGGGAGCCTTCGAATGCTGGCAATAAATTACATTTATTTTTATCAACTTCTTTTATAATTAACTCGATTTATTTACTGGTAATTTTATCTGCAACGATAATTAAATGAACCTTTGATCCCTGCATAACTAAATTTAATTCATACAGCTGTCCAAAAATATCAGCAAAATATGCTAAAAAATTCTTTCTTTGACGAATTGTGGATGGCCCGACAATTCGTCAAAGAAAGAATTTTTTAATTCGAAATTAGCGGTTTCAAGAAATTCTGATTTAAGTTCGAAGGGACGATTCAAAACTTTACCTCTCGAGAGCCATCTAGCATCGGAATGTAACAAGAGTGACTTCTGTTACTACCCATCTCCTGACATAATATTGAAAACATTCGTGAACTGAATGCTCGACTTATAATAATATTGACTGCATTTTTTTTTGTTAAAGCCCGAGCTCCGTCAGTGCAGACACCAGTGCATTTCCCTCATGGAATGGAATTAAACATAAAATTATTAAGAAATTTGAATATTTCACTAGTACTTTCGAGCAGAGGTTTACAAAATAATTATTCCTCTGCAATTTTCTCTTCCCCCTCGAATCAGATAAAGACTAATAATTGATAAAAATTAATTATCTCACTTCATCTAACTGTAGCGCAAAATATTAACTTTGATTTATCTTTTTAACTACACTTCCTTTTACACAATGTGCCATTTGAAATACGTCTGCGTACGGTAATGGGTATTATCTGATTTGACCGCTATAATTTTGGGTCTAACAATTTAAAAATATCATCTGAATAAATATGATTTTAAGTTTGGTACCTTATGCGTACCACCGGTTGAGAACCCCTGCATTAGAGTGTTAAATTAAACAAAGATCTGAAATTTTCGTCTATAAAATTTAATAATTTTCGACTCGAATAATCTAATGGAGGATATAACTTTTCAGCATTGTCCTGTAAAACAATGAAAAAGGTCTTTTGAAACGGGAGAAATGACGCTTTTACTTAAATGGGACTGTCTAACGAACAAAAGTCGCTCTAAAGACGGTTTAAAATCTTGGAACCATTGTTATAAAACTTCAGTCGACCAACTATAGAAGAAGTTTACGTAAATACTGAAGAACTGTATTTTCTTGGTCGTAAAGTTGATGTGCTTTGTTTGGTGCAGGGGCCGAGAGATTTCTCGCATGCTGTACTACTGCAATCGTAAAAATCGAATAATGAAGAGTGGAGACTGCTATAATTAGTACGACTAACAAGGGTTTAAATACTTCTGTGACTTATATAAAACTCGAACAATCGTTGTTTCTTGTATTGCTCGTGTGCAGTAAAACTTTTATAGTCGCTGTACTGGAAGGAATTCATGATTATGTTAAAGTTCTACTGGTAGAATTAAATAAGCAGAAAGTATTTTTTAGAAAGTAAACTGCTTCCAGGTTATGCCGTCTGTCAAGATTTGTAAATACTGACGTTTCGCGAACGATGTTGCTCGCTTCTTCAGAGCTAACTGAATACTGAAGACCTACCAAAGAACTCTCCCTTATATCCCTAAATTTACACCTCACTGCGCACATCTGGAGCTACCGCTCCCATGTGTTTTTCCACCTGACCGCGTTAGGATCGATTTCCAGACCCTACTAATGTCAGTGCCGTCCTCACAATTGATGTAGTTAGGATGTTTGTAAATTTCGATGGCTTCTCTAATAAGCCTTCGATGATAATTACCCACCCTTGCCAACATCTTCACGTCATCGAAATTCATTGTGTGTCCCGACTCGTGGCAGTGTTGAGCAACAGCAGTATCGACATTCGATATTTCGTCCTGTCTGTCCTACATAGCATGTTCCACACTCGCATGTTATCTTCGTTCTTGAGGAACTAATGTATTAATATAAACAATTACAAGTCTTTAAAGAAACCTTTAAACCTTTCGATATAATAAATTACCACTATAATTTGCAAACTCTATTGAGCATGAACATTGCGTGCAATGGACGGTGTTTTAACTATGTTGGAACCAACTTTACTATACAGGGTGCCTCATAGCACTGCAGTGGACGGTATATTAACGATCTTTATATATATAGAAAAACTATTTTGTTTCAAAGTTGTTTAGTCCATCATTTTTTACAATCCAGTGTTATTTTCATTTATACAGGATGTATACAGGAGTCGTGAGGTAAAAGATACGTTTAGATTGTTTCCGTGCAAAGTTATTCAAATATTTCTCAATATTGGAGTTTGTATATGTTAAAAAAACATTTAAAATCACATGTGTCTTTAGTTTATATTAGATATAGTTACTTATTTTTACCAGTCTTTGTGATTTGAAATTAATGAAAATGTCTACTTTATTATTGCTTTGTATACAGGGTGATTGGTAGTTGGACATATACTTTTTAAGGGCTGATAGGGGAGGTAATTTAGCCCGTATTTAAACAACATTAGCATCAAAATACCAAACAACTGCGTGCAGAACAATATTAAGGTTAGAGGTTTGAATACTTCATTATTCTTTTTTATAATTCCAAATATCACAGAAATTAGTCAAAATACCTACATGACATCCTTAATATAAATTAGAAACAGTTTAGAAGGATTTAATGGCAGCAAACAATACACAGATTTCTTATATTTTAAGAAATATATTCTTTTGAAATTATTCAATTGGATCAAAACATATTTCTTTGCAACTAACAATATTTACTTCATTGAATACGCTAGTTTATTTGCTTGTAGAGATTAATTTATTTGGAATATTTATTTAAGTCAAATAAATATATTTGGATGCAAATAAAAATTACTTTCCTTTAAAGTAATATTTTTTAGTTTCTTTACACCAAAGATATCTCATTTTGATTTAAACGAATATATTTGTATACAAAAAGAGATTTATTTCCTACAAAGAAACATTGTTGATTTGGCTTCAAAATAGGTATATTTGTGCCAAAAAAAGCATATTTTGATTCAAATAAATGTATTTTTAGTGTAAACACCTCATCCGACTGTATTGCTAGATGGCGCTATAAACACTCTCCACGCGGTTCGGCCTTATGTTGAGTATAAATAGGCACTCAATCATCATTATTTGAAATAAATAAATGTCGTTTGTTATAATATAATAAATTTTAACTGAAAACATAAGTTGTTTAACACAAATAAACGTTCTTTGTACCAAACAAATGTTTCAAACAAATGCGTTTTTATCCGCAAATAAATATATCTTTGCCTCTATTGAAACACCAGATTTATTTGAGTCAATGCATATTTATTTGAATTAGCCAACATTTTTGTGCAATTAAAAACAGTTTAGGTGGAATTAATGGTAGGGCGTAATATAATAATTTTAAATAATTTTATGTTGTTCTTAAAAACAAAAACTTATCTAAATGTTGTTTGAGAGAAAAAATCCGAATCTACCTATTGGCTTTGTTTATTACTTGACTAAGTTGCAAGACGATATCTGAAAATATGTCGTTCATATGTATATGTAAAATAACGCCCCCAAATAACACATTTTTGAAAAGAAAAAAACGCATAGGAACTATTTATTCACTTTGCAAGATTTCAGTAAAATATCATATTATTTTACTCCTTGTGCTAAGTAATCGAACTATAAGGATTTGTTTGTAATTATTTTTGTCTAACATACTTAATACTAGGCTCATATCTATCGTTCAGGTGAATTATTATGTCAATTCTAAATCCTTTTCTTGTTTAATGAAATTTAAACTGAAGTTTGCTCTACTGTATATATTTGAAACCGTATGGTTCTTGGACTTTATATTTTGGCAATTTGGCATTATAACATTAATAAGGTCATTGATGTTTAGAATAATCAAATCTGCAGAGTAAATCAGGTTACATGCCTAGTAAAAAGTAACTGCCTCGTAAATTGCTTTTCCGGTGCTTATAATGCTTGGCCTTACTCTATCAAACTTTTCAATTTATATACGACTTTGACGGTATGCTTTCCTCCGTTGTTGCAGTTCCAGGGGACAGCACGTACTTCACGTAGGAAAGCAACGAGACAAATCGAAAAATGTCCCACGATTTCTTGGAGAAACTCCGCAAGAAGTAGGGTAAGTACTCAGATAAATCTTTCCGAAAGAAGTTTAGCTCTGCCGTCAGATGTCATGATATCGGAAAAAGGTCCTATTCAATAACAATATTGAAGTTTTCAAATTTAGGCCAATACTTTTAAAGCATCTGACGGCAAAAATAAAGTCCTTAAGGCTCCCGTCTCCGACCCCCAAAACGCGAAAATAACCCACGTCATAATTATTGCGCCAATCGTGAAATGCTCGCTACCATTCGATTCCGAAGGTCCTTATGCAACTGTCATCGGAAAGGAATTTCAATATTTATGAAAAATATTTATGCAAATTTTGGTGTGGGCTACAAAATATAGAAATGCTTTCCGATGGCAGTTGCGTCTGATTATTGTCTGCTGTAATACATTATAAAATATAATTAAATGTTAACTATAAGAGCACAAGTCATTTTCTTCTGAAATTCTCTAGACTTGCACTCTGGAGTATTGCAGTGCGTGTTTGTAGTGAGTTGGCATCCATGTTTACAATAGCGGCGATTGTGAAAGTACTATATCGTCGACTAGAAAACTCAAACACAGTACTGTTTGAATATTCGTACAAATAGAAAGCAATACAATTATTTCTCTACCTTATACCATACGTCAAATGTAATAAATACGAAATAAAAACAGACATGTTTACAGTAGCGCCATCTACATCTAGTGGTAGTCTTTAAACAGGTGTTGGTTGCATACGTTTCTATTAAGGGTGATGTGTTTTTTTTTTGTTGCCGTGACGTACGCCGCTGGTGTGTATATGGTGTACGCTCATTACAGCAGGGTCATTTTTTCTGATTACTCGCTTTCCAGCTCGTTAAAACTAGACGGGGTAACACTATATTTAGCGCGAGCGGGGTGAACACCCCTTACAGCACAGCTCAACCTACCCCTCCCCCCCTCGCCGCCGCCTGGTGCGTTGCCAACCTAACGAAACGAAAATCATATTGCGGTCGGCGATAATTTTACATTAGCGACTGCCGGGCTGTTTTCGGGTTTTACGAATATTAAATTTCCACGTCGCACCGATAAATTTTAATATGTGCTTTCCATGTAACTCATATTATCTGACTTTAGAATTTTAATCATACAAATTTTATGGCGATTACGTTAGAAAAACATGCATGTCAGGATGACGCCACATTAAAATTCTCGTTTTGTCAGTTATATTTCTAAATTAATTATTTATTAGATAATTGACGATGCATTACAAACGATATCAACTTAGCCCAGTCAAATGGCAAATTTCGTAAAATTTGCAACTCAGCAGGATTTTTGTATACACCTGTGGTAATGCATTACTAATAATAACGTGTAAAAGTCCCCATTGATATCGTGCCTGCGTTACGAGTTATTCACGGTCAAAGATGGCCAAATTAAGATTTTTAACATTATTTTGTCTTCTATTGGGCATACGTCAATGAGCGCCATCAGCAAATCTCCAAATGTTTTAATTATCTACAAAGATGTCTGTACATGGTTTCAGTACGAGCTGGCATTTTCAAGGTAAGGGTTTACAAAAGCGTCAATATCGCTTGAGAAACAAAATATTTATGTGCTGCGTAAACCTTTCTGTTTCCCAAGTTATTGTAAAAATGACTGAGCATCATATTTTATAACAAGAAAAATAATAGCATGCAGTTAAAGCTGACCATTTCTAAGATGTGTCCTTCAGAAGGTTAAGAAGTGTTTTATGTAATAGTCACCTTGTTTTTTACGGAAATGTAACACAAGTTCTGTAACTATGTATTCAAATCTAGACTAGTAAAGGACACTAGTTTTGGAAAAATCCCGTAAAAAGCAAGGATTTATATAAAACTTTTTTTCTTCTGAAGAATATATCGTCGGGTTAAAAGTAGAAGTCACTAAGTGACATCTTACTACTCTTCAGAAAAACTAGGTTTTAGAAAGAAATGGAATTAAAAAAAAATAAACATTCTAGTTCAAATATACTTGTAGATTCTATTTAATTTAATATTTAATGTGTAATTATTCTATTTCACATCACGGAGAAACTTTGATTTTTATACTTAGTGAGTTTTACCTTTATACATTCTTGCACATCCTTTTCATTAAAAGAATATCATTTTTTATATATTGTTTTATTATAAAACTATTATGTTAATGCGTGGATTATTATTATTATTAATATTACAAAAGCAATATAATAGATCAAATAAAATTAATTTACGGAAATGAATTTAAGAAATTTTAAGTTTCTTCATGATCTCTGTCATACACTGCTAGTTCTGGAATTACATAGTTTGGCTACATTTTCTGTCTGGCAATTTCAATACTAGACTTGCTGACTCTTTTTTTATTTGGTAACCTTTTGTCTTCTCCCTGTGCCTTTTACACTCTTTTACAGTTCATTTTTTGTCGAAACTGTGATTGTATTTTTATTCCAAAGACCTAATACATTTTAAAGCCGTAATAAAAATCCTAAATTTGCCTGCCTGACAGGTTTCAGTGCCTTCATTTTGAAAAACTTGCCATATTTGTTGTTTTTTGTTTCGAATAATTCTGACCATTACTGCATTACAAAGTAAAAGCACCTTTATAAAAATTTGTAAAATTTTCCTTGATATTTCTTACCATTTCATTAATTGTTCACGAGTTATAGCAGAGAAAGACGATGCGGGTTTCAGCTATATTTCAGCCTTAAAATTTAAATTGATCATGATTGTTAAATAAATAAAAAAAAAAAAAACGTTTTTAAAATTAAATAAGTTTTACACAATGGAAAAGAATTATTCAGACATGCCGTATAGCTATTATATTATTATAATCTTTTGTTCGTTAATTTCAAATATTTCAAATCATTTTTGTCTGATTTTTGTAAAGACTCTTAATTTGACTTGAACTTAACAGCTGTATATACATATATATATTTTTATAAAACGGATTTATATATTTTTTTTATTTATATTTTTTATTTATATATTTTTAGCAGTATTTTTCTTCCAAGAAGTTGCTTCTAAAAAGAACTGGCTTCCATATTATATTTACACCCCCAGGGGTGCAGATTTTGAACTTTTATTACGGTCCTACAGTTGCCATAATTTCCAAAACCAAACTTTTTTACTTTTTGCAAGCTCAAGCTGTCTGTTAGCTAAATTAAAAATCAATTAACGATGTACAAGATGCACTGTCACTTTGTGCGTTTTTTACATTAAATACACATATGTTACACCGTACTTGTTTTTCTTCAGAAAATTATTGGAATATAGACGCATTTGAACACTTTCTGATATTATCCCCCTATAAGACACGTATTTATAAACATACGAGTACAATTATCTTAGTTTTCAACAAAATGTTACTTAGTGAGGTTTCCTTATAACCCGATGGTATATCGAAAACGTCCAATTTTTGACTACGTATTTATTGGATTTTTTATCATAAAAAATGACGCTCCTTTAAAATACCCTTATCAATTTTCTGGACTCGGTAGGTGACACCCTGTATACAAAATGTGCCGTGTTTCTCTTACCTGTAGGTGATGCCATTCGGCTGTATTCGGTAAGAACGGTTACTTGTGCGAAAAAAGGCATATGACATTTATTGTAGATTTTATAACTTTTTATAACTTGCATGATTTGATTTCCAAGCTTAAATTATTAAACAAAATATATTCTTTTTACATACACTATTATAATAACATTTACACGTATTTACATTCTTGTACATAGAAATCATGTTCAAGACAACAACGAACACATTACAAATATTATACAGGGAATTACAATCCGCGCCTCTGAAACGTACAGCCGTAACGCCAATAAATCGTGGCAATAAATCGTAGCAAGTACTCAACGCGCTCAACTCATATCCATTTAATACAAACGATATCAAATCATAATAACCTAACAAACGTCTCGATCTAGTCGCCCGTGTCTCCCTCCAGCCGCCCGAGACGTAGCAAGTTACAATAATCGCGGTAGGCTATGGTAACCTAGCTGCCTGCTAGCGTTGTTGATTTTTAGCGCTGTTCAATTGTCTCTTTGTCGCCATCTTGCCGATTACTGTGCGTGCGGTAAAAATGTCCAGTCGGTCGCGATGTTAGTCGTATCATCGCGCAAAAAACGGTAAATTATGTTGTGAAATGTGTGCCAAAATAGATAATAGACGTGTGACAATGTTTTGTGGTGCGTTTCAAGTGACTTAAGCGGTTTTACTGAGAATTTCGGACATGCGATGTGTGCAGGTTAGTTTCTTTGGTTCATTACGATTTAATCGATGTGATTGCGTTACCACTATAAACGTAACCACTATAAGCGAATAATAACATAAGTTCATTTTGATCTGGGTCTCATTTTCAACACGCTAGCTTTGCAATATGCATATATACGTAGGGCTACGCCTCGATAATAACTTATTTAAATGCAGCAGACCCCCCCCCCCACAGAAGGGAAACGTAATATACAATTTTATACCTACATACGATGGCTGCCGCGTATGCAAATTCCCAATCTAGAAATCTAGAGCTTCTAGGATCTGTTAAATATAAGGCGGTGTCCGCTTTATAACACGAGTACCCCGTCATCACGTCCGTAATAATACAATGCGTGCTGCAATGGGACCGACCGACTATACGATGCTACTACACGCTACTATAGTAGCGTAGGTATTCTAATAGTAAGATAATCTGCATAACAATCAACTCGTACTGACGGACGTCCTATATATATATGGGGTATAGGTAAGTTAATTATAATGAAATCGATCAATTTGCGCAACGGACCATGAAGGAATTAAGTTATTGTGTCTGGGTCGGTCGAACCGATGGGACGGCCACGGCCTGTTTCGACGTAATGAAGCCATTATGTCGGGCGGTATACGTGGGACCTTTTAGCATTCGGCTGGAATTGACGTATTTACGTTTTAACGACTTGATTCTGTTTAAATTGAGTTTCTCGGATATTGAAATTGCGCATTAGTGTTCGTACGATGAATACGAAATTGTCTTTTTTATAGCTGTGCGATCGACATTGAGTAAATCGGTGGTTGGAAGGTGAAGTTTCTTATTGATTTTGATGGATCACTTGATTGTCTCGAGCCGGGTATTATAAACGACCTATGTATATAAATCTTTTTTGTTGCCAAATCGACAGTTGTAACGTTAGATCTCTAATCTGTTTGATGTCATCTTAATGACCATCCAGCACCATGGGCCATTTTTAACCAAAGGGTTTGGTTAAAAATGGCCCATGGTGCAGGACATTTTCGGTTTTCGCTAAAATAAATGCAACGTAAATAACACCTCATGTCAAATACTGTAGCAATTACACTATAAACAACAGCCACATTTTTTCTTATGAAGATGCTAAAAATTGTTAGCGAAATATTAGAATTAAAATAAAGGCTTACTAAACAGCAGCTCCTTTATTTGCAACACGACCTTCACCCTATTAAAACAATCTCCTATATATATATATATATATATATATATATATATAATAATAATAATAAATCTTTATTTGCCGATTGATCTTGGAAGACATGGACAATTGTCAAAAATACATGTTACATACATGGTATATAAATACATATATACACATATATACAGATACACATCATCTCGAAAAAAACATACATCAATATATACATCAAGGCATTACACACAAAAAAAAGAAATGAAAAACAATAATCAACACCTACGGTGAAGATATGTCGCAGATAAAAATTCTTCTACAGAGTAAAAAGAATGGGCAATTAGATAATTTTTAACTTCTCTCTTAAACCCGATTTTTGATGCAGTCGATATGCTGAGTGGCAGGGCATTAAATGACTTAATCACCATATATCTTGGTCCTCCCTCAAACGCCGTCGACGAGTGGCGAGGAATCGCAAGCCGAGAAGTCCCCCGAGTCTGCACAGATGTCGATATATCACCGTTTGTCGCGAATTTACTCATATTGCTTATATAATAGCACAACAGGCGATATATGTATAAGCAAGGGAGGGTTAAGATTCTTTGTTTCCTGAAATGATCTCTACATGACTCCAAGTAACCCAAATGCAGCATGCATCTCAAAAATCTCTTCTGGAGACGAAACAGAGTAGCGACCTCCGGTGATGAACCCCACATAATAATTCCGTAGAACAACACGGACTCCACACTGGAAAAATAATAGGTTCTTGTGGCTTCTAGCGGTACAATATCTCTCAGTTTAAACATTGAGTAGTAAGCACGATTTAATTTCTTAGTTGTGAAGCTGATATGGGTGTCACACCTTAAATTACTCTGAACGTAAACTCCCAAAAACTTGGTAGACAAACACAATGGCACAGTTACTCCTGATTTTCTAACCAGTATAGATCTATCAGGACCATCCAATGAAAACTGAAGTATGGATGTTTTGGAATGGTTCAATAACATACCGTTAACCTCGCACCAACGAGTCATCAAGTCTATAACCTCAGTCGCAAGGAGAGAAAGCCCCTCTAAGCAACTATGAGAGATTATTACACTTGTGTCGTCTGCGAATTGAAACACGTCTCCAATGTTCATGAACTGTTGTAAATCATTAACATAAATAAGAAATAACAGGGGTCCCAAAATAGATCCCTGCGGAACTCCCACCCTTAACACTGCAGATTCAGTACACACAGACCCACCCACACTAACTGTCTGTTGTCTGTTTGCCAGGTAAGACTGCAATAGACTCAATGCAACTCCCCTGATTCCCAGTAAACGCATCTTGGAGATTAGCCGCTCATGGGACACAGTATCAAACGCCCCAGACAGATCAAAAAATATGCCTGCCACACACTGTCTTCTGTCTATATAATTTAAAATTTTAGAATTTGCCTGGAACAAAGCCGCCTCGCAGGACAAACCTGGGAGAAACCCGAATTGACTTGGCGATATAACACAATGACGCGCAAAAAACTCGTACAAACGGTTATACAGTGTTCTCTCAAATAACTTAGAAAATGCGGACAGAATTGACACTGGCCTGTAATTATCTACACTATCTTTTGGTCCCTTTTTGTGTACTGGAAGTATTATGGCTGGCTTCAGCCCATTAGGAAAAACGCCCTGCGACAGCATACAATTTACAAGATGCGTCAATACGTGACTTGTGTATTCACCTGATAGCTTCACAATATATGGAGGAACACCGTCAGCACCACACGAAAACTTTGGCTGCATCGATGACAACACAGCCCGAACTTCTTCAACCGTTGCCGGATAAAGGAAAATTGACGCAACCAAACCTGCAGACTCAGGCATGATGGACGCGCAACACCCTACCCCAGGCATACCCTTCCCAAAGAATTTGTTATGAAATCTATCAGCGATCATCCGATGATCATCCACACTCGACCCATCAGCATCAGTGAGTCGAACGGAACCATCACCGGAGACCGCTGACGTTTCGCCTTTGATGATGTTCCACACCGTCTTTGACTTATTGCCCGATTGAACCACTCTAATCGTATTATACCGTTGTTTAGCCTCTCTTATAGCCTGTTTTAATTGCCCTTTTTTTCTACGATATTCATTCTATCCACCAATTGGGATATATATATATTGGGATATATATATATATATATATATATATATATATATATATATATATATATATATATATATTTTAATAAGAAACAACATTAGTTTGAACACATTATTTCTAAATCATACGGTGTCAGTTTCGGATAGTCAAACTTTCGGACAGTCAACTACCCAAATAATAATTTTTCTACATAATCCATGATATCAGGTTGGTTTATTTTATAAACCATATCATTGAGTAAGAATTTTTTCCAACGGAAGATGTTTTATTATGAAATATCTATCCAATGATACCACACGCGACTTAGGTTTTAATATGAATTTCTGAAACTGAATACTGTTATGATTGCTTCCGGTACATTCTGAAACTGAACATTTTTATAATTCAAGTCTTCAGGATGGCTTATTTTATGTTAGCTTATACCCCAATCTCTGCGACGTCATTCAACCAGGAAATAGGCCTAGGATAAAACTTGTTACATTTACAAATATAATAATATTTTACCATGCCATTGGGGTACTTAGATTTTTAAAACATTTTACATATTTGCAGTTATTATATTATCATCTGCACATGATTACCTACAGAAATGTAACACAATATTTCTCAATCTCCACACTGTCAAGAGCAACCCTATTCTTACATAGATTTTTTTTTACTATTTTTCGTTTATTTACAAGTGCAGTATTAAGATACTCACTAGGTTTCAGAACATTAAAACTTATATCTAAATCACTCAAAACCCTCCCCATAAGTGCTACATTTTTTGTCTATTTTTCATTTATTTTACATTTATTTGCAAATATAATATTATCATACTGACAAAATTTCAGAATCTTCACGCCAAAAACTAAGTTTATCTACGATTCACATATAATAAGTTCTTGCATACGAATCTATGGCTATATAATCCCCATCATTTTTACACGCCAATGATTATAATGACACTAACGTTATATAATAATGACAGTTCGTTCAAATAATGACTTCATTATTTGAACAAACTGTCATCATCATACAGCGCTAGGGTCAAAGTCTGTCAACCTACGTAGATGACAGTTATGTGACAGTTCGCCTCTCCATCATTGACAAATACCTTTAGAATATTTGATATAAACTGTAGTTTCCGAGTCGTAGATAAAACGTCGTATTCGACTCGCACACAACGGATATAAATCGCGAGCATGAAGTTTATACGCGAGCCGTAGGCGAGCGTATAAACATGCGAGCGACATGTGCTCGTCAAATAATATACTATTTAAGCAGGGTTGTTATGTTTTAAAACATTAATTTTAAAACATTGTTTGAAACATGTTTTAAAACAAATATTTTCTTTTAAATCATTTTTGCAACATGTTTGCAATAGTTTGTTTTAAATGTATAAAAAACTTTTTTAAAACATTGTTTTAATGTTTAAAATACTTTGTTTTAACACATACCTGTTTTGTTTTAAACTATCTTATTTTCAACTTGTTTAAAACAGTTTGTTTTAAATGTTTAAAACTTGTGTTTCTAAACTACCGAAATTTGGACAACATATTTAATTATTTAATCAGAGTTGTATGCTGGTCTCTCTCTTGAGGTTAATATCACTTCCGTTTTTTCCGGAAATGACGTCATCATTGAAATTTTAAAAGACACCGTATATTCTTTGTAGGATATATTCTATCAGGATGACATTCTGAATATAAAAATATATCGATCGTCAATTTTTATCACAAACGCTACGCCACAATAACTTTGTTGTGTATTAAGTGGCCTGTCCAACAGCTGATCGACAGAGGCTTGGCTGTTTTTGATAAGTTTAGAAAAATCAGTCGAGAATTGGTCTTTGCGTGGGGATGTCGACGTTTTCGCTAAAGCTACTTTGGAACAAGATAGACTTTGCCGACGTGCGGTCAACATTATATGATCTAACGTCTTTAACGCTGTTTCAATTTATTTTTGCACACGTAAGCAGGCTGTCTAGTTATTTTACAACGGTTACCAACATAACATGGTAGATCTAAAAATTACTGTGATAAATTGTTGACATAACCGTGACATAACCTATGTGGAGTATGTGAGATATTTATCATATATTTATATGATAAATAACTTCAACATTTGTCTACGGTTTATGAAGTGATATATGCAAAAACACACGTACTATGAATACACGCACACGTACTGAATATGTGGAATATTTGAAAGTGTATTGAGATTATGCGCCCATATACATTTATACCTCCTAAAAAACAAACCCCGTACCAATAACTTTGGTCACAGATTATTTACTCTTGGTACGATAGATTATGCACTCATTTCTCAGCCGATAATACACTTATGCCTATGTACTGAAAAACAAATACATATCGACCCATGCAACGTAGACTATCGTAACTAACAAACTAAATGTAGTTATTATAGTCTTTGTTGCACGGGTCGATATTACATACGTATGTACATCCACAGCACAGGGATCTGATGACGTATAAGAAAAACAAAACAGTTAATAAGTTATTCTTTATTTACCAATTTGTAATTCATATATGATTTATAAAAGACAAATAGACAACATAAGCTTTATTAATATTATATTATAATATCAAAATCACAAAAATGTTGATCCTCGCTATCATGAGACCACACGCATACGGGTCGTAATGCTTGTTCGGTTCTTCGGGGCTAATTGCAATACTATCTGCGGTTTGTTGTGTTAAACGTAATCCTCCATACACTTTGCACTTGAGAAGAAAAACATCTGGAGTCAGTGGTTGACAAGTCGACTATGTCCCATTATACATTTCTCATATAGTAATGTTATAGACGTCTTCCAGTAATATTACCAAAAAATTTGATAAAAAATCGGTAATCTTCAGCATACCTCAATAATTTTATTGTCAGTTCATGGAAATTATGAAAATTAGTAATCACATCTCTTGTCTAGAAATCCTCTTCGATCAACATTATAGTACGTAAGGATTTTGATTCCTCGTAATGTGATTTGAATCCAATTACAAAACCCGTAATGATCTTCTGCATCATACCATACTTGGAGCTTGAATTCTCTGGTAGTAGAATGGATAAAACAGCACTGTTTATATTTATATTCTGCTAACTAACCTATCAATTGAAAAGGAAATTTTAAAAAACAATAGTATACTTCTTTAGGCACAAACCTGATTGATGTCTGATATAATAGTAGAATTTTTATGTAATCTCCTAATTTCGATTAGAATACTTCTTTGTGCAGTGTCCCCAAGTTTTCTACATTTTCAGATTATATCGGATTTGTAGGTTAGTTAACTCTCGAAATCTGTCCCAGTAAATATAAATGTGAATTTTAGCGATATATATGGTATATGTGGTATATGGTAGATAGAGATAGACCCATTACTATTATCTTCGTCTAATGACGACTAGTTCTCGAGAACATTGTAGACACACTGTTCATACTCGAACATGGATGGAAAAATTGGGAAAATACGACGCCGATTCGTCAAAGGTGTGGCTTTATTTCTTTTCATTTATTGAATTTTTTTCAAATTGTATATTGACATAAAGTGGAACTACAGCGGCGCGTCGCAAAAATACATAATTGAATTGTTATTCCTGAAATCAGGATATCACCCGTCCTCCAATTATACGTCTATCTTTGAGCAGCAATTGTTTAAAATTGGGCATGGGTATAATAAATATGGAGATTTGGCGCACTAGAATAGTTAATTCAGATTGTTGTAATCTTATAAGATGCTATCATTATTCAATAATTAACCCACAGGAGCATTGAACTGTTTGAATAATTGGACCAATAGGGGACCACCAGAGCTGAGCAGAACAGACCTGAAGTTGAACCAGCCTCTTAACCTTGGTGGCTATGAATTGGTGAAAATAGTCGAAAATTGTCAAATAAACACTAAATCTAAATCTAAAAAACTAAATCGATTTTGGCCGACATTGCATTACTCGCGCCCTCTAGCGTGACAACAAAAAGTCATTCACACAACAGATTTAACTCCACTGCGAACTGACGTATGGAAAAACGCCGATGAAAATGTTTACAAATGAACAATTGCGTGATTTAAAACATGTTTAAAACAATTTTTATACTTTATTTAAAACATGTTTTTTTTTTTCATGTTTAAAACATGTTTGTTTGCAAAGTGTTTAAAAACATTGTTTCGTGTTTAAAAACATCATTTTATAAAAAAAAAACATTTTTGTTTTGATAAAAATAAAAAAAAAACGTTTTTTTATAACTTTCTTCTTGTCTAACAACTATTTCAATTAAGTTCATTTACCTTATGTGTAAATGGAAAGTAAAAACAGAAACGTAATAAAACAAATGTTAATGAAATCGGAACAAGTTGAGAGCATTGTATGCTATCATCTACAGGTATTTTTGTGGTGTAGTAATAAACTGTAGTAGGTCGAGGACGACGCGACGGATCTCCCTCCCGATCATTCAATTTCCCAAGTTAAGTTTGCGCGCGCCCTGAAAACCTGAAACCCGGGATTCAATTTGCGATGTCCCGCCGGGCTGAAACCGCGTCGTCGGTCGTCGCCGCTCCGCCGAGCCCAAAGAACCGAAACAACTTCATTCCGGTACGAACGCACGTTACCGGCGCGCCGCAAAAAGGAGACCTCCAATTTCACCTCATTTGCATATTTTATAATGCGGCCTCGGGCCTTGCTAACTAAATCTAGCAAGAAAGGTAACGCTGTATATACCCTGTATACCCCGCCTACGCAAAACCTATTCCAAACGGGGTCAAAGTAATAAAGAGAAAAGAAATATCAACAAAAATTGTAAAATTGTGCGTTTTGGTTCCGCACCGTGCGACGTAAAAATTCGGATGCCTACTTAGGGGTTGTAAAAAAATGTTCAGTGCCGCTTTAGTCTGGGGGAAATTGAACGACTGGATTCATGTTTTTCGGGGAGTTCGCTTGATGGCCGCCGTTTTATTAAAAGATAAACGGCGAACTTTATATGGGTAATTGAACTTTTGAGTGAAGGAAATTTCGGTACGATGGCGCTGCTTGTACATACAGCAAGGCAAGCCTAGCTATTGGCAAAAAAAGTATTTTATGTGCGGTTTAGGGGGAAAAGTTATTCCCTAATAAACGGGGAATGTTTGGAGAGGAATGCTAAAGGCTATCAAATATGCTAAATTGATTTTTTACGTAATTTGATATTCTTCCTTAAAAAATAATATATAGTTGTAAAATTTTATACCACTTGGTATTTTTAAATGTTACTGAACACTTTTTAATTAACTACAGTCGGAGGAACAATTGAATCGGCGAGTTCGAAAACAGTACAAGTCCAAAATTAGCCATTTTGAACTGAAATAGCCAAAATGTTCATTCACTATGGTTTATTACTTTATTCTATCGAACTGACCTAAAGAGGAAATAAGCAAGTCCAGAACAGTACTGCTTTTTTGCTCCCTCATGCAACGCGTTTCTACTGAATTTCTAAGTGGTGAAAATTTAGAATTTGCTACCACATGACTTCCGGACCGACTACCACCGGAAATTTAATACTATCATAATATCATACTCCATCATATCGCCATATACAAGGTTAGTCAAAGTTACCGGTACAGCTAAATGAATAATTCTTCAACGGCAAATAAATTCAAAAAAAATTTCAATTAAAAGTCATTTTGCTTTAAACAATCTATCGTTTAAATACTTTTTTATATACAGGTGTTTTTTATTCTGGAAATTTAATAACGCTTCCTTTTTCAAATAGGACACCTGTTTGTATTTAAATTTTTTAATTCTAAGACTAGTTCTAAGGATCTTTTGTAGGAATAATTTTTCTATAAAATGCAATAAAATAATAGACAAATAGACAATAATAGACTGCACAAAAATTTAAAAAAAAAATCAAACAATAAATTTACTACTTTTTATTTCATAAACTATCGTTTATTCAGGGAATTTGGTAACGTTTCTTTTTTTCTGATAGCACATCCTGAACATTTTTACATATTTTAATTCCAGTATTATTCTTAGAATTTTTTGTAGAAATCATTTTTTTAATACGATCATTTTTTATTTATAAGCAAACAAAACTCCTGAACTGCAAAAATTAAGAATATTTTCCCACATACGTGGGTACATATGTTATATACTCAACAGATAATAGTATATTATTTGACGAGCACATAACTAAGAATATAAATCACGAGCATGAAGTTTATACGCGAGCCGTAGGCGAGCGTATAAACATGCGAGTGATTTATATCAGTTGTGTGCGAGTCAAATACGACGTTTTATCTACGACTCATAAATTCCATTTTATATCAAATCTTTTAATTGTATTTGTCAATGGTGGCGAGACGAAATGTCACATACTGTCATCCACGTAGGTTTAGACTGACTATGACAGTACATTCGTATAATGATGACAGTTCCTTCAAATAATGAAGTCATTATTTGAACGAACTGTCATTATTATACAACGCTAGTGTAATCATTGGCGCATATCATGATGGGGATTATATAGTCATAGATCCGTATGCAATGAACTTATTATATGTGAGTCGTAGATAAACATACATATACAATTTCTTTTAATTTGGCTACTTGAATATTTTATTTAATTCTACTTCATAGTTTAGTTATTTTTTCTTAATTTTTTTAATTTTATCCGGTAGTTTATTATCCGATTAATTGCTCATAACTCAAAGATGATGAATTTTATAAAAGAAATATTCCTACAAAAAACTCTTAGAAATAATCTTGTAAAATATACAGGGCGTTCTATTAGAAAGAGAAAAGTTTGCCAAGTTTTTATAATAAAATGAACACCGTGTATATTAAAAATATACTTTTTTTTTGAAATTGTGTGCGGTTGAAGAATTATTTTGGTATTCCGGTAATTTGGACTAATTTTAATTAATTGCTTGTACATAACTAAAAACTGATTATAAATAAAAGTTTATAAAAAAATTATTTCAACAAATAATAATTTAAGAATTAACCGTAGAACTAAAAAAATATATGGGGTATATAGGTATGGATGTTCATTTGAAAAACAAAAGTTTACTAAATATCCAGAATAAAATGAACACCTGTATATTCAAAATAGATATAGCTTATAGATATAGTTTAAAACTTTTAAAATTTTTGTTAGAAGTTATCTTTGAAATTCTTTACTGTTGAAGAATTACTAAGGTGTTCCGGTAATTTTGACTAAGCTTGTATAATTCGCTATTTGGCATTTATTTAAAAAGTCTGACATGAGGTTTTTAATGATCAATCTTCAAATATTACGGGAACTAAGTTTCATGCAAATCCAAGATGTTTTACATTTCGGTCGCCATATTGATTCTGCCATTTTAAATTTTAACAATTGGACAGTCGATTTGGAGTCTAGGATTTTCAAATATCACGGCAAATAGGTTTCATAAGCACTCAGCATCTTTCTAAATTGTCTGGTCCCCATATTAAATCCGCTATTTTGAATTAAAAAAAATATGATAACGGATTTGGAATCAAAACCCCAAACACCCTATAATACATCATAATAAAAATATTATTTAAATGCTTTAAATAAACAAATATTGTTAAAAATGTACGAGTTCAAAAACAGTACATGCCCATGATGATTGTTTTAATCATAGCTCTGCTTTTAACGCAAATATAGATAAAATATGTAATACATTTAATTCTCTGTGAACTACTTTATATTTTGTCTGTTGGCACAAAATAGCGATCTGCTATGTACTTTTCGAAATATTGCACCGACAAAATTATTTATTAATTTTCTCATAAATCACTTTTTGGACTTGTAGTGTTTTCGAACCGACCGATTCAATTATTATCTAACTAATTATTGTCGACCAATAAATTGGTCCATCTTTAATTCATATCGTCTTTAATTCATCACATATTATAATATTTTGCAAATAATACTCGTTCTACATACCAAGATATTATTTTCTCTTCGAAAATTAAACGTATTACAAGAAATCTCGTATTATCCCGAAAACAATTTCTTGTAACTAGTAAAATATACAATTATCATAGTCATAGGTTTCTGCCAAATGCTGGTGCGTTATATATACGTCTGTCACAAAGAACTCCCTAAAGACCAACAGTTAAACCAGTCGGCAGTTCAGCACCCCTGTCCTTGTCCACGTCAAAAAGTAAATTCTATCCCGGCGAGCAAATTACTTTATCCAAGGTCCGTCCGGTCCGGTCGTCGGGCCCGTCGGCGTCCGGATTGTGCGGATTAATTAAAAAAGGCCCCGAGGGGGGCGCTGGCGCGCGCGAACCGCTCAGCTGCGACAAAACGATAAAGAGATTTATACTTTTTATTTGTCGACTGTCTGACCTGACAGCGGACTCCAACAGGACCGCCCGTCGCCATTCTGCACGGTTTGATTTTATTTTACCTAATTTCCCTATAATCGAGTCATAAAATGATTATTCAAAATGTTTTTTATTTATTAATTAACACCTCATAGGTACTTGTGTATAACACCTAGTCTGATGACTATCTAACTATATTAATCTAACCTAAATTGCCACGTTTAAAAAGTGTTCGATATTAAGTGTTCCCCATTGGTGTAACTTAAATTTAGTTTCTATGCTGACGCTTTAAACTTCACACACTGCACGTTGCTGCTCTGCTTTGTTCACCTATCACTCACATAACACTGTGCTCTGCTTTTTTAACATCACTTCACCAACTCAAAAGGTTTAGTTCTTTTGAGTCTTCGCACACTGTCACAATTGTCAAGAAGCTGGATTGCCTCAACATTCTGAAGAAGTCTGTTCCCTGCAAATGATTCCCTGCAAACTTTCCAATTTCGTTGGTTACTAATTCCATCACAAGATTCCTCTGGAGATTTCTGTTTCTTATATACCAAGGTGCACCCCCGATGTTTCTTAGCACCTTATTTTGGAAGCGTTGAATGATGGCGATATTGCTTGGCTTAGTGCAGTCCCACAGTTGAATACCATAGGTCCACACAGGTTGAAGTATCTGCTTGTAGAGTAGGAGTTTATTATATGTCGATAAAGCCGACTTCCTACCAATAAGCCAGTAGATGTTCTTGTATCTTATGCCCAATTCTTCTCGTTTCTTTTTAACGTGTGCTTTCCAGCGAAGCTTGGTGTCCAGCGTCATACCGAGGTATTTTGCGGTGTTCGAATAGGGTACGGTGGTGATATTTATTTTCACTGGAACGTGTTGTATTCGCTTATTGGTAAAATTTATGTGAACGGATTTGGTTCCGTTCAATGCAATTAGCTATTGCATCCAATCACTAATATTGTTGACAGCATTCTGCAGTTGCTCCTTCAACATTTGTATCTACTATCTACACCATCTGGTTGCGGAAGATCATGTGTGTAAAGAAGGTAAAGAATCGGGCCAAGTACACTACCTTGCGGTATTCCAGCTTTAATACTTTTGAGAGTTGAGTACTCATTATCTTGCTTTATACGGAAGTATCTGTTAGAAAGGTATGATTTTAATATTTGGCTATACTCGAAGGGCAGTATCCGCTCCAGCTTATAGAGTAGGCCTTTGCGCCAAACTTTGTCGAAGGCTTTTACCACATCCAGGAATATAGAGGAGAGCATACCTTTTTTTCTTCTAAAGTTCGTTCTATTATCATTGTTATTCTGTGCACCTGATCAATTGTCGAATGTTTGTTTCTGAATCCAAACTGATGAGCGATTCAAAATGTGGCCGTTATTATTTCATTAAAAACGCTTATAATTCACATGAAAACCGAAGCGTGTATTCAATTTATTGAGCATGTGCGTCAGTCTATCTATTCAGTGTATCCACTAATAAAGCCATTATTTCTCCATAATAACGACAGGACCTTTCACCCTTCCCGGAATTGACATATTTATGCGTCGCCGTCCACTTCACTCGAACCCCCTCTTAATTCCATTTAAATTGAACGCTATAGCGATTTTTAGATCAGATAAAGTGCTCAGTCATTAGAGAATTGGCCATAATTTATATTTGATTGTCGTAAATTATTCCGGGTAGCTGCGAACGCACAACCAACCGGATATGTGTGACAATTCAATTTAGATATGACTCAACTTTAATAGCCTTAGGGGAGGTTCTCGTATAATGGGTCGGAAAAATAATTTTTTGTTTTATATTTTGAAATTTTGAAGTGTATAAAATAAGGCCCTGACAGTTTCTTGATTCTCGCAAGTTTTATGGTTAATCTTTTTTTTTCTTATGGCACAATTTCTTGTTGTATACTACAGTACATGGGCGTATCCTGGGGGGGGCAAGGGGGGCTGCTGCCCCCCTTTCGTATTTTGGTATTATGTTTATTTTATTTGGAAAGCAACGATCCCCTCCAAATCGTTTCAAATTCAAAAATAGTGGACACGTATTTTTTTTTTCAATATTTTGATTTTAATGGTGCCTTTCGAGGCCTCAAATTTACATGGGAAGAAGACATTTTTTGGTACTTTTCGAATAGCTGTTCTGGGTTTGGGCAAACTTATGTTAAAGTTATAGGATTTGTAGAGGACTTTCCAGGGAAGAATTTGACCTATTATATATAATTATACTATATGTATAATTATACATATAGATTTGACGCCCTTAATCCACCCCACAGTGCCCTGAAAACTACTCGAATGAAAAAATGTACATGTTTCAGAAAATTTACCGTTGTAATCATTTCATTATCTTTTTTTTTCATAGAAATTATGACTTTAATTCTTGTGGAATGTTGATAAATATTGTTAGTTAATTTCCATTTATTTAAACAAATTCTATTTCTTTAAATAATTATTCATTAAAAATGTTCTTCCTATTGTTTAAACAATCAATTATAATTATTCATTTTCAACTTTTTTTCTAATTATGGTAGAAAAGTCAGTTTATTTGTGAATTTAACTTAGAAATTACATGTTCGACTATATAGTCTGTATTATCTAATAAACCCACATTTGTTTGAACAAATGCCATTTCTTTTTTGCAATTCGCCCAAAATTATTTTTTTTAAATCGGTCTGGCCAATTCTGAAGCGACATCATTTATATTTTGCGATGATTTCCAGTTTTTGAATAATAAAATAATATTCCTTTTTGAATATTTCATCAAATTAGAGTACAGGGAACAGTTTCCAGACAGCAACAAATAAACATGATCTTGCGACACACAGTGCTAGGAAATCAGAATAAAAAATGGAGAAATAAATCTGATTAATAAAATTTGTTGACTAGGAAATTTGATATTTTAAAAAGAAATGTAAGTCCCCAATTTGCCGAAAAAGAGGTTTTCAAATCGTTTCAACTTTTTCCAATAAATGATATTGAAAACGAATAATATTTTATTATTTAAGCAATGGAAATCATCCCAAAGTGTAAATGCTGTCACTTGAGAATAACAGTTGGCCAGACCGATCTAAAAAAAAATGAATTTTAAGTAAATTGCAAACAAAAATTGTTTAAACAAATGGAATTTGTTTAACGAAATGTGGCTTTATTAGATAGTATAGATAATAGGTTTGTTAGATATCTCGAACATGAAATGTATAAGTTAATTTCACAAAAAAAAAGCTGACTTTTCTAGCAAATTAGAATAAAAGTTGAAAATGAATAATAATTGATTGTTTTAAACAATAGGAAGAAATTTTTTAACGAATCATGTCACTATAAGATAGTAATTTGCCATATCGAACTCAGAAAACAGAATGCAGTCTGATTTTAGAGAAAAACGAAACATGTTTATAAACATTTCACTAGACTTGTAGTAATAATTTCTAAGAGAAAAAAGGGACTGAGATGATTAGATAGATCAATTATCTGAAGAATGTACATTTTTTCATTTAAGAGTAGTTTTCAGTGCATTATGGGAATGGGTTGGGGGGGGGGCGTCAAATTCATATGTATATTAGGTCAAATTCTTCCTTGGAAAGTCCTGTACAAGTTCTTAAGTAATCTTACCCGTTTCTAAGTTTACCCGAACCCCGAACAATTATTTGAAAAATACCAAAAAATGCCTTCTTCCCATGCGTTTCCCGTGTAAATTTAAGCCCTCGACAAGCACGGTTGAAAAACAAAATTTCAACAACAAAAACACGTGCCACGCTACTGGGCACCCTTCTCCCATACAGCAAATTAAATTTAGACAACTAGGTGCCCCCCTTCCGATTTGAGCTGGATACGCCCATGCTACAGTATAAAAAATATATAGCAAAAGAAAAAATATTTGTCCAAACAAAACAGTCCCAAAGTTGAGCTATTTTTAGGTCTCTACATGAGAACCTCCCCTTAATTAGTTTTTGACAACAACAAAAAACAAACAAAAAAGTATAGATTTAGTACATTCGTAACTTCGATATAATATCAATAGTGAAAATCGAAAACCCATTGTACGACGACACACACACGTCGACGGCGATGGGGGTTGTTTGGGGGGGTGGTCCGTCGAGAAAGCGGGGTGGTTTTTAAATTGAGAGGCGTCCCCAGCTCCTTCAAGGCGTTCGGCGACCGATGCTTGGAAATAGGGACACGTCTAGGTCGCGTTATCGCTTATCTGAAATTGAAAATCTTTCAATTATGTGTGACTGATTAGCAAATGGATTCCGCTACCCTTGAAACGAAAAAAAATATCACCGTCGACGTTTTCGCTCACGCGCAAAGAGCTTCTCTCTCTGCAAAGAGGCAGAGAATATAGAAATGTTTGAGGAGAAAGAATACCTAAGCTAACAGATTACGAAATGTTTTCATTTAGGAGGGTCGGAATATTCATTTAACTCTCGGGGACTAGGTGGGGGGGGGGGGGCGTTGGGAGGGTAGAATGCGGAAAGTTTGCTCAAGTCGGCGGGACAAATTCGTCTCGTTCGCGTTAAAACGTTATTTAAATAACCATTAGTCTGACGTAAATTGCGTAGACGTAATTGTTTGCGTATCACTTGGCTGTGGATATATTAGCTATTAACTTTGTCCTCGCTTCGGCGTTTAGAAGACGAAATGGCGCTAGATATCTTTGCAGATGTTAGGTCTGTTTCGACGTATCTAATAAAATTTGCGGAAGGGGAACATTATTGGATTTATTTAACTTATTTTTGCTAATTTTACTGTACCTACTAAGGTAAACGTCCCAAATTCAGACACTGTCCTAAATTCAGACATATTTTTGTTTAGTTGGATAAAATAAGAAGTCTACAACATTGAACTTTATTTTAGGACATCCGGTTTGTTGATTTAGCATTACACTTATCAACCCACGATCGTTTCTTATTCTACCAATGTTCTTTTCTTATTCTACCAATGTTCTAACGCTCAGAATATAACCTAAAGGTTTGACTGATCTGGATAATTGAGTGTCATGCTAAAAAGATTTTTACTTTTTTTTTATTTTTACTATCATGGCCGGGTATTATAAAGAACCTATGAGATCTTCGAATATTTAGTAGCGAAGTAAATCTCCTAGAGGAGTAAATTTGGGAACTCTAATTCAATGTAGCACAGAAACTAAACTGTGAATTATACTGAAAATTTAATGGAAAGTATAATATAATTGTAGAATGTTGCCGTAGTAATATGTATCCAAATTATAGTGTAGATATAATTTTTGGATGTAAACAATTAAGGTTAATTTTTACGAGGTTGGTGCTATAAACGTAAATACGAGAATCTAATTGCCAGATCTCTGGAGTAAATTACTACCTAGACCACTGATTCCCAAGCAATGCGGATTTATGAGACGGTAGTGAGTGAGAGAAGGTCCGCAAAAGCAGGTTGGGAACCAGTGACCTAGACAGTCGACAGAGTAAAAATTTACTTGCCCATTAAATTTGTGATGTTTTGCCTACGCACCAGGGTAGTCGGAAATCGGCAAATGCGGCTTTATACGGCGACATACGCACGATCGAGTAGCGCATTGAAAAGACAAAGTAAAATTTTATTCGTCCATCAAATTAAAAATAATACATACTATTTATTATTTAATAATAATAATAATAAGAATGATACCGATTGGGATTTAAAACAATATGAAATAAAGTTAATGAGCTTTTTATTTCTTCAATATTAATAACAAATAATTGGAATCAACGACTGGGATACAGTTAAAGCTACCAGAAAACGTTTCAAAAATTAAATACAGAAGACGCTAATTTGCCAATACTTATATTTTCTTTATATATTGTTTATAAAGTTATGCCAATGTAGAACTTTGCAAGAAATCATTTTTCAGCTATCAGGTCCGCTACTGGTCGTGTTAATACCGTATGAATCATCTGCAAAAAACATTCATTGTTTTTTTTTGTTAGTAGAATAAGAACAAATTTTACCTTTTTATATATATATTTCATTGATAACTGTATTCTTGGCAGCATTATACTCGTCATCTCTTCTCCTTATCATAACATGTGTATTTTACGTTATGTATTTCCAACACAAGCCCAACACAAAGAATGTGCTGAGAAGGAATTCTTTAGACGTTAATCTAGCATAAACATCAAAAATGAATGCTGATGTCAACATCTGACAGTAGCGTTATCGGTCAACTCTCGGACACGGGCGATAAAGTAAATCGTGATTCGCGCAATCAGCGCTGCAAGTGCCAAGAGAGGAAACTCAACTTACCCTCAACACAGGCATATAGGAAATTAACACAGCATGATCAATATCTCTCCAACTTGTCAAAAAGAGAAGGGTGCGACGACATCACCCACCCGTCACTTTACCAATTACATACATAACGCCAACCCAAAAACCTAAAATCAATCGAAAATCTCAACAAAAAAAAAACAATTTATATTCGCACGACAAGCGACGGTTCCAGATTCCGCCGATAGATGGTATTAGTATTACAGTCGGTACCGTCGTGCGCAAGCGTCGCGTACAGTGACAGTTTTCGTGGTACGCCAGTACGCATCTTCGACTTGTGATTTTTCCGTTGGTTTTCCGCGTGGTAAATCAGCGGGCGGGTGCCGCAAAATGTGCTGTGAAGTGTTTATTGTCTACCGGGTTACGTTTTTCTCTTATATCTCGGGAATCGGTGAGTAATTTTTCGTAATTTGCGATTGAAGATTTGTCGAGGTCATCTTCGGATCCAAGCCTGCTTCGCGTTTTGGACGCTTGCGTGACGCCGT
Source organism: Aphodius sticticus (assembly GCA_963966075.1). Lineage (NCBI taxonomy): Eukaryota > Metazoa > Arthropoda > Insecta > Coleoptera > Scarabaeidae > Aphodius > Aphodius sticticus. Next base: position 79,261,078 of record OZ014507.1, read on the forward strand.
GTGCGCGTGATCGTGTTTGATGGATTATTGGTGGGGGTTCGTTCTTGTATTTTGTTTGTTATTAGTGTATATTGGATTGAAATTGGTATTAACATGGTATATGATATACGGATTTAGTTAACCGAGTAACATATAGGGATATAGTGGGCCTATTTTTACTGTTTTTCATATAGAATTATTCGGTTTTTTGTATGTTTTGATATCGGAAATCTCAAATAACTTGAAATGATGTGTTTGATTTTTATTTTCAGATCGGAAATTTGGAGTTCTTGGAGCTTTTTGGAACAAACAATGAACTGGACAACACGGTAAGTCTCTAAATAGATTGTCTTTACCTTTTAATGCCTCCAAGTGCAGTCATTCTAGATTTTTGACATACGTTGTATTCGGAAGATTGATTGCAGTCGATGAAACTGATGCCAATCGATAGCTTATGCTTTCAGTAGTAACATATTAAAATGTTTAGTGTCATAGTTAATAAGGAAAATATGTCATTAATTAAAAACCATTGAATAATTGTGCGTGTCAGATTTTAATTCCTCGAATCTCACTCACTTAATCGAAAAACTAAAGCTACCACATTGTAACGGACAAAATTTACTATGTATCAAAATTATTCTCGAACCTATACGAGAAAATGAACGGTTAATTTAGTATGTATAATCAATTATAATTGATCCAACTATTTTTTTGCGATTCCACGTCAACCGATCGTTTGACATTAGAACGGCCATTTCTAATGTCAACCGGCAATCATCAAACAATCGTTTGACATCAGAACGGGCATTTCTAATGTCATCTGACCGGTTCTCTTGAAATCGCAAAAAGATACTTTGATGGTAAATTTTGTCTGCTACAGTGTGGTATTTTTAGTTTTGCGATTTGAGTGAGATTCTAGCAATGAAGGAATTAAAATCTGACAGGCACAATTTTTCGGTAATTTATTAACTATGAACTAACATTTGCATTTGAATGTACGAATCAATTTCTATAATGACTCGACTATCCTTGCTATTGAATTTTTTTCTTCTATAAGTAGAAGATAACAAAGTAATGAGTAATTTTTTTTTTTAATTTCAGGTTAGGAATGCGTGAAATCTGGAGACGAAAGGGATGCCTGGAGACAATAGAGATGCCTGGAGAGAGTAGGAATGACTGGAGTGATTTTGAAATAAACAACGTACTCAAAAACTCGGTAAGTTTTGTGTTTGATTAGACCATCCCTCTCAGGGGGTGACTTGACCTGCTATGTCTATTTATTGATTTTTGTTTAAAATTATCAAATCACCGCATAAAATAGATATAACTTTTTTTTTGTTCAAACAGAGTGTTTGTGGCATAACACCTAGTCAATGACTAACAAGTTATTTTCACTTAACCTAAACTGATAAAATAATGAGTATTTCTACAATTTTGCCTATTGGCCCAAGTTATTTTAGTCTGACCGTTTTTACCACTCAAGTAGACGGCGATTGTTTTCACTTATACTATCACTGTGAATACACTACGGGTGCTCCGCTTTTAATCACTCCCGGACTAGTTCGAATGGTTTAGTTCTTTTCAGCCGACGCACTAGCGCACTGTTGTCTAGCAGCTGGATGGCTTCAATGTTGTCGTGGTGGAGTAGACGATCCTCGTGCTTCTTAGCAAATTTTCATATTTCGCTAGGTACCATCTCCATGCGAAGGTCCCGCTGAAGATTGGTGTTTTTGATGTACCATGGTGCACCAACAATGGCCCTTAGAACTTTACTTTAGAACCTCTGAATGAGGTTGATATTGGACTGCTTAGTGCATCCCCATAACTGTATTCCATACACCCATACTGGCTTTAATAATTGCTTGTATAGTAGGAGCTTATTTTGCACTGACAGGGCTGACCTCCGTCCCATTAGCCAATACATTTTGCGGAATTTTAGGTCGAGCTCGTCCCTCTTTTTCTTGACATGTACTTTCCATCTAAGCTTGGCATCCAGTGTCATGCCAAGGTATTTCGCTGTATCCGCGTATGGAATATCGTTCCCATTAATGGTTACTGGAATATAGTTAACTCTTTTATTGGTGTAGTTTACATGCGTGGATTTTTTTTTCATTTAATTTGATGCGTCATTTCTTTGTCCAAAGGTTGATTTTGTTTGCAGCTGTCTGTAATTTTTCTGTTGCTTCTTCGACACTGTCACTAATCGCTAAACGCCGTGTCGTCTGCAAATGTTGCCACTGTGCTTTCTCCCGGAACAGGAATATCATAAGTATACAGTAGGTACAAAAGTGGTCCCAATACACTTCCTTGTGGTACTCCGGCATTGATATTGCGTAGCGAGGAGTATTCGTCATCCTGTTTCACCCTGAAGTGACGGTCTTTCAGATATGATTTTAACAGTTCTGTATATTCAGTAGGAAGCTGCTGTTCCAGTTTCTCAAAGGGTCCATCATGCCACACCTTATCGAAAACCTGAGCCACGTCTAAAAATATTGCTGAGCAAATTTTCAAAATAGATATAACTGATATAAAATGGATATATTAACATCCATGCTGTTTAAACTGTATATGTGGCTACAAACTCAAACTTTTGAATTTGTATATTAGTCCAGTCAAATGGTGTTTTGGCCAGGATAAATATTTTCTGCTTTCATTCTATATGTTTTTTTGGGAAGCTGAATCCGAATTTCAACTTTGCTACTTCCCACGCATATGCCTGCACAACGAAAATCGCAAGAAACCTAAACATTTTCGACTTTTCTTTAGTTTCTTGCGAAAAAGTCATAAAACTATGCACTTTTCGACGTAGACCACTATATACAAAAATAAAGTACACTCAATTTCCTATCAAAAGCACCCTTAAGCGTATTTTTGGGTTGAATGGTTTGGCCGCTAGAGCGCTGAAAGAAGGCCTAATTTTCCTTACTTTATCTAATGCACGTGTAATTACAAAAAAGCTTAGATTCTGATATAAACTACATACATTAAATTTCCTACAAATTGCATAACTTAATCAGTTATTTTGGCCAAACTGTGTAGCCGCTATTTCGCGTTGAAATTTTATGTCACATTACGCGAAACCGCGAAGATAAGGTATCTTCTTAGCACTTGGTTTGATAACTTAGTCCTGAAGATGCCTCTTGCAACAGAGCGCGAAACGTCGACTGCTTCAAAGTCCGCAACGCGGTTTACACCCGGAAATCAATATATCAACATATTTATCAGTTTTTCAAGTTATACACCTACCTAATATTTTTCTGTACCTAAAAGTAGGTACAGAAAAATATTGATTTCACATTGAGTTTGCTTTTCGAGCACTCGGCAGACATAAACTTCCGAAGTTATTCGCGTCACACGATCGGTCTTATTGATTAATTCCGATGGAGCGCTCCTCGAAAATAAATACAGGAAGCGGTACTCCGGTTGCGCAGATAAATAATTCAACGGAATTCGCGCGCTAACCGTCCGAAAATAGCGCGAAATTTTTCTGACAAACAATTACGGATAACCGTCAGACCAAAACCGCCGCTCCCTGGAAATATTTGGCCGGCTTGAGCCGCGTCGGTCGGCGTCGTTTCATTAATCTAAATTAAAAGCGTCAACTGAAAGACACGCCAAGAGAAGAGGGAGAGAGAGTAGAGAAGAAGGCTTTTCCCTACACAATTTTAAGCATTCGCGGCCATTAGGGCGAACGGTCGGGTTTATTTTCTGCCCGGCTTTACAAATCTATTTATAAGATTACAATCTCCGTGGACGATTAATTACCGGTCTGAGCGTTCTCGGTGTTTTGCGGGCACTTCGCTAAATGCGATTGTTGTGCATTTTTGCCCTGCCAATTCTGAGTTCGGGTCAAACAAACAAACAGCAGTCGTCGCATTGCGGACGGGCCTGACGGTGCAGAATCTGAAAATGTAACTGCAAAGAAATAAGATATTGTGATTATTAATGAGCATATAAACTTGCACTACTAACTACAGATATAAAATGGTATACTTGAAATGAGTGTATATACTTTAGGTTGAGTAAATGGTAAGGTCATATATAATGAATTAAATATAGTTATGTTTATTGTACATAGGTACGCTTACATCTAATTTGTTGTACCATAATATGTTGTATCTTTTTGATACTATGGATTTCTCTAAATGTCAAAAGTTTCTCCTCAAAACTTCAATCCCATTATCATAAATAAATCATCATAGGTACAAAATAATATATTCTTTGTATTTACTTCAGTCCAAAAGTCCAAAATTGGCCATTTTCAACTGATATAGCCAACACTATGGTTTATTCTATCGAATAGTATCGAATAGAAAAGTACTCAAGTATTGGAACTGGTGAAAATTTAGAGTTTTACTCCCACTTGACTTACGGTCCGACTACCACCGTAGAAGAGGAAATTTAATACTATCATGTATACAGGGTGTTCCTAAATATCATGTAAATACGAAAAGGGGTGATTCTTTGGCTTATTTAATGACTAAAAATTCATATAAACATAGGTCCGCAAACGTTGCCGATCTACAGGGTGTTGAAATTTCAAGATTTGTTTAGTTTTTTCTTTATAGCTCTTGTAACAAAAGGTTATCTAAATCAAGCCAATCATACTAGACCAATTATTTAAAAAAATTTATTTTTATCTAACACAGAAAAGCTTTTATTTTTTTCTCGATAACGGTGGTAAATACGAAAAACTACAAAAGATTAAAATGCTTTAGAACAAAACAAAAAATGCATTTTGTATTTTAGAATCCACCAGCGGCGCACCGAAAAAAAGTTCATGGGGAGAAAACGGGGCATGACCCCTGAAAAAATATCTCCCTGTAGATTCTTAAAACCACTTGGTATGCCCAATGATGTAAGTCCTACAGCGTAACCAATATTCCAAATTAGAGCTAAATATCCCAAAAACTACAAGAGCTATAAAAAAACTAAAAAAATCTTGAAATTTCAACACCCTGTAGATCGACAACGAAGCGTTTGCGGACCTATGTTTATATGAACTTTTAGTCATTAAACTAGGAGAATGTGCAGGCCTAATAGGCCTGCTGGTCGACCTAGGTAGATCGCCGAAGCGTTAAGAGGGATACAAAAAGCCCGGATGCTGCTACACGCGCGACGTGATTATCTCGTACGTTCGAAGCGGTTACGGGGCGCCATCTATTGCTTCGTAGCGTAATGCCAACAGCGACATGATGATGTGCCGCCGTCTGGTGACCGCGTCGCGAAGCGCGCGGCCGTTGCCTAGCAACCACGATCGGTTGCCATGGCGACGCGCTGACCTGTACACTCCTAAAGCATAATCCATAAATTTACCCGAATCGAGGTAAAAAATAACGAAAACTGGGCCGAAGATGGACGAAATAGAAGGCCTAAGCGCTGTAGAATTAAATTTTAGGCGGAAAATCGGCGCCTGCGGCGCCGATTTTCGCTTCTCCGAGGAGCAGACCCTTCCCCCGATTCGCCGATTTTCGTAAACTTCTTGCGCGGACTGTGTTAGACTTTTAGTATATAGTAGGGATAGTAGGGATAAGCCAAAGAATTACCCCTTTTCGTATTTACATGATATTTATGAACATCCTGTATAATCATCAATTGAAATATATATTATAACTTTATAATACTCTATCGCCATATACAGGGTTAGTCAAAATTCCCAGATCACCTAAATAATTCTCCAACCGTAAACAATTTGAAAAAAAATTCAATTAAAAGTTGTTTTGCTTTATACAATCTATCGTTTAAATATATTTTTAATATACAGCTATAAGCAGTTTTAAAAAAAATTTTCTGGGTTTAAACAAACTATTGTGTATTCTGGAAATTGGGTAACTTTTTCTTTGATTAGAATATAAATTCTATCTGATAGCACATCCTGTATATTTGTAGATCAGTTTAATATAATCATTGTTTTTGATCATTGTTTAATACAATACCATCATTTTTTAGTTATAAGCAATTAATCAAAACTTCAAATTAAGAACATTTTTCCACATTCACATTTTTTTTTAATTTGGCAGCTTTAATATTTAATTTAATTCTACTTTATAGTTTAGTTATTTTTTCTTGATTTTTGATTTTTTATCCGTTAATGATCGATTAATTGCTCATAACTCAAACATGATGCAGTTTATAAAAAAATGATTCCTACAAAAAACTCTTAGGATTAATCTTATAATTAAAAAATGTTAAATATACAGGGTGTTCTATTAGTAAAAGAAAAGATTACCATATTTCCAGAATAAAACGAATGTATATTGAAAATATATTTCGACGATTGTTATTTAAAACCAAAAAGCGTTTGGTCTACGATCTTCAAATATGACAGCAAATAAGTTACATAAGCACCCGACATGTTTCTAAACTTTCTAGCCGCCATATTGAATCCGCCATTTTGAATTTAAAAAATATGACAACTGGTTTGGGATCATCCCGAAAACATTATAATCATAATAAAAGTATTATTTAAATGCTGTAAATAAATAAATATTGTTAAAAATGTACGCTGTTTTTCCGTTGAGTTCAAAAACGGTACATGTCCATGATGATTGTTTTAATCATAGCTCTGCTTGTAATAAATACATTTAATAAATAAATAATAACTTAATAACAAAATAGCTAACTGCTATACTTTCCAAGATATTGCACCGACAAAATTATTTTGTTAATTTTCTCATAACTCACTTTTTGGACTTGTACTGTTTTCGAACCGACCGATTCAAATATCACCTCAACAAAATTAGCTGAATGTTAGCAATAAACATTCTGATACGTACTGTAGGAATGTAATCTAATCATGTCCGAGGGGTGACTCACCGTGGTGATATAGGTATTCGGTCGCCTTCTGTGTTAGGATAATTGAATGCTTTATAGTTATAAGTTATAGTTAACACTTATAACTACTGTGTCTATGCAAATCTAACACTGAGAAAATATTATTCTTGTAGAGATAAAAGTACTTTACTTGAAATGATCGACATTACTTACCTGAATCGTAGGTATTTTCTTGATGATTATATATTTTTCGGGTATATGTAATTATTTGGATTGGGAGTTTATTTTTTAGTGTGTTCTAGCACTAATAATAATAACAACTGTGAGACACAGTTATTTAACTATTTTACAGTGAGACACACTGTATAATAGGTAAATTGATAGAGACGAGAGTGGCTGGCGCGGATCATGATGCAATTACGTTATCTGCAATCGGAATCTCTTCTTTCGTGTAACGGAGTACACGCTTCACCGAACACCGAACACTTTACCTCTCCTATAGTAGGTTCCGGCATAACAGATCGTATCGAAATCGAACTCTACTACCTCAGCTGCGACTACTTTTTCTCTGTAATTGATCCCAGGACATCACCGCTAGACGACTTCCTGTATTGCCTTCTCCCGTCAAATCGCTAAACTCGACTCAACTCAACTATATAATACCTATAATTCGTTCCGAATAAGAAATTGTTGGTCGGTTGTTCTTCTTTCTGATCTGACCGATAATCTCGCTTCCCTTTCGGAATGTTTTAATTTGGCCGGTCGACGCTACCGCGACCGCGACGTCCGATCGCGCAGAACGTGCGGCACGGCGCGGCGCGGCGGCAATTAGTCACGCCGTTTTCAGCGGGGAAAATCTGAAAAGTGACAGGTCGTGCGCTCGAGTCGGTCGACAAGCGGACAAGTTGTAAATGATTTAGCGCCGTTTTGGCACGCATTTAGATATGTGTGTGTGTACGAGGCGTACGCGGGTTTTCATCTTCTTGATGATCATCTGGTCCATTAGCTGAGCCGAAATTGACGCGTAACATGCACACTAATAGCGTTCCTATTTGGTAACACTCGGGTGCATCAGAATTGCACTGGCAATGCGCGTGGACACTCTGACTCCGTGATCTGCGCATTGCCACTGCAATTCTGGTGAACCCGAGTGGTACTAAATCTATAAAAAAAGAAATACTTGGCATGAATATATGTGCTTCAGGTTGAGTAAATGGTAAGATCCTATATAAGGAGTTTAATATAGTATTCAACCAACACTTAAATATAATCAAAGTTGTATGATGACTTTAGAACGAATGTATAGATATTCACATTACTTACTCACAATGAAACTATGATTTTATTTCAACAACGTAACTCCCATCTTGATTCTAGTAAATTATTTCTTTGTTTCAAAAGAGAGGTATACTCAATGTAAGAGGTATATTCAATGTTCTTAAAAGGAAATATGTGGTTTAATTGGATAAGATAATATGTTCGTATTAATTAAATTGAAGATGTGAGTGGATGAAGGTGTTATGTTACAAAATAAAATTTTTTAAGTAAACTAAAGCTTTTTCTTAACAATTTTGTTAAGTTTCAATCCATCTAATCAATTATGTGTTTGGGCTATCTAAGTTCATATAATTGCTTACATGGATTGTACCTGAACAAAATCGATTACGAAAAACTTTATTTCAAAATTTGATTTAGTAACACCATCGTCTACTCACGGCCTCGTTATTGTTACTTGAATGAAGAAGTTTGATACTTACTAGATGCAACAATAGGTAATTAAGCAATACATTGTTTGAAAAGAAATAATTTATTGAGTTAAGTACATACATAAACATATTTCTTACCATATACTCTACTTCTATTGTTAGTTAGTATACTCTTATGCTATTCACCATTATATACTAAATAACAATACTAACTATGTAAATAAAATATGCAAATGATATTGTAAATAACATTTTTGTGTTTCTCAGTTTCCTGTTCGATATCCCTAGGAGTCTGAAATAAATTGCATTAGTCATGTTGTCATTGGAGTATGAATATACCTAATCTACCTTAACAAAACTCATTATTATAGGTTCCTCCGTTCTGATAGTGGAGTATTTCCAATGTTTGTTTCTAATCGCGCTATGTTTGGTTACAATAATCAATATGGTCCACATACTTAATTCAGTTGAATATATAAACTATTTAAAACTAAGAAACACACATCTTAAATCTATTAAATAAATTGATAAAATATTATTCTTGTAGGAAGAAACATGTTTTGTTTGAAGTGATCGAAATCTCTTGGTGGAATCATACGTATATTCCAAGTAAATATATACTTCTGAATAAATATGTGCATTTGAATTAGGCATTTGTTTTTTAGTGTGTGGTGAAGCGCGAAATCGAAGTTTTTGAAACATTCTTTTTAGTTGTTACATATACAGAGTGGGCCATGTCTTGAAAACGAGGTTTATAGATATATTCTATATTTTTGTATATTGCTGTGTCCTTTAGGTAGTTTTTGCTTTATTTGTAAAAAAGAGCAACATAACGTAAAGTTAGCGTAACCCAAATTATTTCTGAACAGCCAGAAACTTTCTTTTTTGCTTTCTTTTCTTTTTTCGACATTAAAATGGGTCACCATGTCATAATACCTTAAAATATCAAAATAAAATATAGCACGCATACCAAAAACTAATGTTGTCCATTTCCGACATGTTTAAGTTATCTCAAATTGAAGTACATAATTTAAACGTCATTTAAATTTTTAAATTCAATTTATTTTACGTTTTGAAAAGAATTATTTTAATCAACGAAACTAACCGGCACAATTAAAGAAACGCGATGAAACTGTTTTGGCTAAACTTTGATGTTGAATAACTTTTGTAAGATTTCACTGCACATACACTGAGCGCGTAAAGTACGAAAGCATGAGAAGAAAACCTCTGATACTGTTTGTTATTTTAAAAAAATCCACATTTCTGTGAAAAGTTTAATTTCCGACTGTCAGTTGTCCGACTGAGTTGTGACGTCATCGACAATTTTTTTAAATGGCAACTAAGTTTTTTCTTACTAACTTTGTTAGCTAACTTAATTGTCTAAATGGTATTGAAAACATTTTATGGCCTTATATCAGAAAATTGTCGAGAGAAGAAAATTGAAAATTGTAAAATCGATAACATTAGGGAAAATACCTTTTGTGAATTGACTATGAAAGTGCTTTTTGGGTAGAATTAATTGCCCTAAAAATTAATCTGGACTCATCAATTTTCTATCGCGCAAGGTTTTCGAACAAACTGGGGTCAAAGTGTCAAAAATCGCTATTTTGGTAATTTTTTCAAATTTATAATGATAACCCAGTAATGCCAGCTGAACCCATTGTTCTAGAAACCTAAAAATAGTCTCAAAGTAAATCTTAATCTTTTTACCTGAAATCCCAAAAGTTTGTTCCTAAATGTTATGTCCATAAAAATAAGCTAAAAAAACATAAAAACCTGACGTGATATGCAACTTTTGAGCTCAGATTCGCATTCAGCGCTAATAAATCAATCATAGCCGCCTATTCGCTCTCTGTAAACAAACAAAAGTTTAATCAAAACTACCCTAATTTTCAACTGTCTTATTCTCGAACATTTTCTTATGTCAGGCAATAAATTTAGTCAATTGCCTTTAAAACAATAATTAACAGATCTTTCAATACCAGCACAAAAAACATGGGGTTGCCATTTAAAAAAAAAGTGTCGATGGCGTCATAACTAAAAAACAATTGACTGTCGAAAATTAAATTTAATATAAATATGTATATTTAGATAATTAATAATCGACTTGTCCGACGATTTTTTTATATAACAAACCGTTTCAGAGATTTTGTCACGTTTCCATACGCGTTCACTCTATGCTACGTATTATGTAGGTGTAGTATTTCATCTTCGTATAACTTCCTCTCTCTAAGAAAGAAACGCACTAATTTACACACACGGGAAACCCAATCCCCAAAAGTAAATATCGACGCGCAACCCTGTCAAAATCGATAATAATCACCCGATATACCCCCATTGCCGGCATCCAGATTAGAATCAGCGAAAGCCGATATCCCCAAACAAACTCGTCTGTTGTCTCTGTTCTGCCGCCGTTCTATGATGGTGGCACGGACCGGGCGGGCCGGTCGCATCAGGTAGATCTAAACGAAGCCCGGTGCCCGCGGCTCGCCGGGTTTATTTTTTTATTTTCGCTCGGCCTCGTCCTCTACCTGTACGCGTCGACAAGCGGGCTTTTGTTTCCAGCGTTGGGCTGCTGTCAACGAAAATGAAGATACGCGCGGGAGACCGGAGCCCTCGTCAAACGCTGAACCCACCGCGCGCCGCATGTAGCGAGCGAATCGCTCTTTATGGCGACGGTATGCGGTTTTCTTTGTCTGTCTCCGTAATTAGCCGGTGTACGCGGCTGTTTACGTCGACAATTAATTGCCGTTTTGTTATTCGCTGATGAGAGAGAGGTGTCTGCTGTCTATCAGTTAGGATGGTGATGAATAATAATCAAAATGTCCGCGGTGATCTGTGTAAAAAAGAGGAATGACAGAAGAGAAAAACGAAACAATGTGGGTTATATTCTTGGAAAAAAGTTGAAGGTCGTTAGTACAATATACACAGTGAGCCAACGCTTCTCAATCAAGAAGCATTTGCTGCAAGTAGAATAATCAAAAAATTATACTTTTACTTCTTATTATAATTTTACGTCTTCCGATCGATTAGTAATTTGCCTATCAAATAATATTATTTGTTCTTGAAATTATACCTAACAATTATTAACTTACTAACATATAGCAATACAGTAAATTTTGCAATATTGATGATTATATAAATACATTGCTTTCTTATTATCTATAAAAAATTCGGTAAAAGTAACAAAGTGGTCTCAAATTTTGTCTTTTCTGACCATTCCTGCAGGAGCTTAAAAATATGTCCTTAAAATATATGAGATTTTTGTAACTCAAGATGAGGTATGAAATTATTTTAAAGTAATAGACTCATATCGAGTACCTATATGTGATCTGGCAACCTTAGCCTTTATTCACTGGTTAACTGTCATTTAAGTTTTTGTTACAGTAGCCGTTGCAGGTTTATAGTGTTGTCCCAATCTCTATTGTGATCATAATTGCGATCCCGTTGATTTATTTATAAAAACTTGTAGGTTAAAGTAGAGCGAAATTATTCATTATTAGATTTTGTCATGATTTTATCCCAACCTTACGAAGTTGACAGTTTACTACAGTACCACCACATGCTACCCGCAAACGCCTCTAGATTGTAATTAAGCGCAAAATGGTATTCATAATTTCTAAATAGATAGCAAATTAATGACGCAAAGTAGAAAAAATTGTATATAACACTCGTTTTATAAGACGTATTGGCGCATTCGCTCATTTTATAACGGGTGATCTAAAATGATTGAGGACAGGTTGAATTTCCCGCCTCAGTTTTGAACTTATTTAGTGTTACTGAGATGGTATGCGTGCATGATTAAATTAAATTAAGCTTTCTTAAGTTTCTAATTATAATCAGAGAATTAATCCCTTCACAAGAAGGAACACCTACGCCACGGGACCAAAATAACAGCTGTCATTTGCAACCATTGCCAACATCACAAGTCATTTTAGATTACTGTGTAGGTACTATTAAGTTATTTTTTTACGAAATGTGTTCCGTAATAATTTCAATATTTTCTGATTTTTTTAAATTATGCTATAAAATATCAGTTTGGTAGCGTTTAAAGTCACATGCAAAATGTAAAAACAAAACTAGTAAGAAAATTGTCTTCAACCGGGCCGAAGTTTAGTGAATTGATTTTGCCCATTCACGAACTTGTCCTTACTTTTTAAGAGATAAGTTTGTATAACAAAATTCAGACCAATTACTTCAAAATTACGGTAGTTATCGTGTACACAGATTCATGTTGCATTTAGAGTCTCTTCTATTGATTGGCATTTTTGTTTTCTTCAGTTTTTATGTAATAAATGATTTTAAAATTATTTGCGTGTCTACAGGGTGTTCCATAAAGTAGTACCAACCCAAACCTTGTTTTTTTTTTAATGGAACGACTTATATTTCGGCACAATTTTGAATTCCTACCAACATTTTACGACAATGAAAAATAACATTACCTACGTATTTTACCTAAAGTATATACTTTTTGATTTATTGGCACTTTTATGCAAAAAAGAGTCTAAGAAAAATTGTATAGGTACCTCAATACCTGTAGTAACCCTGTATAGACGCTAATAATTCTAAAACGTGAGCCTCGGCGTTTTGTATATAGGTATGAGTGAAACCAGTTTTAAAATATATACATTAACAAAGGCACAATCTTCCGAGGTCGCAGTGTTGAGACACCCTGTATACAAAATATATAATATACAAAATTCTTGAGGAACTCGGTTTAGGGCTTTTATAACAAGAAAAATCAATTAGTCAAAAGCTGGCTGTTTTCGATATCTAACAAATCTTTTTCTATTGATTGAACATTGTCGTCCAATCAATAGAAAGAAAAATATTGTTAAAAAATCCAATTTGGTAATCTTTGACCTCGCAACCCAGACATGATATCTATGTGGATTTTTTTGCACGTTATTTGTAATGCAAAATCAAATGCGTATTTAAAAATCTAGCTGTGTTTGAATTTTGCCGAAGTGAATACCTTCATTCCTTTAAAAAAACTTATTATATTGCCTTTCCAATTTTAAACCCGCTGTAACTCGTGCAACTGCTCCCCGATAGCTACGCCACTGACTCAGATAATAATTAGCTATAATTCAAGCAGATTAATTCCAAATAACGGTTGTTGTTCAGACCTCTTGACTCTGTGTGCGGTCAAGCAAACGCACGCCTGGAAATCGGTCGTTCTGATCTGAATAAATATTGAATATTCCGTGAACGTGACACGGGGGACCGAGCCAATATGACCTCCTATCAGGGAATATTATTATGTAAATACGTCTCGAAGCACTATTCGAACTCTGGCATAGCGACCGACCGGGCTGAATGATCCCTATAGGCAAAACGAGTACTTCGCGATAATACTCGCTATCCTTATAGGTTTACCACGTTCGTATTCGTATACCGTATAAAATAAGTTAGTTTATGGCGGACCGTATCGTATCGTCATTTATACGCACCCGCCTTGCGGCTACTAGACTATAACTAAAGGGGTGGGTGGGGTTATCGCGAAGATCTGTATTTGCGATTAGAAAATAACGCCGAAATTATACAATCTCAGTACGTAATAGTGTAAGGTTTAACATATTTATAGTATAGCATTATTGTATGAAGACTAATGCTTTGTTTGGATCGTTAAACTACCCCGAGATAATGAACATGGGATGAAAAAAAAGCGACCCTGCCAGGGCAACAACTTGTTACGCCCTTTACGTCGGAGTGACCTTTTTTTCAATTAAGTTTCTCATTATTTCCCGTGAAAGGGGATAATATTGCGGCGGTATTTACTGCGACCGGTGCGTACCTTCTCACCCTGCTTAAGGAGTCACGAAGCACCGTTCACCCTCTTTCCGAACCCCGCGCCCATAACCACCCTTCCAACCCAGCATCTCATCTCATCTTAACGCGAACTTTTTGACTAAACTAGGCTAAACATGTCAAGTTTCGGAAAAAATAAAAAAGACCTAAAATCACTATTTTTCATATGTTGGTCATTGTTTTTGCGTTGTATATTTGTCAATAATACGCAGGGTGTGTCGCGGAATATGATGTACACAGTGATCTAAAATGAATGAGGACAGGTTGAATTTCCCGCCAATTTGAATAATTGTGATGTTGGCAATGGTTGCAAATGACAGCTGTTATTTTGGTCCAGTGGCGTAGGTGTTCCTTCTTGTAAAGAAAAAAAGCTTAATTTAATTTAAGAAAACTCGATGAACTTAATATAATGTATTTTTAGACCCTTCAAGAACCCAATAACAAATTAATTGAGAAAAAAGATGAAATATCGTTGCAGAGTAACGTAACGGGTTACGTTACGTTAAGCTTGAAGCACATCCGTCCGGCTCGTATCGGCTCGGAAAAATTCGGATGAATGATATCCATTTATTTTCTAGTAAGCGCGCACACTTGTCCGGGCGGCATAGGATCGCAATCCGCGTGCATCGGAAATTCCGATGGGATTGCTATGGCAAGCAATCATCCGCAAATTTTCGTTCCGAGCCGATCCCGGCCGGACAAGTGTGCGTAGTATCGTCAACCCGCTTAATCAGCAGGCTTGGGATTTGTATTGTTCGGTTAGGTTCGGAATATATCGGTGAAATAATATTGATGCAACTGTCAATTCTAATGATCTCGACAATTAACGCTCTAGCTACGCTCGAGCGTTAAACAGTCTCGATCATTAATCGCTCTTTTTAATATACTTGTTGGTTAAATAACTATAAATCTGTAATACCTTTTTTGTCCATCGACTCCAAACAATAGACAAGGAAAACAAAAAAAAAGCTTTTTTGACGTCACCCCCACAAATCCACTCATTTTTGCTGTAAACATCAGCATTAAATGTCCTTGTAAATGACCGAGATTTGGTGGACACGTATCGATAAATGGTTGAGCTAATAAACTCTGCACTGAATTAATTCTTTGTTTTTAATTTCGTGTAATAAGTGCTTCACTGGCAACCAAACTCTACAGCGTCCGACTCGGAGTGTTAAGTGTCAACTGTCTACAACCTGCAATGCAATAATGCACGTCGACAGTTGCGGAAGCATGACGTCGCTTCGTTTCTAGACACCACTGGGGGCGTGGTCCAGTAGTTCCGGTGTACTGGATACTTGCAACCATTTCAGAGTAAACGAACCAATCGACGCGGCAAAATTCGCTCGCTCGCGGGCTATAATTTAGGCCGTATAGCCGACTTGCGCTTGGACTTCGCGAGAAAATATTTTATTAAATTATATGGTGTAGACTGTAGATCGTAGCATATTGACTATTACACTATTATTTACATACAATTAAACTTTTTGTTTCCTTGTTATTTTTGGGGGTTGAGCAAACCTGCAAACTAATGCACGAGCCCCATTGACTAATAAGCTTTTTCGTTACAACTTGCTAGTGGAACGCAACCTTTCCGAATTGATATTAGATATTCCATTTTAAAAGATGCCCATCGGGCTTATTTCTGTCTTGTGCAATTAGTCGCGGCTTGTCGCGTCTTCACGCCATGCCCACGGATCGCTCTGACATCTTCATCGTTCGTCTCTATTCATTAGCCGGTAGCGCCGTTCCCCAGACTCTTTGACATTCTGGCCAGATGTGCCGACGCTGCCGCCTCTGCCGATGCCGTACGCACACAAAACAACACGTTTTGCGTCTGCTTCGCTCTATAAAATATACTCGCGCGTCCGGATATATTTATACGCGTCGCATACCCGAAATACTTCTTCTTCATTCACGGCGGCTCGACGACGAATCCGAGCAAGTGTTAGGTGAAATAGTGGCCCGTTGTATTTGATCGACGGTCGCGACCGTTCGTGAGACCGATTTGCGAGCGATTTTTCGTCGACGGGCTGTGTAATTGGCGCCATGATATCTGTCAACGGTAGTCAACACTTTTCGCGATTTATCGAACGAATGAATGAATCTCCGTGTTGACGAGTACAAGCGAAATTCATTACGGATGTTTTTAACTGTTTTGTGAAGGAGTACGTTTTGAAACTTCCCATCCACAATGGACGGTACTGCGAATCCAGACGGTCAAAATTATTTTGGTGCTGTGCTCCAATTTAATCAAGAGCTAGATAAACATATTGATTTAAATTTTCCACAAATTTTTACATTCCGCATCAATTCTCGATTGTAGTGTTTTAGGATTTGTTGAAGTTAGGTGCCACTTTTTGCCGGAAACTTTTTTGTTGTTGTTGAAGAGAGGCCTTTCTCACCTGGAGAGCTCCTGCAAATACAGATACATGTGTTTTTCTTTGTTATATGACGTCATAGAGACTCATGGCGTAACATAAGCATACCTGACGTATTTTATGGCATCGATTATAATTTCCGGAACATACCGGAAGTAGTCATAACTGCATTTGGATTTGGAATCTCAAACCAGAACCTAGGTTGTGTGTGGTATCATTGCGTAGTTATTTTAAATAGAAACAACTAACTATTCATGTTTTATTTTGTTAGTAGTGAGGAGACGTGATAGTATATCGATAGTTAAAGATTTAGCGCGTCTGATGACAAAACCTTAAAGCCAACAAGTCACCTTAAGACAGTCACCTGTCCAACAAAGGATAGCCCAAGATCATATGGTTTATTTCGTAAACCGCATGATTTGGAAAGAAGAGTTTCCAGCAGAAGTTGTTTCGTTTGAAAATATCTGTGCAATGATACCACACATGATCCATGATTTAATTTAAAGTTCTGAAAGTAAAGCACTAAAACAAATAGTTATTGTTATGGTAAAGTCATCCCCTGTCATCTTCCGCTTCTTAGCACCTGGAGAGCGTCCACATATATACTCCTTTAAAACCATCCCATTGGAAGGTACTTACGTATATTTTTTTCTCATTTTGGTCGTGCATTCCCAGGTATAATATTATTCCAGTCACAAAGTTATTATTTAAAACCACCATTAGAAATTTTTGTTTTGCTTTTGTTTTCGTATTTTCATAGCAATAATATTGTTTAATAGGCTTCGAAATTTTTAAACCAAATTTGTTATGCAACCCCCTTCAAAACCACCCCACAAGTACATTTGATTTTTTCTCCTTTTTGCGCATTTGCACATTCACAAAGTTTCAAAATTTTAAAACATAATTTATTTTCAACCCTCTCAAAAACCACCCCATTGGTACTTGATATTTTTTTTTCATTATTATTGTTTATTCCTAAGTATAATAATATCATATTTACAAGGTTTCCAAATTTCAACGCCCAAATTCATTTTGCAACCCTCGCAAAAGCAACCCCTTTAACGCTTAGATTTTTTTACTATTTTTCCGGATATCTATCGAAGAGAGCATTAGAAAAAAAAAATTTGCCCGGCTAAAAGTGCAAAATCGACCACTGTGCGGCCCACAGATTCTACTTGCTCCAGGGTGCTATGTAGCTACGCCACTGATCTGGGTAAATATAGTTAAAGAAATTTGTAGATCTGTTCATAGAAAGTTATATTACGATTAGTACTCATAAACGTTTTATCTCGATGGTTAGAGAATGAAGATATTACACACGTGACCTCAGGCTAGCCAGCTGTTGTGCGAAGCACTAATGAAGTTTTAATTCAACCTTCGGGGTTTAACCTCCTGGAAGGATAGGCGAAGACCCAGGTATCCTTCCGCGCCGCCGAAACATAATAAACATGTTATCGCGAAATGACAGAGAGAGGAGGGAACAAGAGAACACGGGCGCGCCTGCTTTTCTTCGTTTGATGTCTCTGTTTCGGAGTTTCGGAACCTGTCCGGTCTTCTGGATGGGTGTGGCAGAAGACTGGCCGGCACGGTCAGCTCCTTCACTTTTCGGAAACCCGCCGGAGGTCGGCCGGCCGGCCGCCAGCAGACGGATAAAGTTATTATCCTTCGCTCAGCTGTTGTTTTCGTACGCTTACGCGACCGAATAGGATAATTGCGAATTAATGTTCTGCGGTCCGTTTCGTTTCGTTTCTCTCTTCTGTTGTCGGCACTTTGGCAGCTGCGAGCGACGGGTCGTCTCTTCGCAGTATTAAGTTATTATCTTCCTCAGTCGAGCTGCTGTTTTGTTAATTTTTTTTTAAGGAATAATTGGGTATCATTAGATGTTCTGCGATACGTATGCGCGATTTTAGTATCCAACGCACTATAATAAGTCAGAAGACTGTTAAATGTGGCGAAAAATCATTAAAAAGATATTGTAAAAAGTAATGTCTACGATTTGTTTTTGCAATAACGATTGCATGTTGTCCCTTAAAAGATTGACTGACTTAGCTGGTTTATCCATTTATGCGGTCTGTCGGGACATAGAAACGTGATATACACTGCCGCTCATGGAAGTTCGGACACATAGTAAACATAGGAAATATAGATGAAAGCACTGATAACGTAGCAATAGGCCCTCTACTTCTACCAAATAGCGAACACATTCTTAAGGTTGATTTCCAGTAACATACGACATCATTAAATGTGCTAATTTAAAATAATTTTTATATTTCATTATTATGCAACATTTATGCTGTTTTGTAACTGGTTGTTGGGAATTTTCTAGTTTCCATTAAAAAGGATTAAATGCGAAATAACAAATAGAGTCATAAATACTGCATCTCAGACACATGTTGCGACCCCATTTTTACCAGATTTTTGCAGCAACTGTTCGAATTCGTATTCATACGAGTCTGTGCCTGCAATCTGTAGTTTGCACAAGATAACTCTGTCACGCGGAAGACATCATGCGACGCGGAAAGCGAACAAGCAAGGAACAGCGTTCTGTAATTATCGCTTTTCATCAGGAACGATTGCCAGTTCGTGAAAATGTAAGAAATAAGTCAAAGATAAGTGAGTCAACGATAAGTGACACTCTTCACCAATATGAAGAAACATGGAATTGGATGACGTGTTCGGCCGGGACTATCTCGAATAATTTCCCAAGCGGATGAAGAACGATTAAAATTAATTTTTAAGCAAAACAGAAAATTGACCACACCTAAAATCACCTCTGAAGTTAATCGCGATCGTGAAAGACCATCAAATCAAATCAATCAAATCATTTATTGGTGCTAAATACATTGTAAAAAATGTTTACACAAGTCACACATATATATAAAATCATATCACAATATCATATCAATCGCATAATCAGATAACATCAATCTCATAATAAACACAGCAAACACAGTACATACATGTGTATATTATCACAGTCTCCATCTGACATCAAAAGTAATCAGGAATACAAACATATCACAAGATACAAAACAAGACACAACAGTTGCAAAGGCACATTATTAATTACGATCAGTAGTAAATGAGGCAATGTATTGGCGAAGTCCAATTTTCGTAAGGACAGGGAAACGACGTCGCCAAGCGGAAAATCTGCATGGACGCGTTGCCGTACGCTAACCATTGCTTGGTCGGGAAAATCGTCACACACTACTGTTTCCAGTGTTCATTTGTCCAACTTCGATGTGTTCGTGCCCACTGAAGTCGTTTCTGACGATTTCCCCGACGAAGCAATGGTTTTCGTACGGCAACGCGTCCATGCAGATTTTCCGCTTGGAGACGTCGTTTCTCTGTGCTTACGAAAATTGGTCGTTCATGATCACGATTGACTTCAGAGGAGATTTTAGGTGCGGTCAATTTTCTGTTTTGCTTAAAAATTAATTTTAATCATTCTTCATCCGCTTAGGAAATTATTCGTTATAGTCCCGGCCGAACACGTCATCCAAATTCCACGTTTCTTCATATTGGTGAAGAGTGTCACTTATCGTTGACTCATTATCGTTGACTTATTTCTTGCATTTTCACGAACTGACAATCGTTCCTGATGAAAAGCTATAATTACATAACGCTGTTCCTTGCTTGTTGACTTTCCGCGTCGTATGATGTCTTCCGCGTGACAGAGTTATCTTGTGCAAACTACAGCTTGCAGACACAGACTCGTTTGAATACGAATTCGAGCATTTGATGCAAAAATCTGGTAAAAATGGGGTCGCAACATGTGTCTGAGATGCAGTACTTATGACTCTATTTGTTATTTCGTTTTTAATTCCTTTTAATGGAAACTAGAAAATTCCCAACAACCAGTTACAAAACAGCATAAATGTTCCATAATAATTAAATATAAAAATTATTTTAAATTAGCACATTTAATGACGTCGTATGTTACTGGAAATCAACCTTAAGAATGTGTTCGCTATTTGGTAGAAATAGAGGTGCTTATTGCTACGTTATCAGTGCTTTTATCATTATTTCCTATGTTTACTGTGTCCGAACTTCCATGAGCGGCAGTGTACACGACATACAGGTAAAACTTCTAAAAGGTATCAGTCATTTAGAAGTAAAATAAAAATAAACGTCGGCTACCGGTGTTGACTGTAGTTAGCTCATGTCGAAAAGCGGCCGCCTGTCGTACGTTAAACACGTGACGTGACACGTTCTCAGTCTATTTCCCTTACATCGCTTCCAGCGGGAGGCATAATATCCCAAACGTGTACGATTAAGAACGATTTGTATTCATATCCGCCTTGGTGTAATATTTAAATGTTATGGTTCACCCTCTCTCCATACCTCTGGCCTTGCCTTCTTCCTCACGTCTGTGCCCGTGTTCCGAAAATGTAAGCTGTTCCCATGCCGTGTATGTTCGTTCCTACATGTATACATACATACATACATACAAACATACATATTACATAAAGACTTCCGTAAGGTCGGGCCAGCTTTTTTATTTAATAACTCAACTCGTACGTATAGTGCTTACGGGCTTTAGCAGAATTTATGAACTACAGTTTAACTCGCGTATTTTTAGTATAAAGGTTGTGTCTCAGTAAAAGAGCAAGATTTGAATTGCACGCTGTTTTGGCTGTTTGGCAGTTATCCACTAGTGAAAGACTAGTCGCCCAATTCGAAAGAACTGGTTCAGTAAAACACACTACACGCGCTCGTAACGCACAAACACGAGAAACCATTAAAATCCAGCAAATGTGACTATGCTTGTGCAAAATCCCGAAAACATGGCCAAAACTCGTAATAAACTTGGGCTTTTGAAACCTAAGTGTTAAACATGCTCATAAGAGGTTTTTGGGGTCTCTGATTCCAAATATGATATTAGATTTTCAAATTCAAAATGGCGGAACCAAGATGACGACAAAAAATGATAAAATTTATCCGATTTGCGTAAAACTTATTTCCTGCGATATTGCTAGACTCCTAATTCCTAATCTGATAACAGATTTTTGAAATTGAAAATGTCAATATGGCGACCGAAAATGTAAACAATTTCCGAATTGCATGAAACTTATATCCTGCAATATTAGAAGACTTCTGATTCCAAATCTGACATCAGATGTTCAAAACTCAGAATGGCGGAACCAACATGGCGACCGGAAATATAAAAATACATCCGATTTGCATAAAACTTATTTCCGGTAATATTACAAGTCTCCTGATTCTCAATCTTATGTCAGAATTTTCAAATTCAATCTGGCGGAATAAATATGGCGACCGAAAATGATCGATTTGCATAAAACTTATTTTCTGTAATATTACAAGACTTTGCTGTTGGGGCTTGTATGAACATGTGAAAGAGCTTAAAATTATATACAGGATGTCCGGTAAAGGTGTTCCGAAAATTAGGGAGCTGATAGAGGACGTCACTGCCATCCAAAAAGTGTATATACATATATGGCTTTCGACGCTTCGTTAAAAAGTTATGCCCTTTTTATTTTTCAGTTTTATATTCCCTTAAAAATATAACCGATTACAAAGTCGGCGTTGTTTATTTAACAGAACAAAAAACATTTACAAATAACAAAAATAAATCAAAGAGTTTTGCAAATACTGCTCAAAATGCTGCCCTTCCATGTAAATTCACATTTCAGCACGGCTTCCCAAATCCTGCCGGACTATTTGAAAAATTTCAGGTGTTTCTCGAATGCGATTGCAGGCACCATTTATTCGCTGTAGCAGTGCAGTTCAGCAGTGCATTTCTGCTACAGCAAATAAATGGTGCCTGAAATCTCATTCGAGAAACCTGAAACTTTTCAAAGAGTCCGGCAGGATTTGGGAAGACGTACTGAAATGTGAATTTACATGGAAGGGGAACATTTTGAGCAGTATTTGCAAAACTCTTTTATTTATTTTTGTTATTTGTAAATGTTTTTTGTTTCTGTTAAATAAACAACGCCGACTTTGTGATCAGTTATATTTTTAAGGGACTATAAAACTGAAAAATAAAAAATCTATAACTTTTTAATCAAGCGTCGAAAGCCGAAAGTGTATATACACTTTTGTAATGGCAGTGACGACCTCTATCAGCTTCCTAATTTTCGGAATACCTTTACCGGACACCCTGTATGTAGTGATTGTTAAAAATTATTAGTGTAAAAAATCACCCTGTATATTGTTGCATTTTATGAATCGTTTTCGCACAAACAAGTACTATTGTACTATTGCGCGTTTTTCCAAAGTTTTTCTAAATGGTTTTAAAAGTAAATTCAATTCGATTTATCAGCCTGTGCATTCTATTGAAAATTTGACATCAGATTTGAAATCGACAGCCTAAATATCACAGGAAATAAGTTTCAATTAAATCCAACAGTTTTTAGACTTTGGTTTGCAATATCAAATCCGCCATTTTGAAATCTGACTACAGATGTGGAATTAGAGACCCTCAAATGTCGCAGGCAAAAAGTTTCATGTGAATCTGAAGATATTTTGATTTTGGGTCCGCCATATTGAATTATTCTCAATTTAGAAAATCTGACATGAGATTTGGAATACGGAAGCTTAAAATATGATACGAAATAAGTGTGCTTTCACATTTTTAGTCGTCATATTTAATCCGCTATTTTGAATTGTTTAAATCTGACATATTTGGAAACACAGAGCTTGAGGTATCACAGGAGGCAAGTTTCGCACGAAATCGCGAGATTTTGGTCGCCATGTAACCTCCACAGTTCTGAATTTGAAAAAAAAAATGGTACAGATTTATAATCAGTGAAAAAAACCGTTTGTCAACATATTTAATACATATTTTACAATAGCCCAAGAAGGTGAATTTTGCCACATTATTCAGTCTCCGGGTTGATACTGCGATGTATATTAGATTGCAACTCAATAGAAATATATTGCATTTCATATAAAATCGGATGAAGTCGGATGACATTTTCATACTATCTGAAAGCTAAAGGTACTATCTATCTGGTAGTATGCACCATTCGGCAGGATTGATTTCCCACTGCTTAAAGTCAAATAAACGCAACGAATGCTAAAAATACAAACAAGCTATTTTCCAATTTAAATTATAACGAAATGTTTTATGTTTTTCATCATTATTAAAGAGCATTAAGTAAGTACAAACCTCCAGGAAGAATATCCATTGTAAAAAAATTATCTACATAACCATGAATACAAAGAAAATTGCACTTGAAGGCAGTATTAAATTATTATACTTGCAGTAAAGAATGATTCTCCCGCGCAACAAGTCTGCTTTGGGGCTAATTCTACCAACTAGTTTCAACTAGAAATCTTGATAACAGAAGTGGATTTTTGACAATTGCCATAGTGCACCGTACCATAAAACCAGTTCAACAACCTATCGTCGACAAGATCTGTAAAGTGGTGTCTGCGTGTCGTATGTCTTCCTATCAAAAAACAACAAATACCTCCCTACAATAGTCTATGTTTGATCTAGATAAAATACCCGATAAAGAATCGATGCCAGACACACAAAAATACCTCCATTCCATTCCATCGATGGATGTTTGCCCATAACTAACAACCACAGCCGGCTATAGCGTAATCAAACACCGTTATCGGGGCAAAAGGGACCAAACAACGCTCGTCCAATTATTCCAGACGAGTGGGCACCAAAAATGCCGCAAACATTCCAAACCGATACAGAGAAACACTACAAAAACCGACCGCATGAACAAAAACTATACCACCCCGTTCGGGATATTTTGTTTAAAATTAATTCGCGTGCACAGGTTAAACGTTTAATTAATTTAATTTTATCCCCGTATTATGCGTTCGTCCACAACGTTCTATCGTGTAATTCGCAAAGTTACAAATGTCGCTCCCTGTTCTGTTAAAAACGGACGGTTGCGTTATTAAAAAGTTATTTAATTATATGAAACCATTGTGCAGTGTGGGCGGAGTATACGTTTAATAACGGGTGCAATATAGTAGTGAGCTGCGGGGTGGTACTCCCCCCCCCCCCCCGCATCTGTATTCCTAGAGGTAATTTGGGAGAATTTTTCAAGTGTAACCTACCATTGTAGGTAATGCTGAAATTAAATTTTGTACAATATGACGAGAGAGTAGACGGGACTTTCAGGGACTATTGCCAGACTGCTGAAATTAAATTACTTTAGCGACATTGTAAATTCCTACAATGTAATAATTATTATACTTACTAGCTCTGTTTAGATTGAATTTGTTCTGTAGATTTTGATGTGTGTTTTGTGTATGTTTGAGATGTCTTAATCAGTAAATAAGGATCTTGGTCAAGAACACAAGTACGTACTCTGTTACAAAGATTCGTCTATTCTCATCATCGTTTTTTGATTCATCCTAATACACTGCTCAAAAAAATTAGGGGAACACTTTTTTCGAAACCTGTAACTTTTTAAATAATAGTTCTAGGTAATTCAAATTTGGTGTACTTCAACGGCATATATTTAACTAAAGAAAATTACAAAAACAATGTTACAACTCTTAGTTACTTCTAAGTTACACTTACAAATTTAAATTAATAACCCAAAACAAAATGGAAATGACTGTCATAATATCGATGACAGTCGAGTTTTCTGTGCATTGGTGAGGTTTAATACAGTGTATGCCCTCCACGAGCACGAATCACTTCCTCACACCTGCGTGACATGCTTCGCACTAGTCTGCGAAGAGATTCTTGGGGTATGCTTGCCCCTTCCTCAGTCATTGGTTGTGTCAGTTCCTGTATGGTTAGTGGTGGATTAGGGCGCTCGCGAACACGTCGGTCGAGCTGATCCCACACGTGTTCCATAGGATTCAGGTCCGGGCGTAACGCCGGCCATTCCATGACCTGAATTCCACGTTCTTGTAAAAAGTGCCGGCGGTGTGTGGCTTTGCATTGTCCTGCATTAGGATGAAATTTTGACCGACGCCATATGCAGGCACTACATGGTCCTCTAAGATGTTTTCGATGTAATTAATGGCATTTAGTCTACCAGGAACCACAACAAGATCAGTTCTGTTGTCTATACTGATTCCAGCCCAAACCATCACAGACCCACGACCAAATCTATCCACTACCTGTATAGGAGCGGCTACGTGGCGTTCACCAGGCCGTCTATATACACGTACTAGGCCGTCGCAACGAGTTAAACGAAATCTGGACTCGTCTGTAAACAGTACAGGCGTCCAGTGACGAAGTTGCCAATCTCTGTGATCCAGAGCAAACTTCAGTCGCGCTGCTTTGTGATGCTGCGTATGGCGTGGTGCGCGGACAGGTACTCTTGGTTTCAAATTCACTTCTTTTAATCTGTTTCTAACAGTTTGATCAGAAATTTCTATTCCATGTGCTCGTCTTAGGTCGTTTAGGAGGTCTCGTGCTGTTGCAGTAAGCTGCTGTAGAGAGGAAAGGACAAGAAATCGGTCTTGATTTTAAGTAGTTTTTCGATTTCGACCTTGTCCAGCTCTTCTAACATATTGGCCAGTCTCCCGAAACCGATTCCATAAACGCTGAATAACAGAAGGGGAAAATCGAAGGTCCCTGCTAACATGTCGAATAGAGTAAATTTTCTAATTTACACTTAAAATTTGTTTAGTTTTTTTAGTTACTTCCGTAACTAAGAGTTCTAACATTGTTTCTGTAGATTTCTTTAGTTAAAGCCTCTAAAGCATACTAAATTTGATTTGCCTAGAACTATGTTTGCGGCTCTTATTGGCAAAGCTTTTATTTATTATCAAAATTTTATTACGTTTATCGTATCCCATGCAATGAAATTGTATTTCATTGACCCAATAAACTCTATGCTGGACCGTAAAACAATGGATTTCGCCTAAACAATGGAATAGGCACGGTTTTATACGTACACATAACACATGCGCGATTTAAAGTGCACACAATAAATACCACCTACCTCGCCGTTTATTTCTTTTGTTTACAATTATGGCGCGCATTCGAAAGTAAACGTTTACTTCTACAACCGATAAATTTTAAAAGCGCCGGCAAACAATAAATTCCAAAACCGCGGAGAAACTTTAAGCGCGAAAGATAATTCCGCAATTACCGGCCAAAAAAAGTTTTTTTCCGAGTTGAAAGTTAAACGAAGGAATAAATTTTATCTTTTGCTTAGTTAGTCAGTCCGGTGTAATTTAATTTCAGTTTTTATTCGCGTGCTTTTTTTCCCTGACTTAAATCGAAGCGGTAATTTTTCCGAAATTAAAAAAAAAGGTGGAAAAGAGATGTTAGGGGAAAATTCGAAACAATGCTTGCGGTTGGCGGTAAAAAAAGCGAACGGAAAACCGAGCTGTACGAAAATTAAATAACGCAATTACTTCCCTCGCTTGGACGTTTTTACGGGCGGAAAAGCGTTTTTCCGGGACCCCATCACGTTGTTATTAAGAGGGCGGAGAACAAAGACAAAATAAACGTCAAATAGAGTTTATATCTTGCGTTTATTCGAGTCATTAGGGAGCATAATTTGGAAAACCTTTCTTAATAAACAAGTGGAGTGATACAAGTGGTAATTTATAACCCAGCTAACAATTATATAAGATAGTATAGAAACTCACGTTTAATAAAAATCATATCCCCTATAGGGATCTTATTCCCCCTTTTCTAGAATATTGCTTTTTCATTGTATTCGTTTTTTTTTTAATAGAAATTCCTGTGGTTCGTATCAAATATCGATGCTACCTCTAATACTAATCACTTGGTCCAGTGAACAGGAAAGATATTATTTTGGAAGCCGCTTAAGTCGATTTGTATCAAAGTAATCCAGCCAGCCTGTTGTACAATTCATCTCTGATCTCTACCCTCGGTTTCGCTCTGTCTCTTTTGAAGTCATAGTCTCTTCTTTTACAACTCTGGTGATCTAAAAACATTGTTCCACTAACTATATGTTGGCAATTTTTGCAACTATTGCCATTCACATTTTTTCTTTTTTAAATTAAAAAATTGATCTACAATAGTAAATTGAAAAGGTCCTGCTTGAAAAATATTTTTTTTTAAATTATTAGACATCCGTTTATTAATAAGGTTTAAAGTTTTTGCTGCACAGTGAATAGTTTTGATCTCATCAGCTTAGCTTGTAATGCCTACTATTCGCTTCTGCTAATTTCCAACACCAAAATATCTCAAAATATCCTAATAGAATTTGCTATACGTAATTTACAATACGCGCATTTTAAAGTACCGTTATATATCAGCATACGCCTCACGGCTTATCTCAGCGTATCCAAAAGACTTGTTTTTGAAAGGCAATGCGAGCTCCGCTATGACCACGTGATGCAGTTGCGGAAATATGCGTGTGTTGTCAGTACGCCGTCGAAATTATGCTTCACTTCGAGTACGTTCGAAGTAATCTTAAGTACAAGGGTATTGTAAATGTGCCATTAGACTTTGGTGTTGTATTTGTTGTAAAATGGAGGTCTTTCTTTACCTGGTGAGTGTTTTCTCGATTTTTATTTCTTGCAATGACAACGTACGTATCACAAAGGATAAAACAACGCAAAACTTACACTGGGAAAATAATCTTTTTCGTGTTTTAATGATTTTCACGACTAATTTAACTAAATATATATCTACGTCTTTTTTGAGTGTTTGCTATTGTTTGTAGTTTATCTATTATTAATTTTACGATGTGAAGTAATACGTAACTCATTCAATGCAATTATAAAGCGCCTACTCGCATTACCAGTTCATTGTTTAAAAATGTTATTGTTGTGGAGTGATTATAAGAATACTATAAATATTAAGGAAAAAGCTATTTTATCTTACCGTCGATTAACCAGCTTTACTATAAATATTGTTTTTTGTAGATCAAAAATTACAGCCACAACCTAGATTTGAACCAGGGCCGTTTGCGTTTCTAGCACAATGATCTCCCATCTGAGCTACTGAGGCCTATGACATTTGTTAGATATAATTTGTCATAAATCCAGGAAAGGAAGTAGTGATTACTACCAAACCCTAACCTATCTTGACGTACACCTATCAAATGACACTACTTCCTTTCCTTGATTTATGACAAATTATATCTAACAAATGTCATAGGCCTCAGTAGCTCAGATGGGACAGCATTGTGCTAGAAACGCAAAGGTCCCTGGTTCAAATCCTGGTTGTGGCTGTAATTTTTGATTTATTTAAAATTTACATCCCGCCTGTATGTCACCGTATTATTAACCTATTAAAAATACGAGCCTGCCAAGAAAATATGTTACCTAAATGTTGAAAGGTTTCGAGATGAACAAATTATGGCTTTAGGATTACCTTATGCTACTTTTTTGTATGCAATTTTCGTTGTTTTTCCATATTTTTTGTTCCATATACTTCTAGTGGCAGTTCGTCGTAAAAGTGCATCAGTTTTAATAATAAGAGTTAACTTAATTAAATTCGCACACCATTATTCCACCTGGAAATGCATAAATAACGACCTACGTTGAACAGTCTAGACAGACCAGCCGACACCAAAATAACCAACAATTGATAACACGAGCTCCGCTGCGCAGAGAACTTAGCAAGTCACCGTCTCTCCTTAGTCCTTATGTTCCCGATAACAGCACTCAGATCTCGGCCTGCCTGAAACTTACGTCGCCCACCGAACTTTCGAAAATTATCGCGCTCCCCTCGCCCTTTACTCGCCCCTCCGCTATCTCCACCATTCATTACCGAAAACAATGCGGGACGCTTCGGATAACGAGAAGACGAAAGAACGAAGAAAAAAACGGAACAAAGAAAACGTTCTAATGAATTTATTACGAATTAATTACGCTCGCGCGCGAGAGAGATATTCAAATCGCGGCCAATTATTTATCGTGCGTCTTAATTACCGTATCTATCGTAGGAGGCGGTTCGATCAGTGGCGTGCGGCGGGCGAGGGGGGGCCAGCGAAGACTTAATAATGGATCGGCCGATAAGGGCGCCCCCTACCGCTGACAAAGTGACCTCGGCGACGCCTCTCTCCAGAAGACGTACGTGCTCACTTCGAGAGCCAGATCAGATAGGATCATGAAGGATTCTCTCTTCCGTCGTGAAGCGTTATTGGGACTTAATTGTAAAGACTGTAATTAATTTATCCCTATCTATTTCATCTTTATCGATAGTCTATTTTTATCTCAGATAAATGATGCGAACCCACACATATCTCTTGAAGACCACAATTAAAGACTTCTTTTACAAAATGAATTTTACATGCTATATTATAAGACATTCTGCATTGTTAACTAAAATATTTTCAGGTTTTTATTACTTCCGGTTACACCGGAAATGCTGAACTTCCATATTTCAAATAGAACACCTTGTCAATTGCATGTTACATACCCTATATCTAACATGTGTCAATTTTGAGATGGAATTTTTTCAAATTCAATTCATTACCATCGATTTTTAAACATCTCTATTGGCCTGGTGCGCGATGCGAGCGCCTCTACAGGGGTTATTTATTACAATATTGAATTTGTTAGTATTTCTTCCTGTATTATTACAGTTAATAACGCAACACTTATTGTGTCTTATGATTATTTATACCAACGATATGTTAGTAGTTCTGACGGATTGGAACAACATAATGCGCCGTGAACTACTGCACATAGTGTAGGCAGGTATTACTCCGCTACGGGCGCTTAGATCGTTTTCCAACTCCCCTCCACGGTGTATGCACAGGGCGAATAGAAATTGAAACAGAAATAGATCTACAAGGTTTTTAAGTCATTTAAGTTCTTAGTCATTCCGATTAGATTAGTCTTTCTAAAATTATAAGACTAGCAACAATGAAACAGACAAAATTCAAAACAAAGGGCAATTAGTAAATTTCAAAAACTATTTATATCTATTTTAGTAAATGTTCAAAAACATTGCCTGTTTTACACTACGCAATTTAGTGCGCAATTTAGTACAGAATTTGTGCAGCAGTACCTCCTTACAACATCTTAAACAGAAATTGTGATGATTTTTCTTATGCTGACTAGTTTGTCTAGAAGTTGTACCATTTTCTGTTTGCAGATTTCTGTTCCTTAACAACTTCTTGTGTAACTTCTTGCGCAAGAATTGCGTAGTGTAAAACGGCTATAATAGAGTTAGCATATAACTCAGTGAACGCAGCTGGAACTGTATCTTGCGTATTTTCGTTGTCAGGTACTAGTTCCTCATACACTTTGTCTTTAATAGATCCCTAAAAAAATTCATTAAGCGCAATCAATCCACTTATCTTCAAACTGATTTTAATAATGATTTCAAAACCTTGTTCAATGAATTTCTGTTTATTTATAATTGTTCAGTTGCTTTACCACGCAGTATTAGATTTGGCGACATTTTCACGTTCTTTCTTATGTATAAAAATCGATGTAAGTAGGTAAAAATGCATTTTAGGTATAGGACATTTTATGCAAAGTTGATCAAAAATTTACCATGAAATTTCGAAATGTATTCATATGATAGAGTTGCAATTTGGGAAAATCGACTCCTCGTATTCTTCTTTGATCTTGTAATTTGAACACCATGTATAACTTCTCGAAAAACTCTGCCGATGTGTCGAAAATATGCTACCTTCACAACAACTTTGCCAATCAACTTTTTTTCAACGGTCACAGGGGATAATTTATAAGTAATTGAAAGCAACTTTGCAGCTGTCATTTTTTTATTGAAACAATTGAATATCTCAAAAATGACAGATTTTTTTTATGCTTCTCGCTAGATATATCCAAATCGGTTTTGGCACTTGATTGTGACTTGCAATTTGTCTGCACTGACAACTGAGAGTTTCTGTTGTTTGTAAAGTTAATGTGAACAGATTTCAGTTCGTTGAGCTTTGTCTTCCATTTTTTATCCATTGATGTATGTTATTACTAGCTTGTTGAAGATTCGTAGTAGATCCTCCAATAGTTATGGGCCGCGTGAAGTCCCGTGTTTGCGTCGTTCCTGGCTGTCCCTGTCGCGTTTTGTTATTTTTTCTTCACTGCCGTTAGATCCGTGTAATCTCCGAAATTGGCAACTGTTACATTTTTAAGCTGTCAGGTTGACTGCTTGATGACTTTTTAGTATACAAAAAAATTCCCCAGAACATTACTTAACGAGTAAATTTTACGAAATATACAGAGTAAAGTAAACTATGTACTTAGTAAAAAGATTTACTCTGAACACAAATCCAGACTTGACATCGTGTTTTCTAAAACCTAAGGCAAATTAATTTCCTCCTAACCGCAATTCCAAATCGATCACCACCGAAATCACAATGACTTAATCATCTGTCGACATACGAACACTAGCGCCAAATCTAAATCTCATTTAGTATCCGTTTCACACCGCACAAACCAGGTAATAGCCCCTTCTTTAGACGTTTAGAGCGTCAGGTGTTTCTCCTTTTCCCCAACGGAACGCTTCAATCCTACATCTCAAAATACCAGATTTTAACCTCACGTGTGGACACCAGAGAGCGACATCTGTTGTTTAGTTGCTCGTAGGGTTCTCTCCGGTTCACGCCAATTAGGTTGTCAGCTGTGGACCGTAGATTTTATCTGTCATAAGAATAAAAATCTCTAAGCAACGGCTACTATACTACCTGTTTAGGGTTAGCCGTAGTGGGGGGAGTATCCATGATATTAAATTGGTCGACGTGAGGCTTCGTTCTCGGTGTAATCTCTCCCCCATTGTATTCCATTTTTGTACTCGTCCGTTGATTAATAGGTCGGTTCTTAGCAGGGCAATTTATGATGCTTCCTTTGGCTTCCTTTGTGTCTGATCTCTCATAATCGGACTATGGATCTCTCCTGTACGAGCCGATCGGATCCGATTGGGCTAATAACATGTTCCAAATTGGGGTTCCTCCCTTCCTATATTCGGACAAGCTTCCTTTCAAATTATTGTTTTTGAGGGTTTCAAGGTCGCTAAAACAAAAAATGATAATAATAAAATAAGGAATTTGCCATTAAAATTATTAATCAAAATTCTGGCTCTATCATTCTTAGAACATGGTCAAAACTCTTTATTGCTATGTTGTGACCAAAAATATTCATCTTTTCTGCCAAAACTCAAAGCAAAGTGTGGCCAAACAGGTTTACAAGTATTACTTATATCATAAGATTAAATGAGCATTGTGCCACTTCTGTAATGGTTCCAAACCTCATTTATTATGTAATATTATTTATGTCCTAAATGATCATAAAGTGACATTTTACATTTTAGATACCGGCACGAAAACAGCTTCTTTTTGCGCCCTACTGTCATCCTCGGGGCATAGACACCCGCCTAGTACCCTTGGTACCAGAGGCGCGTTATCCCATGGGCAAAACGGGTATTTGCCCAGGCCCCCCAACAACAGGGGGGCCACAAAAGCAATATTTTGGAAACTCATTTCCGTAATAGACTACCACACCATGCCAGTCCTCATTAACGTTGCAAGCGGATTTAGGCTTCTCTCAGCGAGGCCCCAACTAATCTTTAACTGATTTATTACCTTGATGAAGTTCTCCATTTATTAGTCTATCGTATTTCGATTGTAGGTGTGAAATAAAACAAGTTTGTTTTATTGTAAACTAAGTGTTTAGTAATATATTACCGTCTCAAGAATAGTGAATTTTATATTTGCACTCGGCCGGTAGGGGACCAAAATCAATCTTTTATAATCAATAAATTAATTAGGTAATTAATAAATTACCGTAGTCAGAATATAAAATTGAACTTTAGAATAGTCTTGCCTGTGGGGCCCCAAAGAGAGTGGATGCAGTTTTAGCAGTTAAACTCATGTTTTTTACTGTACCTGTACGACACTAATGTGACTAAGTTAGAACAGAAAAAGTGTATGAATTCTTCGAAGATTTTCAGTCGACACTTTTCCTTTTGTTTTAAAATTCTATTCTGTAAAGATGAATGCTCCAAAAGAGTCTGTAAAATAAAAATTCCGATCTGCATAATGCTGTAAATCTTTCAAAGTCCTTATTATTACACAGTGTGTACAAAGAGAAACGTAACCATACAATATATTTCTTTCTAAAATGTTGACAAGAAAAAGATCCCAATAAAAGTTTTTGGAAATTGCTTAAACTACAAATTTGAAATGCTTAGAAATGAAACACACTTTATATTCAAAAGTATTTCGTATTTATAACTTAAGTCATTTTCAAAAACGACGCGCTATTGACACGGTAGAAATCCTTTTAACATTGTTTAATTGCTTTCTTTTAACATTTAAACGTCTTGTTACATTTGCACCACTGACCTCAGGGACATGCGGTTTTCACAGTTCAATTTGTAATTCAAAAGAGTATTTAAAAAAAAACAGGAAAAATATACAGGATGCTATATTAAAAGAAATGGAATTTGGTCTGCTTTTTTCAAATATACATAACCCTACCCTGTATATTCAAAAATCATTCAAGTTTCTAGTTTAAGTCTTTTCCTAAACCTTTTATTTGGTTTTTTTTCTAAACTTTGAGGACCAAATATTGTCACGTTACGTTTCTTCTTGTTAAAATATATAGCAGAAGGCAAGCTGTATTTTTTGATGATATGGAATCTTAGGTAATGTTAGAAAAAGAAATAAGAAATTACATTTTATTAAAAGTAACATCTCAAAAAAACTATGAAAACTCCACCACAAATTTAATAAGTACATATTCAGTGGACATATGTATATACTGATGATGTTGTATTTAAGAATGAACTAACGCAGTTTTTGAAATATTTAAAATATTAAAAACCTATTTATTTGTTAAGAATGAATGCCCTTTATTTATTAAGATTATTTGCTACGAATTTAGATTTTTAAATTGTTAAGTTAGTTATTTTGTAATTCTTAAGAATAATCTGTTGGTACTTTTAATAATTATGTAGGTGCTTATATTAAATGTTGTTGCAAAAGGTCAATACCTTACTATTATTTATGATTTTTGTTAATTGTTCTGAAATGTTATATCGGTATTATTAGTATATATTATTTTTGTATAAAAAAGTAATTCTTCTTAATTCCACATTGTATATGGGGGCCCCCAAATTCAAAATTGCCCAGGGCCCCATGATGGCATAACGCGTCGCTGCTTGGTACATAAATAACTATTTTGCACGATTACAATACTTTATTATACTGCGTATGATAAAGTAAAAAAGCTAGTTTGAATCAAAGAAACCACTTTATGAAATATATATTGACACTGAATATATATTTAATGAGAGGAAATAAATAACATCTGTTGTCGGTAACTTTAATCAAAATAAACTTTTTTTAGATATCAAAAAAATATAGTGTCATTAAATATACCAAAATCTTGTCGACCAGTGTAATTAATCCACAAACAACACTCAACGAATTACCACAATAAAGTCAAACAAAGAAACGCACCTCAACAACTCTCAAACACCGCTTAAATATCAAAACAATTCAAATTAGGCGCCAATTTGTAGCGTAGCTCCGCCTCCCGCATCTCCTGAGAAAAACAGAAGACGCGCGCACCACGCGAGACCAGTCCATGCGGGACCGGATGACAAACAAATCTCTTATCTCGCAAATCATCCAAAGTATCGCGATAAATTTAAGTGAATCTATTTTCCGTTGTGTGGAAACTGTTTAGTGTAGTGTTGGGCATCTTTTCACGGCATCGGACCGGGAAATCATCCAAAGGTCAGTGACCAATATTAATTTTCGTTGTCGATTATTCGGTTTGTTTGTATTGACCGGCTCCGCCATGTTGCGTTAACCAATATGCATTACCTACATGTTTAGTGTTATGACGAAATTAATAGTTATTTTGAGTTACCTATATTTGGTATTGTGAGGGTGAAAATGGATGGAAATCGTTGATTTTTGTGGGGTTTTTGCGGATTTTTCGGATTTTTCAGAGAGATTGCGTTTTTAATAAGAGTAATCGATATTTTTAGGTGCTCATAGATTTTTTCTTAGAATCGCGGAATTTGTATACCTAGTACCTACCATTTCTAGTGTCAATATCGCGTTTGGGGGCTTTATTTTTATACGTTGGCAGCAACATTTACTTCCTTCTTTCAAAAGTGCATCCGTTGTTTCTAAATTTTGAATCGTTATCTCGGAATTATAGCTCAAGTGGGTATGGGAAAGGGTCTATGGACGGAATTGGTGGAGCACTAAAGAGGAACGCCAATCGCTTTATTTTACAAGGGCATTATTACTTAATCACAAACAGCTATTGAGATATACAATTTTTCTTAGACTGCTGTTTTTCCATACAAATGCCAATAAATCAAAAAGTATCATCGCAAAATTGTGCCGAAATATAGGTTGTTCAGGTTTTGAATTCACTTTTAAAATATCTTTATTAGCAGTGGCACAATCTTCCGAGATCGCACTGATGAGAAAGCCTGTATCCATAAGTACAATAAGGAGCCTCGCAATTTATTAAATTTATCTAGAAATGAAGTAATGAGTATTTTTTTTTATTCCAGGTTAGAAATGCCTACAATCTGGAGAGAAAAAGGAAGCCTGGAGAACGTAAAGATGCCTAAGGAGAGATTTTGGAGGGATTTTTAAATAGACAACGTACTCAAAAACTTGGTGAGTCTCTTGTTTGTTTTTTTTATCTTATTGTATTTTCGAGTTTTTTTTTTAATTTTTATTTTCGAACTACATTTCACAAACTATCCCATTACCTGGCACTAACCCTTTTAAATAATCACTAGAGACCGGACTTTAGGACACAATTTAGGATACCATTGGCGTGCCGCACATATTTTCAGTGGGGTATTTTTTATCAACTATACTGCGGTATTAGCCCAGTCGTATATGTAGGTTTGGTGTCGTATCTTTTCAGATAGAAAAATTAAAATAAATTTTTTTAAATTCTTTGTCGGCGGTAGAAAATCACATACCTATGTAGATTTAGAAACACACACGATTTTTACCTGTACAATGGAGGCGCAAAATGTTTCTAAATAGACATATTATGTAGGTACTATCTTGAGCAAAAAGAAACGGGGACAGCAAAGTGAAATTAGGCGCTTATATTCTGAACAATTTTAGTTGTGTAACTTACTTTGGTCGTATTTGTTTACCTATGAAGTCTAAACTTCAACAGTATCTGTCAACCTACAAACTAGATCCGGTTTCAACAATTTTATTCTGCGCGGTATTTTTGCCTACACTTAATTCAGTAGAAATTTCTCTAATGCTGATTCCATCATGCAGTCGAATTTGAATTGCCTTCTGAAATTCATTCAATTACGGCATTTCTATTTCTTACGTCAAAATTCAAGTTGACATTAATGTGACATGACAAACATACTGACATGACATTACAAGCCCAGTTTAATTAGTACAAATTGTGTACTAAGAGTGAGTGTTCCCGTTTTTTATGCTCTCACGATAGTACAAGGTATTGGAAACGTCGAATATATTTTAAGAGTATTCTTTTGTGAAAAAAAGTTCTACGCTAGTAAAGTATTATTCGACGTTTAAAATACCGACCGTAAATGTTTCATTTTAAAATAATAGTAGAACAAAATACTGCCGTACAGGCAACCGAAAATACAAATTGTACTGTGATCTTGAATTGTTGAAGATACGACACTCTAGTAGTATTCTTGTAATCCGATATTTTCCAGTTGATATTTATTTACAATTAATAGGAAAGAATAAATACACTTACCTATTATTTTACTATCCACTATCGTAATTTTTTTCACGACGAACTCAGGACCTATGAGCTAATTAACACAGGGTTAAATATTGAGTTATTTATTGCGTAACGCTTCTTTAACACTCACGAGAAGTATGTTCCAATGGTATTTCATTTATTTTATAAGAAATATTAATAAATAAATATTAATAAATGTGTTTATAATACTATGAATTAAACGCATGAGTAATGAACTTGTTTTCCATACTGTAATAAACAAGGTAATCCGCACTAATTTCTGAAAATTAATGATCGGGTGATACGACGAGGCAAAAAAAACTGTGCGTGCGTATTTTCGTAAAATCCTTTAATTCGGGTTGATACCTAGGCCCGCTTCCGTTTTAAAATAGCCCGCCGATTACTGACTCGACCGCTTGTTTATTATTTCTTTTTTCATCTCTATTTTAACCGCGCGCACCGACGCAGAGATTAGTTTATAATAACTGTATTTTATTGTGTTGATGGCGGCAAAACCAACCATCCGCGCCAGCTTGATTATCTTGTCAAGGCCCGTTTTCTTGTGTCAGCTTTTTCCCCCTTCGCCTATACAGAAACTTTTTTAATCAACAAAAGGCCGAAATTTCACCGAACACTTTAAAATTTGTCACTCGGACGAAAATATTTTGCACGACGTTGCTCAAAAGGGAAATTTAGCAGGTTTAGGCGGATTAAAAATTAAAATCCGTAGTCCGGACGGGGTTCGAACAGATAAATATTGGCCGTCGGTTTGCTCGCCCTTAATAGGTTTAATGGGTCCGTAAAGACGATGGGCCGAAGAGGTGAGTCGGGACGCGCGAGGGGAAAAGTCCGTCCGTTACCGACAAACCTTTTATCTCGCGCTTAGCCCGAGGTAAATACATTCTAATTCACTTAGCGATAACTTAAGCCCTTCGTCGGGTAAATACTCGAGAATCGATCATAATCTGTGTGCGAGAAAATTGAGGGGAAAAGTTCTTATATAGGGTTTGGACTAAAACATTCGAAGTTCCGAACATCCTGTATACACAGAAAATTTTGTTTAATTCAAATAGATATGCATTGACTCTAAGAAATCTGGTGTTTCAATGGCAAAGAGGCAAAGAAATATTTATTTGTCTCGAACAACTTACGTTTTCAGTTAAAATTTACAATTTGTATATTATAACGAACGAGATTTATTTAGTTCAAATAATTATGATTGTGTTGAGTGAAAGAAATGTAATTTTTTAAATTAATGAAATTGTCGGTTGAGTTAAAATGAAATATTTTAAGGTTGCGATAAATGGTTCTTTGATTAAAGAAATTAGTAGTTTGTTGAAGGAATTAATGGGGACCTATATTATTGACTAGAACTTTTCGGAGGGTACATTAGAGCAAAATCTCCACGGGTCACCACCTTTTGGAATGTCGCACATCCTCGACCAGTGGCTGGTTTTCCCAAACCTACATATAGTCAAAATTAGGGTAGCAAAGTATATGCTGATTCGGAATCGGATCTTGAACCTGCATGCATTATGCTCTATACTGCCGATAACTGCCGATTTCTAGCAATTTTGCCAGACGTACGACATCAACTGAACGGTAGGCTTTCACCAGTCTAGTAGGTATTTATACTCCAGATAAGGCCGAACTGCGAGGAGATTTACAGCGTCATCTAACAATACAGTTGGATGAGGTGTTCAGACTAAAAATATATTTAAATCGGTCGGTTCGAAAACAGTACAAGTCCAAAAAGTGAGTTCTGAGAAAATTAACAAAATAATTTTGTCGGTGCAATATCTTCAAATTGCTATATAAACATAATACCAAATAACGAAAGTGGGCAGCTGCCCCCCCCCCCCCCCCGGGACACGCCCACGAATGCTTTATTTTTTGATAATAATAATAAAATTATCGAAATAATTGTGTAGTGTTCGCTAACATTTAAAAGTACCAAAGTGGTCTTAAATTTGGTATTATCCAAATAATCCATCCTGATACAAATTACTCTAGAAAGTTTTCAAATCCGTGTCATCCCAGTACAAGTAGCCCACGATGGCGATGGTCTGTCTCGCGTTAATTTCATTAAATTCGCCGAAACGTGGGAACTACTCGTATCTATAATAAAGCACACTGCGGCAGGGAAGTGTATGTTCCTTTTGAGACCGTTTGAGCCCGTTTAAGACCGTATTGAGCTCTCCCAGTGCTGCCTGCAACTACGAGCATCGATTTAATTCCGTTTACTGTTTTCACGTACTGCCAAACAGGACCGTTACCAGCAAGTTGCTTTGTGCAGCGGGTTCAAATTTAGTTCAAATTCATTGCTATATCTAAATAATTAGTAGCGAAGTAAATTCAATCGACGACTAAATCATATTTGGGTGTTCTAGAAGAAAAATAAATTGTAGATATTCGAAAATATGCTTGCACAATAACAAATATTGTGGAATCCATATGTCATGTATGCTCTATTTATTTCACGCTAAGACGTTTATTGTTTTATTTTTCAAATAAAGCCGACGGAACGATCGAAACCAAGCAATAAAAGTGTTTTATTGGTTTATTGGTCAAAAGTTTCGTTACGATAATAGGATCAATTTCATTCCATCTATAATAGCTTGTAATCAGTAACAATAACAGATAGAGAAGATTTCCTGTTCTTAAGAAATATATTCATTTAAATTTACTCTTTCGGATCAAAACATATTTCTTTGACGCTAACAATATTTACTTCATTGATTACTCACTCTAGTTTATTTATTTGCTTGTAAAGATTAATTTATATGGAATATTTATTTAAGTCAAATAAATATATTTGGATACAAACAAAAATTACTTTCCGTTAAAGTAATATTTTTGTTGTGATTTAAAAAGACGTTTCTTTACACCAAAGAAATCTAAGTTTTATTCAAACAAATATATTTTTATACCAGAGATTTATTTCCCTCAAACAAATATTTTTCTTTGGTTTAAAAAAAGGTTTACTTTCGCCAAAGAAATCATATTTTGATACAAATAAATGAATCGGCGAGTTCAAAAAGAGTACAAGTCCAAAATTGGCCATTTTGAAGTACAATAGCCAAAATGTTCACTATGATTTATTCTATCGACTTGACCTAAAGTGGATGCTTGGGCGAAATAAACAAGTCCAAAACAGTTCTTTTTTCTCCCTCATGCAACGCGTTTCTACGGATATATCAGTCGTAAATATTCGCCAACTTCGTAATTTGCAATCAAATTGTTGTTGAGATATATTAATATTATGTATAATATTGTATTATTTAAACAATGGAAATCATCCCAAAATATAAATGCGGTCACTTAAGAATAACAGTTGGCCAGACCGATCTAAAAAATTGAATTTTAAGAATTTTAATTGCAAACAAAAATTGTTTAAACAAATGGAATTTGTTTAATCAATTGTGGGTTTATTAAAAAATATAGATAATAGGTTTGTTGGATATCTCGAACAGGAAATTTATAAGTTAATTTCACAAGTGAGCGGACTTTTCTACCATAACTAGAAAAAAATTGAAAATGAATAATAAATAAAATTTAAAATTTAAAAAATAGGAAGAACTTTTTTAATGAATAATGTCACTGTAAGATAATACTTTGCCATTTCGAACTCAGAAAACAGAATACAGACTGATTTTCAAGAAAAATTAATTATTATTTAAACAAATGTAAATTAACTGACAAACATTCCACTAGACTTACTAACAATTATCTGAAGAATGTAGATTTTTTTCATTTCAGGACAGTTTTCAGGGCACTATGGGGATGGGTTGGGGGGCGTCAAATCCATACGTATAGTAGGTCAAATTCTTCCTTGGAAAGTCCTCTACAAGTCCTTAAATAATCTTAAGTTTTCCCAAACCCTGAACAATTATTTGAAAAATACCAAAAAAAGTCTTCGTCCCATGCATTTTCCCATGTAAATTTAAGGCCTCGACAAGCATGGTTAAAAATCGAAATTTCAACGTGTCCACTTTTTTTGGATTTAGAAACGATTTGACGAGAACGTTGCTTTCATCATCACAAACATGTTTGCAATGTATTTTTGAACTACCCT
Source organism: Aphodius sticticus (assembly GCA_963966075.1). Classification (NCBI taxonomy): domain Eukaryota; kingdom Metazoa; phylum Arthropoda; class Insecta; order Coleoptera; family Scarabaeidae; genus Aphodius; species Aphodius sticticus. The sequence continues at coordinate 79,302,381 of OZ014507.1, forward strand.
AATGGGCACCCTTCTCCCACACAGTAAGTTAAATTTAGACAACAAATTTAGACCCTTCCGGTTTGAGCTGGATACGCCCATAACCGCATTCATCATTAATTCATTACACATGTATTATTAAATTTGGCACGGCATGCCACAATATTTTCTCATCGAAACTGAAACACCTTAAGAAATCTCGTAACTAACTAACTCGAAAACAATTTCTTGTAAGTATAAAAAAGTATTTTTCTGCGGAGGCTTGACGGGTAGGTATATGTTTTCCTCAAAATATTCAAACAACCCTACGCATAGCACTTACCAACACTAAACTTGCCCTCTCTAAACGGTACTTTACGAAAACGTAATAAAATTACTTTTTAAAACACATCATCATCATCACATCACAGCTGTTGACTTGTTAGTTAGGTAGGTTGATTGGTCGTTTTATATGTCAAAATGAGATAAAGACGGAATCGAGACGTGTAAACTACAGATATAAAACCCCCCGCATGGGGTATCAACTCAATTTGTGGTCGGGACAGGTAAAGAAATTCCTTACCCCCTGTCGGCGGAGAGGGTTGGCTGTGTACGCGGAAAGGCATGAAAATAATCATCATTCGAACGATAAACTCCACAAATTTATACATCGTAACACGTCTGTCGGTCGTTACGACTTAATATTAAAAAAGACCCCTCTTCCCTCTTAATGGTGTTCAATGTATTCGGGCGATATCGTAAATTAGGCGACTCTTGATTTTATAATTGTGTCTGGCCCGGCGTATAGTGGTCGAGTCGAGTCTTTTATATTAGAAATTACAATGAGATCCGATTTTGAGAAATCGTTCGAAAATGGTAATTGTTGTCAGACGGCGCGCCAGGTGCAAGAGCTATTTCGAAATTATATTCCGTTGAATAAAATCCAGGAATATTATGAGCGTCATTTTGTTATTTTTTGGGCCTATAATAATAGCTTGGATAAAAACAACTCTACAAGAAAATTGTATGTTGTATGTTGTAAAATTTGAGACAATTTTGTTACTTTTAAATGTTAGTGAAGACGTTTTGATTAACTACAGTCGGATGAATAATTACCAAACTAATTATTATCGAACAATAAATTCATTGTTTAATTCACGTCGTACTAAACATCTCGTACTAAGCCGAAAACAATTTCTTGCAAGTGGAAAAAGTATTTTTTTACGGAATATTGACGGCATATGGCTTCCACATTGAAAGGCCTTTATGAAAATATACCACCACAAATATGGAACTGCGAAGTAACAGTTGCAGTTATCATTATCAAAAATAATATGTACAGATAGAAGAACTGTACAGATTTTTAATTACTCGTATTTCCAATAATATTTAGTCAATCGAATTATGTCTTAGAGGGGCGTTTATGCTAGTGAGATCGACATCGGCCTTGAGTCTGTAGTACGCCTAGGATGTGGTTACATCTAACGATGAATCGTTGTACTCAAGTCCTTGTGTATAAACAAACATACTTACTTAATTTGTTCAGCCGATTTCTGCCCTTTGCCAATAGGCAGCTACTGTAGTTGTTGTCAACTGTTAGTTATTATTGATCTGAGCTGTTGGTACTCTTCTCCCTTGTCTCGGCCTGTAGACTTTATTACAGAAACCTTCTTTACAGAGCTCCGCGGTGACAGTTCGTAGTAATTCGACACAATTGCATAAAAAACAGATCAACTTGACAACAGCTGGGTCAATTTTAAAAAGCTCTGTCTTAAAATGTCACCCATAAATTAACTCCTGTTCCGGGATTAATGCTATTGGCTTAATCACCATGAAAGCATATTAAATCAACCAATATACTGTGGCAAAAATTATCTTCTTTTCTCTAATTAAATTCATGATTAAAGCAAGCGCGGTTGAATTTTATCTTTATCCCGGAATAATGCCCAATGCTTATACATTCCATCAGTACCTTACTTTTACACATTACTGCAATAGTTTCGACTCCGATCTTTACCAAAACAAGACAAAAGGCAGACTTTATAGCATTTTTAAACAATGTTTTTTTATTGTTTTTACTAAAAAGACAGCTAAATTGGACATTTGTCACCAAAACATTGCACAGACGCGAGAAATTTAATTCTATGCTTCAGTTACTTTTAAAATGGCGGAGAAACCATTTGCCAACTTTTGGCTTTTGTTATGGGCGGCATGTTTAATTTTAACATTTTACATGGTCTGTTCGTCAGTTGCAATTATGATGTGTTGTTTAGCTGTAAATTTTACACGAATGTTAAATCTTTTGTTTGTTTTTGCGAATAATGAATCGGAGTTTTTTTTTTGAGAATGTCACAGCACTTCAAACCAACTCTTTTTTTATGGTTTTTTTTATAAACAACGTGTTGCTCCTCTTTTTTTCGATATTTTTTATTTGAAGATTTTTACAGCCAAGGTCTGACCGTCAGATAAATGGAAGCAAACTGTCGTAATAGAAAAAAAGATATTGGTGCTGGTTCCCAAACATAAAAATGGAGAAAATCCTGCAGCCCAACAAGTGTGGCTTCATATGTTAAAAGAAAGCAAGAAAAATCCTTAAAACGTCAAAATCCAACAAAGGAAATCTAAAATTTGGCCATAGTTTCTCCACCATCTTTAAAGATAACTCAAGCATGTAATTGGATTTGTCGTGCCTGTGCAATGTTATCATTGCAAACTCCATTGCTTTTTTGGGTAAAAACAGTAAAAAACTAGTATAGAAAATTATCTTCAGCCGTGCTGAAGTTAAAATACCCCCCACCGTAAAATATTTAAAAAAAAACAAGTGATCCGATTTTGCCCATTCACGTCCTTGCTTTTTAAGAGATAAGCTTGTATACCAAATTTCAGATCAATTACAAACTTCAAAATTACGGCAGTTACACAGACGGATATAGCTAAATTGATTCAGTTTTCAATTCTGATCAAACTCAATATACCACATTAAATGTGGGGCGGGGATAAAAACGATGTTTCAAAATTGCATCTGTATCTATAAAAAAAATATATATACTATGCATTATGCACAAAATATCTCTCTACTGTTCAGTAAAATTTGTTGCCAGTAAAATCTGGCAATCCTCGTCGACACTAGGATTAGTACATTATCAAATGCAGTTGTTTAATTTTTGACGTCAAAATAACCTCTAATCTTCTTGGACTGTTATGCTTTGTTTGATAAAATTCTCGTTTTAAAACAATGTTGGGTTACTCACGAACAAATTCTACCACTTACTGATATCGTAATCGTTTTGAAATTTCACTAACAAGGAAAACGACTATTTAAGTACATACTAAACATCGATAACAACAAAAAGCGTGTTCTTTTTTAGATTGTGACTCTTAATGGTATTTTTAAACTAATATATTGTCTTACCAGGTAATCTTTTGGTCTGAAACGGTATTATAATATACTGGGTGTTTAAGAAAGTTAACTGACATATATTACTGAGAAAAAAAAAGAACCCACAAACCAATAATCCTTTAAATTTATGCCCGATACCTTCTGCCATGCATAATGAAATCCACCACCATGTTAAGATCGTGATTGTCTCCCAGATACCTGCGGCGATTACAGAACGTGAACAAAGTATCCGTACCTTAGTCTCGGGCACGGGTCAGATCGTGTCTTCAGACCCGGCCTAATGTTCTGCAGAACGCCGCACACCTCCGAGATTGTTACAAATTCTCCTCGCCACGACTAACCAACCATTCACACCATAATGTCATCCCAGCTCAGCGAACATCGAAGGTATATGGCGATATAAAACGTGAACAGTGTGAACGGTGAACACACACACGTCCGTCCTCCGTCCGGTAGCCTTTTGTTACGGTGCGAACTTTTGTCCGCGGCCGCTGTTAACAATAAACGGACAAGGTCGGAACCCATGTAGTATTAGACTTGTAGACGCTTGCTTTGTGGTGTTCGGCCGTGGTGCGGGAATATTTAATAGGTGGCATTGTGCGTATTGGTCGTCAAGAGGTATTTTGCCAACAATGATTCCAACCGATGTCTTAATTAAATATGGTCCTATGGGTCGATCAGAATGTTTGACCAGGTGTCTCCTGTTACGCATGGTCCTCAAAAGAGTTTTAGTGTCACTCACATTAGTGGAATCAGAAGTGCAAGACTATCTACTAGAATGGTAGAGATATTCAGGCCCATTCTGTAATGCAGTTGTTACGTAGCAAGTTGCTACGTAACAACTACATTATCAACTTTCGTTAAATACCTTGTTAACGACATTTATAAGATTTCGCATTCTATATTGAAAAAATTAACCACTTGTTCAGAATCATGCGGTTAACAACAGTGGTTAACTGTTGATGGTCATGCGCATTCAGTACAAAACATTCAGTCAGCTGATCAGTACTCTTCGATGTGCTGTGTACACTAGGGTGGTCCAAATTTATATCTTGCAAAATCTTTTTCTTTGCTGGAGGGCAACGATCCCTCCAATCGGCTCCGTTACCGGAAAAAAAATTCCCCCAAAATTTGAGGAAAATCGGTTAACGTTAACACGTGCCACCGAGCACCTCAAATTTCCCATTTAAAATACATTGGAAAAATGTATCTTTTTTCCTTTCTTTTCTCGTTTCGCATTTAGAAAAAAAGTTGCGGGAGATTATCAGACATTGTTCAGTACTTCCCAAAGATCAAATCCACAGCCACTATTTTTCTTTTCACCGCCTCCGCCCTCTCCTGCAGTACCCTAAAAATGAGGCGAAATTTTCCCCTTTAAAATTTTACAAAGTTACGTGATTTATTATTTTTTTGACAGAAATTACTATTATTGAATTGTTGACAAGTTTTTTGTCATTTATTAACTAATTAAAAAATTAAAAAAGTGTTAACAATTACCATTTGTTTAAACAAAAATATACGATGTTACGAACTCATTTTTCTATTGGTTGCAAACATTATTAAATTATTGTTTTTGGTCATTTATTAACTAATTAGCAATTGTTTAAATAATTACCATTTGTTTGAACAAAAATATATGTTGTTACGCACATATTTTTCTAATTTTGCAGAAATTATTAGATTATTGGTATTTTTTTGTCATTTATTAACTAATTTGTAATTGTTTAAACAAATACTATTTGTTTAAACAAATATACATTGTTACGGACATATTTTTTTATATTTATTGCAGAAACTATTATTAAATTATTGGCATTTTTATTGTCACTTATTAACGAATTTGCAATTCTTTAAACAAGAATCAATTTTTTAAACAAAAATTTACTGTTTTAATTTAATGTTTTTTTGTTTTTTTTCCCTGGTAGTAATTATATTGTTACATTGTTGAAAAGTTTTTTGTAATTTGTTACTTAATGTGCAATTGTTTGAACAAATAAATTTGTTTAAACTATAATATTCAATGTTAGTACGTATTTCTTGACAAATGTATTAATAAGTAATGTGGTTGCAACCCTAATTATTATTATAGGTTATAATTGAAAATTAATTAACAAATTTGGCAAGAAAAGAAAGACAAGAAATACAATAAAAATGTTTGTCAAAAAGATACGTCAGTACCATTGTATACTTTTGTTTAAACAAATGGTATTTATTTAAACAATTGCAAACTAGTTAATTAATGACAAACAATGCCAACAATCTAATTATAATTTCTGATAAAAAAAGAAAAATATGTCCGTAACATTGTATATTTTTGTAAACAAATGGTATTTCTTTATACAATTGCAAATTAATTAGCAAATGACCAAAAACTGCCAATATCCTAATAATTATTTCCTTTTAAAAATAGAAAATATGTCCCCAACATTGTATATATATATATATATATATATATTTCTTTAAACAAATGGGATTTCTTTAAACAATTGCTAATTAGTTAATAAATGACCAAAAAGAACAGTTATTTAAAAACTTCTGCAAAAGAAAATGGAAAAATATGTTCGTAACATTGTATATTTTTGTTTAAAAAAATGCTAATTGTTGAAATAATTTCAGTTTAGTTAATAAATGACAAAAAAGATATGTCAATAATCGAATAATAATCACTTCTGCCAAAAACAATAATAAAACACGTAACATTGTAAAATTGTAAATTTGGGGAAACTTTTGTCTCATATTTAGGATACTATGGGGAGGTTGGGGGTGGTGGACAAAAATATAGTGGTTGTGGATTTGTTCCTTGGGGAGTTCTGAACAATTTCTAATAATCTCCTGCAACTTTTTTTCTAAATCCGAAACGTGAAAAAAAAGGAACATAAGAAGCATTTTTGCAATGTATTTTATTTTAAATGGGTGCTCGGTGGCAATTTTTCTCAAAGGGGGGAGTTTTGTTTTCTGGAAAAGGAACAGATTGGGGGGATCGTTGCCCTCTAGCTAAAAGTCCGTTTTTTTGACCACCCTAGCGTACACAGAAGTTAAAAATATCCAAGTTAATAATGAATGGACGTATCTGCGAGAGTAGAACTACACAAAGCCCATATTTATGCTGTCATGGTTAATTTTATTCACAAAAACAAAGTTCTTTTGCTACTCACTCAACTCCGTTTACGGAATACCGTAACGTCAAAGAATTGTGCAAACGATTTACGCAAAAATTAAATTTGTGCAAAGGGCCACAGATCGGTCCACTATCGGTTGCTACGTAGTCACTAAGTTCGCCACTCAACTGGTGGAAAAATATTTAACCACTGGATATGTTACAGCATACCATTATATATTTTAACAACGTTGCTAAGAAATTTAACTACTTTCTACGTAACAACTGCGTTACAGAATTAGTCTGATTGAGTTTAGTTCTTAATTACGCCATCTGGTGATATCAAACTGGGTGATTTATGCGTTTTAAACTGCCCTTTCAGTACACGAGAACAGTAATAAATAACTTCATTAACCAGAGAAACTAACGGTCAGCATTGCCACGTAACGGTCTGGACACTGTGGAGAATCCATAGACTGTGTACCTTGCTGTTAGAGTAATGATGTCATGATGCGGCACGCTTGTCAAAGGGCAAAAAGAAAAGAATTGAAAAGAAACTGGACAGTAGACAAACGAACACAGCGGTCGCAACCCTGGTAATTGACTTAAATAACACAGGTAAAGGGGTTGTTTGACCTACACTACATGAACTGAATGTTTGCGAGTTTTGTTTAGGGTATTGTGTCGACTTTAACCGACTTCGGAAGGAGAAAACGAGCTCCTGTATATTAGGACTCGCCACTTATTGGTTACCTGCTGTTGATAGAAAATAAAAGTTGATAAAAATAAGAATAAACGATGTGCAATAGATAAAATCCAATGATATTCTATGAACTCGTGCCAATGTTGCAAGGCCCACTTATGGTGTTTCATTTATGTAACATAATAAGTAATAAGCAAACAAACACCGATAGTCATATTTACAAAAATTCAGGTTATCAATATCGATATAGTTCTGTTTATTTATGACTCATCTCTAGAAAAGTATAATATTGTTTTTGTACAGATGATTACAACAGGGGAAACAAAATTGATACGTTTGCTATAAGTCTGAGACATCCTGTGAAGTAACTAAGAAATAGAAATAATTATTATTCTATTCAGTGAAAGAATTATGTTTTCAATTAACAAATGTGTTGGTTGAGTTAAAATGCGATATTTTGAGGTATCTCTACCGTATTGCGAGTAAATCTAGTCGAGGTTAGGGTAGATGCAAAGTGTACATTTATTACATTTATTTGACACCAAATTTTATTTCCTTGACAGAAGAAAACGTACTTATAAATCAAAGCAGAAATATTACTTTAAAGGAAAGAAATCTCTTCGTGTATAAAATTATATTGGTTTGAATTAAAATTGGGTATCTTTGGCAAAAGGAAACGTATTTTTAAATCAACACAAAAAAGTTTCTATGTAGTATCCAAAGCTTTGCTATAGTTAACTTAACTTAACTCTTGATTGAAAAATAGCTTCGTTATATCTCCTGCATTATTTGTTTACCGCACTAGCGAATTAGTATTTCGGTCCCAAAATTCAAACGCGAAACGCTAACTAGCTAATAACATTCGCAGCTGACGTTAATCTTGGCGATAATCACATCCAGACGTATTAATCACGGCGCTAGCCCGACCAAGTAATCAAATTGCGTCTATCTGGAATGGCGTGGCGCGAGTGCGTTTGATTGACACCCGAATTCGGGCTCCCATCCTGTCTGACAAAATCTCCCTCTCTCTCTCACTCACTCACTCACTCACTCACTCACTCACCGATGCGCCTATATACTGATTAAACGAGTTGTTTAGACAGCCAAATAACTCTCGTCAAATGCCGTTGGTTACCTAACTGCCACGATCTGCTCAATCAGTTGTCGATTGTTTGTTGGCTGCCGACAGCTGAAGTCTGAACTATTGATCGCTGTGTGTTTTATTTGGAGTTACGGATCAAATCACTAATATGTAATATGTATAGAATAATAACACTGGTAAACAAGGTTTTGGATAAATTTAAATGACAGTGTATTTTTTGATAGGTATCTATGTAAGAGCATATTATAAAAACAGTTACACTTAAAAATGTCAATTAACGACGTAGTCTACCGGAAGTGTACCGTAGGTTCGGAATCCTGGCGTTAATACGTGTTGTAGAGATATGAAATATTTACAGTGGTTTTCTGATGTAGTATTGCATATTGGAAAGTATATAAAAGTAATAAAATATTAAATTACGACATTTATTTTTTTTGGTATACATTATTATTTTATGAAAATTACTTTCCAAAATAGAACATAAAAATATAGAAATGTTTTACCTAGGAACTTAGTTTTAATTATTTATCGTTTTTACGTGATTTCGAACCCGCTATTTAGAAAAAAATTGGGTTTTCTAAGACACCCTTGACTTTACCGTTTGTTTCACGTGTTTTTTTACGTCCTATATCACCTGTGGTTAGTTTCCATTGCAAATAGTTTTTCTCTTCTCAAATAGACTTCAAATAGTCTTTTCTCAGAACTTTTCCCTATATAAAAAACTAAAAAAGCATGTCCATAGACCCCGATAGCATAGATATAAGTGCATTGTTCTGGATACCAAAAGATGCCTGGTTTAAATCCAGAGTTTGGCTTTATTTATTATTAATTCTATTTCATTTAAAGTTTACGTCCTACCCATGTCTCGTCGTTTGCTCAACTTTCTTCCAACAGTTTTACCTCCACCGCCAGAATATTATCAATTTTCAAGACCTTGTAACTTTAAGGTATTATTTGTACTTATTAGGCGCAATATTTTTATTATATTTTACTGTTTTCGCCGCTAGAAAACTACACCAAAGCACGTGATTTGTTTCCAACTCATTTCTTAAATTTTCGTTTCTTGGCTATCCAGATTGTGATTATATTCACATATATGAAGTTAATTACAAAGCAATTTAAATTTAAATTTTGAAAGAAATTTTATGAACAATAAAGTAATGATGTTTTCATTTGAGAAGAAATCTGATAATTATATTTTTCTTTATTACAAATAAATATCGATTAAAATTTAAAATTAATCAAAAGCGAGTTTGACTAAATTACAAACACAATACACGTTTAAAAATCGTTTGAATAAGTTAATTATTATTTTTGTGAAGGTGTTGCATTTCCATGACTATAAAATGCCATTCATTCAGCCAATCAGGAGCTCAAAGTAGTACGTTGTCCGTCAGCAATATTTAGTATAGAATTTGTCGATCCTGACTGATTGTAATTTCTGTACACCGATCTGTTCTTTTACAGAATAAACTATCGATTCTCTAAACACAAGGTGAATCCGTATCCCCTACATTCTTCTCTCAAAACACGTAAAAGTTCGGAGGGGTTTCTTCGCTATTAGTTCACAGAATCATAAAAGCTATTATACACAAAATTAAAGATAAAAGGTATACGATTTTCCGTCTAGTGAATCTGACATAAAATCGGAGAACACAACTTAAGATTGAAAAAAAGTATCACATTAATATCTGTCAATTACACATTCATGTATAACTACAAAATTTCGCGTAGAAATATCAATATTCTATATATAAAAATTTCACTTCTTTGAGTACATGAGTCAGACATATTTTATCACATAGCTTGGATACAACGATAACAATTACTACCTACATATACATTACTACAACAAGTAACATTTGTACATTTATACACATAATACATAATACATCTATAGTTTGAGGTATTACATAAGATCATGGTTACAAAACTAAGCTCACTATGGATGCTTCTTCTATAGGGCGCACTAGCTCTAGTGATTCCTTTTAGCTAAATACGCTAATGTTTTCAAAATTGGCTTGAAAATATCTCAATTACCTACATTTCTCTTGGATACGACTGGGTGATTTTGTTGAGAAAAGTATGGTACAGTTTAAGACCCAGTTCTACCTCTCCTAAAACGCGTTTGCAAATAAAAGCGTTATTTATTGTTCAAAGTTTATGAAATTTTTTATGTAACTTCTTAGATAAATAACGAGTTGGGCTGGATGAAAAAAAAATTTTTTTAAAGATAAAAATCAATTTTACTTCTACATCTTTGGTTTTTTCAAATATAAAACATTTAGCCCAACTCATGATACAAAAATAGATTTTTTATTTAAGTACAATTTTAATCTAAACATTATAATTGCGATAACAAAGCGTAATTGCCAGAAATGTATGTAAGTTGCCTATATTACGGGCCCGGTGTAGACAGCAGACGTTAGGAGTTTTAAACACCGCCTATAACTACGCCACGCCTACTGCTATTTTTAGATTAGACTGTTCACAAGTTATGAGTGTTATGACCGTAGCGTATATTGAATCGGGAGAACAGAGTTCTCGCATTTCACATTTATACGCACGGTTTACAAATTTAACACACGATAAAAGTCATATACTGTATGATATTATACTTAGTGTAGTTATACCTGCTAGGTGTTAGGTACATTTGTTTAATAATGGGTAGAAGTCGTGGCAAAATACCTAAACATCCGCGTCTGTCCTTTAGACGAATTAGTAAAAGACGACTACGTACCACCTAAGTTAAAATATTGCATAGATAATCTAAAAGAACAATATTGTAATTATTTAATTACAAATGAGACAAAGAGACCAGAACAGGACTCAAATGAACATTTTATTTAAAATGTCGGTTTTATGGACAGGAAGAGACAAAGTGACGAACTTGGGTCGGCTCTAATGAATATTAGTTCAGCGACTGTATTGGGCAGTATTACAGCGGGAATTGGATATAGCCAATGCCAGAATTTGTTTTCATTCATGAATCTTGCATTCATGGCGCCCAGAACGTTTATAAAATATAGCGAACTTGTAGGTGACAAAATATTTGGGATTTATATAAATGGTTTGGGGAACTTTGGACTATGTGCTATGATTTTACTTTATCATACGTAGTATGTAAAGTATTGTAATCGTGCCAAACAAAATTTTTGAGGTTTTAGCGGAAATGTCTTTTTGGATCCCTTGAACATTTTTGACCCAGGTAAAAAAAAAATTCTGTGTATGTGTGTGTGTGCCTTTTTTTGTGGCGACGATTCCGGAGAAACTACTAAAGTATCGGGACGAAACTTCATATTTAGAAGTTTCATAACCAAACTTAGAGCCGAAAAGCTTTCTGTTGAAAAGGATCCAAAGAAACTGGAGGTTTAGTCTTATAGCATTTTTGAAAGATTTTGCAAAATAGCCGCCATTTCTGGAAATTTGTCGAAATAGTTAAATAATAAATTAAAGTACAGGAAATTCTGAACAATTTATGACTATGGCATTTTTTGGTAAAATGAATAGTTTAGCTGCATGAGCAAATTCTATTTTATCGAGATCGCTGCATTAAAACTAGTTAGCCAGGATTTGTCAGATATTGTGATTCTAATGACAGTAGGTAGTGTCAAACGCTGATGTTTTGACAATACCTACTGTCAATATAATCAAAATATCCGTCTAGTTCCAGTAGTTTTATTTTAATACAGACATGGCCGATCTCGATCAAATAGAATCTCATGCAGCTAAACTATTAATTTTATATATGGTATGATAAAGTAATGTGCCTGAACGCATCAGATTAATTTTTTTATTTTTGTCTTCGTGTGTCACTGCCGTGCGTTCGTTCGATATCCAGCATGTTTATAGATGTATTGGGTCCTCATTGCTCGATTTTAATTAATTCCTTTCTAAATTGAAGTCCATAATTCACCGATGAGTTATCATGAGTTAGGTAATACATTTTTGTCAATTTACTATACAGTATGTATGTCACCCTGTTAAAAAGATTAAATATTATAATAGCAAGCGCGCTCTCTCTAACTTAAATCAATATATTTTCTTTTACCGCCTGGCGGCCGCCAGCCAGCTGTATGCAGTCCGGTATGCATATGCGACTGTGATGAGTGAGAACACTAATAGATTGTAACTTGAGCGAAAGCGAAAGCACCGACGCGCGGCGACAAACTGGCTGAGTACTTCCCCTTCGAATGTACCCGCGTCGACTATGCTCCGCCTTTGCCTGCTTCCTCTAAACCCCCCAACTTCCCCTTATCATAAAACTGTGGCCTGGTTGACGTTGGTGGGGGCCAGGCAGACCACTCCCAGCAAAAAAAAACATCGCAACGAAATATTTCGTTTGGAAGTTGCGATGTTTTTAAAACGGAGCCTTAATATGCTAACAAAATCATTAGTTTGATGGCCGGTGTCTGGGAAATTCTGGACATTAGAATAAAATTTTTAAAAATCGGGACAAAATTCGGGGCGCTTTATCAGCCGGGACAAGTTCTCAGAATTTGGGACTGTCCCGCCCAAATCGGACGGTTGGTCACCCTAGTGTATATAGACGTCCTGGTGAATGCTACGCAGCCGCTACTATACAGAAAGTGGATAGATCTGGTCGTTGATCTGTGATGGTTTGGGCTGGAATCAGTGTAGACAACAGAACTGATCTTGTTGTGGTTCCTGGTTGAGTAAATGCCATGAATTACATCGAAAACATCTTGGAGGACCGTGTGGTGCCTGCTGCATATGGCGTCGGTCAAAATTTCATCCTAATGCAGGAAAATGCAAAGCCACATACCGCCATATGTATATAATTGTTATTTATAAGTGTAACTTAGAACTAGGAGTTGTAATATTGTTTTTATATAAAGTTTTTGAAACTTTCTTTAATTAAATATATGCCGTTGAAGTATACTAAATTTGATTTGCCTAGAAGTATTATTTAAAAAGTTACTGGTTTCCAAAAGAGTGTTTCCCTAAGTTTTTTGAGCAGTGTATGTCACCTAGATTTTTAAATGTCACAATCTCGACAATTGTGTTATCGATGACTATTTCCGGAGTGGGGTTTACCGAAAAGACTAATGACTAGATTTAATCTAATTGCTAGACATAAGAGAAAAAATATCAATCAAAATTTTCTTAATTAAGCAAGGCACGTACCACAACAGAACAAAAAAACACACCTACCTCAATCAGATAACACAAATATAATAGACAGAAAAGGATTAGCACTCAAAATATTTTGATTCTTCCAATCGCGATCAGTCCTCCAACCAATCGAATAAACGTCAAAACCCAATCAGATTATCAGCCACAAAAGACATTATCGACTCGTCATAATCTCAACTCCACAAGCACCCCAACTCCATATAAAAAGAACCAGAAAAAAGAGATAAACTCATAATCCTTCAGGTACACCTTATGGGTTAAAAAATCGAAAGGTGTGCGTCTCTGTTCGCTCGCTCTTAGTTCAGATCATCGAAAAAACCACAAGGATGTTTCTTCTTCTACCTGACCGACTGTAAATTAGGAATTAATGACATTATTATCCCCACCATACGATCACCGGAACACTCCGGACAATGCGCACCGCGGATTGGGCGCTTCGACTGTGGAGGGGGTAGCGGACATGAAGCGCGAAGCGTGCAGCTGTTTCAGTGCTTCAGTCTGCGTTCGGTACTCGGCTACGTCATACTAGTCGCACCATGCTAAGAGCGAACGTTCGTTCGTACGAGTTCGTAGTGTGAGGTCGTATTCGCATCCGTATATTCGTAAATATCCCCGAATTTGAAAAAAAAGAAGTGATACTAATGTGCGGATGAGTGTTTTGTTTCGATTCTGTTCTTTTAGTGATTTTATAAAGTGCTATTCCCGTGGTTTTGTGTGTATTATGTCTTATCGTACGCTGTGTGGATTAGAGCGATTCTATGTAAGTTGAGATCTCGTTTAAGTTTTGGTGGGAATTTTTGATTGGAGTCTTGAGGGGGAAAACAATGGAGTGTAGAGTTGAAATCCGTCGTGGCCGGCTCGGCGAATCCAAGGTCTTGGAGACCACCCGTAATCCAGTCGATTTATAATAACGTCTAAACTAAACTTTGATATCGTCTTGTGGTGTTGCAAGATTATTACGGTTGCTGCAATGTGTGTGTGTCTGGAAATTTTATGTCTTCCGTAATAAAAATGCATCCAAATAAACAAGCAACTACGGAAACAGTTAAATTAGTATCTAAAAAGAGCTCAATTTGGGAAAAATAATACACTCATGTTTAGAATTATGTATATTATTATATCTCCACTTTAGTGCTGTTGAAAATAAAATGTTACAGTTGATTATACCTACTACAAAATGAAATTTATTGTTTAAGTTTGAGAGACCCTGTGGGGTAACTAAGCAACTTGTGGAGGATTTTAAGTACTCATTTTTCAAAGCCATCAGAATTCTAAACATTTTGTTTTTTAATTCATCACAATATCTATTTTATATCTTATTTTGTATCCATAGATGGTATTAATAACAATAATCTAATACTGTCAATCAAGTAGTGTATCTTCCACAAAAAATCCGATATTAGAATGAAAAAACCAAATCTCAATTGTTGAGAATTGGTGTGGCTTTGTAACAGAATCTTCTGAACTTGCTCGAGATGCACACTTATTCCACAGGGTGTCTTGAAAATAGACCAAAAACTACTTTGGTTTACCCGGTATAAACAATTGTATTTTTTTATTTTGAAGTTACAATGGCATGTAATGATAATTTTGATGAATTTATTTATAATATCCTGAAAAACTAATGTGTTAAATGGAACACAAAATCCAAGAAACAACCAATTCAAAATGTAAAAAAGCATGCTAAGATCACTCTGTATAGCGCGTCTAATTTTTTATGACAAAACCACTTTTAAAAATGTACTTTCTCCGTAGTTTTCAAAGTATGCTGCAATTGCCATTTTTTACAAACAATTGAATATCTAGGAAACTATTTACTGTGCATAGGTACTACTTGACACAGTTTGAAAAACAACTTAATACTTAATATGGTTCTAACCTATAGAACTTTTTATAGAATGTTTAAATTCTTATAACAAATATTTCACTTGACCTTTTTCTCTAAAAGATCTCCAGATTTTGTGTAAATGATAAAATGATATATGTGACCCCGCACGAGAGAATCGCCCTAACTGCCATCTCTCGTTTCGATAATATTGACTCCTATGTTTGAAGGCCCATAACTCTAAAACTACCGAACAGAAAAAGTAGAAATAAAGTTTGTCATACTCCTGAATCATTTCTACATTAGTTGTATGACTGTCAAAATTGTTTGCCTCTCGGTGTAAACATGAACGCGAGAGAAGTGAAAAAAAGTACCCGATTTTTGCAGTTTTAAATTAACGCTCGTCTCTCCGATTTTGTTTCTCTTAAACCACCTACCACTAAAAATTTCAGTTTTTGTTCAGGTTGCATTTAGAGTCGCTTCTATAGATTGGCGTTTTTGTTTTCTTCAGTTTTTAAGTAATAAAGGTAGCGAACAAGATTTTGATGGAAGCCGATATCTCAGGAACGAATGTTAGCAGGACAACGCAGTTAGCATGCAAATAATCCTTATTTACTGCGATACACATCCCTTGAATTTAATAGTATTCCGACTATTTGTTAATATTTAAGACCGAAGTAAACATGAATATTTTGCACGTTCGGCTTCCCTCGCTTGTGGGTTTTGGTGCGAGGCAGTCGAACGAGATGCGATGTTTTGACGCGATCAGGGAATCCGTTTGAATCCGTTTTTGTGAAATATTATAATTAATTGTACATCTAAATTCCTTATCTACCTATATTTAACTCGCACTACTATTCAAAATTCCGAAATTAAATTGTTCTGATCGTATCGTACTAATTGTAAATAATCTTCCACTGTCCCAGCTGCGTTTCCATTTACCGTTACGGTTGACGAAGTGCGCGCTGCACGAAATTTCTAACAATCATATTAAAGCGCTTTAAAAATTACCTAAATTTTTCCTGTTAGGTAGTTTTAGAGTTTTTTTAGAGCCTTCAAACACAGGAGTCAATATTATCGAAACGAGATATGGCAGTTAGGGCTATTCTTTCGTACGGGGTCACATACGTACTAAGTCTTATTATCTCAAGGTCTTAATACCTTAAAGCACCTTACAAGAAAATAAAAAGAAAACAACCGTAATATCTATTTGCCTAAAAAAACCAGACGATTAAAAATGTTCAACAGCATCGTAAAATATCGATTTTAACGTTAACATTTACGACCTATGTAGTATACATTCAAACCACGGTTACTCCATAAATTATTACAACCGTAGTTAAACGTTGGACTATTCTCATCTTATGTCGTCTTACTCTAACGTTTTGTTATTTCTACTACAACACTATAGCAAGTTGCCCGATGTGTTCTACATAAATAAACACAAAGTTAAAACAGTACACACACACACACACACGCACACGCATACATACATACACACACAAGTTATCAACTAAAAACAGGACGCTATTCGTACTTATCAAACTTAAATATTTGTAGAAATAAGTAGTATTTAATTAAGCCGATACGTTTACCTTATCAGCGAAGGTTTTCGATTAATTTCAAACATTGACTGAAGCAACGAAGTCATAAATTTCAATTTACTGTGAAGCAACTGCACCTTTTTTTTTGTAAATCACAATACTTTGCTAGTCGATTGAAAAAAAACTTGATTATTTAGTGAGTAATGTTGTCAAACAATCGAACGAATTCGATAACAGATAAATATCACGAATGAGTGCCTAAGAATTTCTTTCAATGCGAACATATGTTCGATCTGTAGCTTTGCGGCTTTTACCTGTCTTGGTGACATAAAGACGCGATTCGTTCTAGCGGAAAAATAGGTTATGTTATAGCCTAGAGTTTTTAGCCTAAACTATTGTCACCGCAACGTTTTGTAAAGCCGATCGCCGGCTACTGTGGTTTCAATGGGACCGGAATCCGGTTGTTATTTTTAATCTGGGGATCACCTATGGCTATATGTCCATTGTCGACCGTTAACGAATAAGAAATTCGGCTTTTCAGTTTGTGCAAACGCGGTGCGAATTCAATTTTCCGGTCTATACGTCAACGATTTAAGGGAATGACAGATGAGAATTTGTGTTTTTTTATGTATGAGAATTGTCTTGATTCCAATGTATGTAGGTAATTTATTCTTTGGTTTGTCAATGATACAGTAGAGTATGTAATAGAAATTTAACGATTTTATAATCTAATAATATCTAGGCAGAGTATGACGCGTATTGGTCATAGTTTAATGATTGATTAATGTTATGAATAATTTAACAATTTCTACCTGCGCTAAAGACGTAATAATAATAAGTACGGTAATGTAGTGAGATATTCTTAGGATTTGTAATCCTAGTAACGCAATTAGACCTTTCGCTAATGAAATTCCCATAACTACAACTGGATGAATAATTATCGAATTAATTATGATAAAACAATTAATGCATTCATCATAAATTCATTACGCATATACTATTATATTTTGCAAGACGTCCTATATACCAAGATATTATTTTGTTGTGGAAAACGGAAACGTATTAAGAAATAATCGAGGCAAATCGAAAGAAATCTCGTACTTTTCCGAAAACAATATCTTGCATATAGAAAATGTTTTTGATTGATTTCTGAAATAAAAAATCTAAATGTTCATAATATTTATTTCATATTGAATTAGTATATTATTATACAAGTTTTATAAGACGTCAAATTGGCGCACGAGTTGTTTTGGGCCCGACGAACGTTGTGAGGAGTGCTGGAATAAAATCATAAGAAAATCTAATTGTGAATAATTTTACTCTAGCCTACAAGTTTTAATAAATAATCAGCTAGGTCGCAACTATGATCACAATGGAGCTTGAGGCAACACTTTTAACCCTACTGTGATAAAAACTTACATGACACCCAGTGTAAAGAAAACATAACCTAAAAAGTTAACTTTAAAATAGTGTTTTCATAATTATAATAATCAGAATAGACGTGTTTGGCGGTAACTGATTAGTTACTTTAAAGAATAAGAACTTACTAAAGAATTGTTATAACGGTTAACGTTTAATAGCGGTTTCTACCTATTGCCGCTGGCTTATACAAGTTTAGACGCACATATAATTGAAACCAAATTCTAATTTTAGTGTAATAATTATTATTATTAAAATAAATTATCCTTAGTAAAATTACATGTGATGGAGATAATACAAATACGTTGCACACAACCAGAAAACTAAGACGAAGTCGGAATCGACGGACAAAAACGAATACTGGGTATTGACACGAGCACAATTCGGTCCAAAATGTTATCGAAAACTTATACATTACATAAACTAAGAAATCATCAACATTTTAAATGTACTCTAGCTTCCTACGTGTATGCTGATATTCAATAAGCCATTTACTGCGCATATACAATCCCGCAGCATAATACCTTATTAAAATAAATGTGGTCCTTGAATTATATCTGAAAAGGGGATTTGATGATTACACCTTTTCCTGCTGTTATTCAGAAAGTTGCTACTGATATTTATCTATTCCGAATTATTTTCAGAAAGTAACAATTTATATTCAGAAAGTAGCAAATGTAATTCAGAATTCTCCAGAATTTTTTTAAGGAACTTCTCTATACAGTGGGTCGCATACAGATCAAATGGATGTCACATGACAGAATGACAAAGCGTATTTTTATATCATGCACGCTAAACAGAGACATAGTTAAAATATACAAAGTTATTTGATATTTAATTTTTAAAAATTTATACTTAAAATTGAGCAACTTAATAAAGCACAGAAAAAAAAAACATTATTTCAAAACGTACATAGATTAATACTTACATAGACCTAAAATCATGTCAGGAAATAACTGTTGCTAACAATATATTTATGATTTCCTCAGAAATTGTCGAAATAAAATATTAATACAGTTATAATTATTTAAATTTACTGAATATCATCTGTCAATTTCTGAATTTCAAATGACATTCTGAATATCAACTGCTACTTTCTGAAAATAAATCGGAATAGAGGAATATCATGGGTTGATTTCAGAAAATAATTCGGAATAGATGAATATCATGTGTTGCTTTCTGAATATCAGTTGCTACTTTCTGAATAACAGCAGGAAAAGGTGTACTTGAAAAGAATGACATAATCGAAAACGCGTATTTTGATGAACAGAGCAAAACTAAGAAAGCCCCAACACTTTGGCCATACTATAGCATGCTACACGCATGTATAAGTTATCGGTAACATTTTGGATACAATTCTGATCGTGTCATACACATATATTCTGATTATAATGATTATTAGACCACTGTTTTTAAGTTGACTATAGGTTATGTTTCTGCGCGTTGTTTTCTTATTGTTTTGTGATTATTTTTCGTTCCTAATAAAGCAACAAATTGAATTGCCGAAATAAAGAACAAGAATCAAAGGTAAAATCTAAGAAAGTTAGGGTTAAAGGTTGTAGGTTAGAGTAAAATTATTCATATTTAGATTTTGAAATGATTATATATTTCAACCTTTGGAAGTTGACAGTTTACTACATGCGCTAATTGCACGTCTTATAAAACTTGTTTAATAATATACTAATTGTTTGATAGGCAAATTACTCATCGATTAGAAGACTCAAAACTATATAATAATAATTTATACTAATAATTTTTGCATCCCCAATAAATAAATAAAGTAGCTGATCGATTTCTGCTCTACTGTAAGTAAATTTTATTATTTTAATGTTAAACCATTTGCGTCCACATTAATTCCTTCAATCAATTAATAATTTCTTCAATTAAAGGAAAAAAACATTCATTGCAATCTTAATATATCTCTCTTTGCAGCAGGACCTTCAATTAACTTAAAACAAAAAAAAAAGATTTACAACAGTGTCTCCTGTAGACAACAGCACCCGCAATAATTTATCCCT
This sequence comes from Aphodius sticticus, assembly GCA_963966075.1. Taxonomy (NCBI): domain Eukaryota; kingdom Metazoa; phylum Arthropoda; class Insecta; order Coleoptera; family Scarabaeidae; genus Aphodius; species Aphodius sticticus. The sequence goes on from OZ014507.1 coordinate 79,322,604, forward strand.
GGTAATAGCCAGTTAATTGTCAACGTTGACACCGTCTGCTGGGGTCTATAAATATCCCACCCCAAACGACCAAAACCCCTACCTATATATGCACACTCTCTCTCTCAATCTATCTCTCTCTTTCTCTTACACTCCTCGTACTGTATAAGTCCAAGTCTGTATCTGACGTTTACATATTCAACGAACAGTAAATCTCGCCTTCTGCGCTAACCTATTTCTAATTCTCCGCTCTTCTGTTTGTGGCTGTTGCAGTAATCTGGAGGTGAAGGAAGTCTATGGCCAACGAGGAGCCCCGCTTCGAGAAGAACATGTGGGCCATGGACACCTCGGCGGCGGACTGCGATTGCGGCGGACCGCCGCCTCCCGAATTCATGCTGCCGCCGCCGCCCAGGCCGCCTATACTTCAGCCCGCGGATCCGATGTTCTGCTCGGAGGACCCGCTACCCATAGAAACCTGTGATGCTCTACCGGTAAGTGTCTTAAAAAATCTCGTTTACGTTTTTTATAAAAACATCTTTAGCCTAAATCTACAAAAAGAATAGTGGTGGTAATGTAATAAATAAATTTGGTAACGTGCTTACCAGGGACACATTCCCTACGTTTTGAGGGTTTTTGGCTAAAAGTACAAAGTTTAAGATTTCCTTTGAGTGTCTTTTGGTGGTGCTGTCGTGTAAGGACATGTATTTCTTATGCTGCCATTAATACAGTTACAGGATCTATCAAAATCAACAAGACAATTAGAATAGACACGTTTATTACAGTGATTCTCTTAACCTTTAGTTACAAAAACAATGTTACAACTCTTAGTTACTTCTAAGTTACACTTAAAAATGTAAATTAATAATGCAAAACAAAATGGAAATAACTGTCATAGTATCGATGATAGTCGGGTTTTCTGTGGATTGGTGAGCTTTAATACAGTGTATGCCCTCCACGAGCACGAATCACTTCCTCACACCTGCGTGGCATGCTTCGCACTAGTCTGCGAAGGGATTCCTGGGGTATGCTTTCCCATTCCTCAATCAGGGCTTGTGTCAGTTGCTGTATGGTTAGCGGTGGATTAGGGCGCTTGCGAACTCGTCGGTCAAGCTGTTCCCACACGTGTTCAATAGGATTCAGGCCAGGACTTCTGCAGGACTGTCCTGCATTAGGATGAAATTTTGACCGACGCCATATGCAGTGGGCACCACATGGTCCTCCAAGATGTTTTCGATGTAATTCATGGCATTTTGTCTCCCAGGAACCACAACAAGATCAGTTCTGTTGTCTATACTGATTCCAGCCCAAACCATCACAGATCCACGACCAAATCTATCCACTTCCTGTATAGTAGCGGCTGCGTAGCGTTCACCAGGACGTCTATATATACGCACTCGACCGTCGGCGTCGCACCGAGTTGGACGAAATCTGGACTCGTCTGTAGACAGCACAGGCATCCAGTGACGAAGTTGCCAATGTCTGTGATCCAGAGGAAACCTCATTCGCGCTGCTTTGTGGTGCGCGGATAGGTCTTCTTGGTTTCAAATTCGCTTCTTTTAATCTGTTTCTAACAGTTTGATCAGAAATTTTTATTCCATGTGCTCGTCTTAGGTCGTTTAGGAGGTCTCGTGCTGTGGCAGTACGCTGACGTAGAGAGGAAAGGACGAGAAATCGGTCTTGATTTTGAGTAGTTTTTCGATTTCGACCTTGTCCAACTCTTCTAACATAGGCTTTCATACGTGAATTCAAAGCATACTTGACAATTTTTCCTTTTTGTTTTGCGTTATTAATTTACATTTTTAAGTGTAACTTTGAAGTAACTAAGAGTTGTATAACATTATTTTTGTAATTTTCTTTAGTTAAATATATGCAATATATGCAATATAAGGCATACCAAATTTGATTTGCGTAGAACTATTATTTAAAAAGTTACAGGTTTCGAAAAAATTGCTCCTCTAGTTTTTTTCTAGCAGTGTGTATAGCAATAGAAAAAATATTGATATCTCTTACAATTTGTTTGAAAAACTGTCCCAATCTCGAGATACTTTTTAGGTCTCTACATGAAAACATCCCCTTAAGGGAGTAAAAATAATAATAGATAACAGGCGTGCTCCCTCGCATAGTTACGACTTCTTATCCTCCTTTATATCGCAAGGATCATTTGAAGCACTTGTGTTAAATGACGCGACTAACTAAGCTGCGGTACAATAAAGGGGAGGCAGGCTGAAGGATGAAAAAAGAAAAAAAAACGGGAGAAAAAATAATTCGTTGGATGCCCGGCCTTAAATCGACCGTGAGATATAAACGCTACACTCGCGCCCCCCCTGAAAGCGGCGGGGGTCGGTCGTAATTTATGTCCGGGTGAAAAGAAGGAAAATGACACCGCGGAAAGTTTGCCTTTTCTTCGACCTGACGCGAAACTTTTCCACGCTAATGCGGTCGCGAAATAATTAAAAAAAAACTTCCACCGTTCCACGGCGAGCGGGTTTTATGAATAACGGCAAAGGTTCGCTTTATGGCCGCGGTTAGAGGTTGTAGCCGCGGCGCTTGTGCGTCTTGTAATCTGAGCCACAAAAGAAACTCAGAAGTTTACCCGGAAACCCTTTAGTCTCTTCGGTATATATACGGCGCTATTTCGCTAAACAAACGAGGATTTTTATCTCTTCCTATATTGCAAAAATATGCATGTCTATGTTAGCAATGTTAGCAAATCTAGGTCTAATCTAATTCGTTGATAAAGGTCCATAATGCAAAAAAATTCTTAAAGGAAAGGAGTTAAAACCCCTTAATTTTGCACAACTAACTAATTTCCTTACTAGTTTCGATCCTTAGATCATCATCAGCCAAAAGCTAGAAAAAACAACACAATCAAAAGCAATCACGCAACAATTGCTACCGGACCCAAAATTAATTTTGACAACGTTAAATTACTCCAAAAATGTGATAAAAGTTACAAACTTGATTTGTTTGAACCATATCATATTGAATATCTTAAAAAGAGAAATTACAACCTTTTAAATGATCAAGTGGAATTTTTTTTACAAACCACATTTCTCTTACCTTTAAATTAAGTTTTTCTGAACAGTTTTCTGCCCGCGTTTCTCACTTATTTTCATTTTGTTTTTGGTTTTTGCTTTTTCATTTTAGTCTAATTGACTGTTTCTGTTATCTTTTCATTTTCTTATTATGTAGTTTATTCAAACGTTTATCGCCACCTTTTAAGTTTTTAAATTTTGACTTTGTTATTTGTTGGTTGGCACTCGCTCAGTTTTTATCAGTTTTCGTACTGGATTTATTCTAATGTCTTGCGCCTCATATAATTGATTTTGACTGAGTATTACTAATATTTACTAATTAAGATTTTACTTTTCAAATCATTTTTGTTCGTTTTTTTGTGTTGCGTGATTGCTTTTGATTGTGTTGTCTTTTTCTAACTTTTGGCTGAACTTTTCTTCAAATCTCCGAGGGAACATTCATTAAAATGCGATTTTTACACTTCTCAGAAGGTGCATGCACCCCAAGGTGTGATACATCTCAAATAAATGGTATTCTCTACCCCCTTTGGAGTGACTCATTTGCACAAGTCGTTTGTCACTACCGGCCACCTACCGACTTTCAACTGTTTTCTATTCCCCGTCGGTTGCCTTAGCGGGCTTAAGAAGTCAGCGATATTATTGTAATGCGGCTGATCATCATTTTTAAGTCATTTTTCAACCGTTTAAACATACATCTCGCACAGGGCGACCTCGACCCTTTCTCGAAATGTGCACAATAAATCGTGCCAAAGGACCTCGGCGTGTTTCTTTTGTCCGACAGTCAACTGTCCTCGGGGACCGACACCGGCACCAACATGTCGGATATGATACATCCGAGAACTCCCAAGTGGATTATGAGTTATTATGAAAAGAATAATAGATTTTTTTAAATATTTTTGTTCAACTGTAATTTCTTAATAGTTATTTTAAATATTTGCGACAATAGGGTATTTGGCTGTATTAAAAATATGGCTTGCATTATAGGCATCCTAATTGATTACAGTTTAAGAAAACTATTTATTACTTTTCAAAAAAAAATATGCTTTATTCCTATTAAAAACCAAGTAGAAAATTGAATTTTATTCAGGTCGTTTCACGTGATTGAAAACGCTCTGTAATTGTCTCAGTCTCCAGTGACGTCATTCGTTAGTACGCTTAGAGCGCGTTCGGTTTGTCAGGGTAGGGTATGGGGAGAGCAATGCTCAGATAACCTGGGTCGGCTGTCTCTCTCTTATATGCAGATAAACGCCGTATGACGTTAGTCCACCTATTATACAGCGCGTCACTCTCACCGAACAATACCGGGTTATCCGAACGCGCTCTTATGCTTCTCCCGTTTGAATTTAATAGCACTAAAGTGCCATGTAAGCATAACTTTGTAGGTTAGGATAGCCCTAACCTTCAGCTGTCAGATCAGATAATACCTGCTTCGAAAATACGATAGATAACCTATTCTAGTCAGTTTTACTTATGTCGAGTAATCTTCACAACAAAAAACACTTGTATTGGCCGCTATTTATTTCATTTGGATTTCTACGAGCGAACCACTTTTTTCGCAGTTCAAATCTTGCGGAACAGCTACAAATAGTTTATCCGGAGTTTTTATTGACGTATTTCTGCATTGTGGATTTATACACCATTTACAACCCATTTTGATGTAGAAATTGTGAAAACAACACATCATACAACACAATTACGAAACGGCGACGATGCCGATGCTTACAGACCATATGGGCCGATTTTACATCTAGTATCGTGTGACGTCACACAACAGAAAGTATCGTTTTGGCGGGACTTTTTGTGATTCAATTTTTAGCGCTGATTTTTATGAAATATTAAGGAAATAATTACGAAAAATAATGCATTTATAATGTAGAGTGAAGGAATAAACACACTAAGATGGTTTTCCAATAATAGTCAAATACCCTATTTAACAAAATTGCAAGGCATTAGGTACCTGTTTAAATTAAAATGCGATGGATAAATTCGAACGGCGGACAAGGTTGTAAAAGCCCGTGATGATGATGGCACTGTGTAGTTGTTGTTCGTTAAAATTACGTCCGATCTACGTAATAACCGTTAATTTTATGCGCCGTTGTAGTGTAGTAACGTTAAACTGTCCGTTCATCCGGCTCTAAGCTAATAACGGCCGACCGGACTCACCCAGCCAATGTACCATTTTCAGTTCGCATAGGCATGCTTTAATCCCATGCTGCATGCATGGGGAATTAACGCTTATGTTGAACAAACGAACGAACATCATTTCACAGATATACCGGATTATTCATACATTGTACGTTTTATTATATCAAGCGAAAGATAAGATCACATCAAATAATGCTAAATTACAAATGTATTGCTTTCTATTTGTACAAATATTCAAACTGGACTGTGCTTGAGTTCTCTAGCCTATGATATAGTACTTTCACAATCGTCGCTATTGTAAACATGGTTGCCAACTCGCTACAATCACGCACTACTATACTCCAGAGTGCAAGTCTAGAGAGGTTCAGATGAAAATAACTTGTGCTTTTATAGTTAACGTTTAATTATATTTTATAATGTATTACAGCAGACAATAATCACACGCAACTGCCATCGGAAAGCATTTCTATATTTGTAGTCCACACCAAAATTTGCATAAATAATTTTCATAAATATTGAAATTGCTTTCCGATGACAGTTGCATAAGGACCTTCAGAAACGATTGGCGCAATACATATGACGTGGGTTATTTTCGCCTTTTTGGGGGTCGTAGACGGGAGCCTTAAGATCGCAGGAATGGTGTTTTATATCAGATATCAACTAACAATCAGTATCTTTCTCAAAGCCACACAAAAACCAAACAATCAACAGCCGGGCATAATACCTTTTTTTTGGTGTCGTAGTACAACGAAATAAAAGAACGTTTGAATTACGGTATATCGTGACCGTCTTTGACGGAAACCGTCTCGCTGGCTAAACGATATTCGCAACGCTCTTTGACCAGAGTTAGTTCTATAGGCGGCTCTGGCCTGTCAACGGCCTCACAACATCTTTATGTCACTGCCAAGATCGCCTATCTCCTTCCCAGAAGGTGTAGCGTTACAAACAGTACCCCGGGATCAAAAGAAATAGCAGATTATTTCGTTTGAATGTTTATTCTATCTTGTCTTCATAATTTATTAGTTTTATGCGCTGTTAAGCTTAACATTCTACACCTTTTCCAATTGATTTTAAGAAAGTAGCAATTGATATTTACGTATTCCAATTGACTTTAAGAAAGTAGCAATTATAATTCAGCTATTCCAATTGATTTTAAGAAAGTAGCAATTGTAGTTCAGCTATTCCAATTGATTTGAAGAAAGTCTCAATTGTAATTCAGCTATTGCAATTGATTTTAAGAAAGTCTCAATTGTAATTCAGCTATTCCAATTGATTTTCAGAAAGTAGCAATTGTAATTCAGCTATTACAGTTGATTTTATGAAAGTAGCAATTGTAATTTAGCTATTCCAATTGATTTTAAGTAAGTAGCAATTTGTAATTCAGCTATTCCAATTGATTTTAAGAAAGTAGCAATTGTAATTCAGCTATTCCAATTGATTTTATGAAAGTAGCAATTGTAATTCAGCTATGTATTACAATTGATTTAAGAAAGTAGCACATGCAATTCAGCTATTCCAATTGATTTTATGAAAGTAGCAATTGTAATTCAGCTATTCCAATTGATTTTAAGAAAGTAGCAATTGTAATTCAGCGATTTTCAGAAATTTGTAATTGCTGTTCAGATATTACACATGATACTCAGTTGCTATTTTCTGAATATCAAATAGAAAAGGCGTAGTTTCCGCTGTTACGCACTAAACTTATAGTAATTCATAAGTAGCATTACTTTAGTTAACATTCCGTTATGAGGTTTTTAAACAAATAAGGCTATTAGTTTAGATTTGATTTCAGCATTTACGAGATAAAATCAAATTGTCGAAAAGTTTAACGTAATGTTTTCCACATTGGCAGTTCAAACACAATCGTATAACCGCTAACTAATTCATGGCGCGGTCGGCGTTTAATCAACGCAACAGAGCCCTCTAGACGCCTCATAACCGAACTAATTTTGACGCGGCGGCGTCGTTGGGGCGAAAACGGTAAACTTTGATAGTTCTCGCACACGTCCGGACGTTTATAACGCGGGACGCGTCATTTTAACGACGCCGCACGTCGGGCCGCGCTTGTCGGGTAATCCGTCCGTTTAGGTCCTGCGGGACCGCAGGACTCTTCCCACCGCTCATCCGTCAATCCCCGAGGCGCCGTCGCCCGCCCGCCCGCGTCCCTAGAACTAATAAGCGAAACAAACTTTCGACGGTTAATCTGATGATGCTGGCGACGGTTAAGTACGGATTTCATTAGGTTGTAAACTAATAAAGTACTATGTACTAATATACACGGTTTTTGGTATAATTTGGAAGCTATTTGATTCCAAATGCATGATGCAAAAGTTAAGAGTTTTTGAGATATTTGCATTTTTGCGATTTTTGACGAAATGTATAAAGACGTTAGATGTTAATAAATTAAAATTTTCCCAAAAAGCATCATCTTCAAATATATGCTGGGCTAAAAATGCTAGCCAAGCATTCTAGACATTATTGCTAAAACAAATTATTACAAATTTGATAGGCACTTGGTGGTAAAAGCTTCTCTGTTTCGGTAGCTATCAATCAAGGTATAAATGCCTAAAAAAAATTTAAATGTCGACAAATGTTATTCTAACTACTTTTTTTTTTATTAATTAACAGCACCTTAGAGTTACTTGTATATAACACCTAGTCTGACGACTATCTAGCTAATTCATCTAACCTAAATTCCTACGTATAAAAAATGTTCGATATTAAGTGTTCCCCATTGGTGTAAATTAAATTTAGTTTGGATGCTGACGCTTTAAACTTCACACACTGCACGTTGCTCTGCTTTGTTCACCTATCACTTACATAACACTGTGCTCTGCTTTTTTAACATCACTTCACCAACTCAAAAGGTTTAGTTCTTTTGAGTCTTCGCACACTGTCACAATTGTCAAGAAGCTGGATTGCCTCAACATTCGTGTGCTGGAGAAGTCTGATGATTCTCTGCAAACTTTCCAATTTCGTTGGTTACTAATTCCATCTCAAGATCCCTGTGGAGATTTCTGTTTCTTATATATCAAGGTGCACCCACTATGTTTCTTAGCACCTTATTTTGGAAGCGTTGAATGATGGCGATATTGCTTGGCTTAGTGCAGCCCCAGAATCGGATACCATAGGTCCACACAGGTTTAAGTATCTGCTTGTAAAGTAGGAGTTTATTATATGTCGACAAAGCCGACTTCCTACCAATAAGCCAGTAGATTTTCTTGTATCTTATGCCCAATTCTTCTCGTTTCTTTTTAACGTGTGCTTCCAGCAAAGCTTGGTGTCCAGCGTCATACCGAGGTATTTTGCGGTGTTCGAGTAGGGTACGGTGGTGTTATTTATTTTCACTGGAACGTGTTGTATTCGCTTATTGGTAAATTTATGTGAACGGATTTGGTTTCGTTCAATGCAATGAGCCATCGTTGCATCCAATCACTAATATTGTTGACAGCATTCTGCAGTTTTAGCGTTGCTCCTTCGACATTTGTATCTACTGCCATGATAGCAGTGTCATCAGCAAAAGTGGCAACGGTAACACCATCTGGTTACGGAAGATCATGTCTGTAACGAAGGTAAAGAATTGGGCCAAGTACACTACCTTGTGGTACTCCAGCTTTAATACTTTTGAGAGTTGAGTACTCATTATATTGCTTTATACGGAAGTATAGTTGGCTATACTCGAAGGGTAGTATCCTTTCCAGCTTATCGAGTAGGCCTTCATGCCAAACTTTGTCGAAGGCTTTTGCCACATCCAGGAATATAGAGGAGCATACCTTTTTGTCTAGTTCGTTCTATTATCATTGTTATTCTGTGCACCTGATCAATTGTCGAATGTTTCTTCTGAATCCAAACTGATGATTCCAACTACTAACAATCATAAATCATTTTAACAATACACTTGAATATTTCACGACAACACCTGTTCGTATCAAAACATATATTTTGACCCAATTGTTTTCCTTTCAACTTCTTCACGATATAATCGATCACAGAACCTTTAAAATGATTCTCTATTGAATTGCTAAATATGCTGACATACTATATGTGACCCCGCACGAGAGAATCGCCCTAACTGCCATCTCTCGTTTCGATAATATTGACTCCTGTGTTTGAAGCCGCATAACTCTTAAACTATCGAACAGAAAACATTGAAATACAGTGTATCATACTCCTGAATCATTTCTACATAAGTTGTATGACTGTCAACATTTTTTGCTGCTCGGTGTAAACATGAGCACGAGAGAAATAAGAAAAGTTCCCCGATTTTTGTGTAACAAAGGTTGCGAACAAGATTTTCATGGAAGCGGATATCTCAGTAACGAATATTACCAGGATAATGGGATATGCACGTAATCAATCGTGATATTTTATTTAATGCGACTGTAGAAACAGAACAGTCTTAAAAATTAACATATAATCGGAATGCTATTAAATTTAAGGGATATGTATCGCAGTAAATAAGGATTATTTGCATGCTAACTGCGTTGTCCTGCTAACACTCGTTCCTGAGATATCGGCTTCCATCAAAATCTTGTTCGCAATCTTTATTACCTAAAAACTGAAGAAGGCAAAAACGCCAATCTATACAAGAGACTCTAAAAGCAACCTGAACAAAAACTGAAATTTTTGTGGTAAGTGGTTTAAAAGAAAAAGATATAGCAAAGACGAGCGTTAATTTAAACTGCAAAAATCAGGTACTTTTTTTCACTTCTTTCGCGCTCATGTTTACACCGAGAGGTAAAGAATTTGACGGTCATACAACTTATGTAGAAATGATTCAGGAGTATGATATACTTTATTTAAATTTTTTCATTTCAGTAGGTTCTTTTAGAGTCTCTCGTGCGTCATATATACATATGACATATATCAACGTCGCCTATCACGTATTAATTGTTTAACAGCTGCAAAAATATTAATTATGTTTTGTTATTTTGTATAATGAGAGTCAGGTTCGAATACTCGATCAGTCGTTTTCTAAATTTATTTTAATTTATTACTTATTTTATTTGTAGACACGAAGTTGTGTTTTGTAGTATATAAAATATCCCACAAAGTGGTTGGGTCGCATCGTGAAAAAGCTCAACTACGACGCCCAAGAAAACAGCTGTTAATTACTCTTAATTGCGTTCGCCTGTTTGACATCGTCTCGCTCGTAAATCAGGCGAAGAAGAGAGAACCGCTTTTTTACCGAGAGCTCAGCACGAGAAAAACAACGTTTCTATTGTCTTAATTGTCATGTTCGCTTGACGACCAACAATTTTACTTTACGTTATTCTTTCGACTAGTATACATAAAAAGAACGTGTATCCGCCAAGGAAAAGCAAAAACAAAAAAAAAAGCAAAAATTACCAGTGAAGTGATAATGAAATAAACAATGATAAATAAATACACGAACTGGAGCAATGAATAAGTGAAACAGGCGCAACGAAAAATGAAACGAGGTGTGAGAAGACTTTAAATTTCCAGCAAATATTTGTTGGAAATATAGTGTAGTCGTATACGAAACCGTATGAAGTAAAATCGTATCGCTTTTGACTGATGTGTGTCTCTGCTGTGTGTATATTTCTGAGCATCTACCCGTGAAATATTAAAGCAGAAAAATGCTTTCAGCATACGTACGTACGGTACGTATGCATACATGAGTCTCCAGATGGAATTTTATGATAAGTTTTCCATCTGGAGCGCGGAGAAAAGTTATTCTTAGCGCATCCCTGCGACAGGTACGATGTTGATTCTCGATCGAACCGAGAGGTATTCTTTTTCGTCGATATTTAGTTGTTTTTTTTACCCGTAGTGAATTCTGCACGTTTGCGAAATTGTCGTGCGATTTCTCACATTTAGCGTCGGCAATATCGGATTCTATCTATCCCCGGGCGGTGTGGTACGAAAACCTGACACCAGGGCGTCACGAAATTAGATTTCTAGAAGCCTGGAGTTTATTCCTCCGTCGACAAACTAGATAAACGCCATGCAAATTCGGCTCTAGCTGAGCTAGCTATATTAACCAATACGGGCGGAGCGAACACAGTTTATATTAAAGATGTTTTTCTACTACAGTCGAGCAGTGAGCGAATTCTTCTTTCGACTGAAATCCCCGCTGCGCAGTCGGAATTTTAATGAAATTCCTAAATATTTGTATTGCTGTTGTTTTATGATAACATTTTTACTATCTATGGTAAATCAACACTCGTTTAAAATAGGTATTAAAATTTATTATGCAAGTAAGATAAACGCCCAAAATTCAGACAGGTTACGGAATATTTGTTACATTTGTAACTGTAGAATTTATATTTATGTAATATTTTTAAACAAATATTACCTTCTAAAGATATCTGGCTATTCATTTTTAAAGAAAATTGATAATAGTTATGTAATTTATAATATATTTTATAAGTTTAACAGTTTCCTCTAATTCCGACAGTAAGCGTATATTTTGATCCAAAATCCGACACCTCAGTGAACCTAATTCAGACAGTGATCCTAAATCAGACACTTATGGTACATTATTCCGAGAAATTCAAGTAAATACTAAGTGTTTTAAATATTGTTAAATAAAATTTATTATTAAGAAATGTTAAATATTTATGTTTTACCATTTTTAATGAAACACAGTATAAAATACGTCTTCTTCAGTCTGCCCTCTTTACCTCATCTGTACTTTAATGTTTCTTGCATCTGGAATTTTTAGTGTTCTCTTTTTCTTGGCGCAGCTTTCTATTCTGTTCCGTTTTCGCTTCCTTTCTTATTGCTCTAGAATAATTTTCTTTTATGCTTCCTTTTTTATTAACTAATTTTCTCTCCAAGCATTAGAGATAGTGTTACAGATGAACAGTATCTTTTTTCTTTATTTGGGTGTTTCAGTCCAGAATAATGATTTTTTAATGGATATGGCATCAATTCAACTGTTATCTCCAAAGGTGGTGTATCAATGCCAAAAACGCTACCCTCTGCTGCTAGTGTTGCATCATTTTGTCTTATTTCATCATCTCCTGGGATGCCGGTCTATATACAGGGCGTTCCTAAATATCATGTAAATACGAAAAGGGGTAATTCTTTGGCTTATTTAATGACTAAAAATTCAGGAATTTTTTAGTTTTTTCTTTATAGCTCTTGTAGTTTTTGAGATATTTAGCTCTAATTTGGAATATGGGTTACGCTGTAGGACTTACATCATTGGGCATACCAAATGGTTTTAAGAATCTACAGGGAGATATTTTTTCAGGGGTCATGCTGGTGGATTCTAAAATACAAAAAGCATTTTTTGTTTTGTTCTAAAGCATTTTAATCTTTTGTAGTTTTTTCGTATTTGCCACCGTTATCGAGAAAAAAAAATAAAAGCTTTTCTGTGTTTCGCTAGATGAAATTAAAATTTTTTGAATAATTGGTCGAGTATGCTTTGACTTGATTTAGATAACCTTTTGTTTGTATTTATTTTGACATTTTATTCGCCAGCAACTGTTTACAAAATTAAAACTCGGATACAAGAGCTATAAACAAAAATCTAAAAAATCTTGAAATTTCAACACCCTGTAGATCGGCAACGAAGCGTTTGCGGACCTATGTTTATATGAATTTTTAGTCATTAAATAAGCCAAAGAATTACCCCTTTTCGTATTTACACGATATTTAGGAACATCCTGTATATGACGGGACTATTGACGATTGTAATTACGACACCCTGTAATAATTAGGTATAATTGATGTCCGTAAGTCCGACATTCGTGTCGGAACTTGGACAAAACGCGTACAATTAATTATAATATAGTAAACGATGTAAAATATGTTATTTTCTTGTCTAAAGACAGCAATAGAGCCATATGTATTACTTCTAACCATGTACACAATTCCGACACACATGTCTGGTTTACTGAGGTGTTATATTTACAGGAACCTAATTCCGACACCCCTAAATTTGTAAATGATAGTGGTTAAAAGAGTAGTAAACCGTATAATTATGAAAATATAAAGCATTTTTAGTCAGCCTACACACAGAAAAGTGATTATTGGGAATGAGAAAACATAATTTCTTGAATTTATTTACTAGACTCAAATGCATATTTATTTGGATGTAGAAAGTTAGGTATATACAAGAAATGCCACCTACTCAATATAAGTAAAATAATTTCTCAGGTAAATGCTGTCAACAAATAAATTCTTTCTTTATAAGAACCAATATTGTATTGAAAGAAGTAATTGAATTTTTCGTCCCAAAAATGTTAATTTCTCCAACGAAGTAATAGTTTACTATGGATGGATTTATCCATCCAAGTGCGTAGTTACTTGATCCAAGAAAACAAAAGACATTTAATATAAGTAAGTATTGTTTACTGAATAAAAACCCACCAGTTATTTAACTGAAGTGATTCTCACTTCTTTCAAGTAATCCCATTCTCTGGAATAAATATGCGCACCGTGATTTTGTCAAGGGTCGCGCGCCCGCGCGTGGTGCTGGCGCCGTAAAGGAGCCTAACCTAGTACGAAAATAACAACGAAGTACCCGTAGGGGATGTGCCTTGTGATTAGTGTACAATAAACGTTTTAACACGGAATAGTTTGATGTAACGCACGCAACAGTTCAGAACGAGTAAGTAAATATAACATACCTATGTTGTTAATTAGCAATAGAAAACGTATTTGTGCCAAATCTTTAAAATTCTTACATTAAGTAGCTAAAAATATTTACCGGGAATAAAAATATACACTTCATTGAAGACTGTTTACTTACTTCACCAGAGTAACCACTTTCTTAAGTCTAGTAATTATTCCAAGAAATAGCCAAGTAATTCTCTCTTCGTTCGAGAAATCACGTTTCTGTGTGTAAATAGATATTAGTAGAAGTTTCTTAATTACTGTTATCCTGTAGCGATTTAAAAAGATGTCGAATTGCAGTTACCTTATAAGGAAAAAATCACCTTTTAGCATAACAGTCAATTATCAAGATCAGTCAAACTGCTAGGTTATATTCTAACCGTTAGAACATTGGTAGAATAAAAAACGATTGTGGGTTGATAAGTGTAATGTCAAATCAGCAAACGGGATGTACTAAAATAAAGTTTAATGTTGTTGATTTCTTATTTTATCCATAAACAAATATGGCGGAATTTAGGACAGTGTCTGAATTTGGGTAGTTTACCGTAGTTTGGTTAGCTTTTTTAAAAAGTAAATGTTGATATTCGCATTTTTTTTTTAATTATGACAAAACAAAACTGCAAGGATTTGTTTGTATATTCATATCTAATAATGGTTATTGTTATTATTCATAGCTCAAGTTGCCAATATTTAATATTGTCCTCTTGTACTCGCGAAAATATAGTATTAATATTACTGCTTTATCTGTGACTCTATTTTATATTCTCCATTTTCTATAGTCTGGAGAGAAAGTTTCTTATTGTATTTTACCACACCGAAATCAACTGTAAATCTAATCTGTTTTCGGAGACTAATTTCCAAGAGCGTAGAAATCGTAACCAGATACAATAGGCGAAGCTGAAGTTGCATGAAATACAAGAAGTGGTATGGTCAGCGACCTAAACGCCCAAGACCTAGACTTAGAGGAACGAGACTTTTCCTAGTCACAGTAATCTTACTTTACGAGACGATTAAATTCCAGCAGCCCGGTCTTACTTATCGGTGTCAATTACACGCTTATTCCCTCAGCTATCGTTAACATTTCAAATATCGCATTCTTGCTTATACAACCGAAACCACGATAATTAGATATGACAGACATTTTAAAGCTGACACAAATTTCAAAGTTGACAAAACCGTTTTGCGTCAACTAAAGACACATAACGATTGTTGGTATTGATTGAGATGTACTACAAACGTTTAAAAGTAATGGCGTATTAATTACTTGGGAAACTCGGGTCTGTCCGCTCGGCTGCATTGAAAAATGATGCCATTGAAAGAGCGGCCATTAAAAAGCCCGACTTTAACACACACTCTATGACAATATATCATTTATCTTACGACTCGAGTTTAGAGTTTTATTGTGGCCAGTTATTCGTTTATGATTACTGCGCCACGCTGTAGGATAGCTACCGTTCGGTGAGGATGGGTTTTTTAATAGTATTTTAATTGCTCGCTTTAAAAACGTATTAACACTTTGACGAACAAAAAAATAAATCGAGGTCAACTTTTTTTTGTGTGTGGTTGAACGATTGTAGACATCGAACACAAAAAGGGTCCTTTGAAATCGAATCGCTTCCACTTTTTCGGTTCCGGATCCCCAATTTACGCGATCAGTCGATAAAGGCGCCACCTAACGAGTAAACTCGCAACGCTGCTACCCGTTCGATGCAAGAAAGAGTCAGAGATCAAGAAATCAATCGACCATTTACGTTATCAAAACAGTAAACAATTGTAATTAATTCTTGTACTTCCTAGTATATGTATAATGAATGGACAATATGTGGTTTTGTAATACGCAGTATAAGAACCGAAGCACATGTGTAGTAAAGATAAAGAAATGCGTGTGTTTGTAATTAATTAATTAATTAAACTAGTTTCCTTGAGAAGTTATGATGATAAACGAACAACTTGTGATGGGAAAACTCCTTCAAGTTTTTTTTCTTACCTCTTGTGCTTGCGGACCAGTTTTGGGTCACATATGACAAGGGGTTGACCCGATTCAATCGGCTGACCTTCTTTAGTATCGAGATGACCCTTCTGCCTTTATAGGCGAAGATTTTTAATCTAGATTACTCCGAGTCGACGTATTGACGTTTTTCCACCGGGGACACAAATTGATTTTATCTTCGCGTCTCTTGAATGATACGACAATATCTTGCCGGAGAACCGCACCACACCATACAAAGGCAGGCCTTTTTGTTTCGATGGCTAGGCAAATATTGGCTCTTTCACGCTTCTTGTAAACTGTAGCTCCTATACGAAGCGGAGCAAAACAAATTTAATCAAGGATTCTCTATGTTCTACAGACAGACACAATATTTGCTTTTCACACACTCCGCACGCAGTGACTTTCTGTTTATCGCTAGTATAGAGTCAAATAAGTACTATTGTGTGATTCAGTTGAGCCTACTATTTAGTTAAAAGAATGAATTTCTGATTGTCATACATGTTTGTACTTAGGTAGACGATTTCAAAGAAATGAACACACTACAAACTTTCTATTTCGTAAAATAACGTTCCTTGTTTAACGTTAAAGAAATTCATTTTGCTCAACATTTGTCTCAATACTACTAATCGGTTGCAAAAATATTGAGCCCTGTGTTTGAATGCTCATAACTCCGAACAAAATAAAATAAATAAAGTGCTTTATACTCCCGAATCAAGAAAGGTGATGTAGAAAGATGTTGCTGATTTTCTTGCTATGTAAACCATTTTTTGCTTTGCAATGGTCAACTTACTTTAGTAGTTCGTTCAATGACGTACTAACGTCAACAATATATTTTAAATGTAGGTATGGCTTAATTAAATTTTAAATAAGAATCGTTTGTCAGTATATCAAAACGGTAAGGACCAAATGACAAATAAATTATGACCATATTTCAAAATCATGCTGCTTCATTTTTATAAAAATAGTTTAATTATTTTTGTTTTTTACTATTGAATGGTGAAAATTTGCTGGTTACGATAAAATCAGCACGTACCTTGTAGGAGGTTTCATGTCATGAAATAAACTTTTATTGTTTATTGATGGATATTAAACAATCGAAAGTTCGTTTCATCAAAATTCAAATATTTTTAGAGTTGTGATTTTCTTTAAGATTTATTTTGCTAATGTTTTATTTGACAAATCACAATTTATGACACACCTTCCTACTTGTTTCTTGTGCAGTGAACACTTTTTTTTCTGAGATAGTACTGAAATGATATACAACTTTACCTTAACTGATGCGGCACTATGTGACGTGTCTTGAGTACAACTACCGTCAATAAATATATTTCTCTACTCACTTGTACTATCATAAAATCAACGCATTATAATATTATATTGTGACCATTACAAATCTATACATACAGCTTCAAGGCTACGAAGTGCTGACTACGCTTTCTATATTTTAGGCTATAATCGCTTTAAAAAATTAAGTAACATATCAATTGTAATTCTATTTCAGCAGTCGTGTTAAGTAAAATATGACGATTATTTTCGTCCTTATCGCGTTGTTGTGCTATAATTCGTTACTGCTATATTTGCTTTTCTAATAACCTTGTTTAGAGCCTTTATTACAAAGAAATTTACGAAAGCATAAAAGCCAATCTATAGACGAGATCTTAGATTAGCGTTTAATGGGAAAAAATCGGAAAAACTAGCGTTTCTTTAAAACGGCTAAAATCGGGTACATTTTTCTCTTCTCTCCCGCTCATGTCCAAACCTAGGGGCAGAAAATTTTGACGGTCCTACAAGTTATGTAGAAATGATTGAGGACCATAATGGACTTTATTTTACATTTTTTTGGTTAGTGGTTTCAGAGTTATAAGCCTTCAAACGCAGGGCTCAATACTTTGCAACCGATGGTAGTTAACCTTGATTGCTCGATTATGTTGTACTTAATATGGTTCTATTATCGTATGGCATAAAGATATTCAAGCTTTTAATGGTAGTTTACTAGATATTCTTCCTAAGTAGCTAATCTTTCGACTCAGCTTTTTAACTATATACCTAATTTGTATTACTAGTAAATTTGTACAAGTTGTCTAATATAACATCTATAGATACTTAATTTATCCACTATCTCGACAATTGTATGTATTATCGACGACTATTTCAGGTAAAAAGTTTACCGAATTTCCATTTCCCAATATCACATCTAATTTTAAATTATATATTTAGAATTATGCTTTACTACCTGCACTAAAGATCACGCATCGAACGGAACGGCCTCGTATATATAGCAATTGAACGTGTCATTCATAAATTCAGCCATTCAGCGGCGATCGACACGTACCGGACGGAAAGCCGTCGTAAAAGAGACGTTAAAAATTCTGTGCGTAAAACTGGACTGAACGGTTAATATTTCGCGACTCGCCAGATGGCGCTCGCGACGTCCCATAGCACGTTTGATCTCCGCACGCACTCGACCATCCGAACACCATAAATTATAAAGTGAGACAGTGGCGTCCCTCTATATATAGAATTATTACTTACTCAATTATGTATCCTTATGATACTCATGAGTAGAGTGCGGATTCTAAGCATTTTGCTTGGACTGTTTTAATATAAGCAGTTTTAATGTAAGCTCTCGACGAATTTAGAAAAAACTAAAGCATTTGTCGTTTTTTTATTTTGCTTATTTTGCTTTTTTCCAGGATTTTGCAGATATGCTCTTATTTTGCCATATTCCTGCTTGTTTTAATTTTTACGGATTTTTGTGGTGTTCAAAAATCGCAAAAATCACTCAAAAATGCCTCTACTACATTGTGATATACCTACCAGCTATAACCGTGCGCACAACTCAACAGCTTTTCGACTTTTTTGTGAATTTGAAATGCTATTAAGGATAAATGGCTGTCTGCCACATAGATAAAAAACATCCCGAATTAATTTTTCAGCAATAAAATATTTTGCAGAATGTGCATGAAAACAGTAAATTACAATTATTTATTTAACGATTTGTCTCTTGGTAGTGATTATTTTGGTTTGAGGCCTATTTTGTTATATTTTGTCGCTTTATTTCACAGAATTAAAATGAAAATATTTAAGTTTAACATTTACTTCTTAGCCATACCGCATTAATACATTGTTTCAGTAATACATATTAACTTAATTCTTTTTTTTGTTCAATTTGTTCAAGTACGTTTAAATATAGAGACAATTTGGACTAAGAAGAATGTGTCACGTGGAAAACCACATGCTTCTTAGTTCAATTAAGTCTCTCAGACGCAGTGTTAAGTTACATTTAAATCATATGTACTTCACACAGTATTTTTCGTTTGAGTCACTTTTGAGTCACTTAAACAGGAAATGAATAAGGTATTTATTTTTTTTCTAAATTTTGTCTCCCCTGTGAGATACATAGTCGGTATTGATTATTCTACATAACCATACTTCTACCCACTCCACTCAGCCTACCATTGAATAATTCAATTCGACCGGTCACGACTGAGAAACATAAAAATTGTATGTCCCGGCGCGACAGTGAGGTAAATAGTGCTAGTATGTACGGTTTTACATAAAAATGCGCTTTCTAGACGACTGCGGGGCCGCCCATTCGTTGTTCTTGCAGAGGGAACGCGTAAATTGGCCCTCCTCCATATTGGAATAGATGCGTTAATAAGATATGTAAAGGACCACAAGCTAGGCCGAGCTCACACCTGAATGTATGTAACAACTAAAATGGGCTTTCTTTTAAAGTTGTGTGGCCGAAGCCGACGCATGCAAATGCGCTTGTTTTACGTGTGTCAACACAGATACGTGCACCTATGAGAGGCGTGGGTTTTACCACTTAAGACAAGAGAAAACCATTTGTGGAATGGACGATTTTAAATAGGATGTAGTTATTGGAATACCTATACTGTACCCATTAAGACCCAGTTCTACCTCTCCTAAAACGCGTTGTCAAATAAAAACGTTATTTATTGTTCAAAGTTTATGTAATTTTCGTAGGCATTTTTCAAATATAATACATATAGCTAAGGTGACCAGACGTCCCGCTTTTGGCGGGACAGTCCCGACTTTTTACATTTTGTCCGCGGAGTTTTAAAAATGTCCCGCTTTTTAGAAAATATTATTTTTTATTAGAATTTTTTGAGAATTACTAAGAAACATAAACCATATGTTGTTTTTGGTTCAAACACTGTTTTTCAAATTCTTCTTTGAACGGCAGTAACATTTTTGTAATTTTAAAACAACATTTTGAGGGTCGCTACCGATTTTCACACTTAGTATGGTTTACAAAGAAAATATGAATTACTCACTTTAGGTAACCTCACTAAATATAAATACAAAGCCTTTGCCATTTGCAATCAAAATTGCACTGATTATTATTATTAATTTTAAGAAATTTTATTAACTTTAAAGTTTTACATAAATCAGTATACCCTGCCATTTACTCGCAAAACAAAAATATATACAGAATCTTAATAGAAAACACAGAATCTTAGCAATACACCAAATAGGGTATTTGACTATTTTTGGAAAACCATCTTAATGTGTTTATTCCTTCACTCTACATTGTAAATGCATTATTTTTTGTAATTATTTCCTCAATATTTCATAAAAATCAGAGTTAAAAATTGAATCACAAAAAGTCCCGCCAAAACGATACTTTCTGTTGTGTGACGTCACCGGTTAGTGATGTCAAGATGTCAAGATGATGTGATGTCAAGATGTCAAATCGGCCCATATGGTCTGTCAGCATCGGCATCGTCGCCGTTTGGTAATTGTGTTGTATGATGTGTTGTTTTCACAATTTCTACATAAAAATGGGTTATAAATGGTGTATAAATCCACAATGCAGAGATACGTCAAGAAAAACTCCGGATAAACTATTTGTAGCTGTTCCGCAAGATTTGAAACTGCGAAGAAAGTGGTTGGCTCGTAGAAATCCAAATGAAATAAATAGCCGCCAATACAAGTGTTTTCTGTTGTGAAGATTACTTCCACATAAGTAAAACTGACTAGAATACGTTATCTATCGTATTTTCGAAAGGTATTATCTGATCTGACAGCTGAAGGTTAGGGCTATCCTAACCTACAAAGTTATGCTTACATGACGCTTTCGTGCTATTAAATTCAAACGGGAGAAGCATAAAAGCGCGTTCGGATAACCCGGTATTTTACGGTGAGAGTGACGCGCTGCATAATAGGCGGACTAACGTCATACGGCGTTTATCTGCATATAAGAGAGAGACAGCCGACCCAAGTTATCTGAGCATTGCTCTCCCCATACCATACCCTGACAAACCGAACGCGCTCTAAGGCGGACTAACGAATGACATCACTGGAGACTGACCCAATTACAGAGCGTTTTCAATCACGTGATAGGACGTGAATAAAATTCAATTTTAATTTTGGTTTTTCATAGAAATAAAGCATTTTTTCATTGAAAAGTAATAACAAATAGTTTTCTTAAACTGTTTTTAATACAGTCAAATACCCTATTATAGGTAAAGAATATATAATATTCTATTCTGTTTAATGGTGGATATTTGATATATTTGTACGTTTTTGAAAGATTGTAATTGTAATCTGTTAAAAGAATTTGAGAACAAAATTTTTTTGATCTAGCAAACTAACCTTTCCTACAGATGTAGAAAATTTCACTAACACATCAACATTTTTTATGTTGGCTGAGCGGGTTAAACCAAGTTAGCGAAACTTTGATATTAAAATTTTTTGTAATTTTTGACCTATTTTCATTATTTTTTTGAGACGTGGAAAGAAATTTATCAAATTTATCGTACATAACACATACCTTTTAAAGTTAAACAAAATTACATGTTCCAGCTGATTATTTATACTGAGAGATTAAAAATGGTGTTTTTGGTCTAAGTTGAAGCCGGTTAATCTCTTACAAACCCATATCAATTTTCAACATCTCGTTTTCTCATTCATCACTAAATCTGAATTTTGTAGAAAATACACAGTTTGAAATAAGATTTTGCATTTCAATCATAATCAAGTATCATATTCTGCAAGGTTTACTAGCACTTCAAATTGGAAAGGTTTACTGGAAATTATATCTCTTCTACAAAATTCAGATAATAGAATGAACCAAAAACAAAATGTTGAGAATATGGATGGCTTTGTAACAGAGTACTGTAAAACTTCCCCTAAGTCCTCAGTTATTCCATAGCGTGTTTCGGAAGCAGATAAAGCATCATTATGGTTTGCATGGTTTGCACTCTGTTTTTCAAGTGTAACAAATGTATAGGAATAAAATTCACCTTTCTTAGTCTTCTTACTATAGTGTTGATAAAAATATTTTTAATAATATAAAAAATTATTTACAATATTTATTTCGTTTGAAGAATTTATGTTAAATAGAAGAGTCAATTTATAGAACAATTAATAAACTTTTTCTTGTACCAAACAGTATCTAATAATGTCGAGTATTCAATGAAGTAAATATATTTTGTTTAAACAAATATGTTTTGATCACAAGCACAACAATTTAAAGGAATATGTGGTGTTTCTTAGAAGAAAAAATCTGATGTGGCCAGGCACATGACTTTATCATACTATATATAAAGTTAATAGTTTAGCTGCATGAGACTCTATTTGATCGAGATCGGCCATGTCTGCATTAAAATAAAACTACTAGAACTAGACAGATATGTCGATTAAAGCTGCGTTCGGATATTGTACTCCGTTGACACCGGGTACACCGTCCAAATGACACTTACGTGTTATTGGGCGTAAAAATGTAATACAATATGCGAACGCAGCTTATATTGACAGAAGTTATTGTCGAAACATTAGCGTTTGACACCAAGACTACCTACTGTCATAAGAATCAAAAAATCTGACAAATCCTGGCTACTAGTTTTCAGGCAGTACGACCGATCTCGTAGAAATAGAATTTGCTCATGCAGCTAAACTATTGATTGTACCAAAAAATGTTATAGTGATAAATTATTCAGAATTTCCTCATCTTTAATTTATTATTTAACTATTTCGACTAAATTCCAGAAATGGCGGCTTATTTGCCAAATCTTTCAAAAATGCTAAGACTAAACCTCCAGTTCCTTTGGACTCTCTTCAACAGAAAGCTTTTCAGCTTTAAGTTTGGTTATGAAACTTCTAAATATGAAGTTTCGTCCCGATACCTTTAGTAGTTTCTCCGGAATCGTCGCCACAAAAAACGGGTACACACACACACACACACACACACAGACATTTTTTTGTACCTTGGTCAAAAATGTGCAGGGGACCCAAAAACACATATTTCCGCTAAAATCTCAAAAATTTTTTTTGGCATGATTACAATACTTTACATACTGCGTATGATAAAGTAAAAAGTGAGTACCCAACTAAAAAACCATGGTAATAATAATTTTTATGTTAAATATATGGTATATCAAAATCCTAGAGTATGTCGATTTTCGAGGACCATCTTTTGGAAAGTTGTATTTAATACTATTTAGATTTAATCACTCCCCAGCAAAAAAAAGGATCGCAACGAAATATTTCGTTTCGGAGTTGCGATGTTTTTAGAACGGAGCCTTAATGATAGAAATAAATGGGTTACCGTGAACATTTTCACACCAAATACAGAAACTGGGGAAGGAAGGTACTCAAACAAATGACGATCACTTAGAGGTATAGGTCTCATAAATCCCGACAACCTTTTGACACTGAGCTGCTAAATGTCTTCGGCGTTCTCATTATGTCTTCGAGACGCAATCCACTTTAGGGAACCGATAAGCCATTATTTCTGCATCACCCTAAGACACCGGAAGAGGGCAATCTACTAAAGGGATGCTAAAACCGATAAAATCTAGGGGTGGTTGGTGATTATTTTTTGTGCACGTCGTAAACCCCGAAAACGCTCGTTAAACTTTGTGTAAACTGCTATTTCCCAAAAAAAGACATTTTAGTGAATACCATCAGTCTATAAAGCGGAGGTAGTAAAAAATTCGAAACGATTTTTGTAAAATAAACGGAGAGAATTTTTGGGGCCGAGCGAAACAATGGGATTTTTTGATTGCGGACGAAAGGACGGGTACGCGCGCACGCAAAAGCGCGGTTCGATTGTTTTGAACGCCGCTTTTGTTCTATTGTGCGCGGCGCGGCGGCCGACCGATTCGGCAAATCAGATTATTCCATTGTTTTCGGGCTCGGATCAATTATCCCCGCCGACCGAAAGAATCGCGCTTCATTAATTTCGAGATTTATACATCTTGATTCTGTTCGTTGTTTTTTTTTAATGACGCGACCACCTATAACACAAAAAAAATCGCAAATGCGATAACGGTCAAAGACCTCTATAGCATTAGCGCACAGAATTAGTAATTTTTTCAAAGGACTTTCCCGGCTAGTCATTACCGGAAAATGACAGTATGACAACTACAATTGTAAGTCACCTTTAAAGTTCAGTATCTTTACATAAATTTCTTTCTTAGGGTGGATCTATCAATGCAAGGTTAAATATTGTAGTTAACAAACTGGTAGTTTACGTTAACTCCTAGTTACGAAAACAACGGTTCTTTCAATGCAGTCTAAGCTTCTAGTTAGGCGACTACAGGTTAAGGAGAGGTTGGCAATGGAAAAGCAATGTCGCCAACCATAGAAAAATATGATCTTAGTAATTTTCTGGTGTCAGCTGTGCATCGGTTACCGCATTTCTGTTTGAATTTCAAAACTTCGACATTTGCTTTGTTTACGAATTTACGTATTATGTTGTTTTCAGTACATTTTATTTTGTATAGACTATTACGCACATGGAATTGTATTGTATCTCATTTGATAAGTTATATACTTAAATTATATTACGTTTATTATAAAAATATACCTAATCTTATGTTGATCTTATGTGATCTTATTTTGATCTAACCTTGGCAAAACTTCCTAACGTGGCAAACCGCAATAATAATTGGTAAAAGATCTTTGAAGAATAAAATTTAACACAATCGCTCATTTATGTTTTCACATTATTTGATTAGTTATACTATAGGTTAGTCCGGATTATCAAAAGTTTTCTGTATTTGCAATTAATACTCACCGTTACTCATCCGTGTTCAATACTGTTGGATATCAATTAAGTCGCAGATAAGAGCACATTGTGTATATACCAAATACTTACCGAATTAAAACACCACAATACTTATTTATAACAGAAAATTTGTTTATTGCATAGTGTGGGCAAATATATGGCCAATATCTGTGCCCTAGCATTACAATAATTATTTCGTATAGGTACTATGCCAGTCCACTCCGCTTCATGTGGTATAACGGCAACATACAAAAATTCTTCATTTTGTCGCAGGCAATGTTATGTCCTACCGTTACTACCAAGTTTGTAGTATCAGGCGTAAACTCAATGCAAAACAGGAAATTTGTATTTTAAGACCCCCGTAGGATAATTTTTTGTTCGGATTTAGGTTAGGCGAAGGCACAGTCGGGACGTTTAGCGAGATGAAGCCCTTACCGTTTCTAAAAATCTCAGCGTTCTCAGTTCCTATAATAAATGTAGTTTAATAAAAGTACAAATTATTTACGTGTTTGTATTGCATACCTGGAGATTGTGTACCTATGTTTGTACGGTCTATTGTCCCTATTAGACGAGGAACTTCTACTTAAAACCATGATTTCTAAAAAAAGAAACACCATTTAACACAAAAACATACAAATAAAAACTGAACTTACTTACATATATGATGGACATTGTATACTCCCATCAATCGAGATAAAACCAAGGAAAGTTTCTTTTGATAGTCGAAATCGGTGATTTCTTCACCATCATCGAATCGACATCCAAACGATTCATGACATAGTAAATAAATAAAATTACACAACATATGTAACGTTAGGTTTGAATAATCATAGCGCCATTCTACGCGCATCACTGTATGCGCGCGCCGCCATAAACTAGAAGTTACCGTTGTAATTATCAAAAATTCTGCTGGATACAATTAACCACGATTTAAGTGGTAGTTAGGGGTAACCCGGGCAATAATGACCGGGAAACCCATAGTTAGGACTTAACCTAAATTAAACCAGTAGTTACTGTTTGAACCTTGCATTGATAGATCCACCCTTACACTGAAAAAAGTTTTAGGTAAATTTACTTCAAAACGATGGGTAATTTTGTCGCCCGAGGAATGACAGTAATTTTTCCATCAACTGTAATTTTCCCATCCAATGTAAAATTACATTGTGAATTTACTTTTTGCACTGTCGATTTACAATAGATTTATTGAAAATTACTAGCGATATTTACAATGCGTTC
Organism: Aphodius sticticus; assembly: GCA_963966075.1. Classification (NCBI taxonomy): domain Eukaryota; kingdom Metazoa; phylum Arthropoda; class Insecta; order Coleoptera; family Scarabaeidae; genus Aphodius; species Aphodius sticticus. The sequence goes on from OZ014507.1 coordinate 79,348,618, forward strand.
ATGGTAATATTAGAATATGAATACTACTGTTACCTTCCATTTATAGTAATTTTCCTTAGTATATATCCAATGGGAAATGGTAATTATTAAATATAGTACTGTAAATTTACTATATGCTATAGTAAATTTACAATGCTATATATAAATAAATTTATCATTATGAACACATTTTATTTTTATTATGAATAATAATAAATCTATATAAATAAAGAACAACATATGCATCCTACATATCGATAAAAAAATTCTTTTGCACATAAGAAGCATATTTTAAGATACAAATTTATTCAGTTTGTTGATGAATGTAATGGCCTTCCTCTTTGTAGTGGCTCCTCCACAGTCCGGGTACAATTTTAAGAAATACCTTTGGCACAATTCCATAGTTGTTCGTGCTTCTTTGGGGTACTCCCTACTTAAAATAAACAACAATCCAAATAAAAATGAAAATGCTTTGAGGAATATATGCGCTTCTACGGCCTTTGCATTGTCAAAGTAGACACGTGATGGTTCCATACGAAGTACCGCGCGTTCGACAGTTGTACGACATGATGTACTTACCTCTTATCCTGGTTTTATAATAAACCGCACTTCTATTACCTTCACTAGTAAATAAAACATTATAACCCCTACGAGGTTTCAGGTTATGGCGCGGGTTGGTGCTGCACTTATAATATATGCGAGCTTGGAAACAATGCTGAATTGACACCAATTAGCATCGCGCATGCGCGGATGAACGGTTTACCGTGTTATCATAGTATAATTACTATACGAACTAGATTATTACTAAACTAGGTAATTATGCTACAAAATAGCGTACATTTACAATGGATTTTTACTGTTCGTACGGTATATTCAGAGTGCAAACGTTAAAACTACTGTTTCCTTGTAATAGTACATAGATGTTTGGAAATGTGCCCTTAAAGGAACGTAAATAAAGACTTACAATGGTTACATAGTAAGATTTTCACAAACACCTATAGTATTTTTGTCGATACTTTTTTCAGTGTAATCAAGAAGTTACAATAAGAACATCAATGACATGACGCGAACGGGTTAAAAACGTACCGAACCGCAATAATATCAGACATACCCCACAGAGCGCTGTATAACAACATCACGTACCACTGTTATATCCATCCTAGACGTGCGTGGTTCCAACAATATACCGTTAAACGTTCATTTTGGCGACACTAGAACGGCGCGGCAAATAGAAAATTTGCATACGCGATGCAATTCGCACCCCCGGGGGAAATTCACGGTCGCGCCCTCCGATAGAGCGTTAACAAGTAATCGCGGGCGCACCCCAGGGCGACCAACAATGGAAACAATGCAGCCATAATTAAGCAACGCTACGCGACGCGCAACGCACACGTTTCGGCATCGCAAAAACCCGCCGAATAATTAAGCCAGTCGCTAGCGGCGCCACCAGCGTGTTAACCGCAGACCGGTTAAAACCGATGGCGCCCTTATGCCGCCCCCGCAACGCAATTAGAGGTGGAGAACGTATGAGGGTGTTGAAACAATTGCCAGAGATGGTCTATTGTCGTTTTTAATGGGCGCATTTGAAACGATCTTGCTAAAAGTGCTATTCTATATCCCACTTCTGATTCGAATTCACAAAATTACAAATAGGTACTAAAATACAATTAATAAAATAAAAGTTGCAACCCCCTTATTTCTACAACATGAGTCGTCACGACTAATCGATGGTACACACAGAAAAGTGATCTCTCGAACGAAGAGAGAATTACTTGGATGAAGTAGTTGGTAGGTTCGTATATACGCGAGAGATTATTGACTTCAACCACGAAATTTTATTTCTTGGAATAATTACTAGATATAAGAAAGTTGTTACTCTGGTGAAGGAAGTAAACAGTCTTCAATGAAGTGTATATTTTTATTCCCGGTAAATATTTTTAGCTACTTAACGTAAGAATTTTAAAGATTTGGCACAAATACGTTTTCTATTGCTAATTAACAAGATAGGTATGTTATATTTACTTACTCGTTCTAACCTGTTGCGTGCCTTACATCAAATTATTCCGTTTTGAAACGTTTATTGTACACTAATCACAAGGCACATCCCCTACGGGCACTTCGCTGTTGTTTTCGGACTAGATTTCGATCCTCTACGGCGCCAGCCCTACGCGCGGGCGCGCGAGCCTTAACGAAATCACGATGCGCATATTTATTCCAGAGAAAGGGATTACTTGAAAGAAGTGAGAATCACTTCAGTTAAATAACATTGGTGGGTTTTTATTCAGTAAACAATACTTACTTATATTAAATGTCTTATATTTTCTTGGATCAAGTAACTACGCACTTGGATGGATTTACTATTACTTCGTTGGGACGAAAAATTCAATTACTTCTTTCAATACAATATTGGTTCTTATAAAGAAAGAATTTATTTGTCGACAGCATTTATCTGAGAAATTATTTTACTTAGACTGAGTATGTGGCATTTCTTGTATATACCTAACTTTCTACATCCAAGTAAATATGCATTTGAATCTAGTAAATAAATTCAAGAAATTATGTTTTCTCGTTCCAAATAATCACTTTTCTGTGTGTAACAGTAGGTACAAAAATAATGTAGGTGTGTATTAGATATAAGAAAATAAGTCTTCTTTCTTATACGGTCCGTTATTTTTTTGTTTCTCATCTCCACTCTCTAATACGCGGTAAGACAGCCCGCAAAATTGAAACACATAAAAACCATAATCCACCTCTTTCGTGTTTTCCACCTCCTTCCGGTCGGACTCCCCTGGTTGTCAACATAGCAGTCCTTGACGCTTTTCCCTAAACATTACTATTATTATTTTCTTACGGCGACGACACGACGGCGTAAGCCGGAAAAGAACAAAGGAAACCCTCTTCTGCGTTTCAAAGAAAGAAAAGCCGACGTTAAAAGCATCGAATTTCGTTTGGATTCTTTTCATTTCAATGTAATGTTTATATATATTGCACATATTTAATTTCTTGTCAACTTTTTTTTAAACAAATATTTCCTTGTAAAGATATCTGGCTATTCATTTTTAAAGAAAATTGATAATAGTTATGTAATGTAGTAGTTATGTGCTTTATTCCGTCTGCCCTCTCTACCTCATCTGTATTTTAATGTTTCTTGCATCTGGAATATTTAGTGTTCTGTTTTTCTTGGCGCAGCTTTTTATTCTGTTGCTTTGTCGATCCTTTCTTATTTCTCTCGAATGATTTTCTTTTGTGCTTCCTTCTTTTTTATTAACAAATATTGTCTCCAAGGATTAGAGATAGTGTTACATAGTGCTCTTTTTACTTTATTTGGGTGTTTCAGGCCAGAATAATGATTTTTTTAATGGAGATGGCATGAGTTCAACTGTTATCTCCAAAGGTGGTGTATTAATGCCAAAATTGCTACTCTCTGGTGCTAGTGTTGCATCATTCTGTCTTATGTCATAATCTCCTATGATGCCTGTCGATATTTATGTGGAAATTAGGGACTATTGATGATCGTAATTCCGACACCCAGAAATAATTACGGATTATTGATGTCCGTAATTCCGTCACTCGTGTCGGAATTTGGACAAAATGCGTACAATTAATGGTAATATAGCAAACGATATAAAATATGTTATTTTCTTGTGTAAAGACAGCAATATAGCCATATGTATTACTTCTAACCGTGTACACAATTCCGACACACATGTCTGATTTACGGACGTGCTACCTAATCCGACACCACTAAATTTGTAAATAATAGTGGTTAAAAGAGTAGTACACCGTATTATTATGAAAATATATATATCTATGTGGGATGACTATAAATTCATCCCACATAGATATTCAGGCCAATTCTGTAACGCAGTTGTTACGTAGCAAGTTGCAACGTAGCAACTACGTTAACGACTTTCGTTAACCACCTTGTTAAAGACTTTAATAAGATTTTAATAAGATTTCGTATTCTATATCGAAAAATTAACCACTTGTTAAGAATAACGCGTTTAACAACAGTGGTTAACTGTTGATGGTCATGCCGGTTTTCAATGTTGCGTCACGAAATTGTGTTAGCAAATCACAGATTTGGATTCAGTACCAGAAGTCGAATTGCAGTAACCTTATAAGGAAAAAATCAACTGTTAGCATAACACTCAGTTATCAAGATCTGTTAAACTTCTAGGTTATATTCCGACCGTTAGAACATTGGTAGAATAAGAAACGATTGCGGGTTGATAAGTGTAATGTCAGATCAACAAACCGGATGTCCTAAAATAAAGTTAAATGTTGGAGATTTCTTATTTTATCCAACTAAACAGAAATATGTCGGACAGTGTCCAAATTCGGACAGTGTCCGAATTTGGGACTTTTACCTTATATAATTGAAGTACAATTGTTTTAAACTATATTTTTTTTTCAGCTTATCGACGCCAGTTATAGAAGTAGCCCATCCTTCCAAACATCGGCTGTGATAGTTCTGTGTTCCGTTCTACTAGCACTAGCGGTCTTCATAGGCATTATTCTAGTATGGAAGTAAGTACCTACCTTTCTACTTATTTTTTTTTTCTTTTTTTCATTTTTCGCTCCACCGAAATTGTAGTTTACATACATATAACGCCATACGTGACTATAAGAGGTCGTATAAATTGTTGATTGCGCGTCTCCGGGTATCCAATTTCGTGAAGGAACGCTTACGCCCGTTGAAAAATGAACGCACCTTCCGGGAAATGTGCATGCGAGAACAGCAGAGACGCGCACACAATCCTTTCGTGGAGGTTTACTGTTTCAACTTTTAACCGTTTTACATCCGCAACGTCATGCGACGCCTGGCATATGTTTCGCCGTCGAGAAGACGACTAAAGTCGCGTTTCCTGCACACAAAAAAAAAACACGGCGATTATGTGATATCTGAAACCTATATAATTATGTCTGGGGAAAATATGTACAGTCAATCCCAAAAGTCGTCGTACACCATACGAAAATGAGAAATGCGAGAAACTAAAAAATAAAAATACAAAGCAATATACAGGGTTAGCCAAAATTACCGGAACAACTAAATAATTCTCCAACCGTAAGAAATTTTAAAAGATTAGTCAAACAAAAGTTTTTTGGCTTTAAATAAGCTATCGTTTTAATATATTTCAATATACAGGGTGCTGATTTTAATATAGAAAATTGATAACCTTTCCTTTTTTAAATAGAATCAAAAAATTTAATAATATATAGGGTGTTCTAAGATTAATTCTAACAATTTTTTATAGGGATTTTTTTTATGAAGTGCATTACTTAATTATAAAACAACTAAATAATACCCCAACTGCAGAAAAATATCCAGAGATTTCACAAATAAAAGTATTTTGGGTTTAAGCAACCTCTCCTTTAAATATAGTTTTTTTTTATTATGGAAATTTGCAACCATTTCCATTTTCTAAGATTAATTCCATTCTAAGATTGATACTAATAACTTTTTTGAAAATGGGTAATTTTTAAGTTTGAGCAATTAATCAAAACTCCTGACCTTCAAATTAAGAATATTTTCCCAGATACAGACGCATTTATTTTAATGCGGCAGTTTGAATATTTAGTTTAATTCTATTTGTGTTATTTATCTTGGAATTTTTATTTTTTACCCGTTTGGTTGAAGTAAAAGTTCATGCGTTTTTATTAACGATGTAGTCTACCGGAAGTGTATCGTAGGTTCGAAATCCTAGCGTTAATACGCATTGTCGAGATATGAAATTTTTACAGTGGTTTTCTGATGTAGTATTGCATATTGGAAAGTATATGAAAGTACTAAAATATTAAATAACGACATTAATTTTTTTTGGTAGACATTATTATTTTATGAAAATGACTTTCCAAAATAGAACATACAAAAATAGAAAGGTTTTACCTATGAACTTAGTTTGAATTATTTATCGTTTTTACGTGATTTCGAACCCGCGATTTAGAAAAATATTGGTTTTTCTAAGACACCTTTGACGTTAGCGTTTGTTTCATGCGCTTTTCTACGTCCTATATCACCTGTGGTTAGTTTCCATTGCAAATAGTTTTTCTCAAAACACTGACAAAAATTTTCATTAGTGGGGTATACTTGCTCCTTAATAGCTTATAACTAAAAACTAATGCATTTTATAAAAACAATCTTCCAACGTTATATTCTTAGAATTAATCTTAGCCTTAAAAATGTAAAATATACAGAGTGTTCTGTTGAGGCTGCACATTTTTAAATAATTTTTAAGTTTCCAAATTTCCAGAATAAAATAAACATCCTGTATATCAAAAATATATTTGAACGAAAGGTGGTTTAAACCCAAAAAACTTTTATTTGAAAAATGCTTGGTTTTTTTTGCAGTTGGAGATTTATTTAGGTGTTAATTTTTACTATTTTTGGTTAATTAATAATTAAAAAAATTTGGCTAAACCTGTATATTTATTTTATCGATCTGCTTATAAATGAAATATTTTAAATTCTAATTTTTTTTTAATTTTAAATTTTTCTGGAATTTCAGCGAAAACCTATCAAATTCGTAATAGCTTCAATAAATAATCTGTCATAAGTGTTCGTACAGTAAAGAAAATATCTCGTTACCAAAATAATTTTTCTTTAGAAAGGTTTATCCCTTTTTGCATAAATTGTTTGGGAATACTTGTATCCACTTTTCTTATAAGGCCCAGTCAGCGTTTCTTTGCTGCCAATTGTCTGTGTTGCCATGTTCCTTGTCAAACTGTACAAACAGTTCTCAATTGGGTTGAGATCTGCTGAATTTCGTTGTTTTTGATACGCTAGAAAGTAACCACTGACGAACAATGCCGAACAAGATGCTTAGGATGTTAACCTTCTTGAAGTCCTTTTTTTCTGAAATTTATTTTGATTCCTAAAGCAGATTTCTTTTTGTAACGACATATTTTCTTTACTGTGCAAACACTTATAAGAGATTATTTATAAGAGTTACGAAATTGATAACTTTTTCATTTATATACACATGCATAAAGTAAAAATTTATATTACTGTAATTTTATTTGTGATTTTTTGAATTTCTAATTCTCGTATGGTGTACGAAAACTTCTGGGATTGACTGTAAGTAAAACCATAAATCTCTAAATTAGAAACACTGGCGTGGTTGAATTTATTTATGCGTTTATACACTCGGAAGTTCACCTAAAAAGCTTCCTACCAAAGAACTCTCCGCTAACTAACACCGGAAGTCCCTCGGAGTGGACTCGGACGGACAAACGGTCCAAGATGTATAACGGAGGTTAACCTACATACATCCGGCAAGGTGAAATAACGATACCGCGAAACGCAAGAACAAAAACGAAATAACCAACACGTCGTTCGGCGAAAAACCGGTCGACAGTTAATAATAATAACACGGCGAGGGCTTAAAATCATTCATTCCTCTTCTTGTCAGCTGGTAATCTACCGGTTATCGATACCACAGTTACTTACTTACTCACTCGCTCGCACCCTGATACGGAAAACATCTGTTGCATCTGCAGACTCAACAGACATCCGAGACTTTGCGGACTTGTTTAATCCTCCAAATTTACGAGCTGGGATTTATTTCGGTTTGTGCGTGGGCATATGTGACGACTGTGTGTGTTTGTGTGTGTGTGTGTGTGTGTGTGTGTGTGTGTGTGTGTGTGTGTGTGTGTGTGTGGGTCTTCGCAGTCAGTTTTGGTATGGTATTTCCTTTCGGTCACGAAAGGTCAACGAAAAACCAACAATCTTCAGGCTCAAGCAGATGATACAACAATAACAAAACTGATTCATTGTCGTTAAAGACGTTAAATAAGTCTTACACGAAAATATTGTTTTGGTTGTGGTGATCCCACTTCTGATATCAAAGTCGTAAAAATTCTTAGAACGAGTTTATCACAAACTGCAAACAATACCACCCCGTATACTTTTGCTAACGCAGTTACGGTTCACAGGCTTAAAAGTGTCGACCGAGCGCTCGAACGTAATCACCTACACCAAGTATTTATTTACAAAACGCCTCTTGTTTTTACAACTGCTGTACCATAATTAACACCGGTGTTTAGAATGCGGACCGGCACCCGAAAAACATAAGCTACTTGGTAGCAAGTTGCCTGCTTCATTATTCAGATCCGTTTCCTGCATTCTCTGAATAGAAATTTCCTGTTTTTTTCTTTTTTAACAGACCGAGTAGCCGGGTCACTTAAAATCGTATTCTTCTCCCCTAGTCGGCATTCTTAAGATAAGATTGTGGTTCTTTGTGTTAACTTAAAGGTTTGCGATGTACCTGGCGCCTAGTGGTGAAACCTCCTGTGGTTTATTGAGAGCAGAAGAAGAATGTGACATTTCCGTTCACCCCAGAAAAGGATTTTTAATAGATCAGATATATTTGGGAAGCGTCAACATAGTTCTAGACTATTAGCCTAAAAAATCTTACCTGGCTCAAGCAGATGATACAACAATAACAAACTATAAGTTATTCACTGATGTTAAATAAGTTTCACACGAAAGTTAATATTGTTTTGGTTGTGGTGATCCCACTTCTGATATTAAAGTTGATAAATTTCTGAGAACGAAATTATCACCAACAAAAAGAAAGGGTATTTGACTATTATTGGAAAACCATCTTAGTGTGTTTATTCCTTCACTCTACATTGTAAATGCATTATTTTTCGTAATTATTTCCTCAATATTTCATAAAAATCAGCGTTAAAAATTGAATCACAAAAGGTCCCGCCAAAACGATACTTTCTGTTGTGTGGCGTCACCCGATAGTAGATGTCAAATCGGCCCATATGGTCTGTCAGCATCGGCATCGTCGCCGTTTGGTAATTGTGTTGTATGATGTGTTGTTTTCACAATTTCTACATAAAAATGAGTTATAAATGGTGTATAAATCCACAATAGAAATACGTCAAAAGAAACTCCGGATAAACTACTTGTAGCTGTTCCGCAAGATTTGAAACTGCGAAGAAAGTGGTTGGCTCGTAGAAATCCAAATGAAATAAATAACGGCTAATACAAGTGGTTTTTGTTGTGAAGATTACGTCGACGTAAGTAAAACTAACTAGAATAAGTTATCTATCGTATTTTCGAACCAGGTATTATCTGATCTGACAGCTTAAGGTTAGGGCTATCTTAACCTACAAAGTTATGCTTACATGGCACTTTAGTGCTATTAAATTCAAACGGGAGAAGCATAAGAGCGCGTTCGGATAACCCGGTATTGTACGGTGAGAGTGACGCGCTGCGTAATGGGCGGACTGACGTCATACGGCGTTTATCTGTATATAAGAGCGAGACAGCCGACCCAGGTTATCTGAGCATTGCTCTCCCCACACCCTACCCTGACAAATCGAACGAGCTCTAAGCGTACTAACGAATGACGTCACTGGAGACTGAGCCAATTACAGAACGTTTCAATCACGTGATAGGACGTGAATAAAATTCAATTTTAATTTTTGTTTTTAATAGAAATAAAGCATATTTTTTTTGAAAAGTAATAACAAATAGTTTTCTTAAACTGTAATCTATTAGGATGACTATAATACAAGCCATATTTTTAAGACAGTCAAATACCCTATTTTAAAGTATGTATACCCTTAAGGCTATTAGGTGAACTATATATGCGACACAGGTGGGAAGAGAAACTCTGTTTTGTATTCAATTTTCAGGGGGTGGAATTTGGGGGTAGTAAACTCGCTTATGAAGTTTCGTGCGCTGCGAGCGAACGAGTCGTTCGGCAAATTCGCGACGAAAACTTTAACGAACTTGTAGTCGGTGATGGTGAAACATGTCGCCTGATGGGGGGACATCGCCTAGAAGGGGTTAAAGAGGGTTAGAGAGTGGTTAAGGGGTTAAGGGGGTAACGTATCTGGGAACGGCGTGCGAGTCGCGAAATATCTAATTAGGGCGCTAATTGGATCGTGAATTATAACGGGACCGAGTAATTGAGAAGCTGGATTGAGAACAGCGCACCGAGCAGGGTGAATTTTGCCCACGCAGAATAAGAAGAAAAAATGTACAAAGAATATTTTTGATGCTTTATTCTCGATCTAAAGAATTCAAGCAAAGTAGTAAAATATTTGTTGATTTATAATGTAGACATTCGAGGATTATGTATGGAACAACAACCAATAAATGGCCGTCACGGCGACAGTGGATGAAATAGTCTAAACTATTTTTTGCCCTAAAATAGAGTGAGATCAGAAATAAGTGATTGGGTTTGTATATCTGAAAAATTGGTATTAAAATGCACCAACTTCATAAAAGTTATTTTGGATATTTCAATGGCGTCGCGCCAAGCTTTTGGTATACCGTGTACGCCAGAAAGTAGAACACATGAGAAACACTTTTATTATCAATTTCTCAGAAAATTTTATTCATCATAAAAGTGTCTGGATTTGCTGAAACCTAAAATGTAAATATTCAAATGTAAGTATCTGTTTGCATATACCGGGTGTTACTAAAGCTGTGAAAAAACTTCATTAAATACAAAAGTATAATATCTTTGTCCGTTGCATATACCGGGTGTTGCCAAAAAGATGAATATGTCTTAACAGTAAGTACGTTCATTTTTAAATCTATACAAAAATGTTATTTGAAAAAGGTATTTCGATAGGTCAGAAGGAATTAAATATGAAATTATAGTCACTTTCGACATTGCATATACCGGGTGTTGCCAAAAAGATGAAAATAACTTGACACTAAATTACCTTTATTTTGAAAGATACGCATTGGAAAATGATGTTTAGAAATATTATAAAGACACCATAAATGAGAGTTTGACTTTAGTCAACGCACAATACATTGTTATTGTAAGGTTTTTGAATACACAAGAAAAGCCTTAAATTGTTTTAATACATGCCGAAAATCTGGCATTGACTTCCTTCATTTCCTTCACAAAATGTTAAATGGTGGGCGCAAAAATACCCAAAGTTTACAAATCAAAGTCAAGACCAGTATTCTTCTAAAATCACTATTTGTTGTGTAATGTTAGATGACCATATTCCCGTATTATTTTCACGAAACATTAAACGCTCAAAGGTTTTGCAAAATAATTATGTTTATTAGTGGAATATTAATTAAACAATCACCATAAACCGTCGAGGAAATATGGTTCTCCTCTTCTCTATTTTTGCATTTAATACTTTCCACCTCTACTTCAGATGAATACCTATTTTTCAAAATAAAGGTATTTTAATATGAAGTCATTTTCATAATTTTGATTATTCCCGGTATAACAACGAACGTGATTATAATTTCGTATTAGTTCATTCTTAAATTTCCAAATAGCTTTTTAACATGACATTTTGGCTTATCTTTCAAAATCATGGTAGTTTACTCTTAGGTCATTTTCATATTTTTTGACAACACCCGGTACATGGAACGACGAATGCGATTATAATGTCGTATTTAATGTCATCTAATATTTCTAATCACTCAATAACAAAGCTTTGCAAAGCTTTTAAAATAAAGGTACTTTATTCTTAAGTATCTTTTATAGTTTTGGTAACACCCGGTATATACAAACATATAATTACATTCTAACATTTGTAACCGGATACTAAATTTATTAGATTATTTTAGGTAAGGATACTCCATTATGATGAAAGTGTTTGATTTCACAGTAAACAACATTATTACCGCTACCTAGCACTGTTTTTTTAAATACGCGTAAACAGAAAACGAAATAATAAATGACGCGATTAGTTATAGACAACATTCTCAATAAAGTACGTACCTTGCTGAATTGTATCCATTTGACATAATCTCCACCACTTCTGAAAGAACGTGATAAAATAGACATTAACAAAGACAAATAATTGCAGGTAAGGTATGTCTTGCTTTCATAAAACATTGCCACAAAATCAGCATTAACTTTTTGTTGTTCAATGGTTCAATTAATTCTATTCTCAATTTATACTCCATATGGATCCTTAAATATATGGATGTAGTGTTATTTTGTAGGACGGTTCTACCTCTAGTGATTCCGCTTAAAACGTTCCGCGGCTCGGAAATGAATAAATTCCGCAAGCGGCAATAAATAAACATCGACGGGCGCGGGGCAGGCCCGATTCTCGATCGATAAAACGGGAATACGACTTTTATAAATTAACTTGTCGCTGTAAATACTGTCCGGGACAAGTTAATTTAGGGCACCGTTTTAAGAGCTCTCCCGGTCCGGGCTTTGCTATGATTTATTAGCGGAGCGGTTTCGAATTTCCAACCCCTAAAAATGCGCCCCGCGCCGCCACGCTCTACACACTACACCTACACCCAATCGGAGAAATTCAATTTCTGCTACTGGAAAGGGTTGGTAAATGTTTCGAATATCGACTAAGGGTTGTTCTATTTATATGTACCCACGTAGATAGGAGCGCCACAAACTTGGTTCGTTTCAAATTTAGTTTACTAAGTGTTAAGTAAGACGAACTTTGCAGACTTCAAAATTAATGATTTATCGGGAATTTCGGTGCTAACAACTAGAGACACATTCCCTCGCGCATAGTTATTAAAATTAACACCTCTCCGCTCGAATTCTCGAAATTTATAAACCGTTTTGTTTACATTTCGTCTGCATGTAAATCATAACGAAAACGAGCGTTGTCACGTCGTATTCGTCCGACAAACTGCTTAACGCGTTGTAATTCTCGCAGAATGTGGACGTTAATGTCGCCACGACGCTCGCGTCCTATAAAAAAACATAAAAATCGACGGACGAGTCGTCAGGCGCTATGAAAAATAGCGCGGTCGGATTGCGAACGAAATCCCCTGTGGAAAATATGGCTTCCTTTTAAATTGCATAACGCGGCGCGAGCGAAGAAGCCCCGGCCAGCGGGAATAGATTCTAAAATTAACAAGTTAATAAGACGTCCGCCGGATAATTTATAGTCTTTAAATTATTCGGGATCGGTTTTCGTTGACGTTACTAGTAATTTTTTTCCGGGAGACTAAACATCGGACTATTCTTAGAAGAGAAAAATTAGGAAATTGTTGTACTTCGTCGAGCAATTGCTCTTAGAATGCCTCGCATTATTTCTCTCTACCTGTGTACTGGAAGAGTATTTTTATAGCGACGATTCCGACGCTTTTTATGCGCCTCCAAAGGCAGCTTTGCTATTAATTATATCGCGTATTCCGGCCACGAGATATTTTAATTGACGTCTCTCGCCGTAATTTAAAACAAGGCTAAAGTTTCTTCCACATAGACGCAGGTGTATGAAGTATGTGGCAGCGCAGTGGTATTTCAATCGCGACCTGTAATTATTTTAATCGTTAATGGTGTTCGTTAGAGCAGATTTAATAGTATTTATGTAGGGAAAAATAATTTTACGATTCAAATTTTTGAGCACACATGTTTCTAATCTTTTGTAATGATAATCTATTTTTACGGAGGGCTGTAAAGTTTTTTTGTTTGATTCTGAATATCTATCCCCTTTTATGATGACGTCATGCTCGTGATTCCCATAACTTGATAACCCCCCCACCCCTATATTTGGAGAAACATAATAGAATAAGTTAGTACGAAGTGAGGAGCAATTTTGTGTCTGTCAATGAACTCTAATGAGTATATACAATTCTGTTGTTATTTTTACCCACACAGATAGGAAAGTTTTTTGTTTTTAAGAAATTCTTTTATGTTATTCTTTTGAATTTATTCTTTTGGATCAAAACATTTGACGCCAACAATATTTACTTCATTGACTCTAGTTTATTTGCTTGTGGAGACTTATATGGAATATATATTTAACATGAACACCTCATCCAACTGTATTGTTAGATGTCGCTGTAATCACTCTCCTCGCAGTTCGGCCTATCTGGTGAAAGCCAATCGCACAGTGCATGCAGGTTCAAGTTCCTATTCCAAATCACCGTACACTTTGCTACCCTAAGCTTGATGATATGTAGAACTGGAAAAATCAACCACAGGTCGAGGATATGCGACATCCCAAAAGGCGGTAACACGTGGAGATTTTGCTCTACTGTACCCTCCGAAAAGTTCTAGTCAATAATATAGGCCCACATTAATTCCTTCAACAGACTAATAATTTCTTTAATCAAAGAACCATTTATCGCAACCTAAAAATATCACATTTTAACACAACCAACAATTTCGTTAATTTAAAATAATATAATTCCTTCACTCAACACAATCACAATTCTTTGGAAAAAATAAATCTCGTTCGGTTTTTTTAGCCGCAAAGAAATATTTTTTTGCCTATATTGAAACACCAGATCTCTTTGAGCAATGCATATTTATTCAAATTAAACGAAATTTTCTTTTTGTGGAAATAATTATCAAAGGTTTTAATCAAGGCAATGTTAATCAAGACCGATACTACAGTATTAATTTCAATAAAGTATCATATTACGCAAAGATCCACCTAGAGCGACCGCAGGCGAGGTCTATCCTCCCATTTCGTGGGGTCTGACACAGACGATGGTATCACCTTTCCAGTCGGAACCTTCTTAATTATGTAAGAGCGAGAGGTGGCTGTGGAGTACCGATTATGCATACGCCACGAGAACAATGAGCTCTTAAGCGACATCTAGCGTGGAATAAGCGCGAATACCCTCGAAAACGTGACAACCAGGCAAAAGTCGAGCAGCAGCTGTAGAGTTGTCACATCGTTTGACGATGGTCTAGTTTCGTACTCCTATTTTGATGTTTACAATAATTATATGTGACCACGCACGAGAGAATCGCCCTAACTGCCATCTCTCGTTTCGATAGTATTGACTCCTGTGTTTGAAGCCCCATAACTCTAAAACTACTGAACAGAAAAAATTTAAATAAAGTATGTCATACTCCTGAATCATTTCTATGACGACTGTCAAAATTGTTTGCCTCTCGGTGTAAACATGAGCGCGAGAGAAGCGAAAAAAAGTACCCAATTTTTGCTCGTCTCTCCGATTTATTTTCTCTTAACCAGAAAAATTTCCGTTTTTGACCTGGTTGGATCTCTTCTATCTATAGATTAGCGTTACTAAATTAGCGTTAACTCGCACTACTATTCAAAATTCCGAAATTAAATTGTTCTGATCGTATCGTACCAATAGTAAATAATATTCCACTGTCCCAGCTACGTTTCCATCTACCGTTACGATTGACGTAGTGCACGCTGCACGAAATTTATATCATTCATATTAAATCGCTTTAAAAATTACTTAAAAATTATAATGCAATTCTGTTTCTCCAGTCGCATAAATAAAATATGACGATTGAAATTTTTGTGGCAAGCGATTTACGAGGAAAAAAATGGAAAGACGAACATTAATTTAAAAGTGCAAAAACCGGGGACCTTTTCTCATTTCTCTCGCGCTCATGTTTACACCGAGAGGCAAAAAATGTTGACCGTCATACAGCACATGTAGAAATGATTCAGGAGTAGGATACACTTTATTTCAATTTTTTCTGTTCGGTAGTTTTAGAGTTATAAGTCTTCAAACACGGGAGTCAATACTATCGAAACGAGAGATGGCAGTTAGGGCGATTTTCTCGTACGGGGTGACATATTTGTTTGGCCAAGGGTACAGAAAGACAGACCGACCGGTCATAGTTTTTAATGTCTTGTTTTCCTTTTTTGTTTGAGAAGCACACATTGCAAAAACACTGACCTTAATTTTATAACAAGCCACTACTAATGGATTCCCTCACACTTCGTTAGACAGTAATTGAGGAGAAAATGAACGGACGCAGTTAATGTGTTTTGTTTATACTAACGGGTTATGTTCAATCATTATAATTTATTTGTGAAGTAAATAATCAAAACAAAAAAGAGTGTAATAAAGTGTGTCAGTTTTCTGTCCTTCGGTTTAAACACGAGTGCGAGACAACTGAAAAAAGGTTTCCTCCGACTTTTGCAGTTTTGAATTAACGCTCGTCTTTCCGATTTGTTTTTCTTGTCAACCGCAACTCCACAAAATTTCAAATTTCGACAATTTCGAAAGACGAGTGGTACACACAGAAAAGTGATCTCTCGAACGAAGAGAGAATTACTTGGATGAAGTAGTTGGTAGGGTCGTATATACGCGAGAGATTATTGACTCAACCAAGAAATTTTATTTCTTGGAATAATTACTAGATTTAAGAAAGTTGTTACTCTGGTGAAGGAAGTAAACAGTCTTCAATGAAGTGTATATTTTTATTCCCGGTAAATATTTTTAGCTACTTAATGTAAGAATTTTAAAGATTTGGCACAAATACGTTTTCTATTGCTAATTAACAAGATAGGTACATATGTTATATTTACTTACTCGTTCTAACCTGTTGCGTGCCTTACATCAAATTATTCCGTTTTGAAACGTTTATTGTACACTAATCACAAGGCACATCCCCTACGGGTACTTCATTGTTGTTTTCGTACTAGGTTTCGCTCCTTTACGGCGCCAGCCCTACGCGCGGACGCGCGAGACTTGACAAAATCTCGATGCGCATATTTATTCCAGGGAAAGGGATTACTTGAAAGAAGTGAGAATCACTTCAGTTAAATAATTGGTGGGTTTTTATTCAGTAAACAATACTTACTTATATTAAATGTCGTATATTTTCTTGGATCAAGTAACGACGCACTTGGATGGATTTACTATTACTTCGTTGGAGAAATTGACATTCTTGGGACGATAAATTCAATTACTTCTTTCAATACAATTCTTATAACATTCTTATAAAGAAAGAATTAATTTGTCGACAGCATTTATCTGGGAAATTATTTTACTTAGATTGAGTATGTGGCATTTCTTGTATAAGTATACCTAACTTTCTACATCCAAGGAAATATGCATTTAAATCTAGTAAATAAATTCAAGAAATTATGTTTTCTCATTCCAAATAATCACTTTTCTGTGTGTATACTCAGTTTAGTTAACTTTCTTACTATCGTCGAGTTGTCACTTCAGCCTTACACACAAATCTGTATCTCCCTCCTCGGTTAATCCAAACAAAGCCTGTTATACCTATACCGGAAACCTTTTGACTCTTGGGGCCCCCCTTCGAGCGCTGACGCTCGCATAAACAAGTGTCTGGCTGGCTGCTCGGTCGGGCCGGTCTGTTCGGTTCCCCCCTTTCCTCCCAGTGCCGCGCAAAAATAATGCCTGTCCCCGGGAATGGTGTCGAAACATTCCCTCGACCCATAATGGGTCGAACGCAGACAGCCAAAAAACGATTAATTACCGTAGTGGAAGAACGACGCTCGCCGCGGACCCCGAAAATGCAACCGGACGAGTCGCCTATGTGACGGAATGCCGTCGGTTGTCGGTTGTTTCGAAAGATAAAAATAAAGTAAATAATGCGGGACGTCAAGGGCATTCATTTCGACCCCCCCCCCCCTCGAATGGTGTCGATGGTTGTGTTATTGTTTACTGAAAGGTTTTGTTGGGGGATGTTCGGTATTTCGAGATAAAATTTCCATTTTGCGTTGAATGGGTCTCGAAAATAGGATCGCGATTTTTGCTGCTACCACCATTGATACTTGCAGCGAGGTTTGACAAAAAATTGATGTACCAAAAAGATCAATAATGGCAAAAATAAATTAGGCCAAGCAATAGAGCTACAAATGATTTACGCTTTTTTGACGTAAAGACAGCAGGAAGCCGCCTGTACCATCCTATGCAGGACAGTCCGTAGTATATTCCCACTATGTTTCCTACTCGAAAATGCCATTTTTTAATTTTTTATAAACAATTATCAACAAAAAGTCGCGTTTCTTTACTTTTTTTATTGTAAAAGGAAAACTATTGAAGCAATCTTAATGGCGCAACGGGATGAACTGTAGAGAATTAAATTACGAAGAGAATGACAGGTCAAACGATCCGATCGGATAATTAGAACCGGAGAAAAGCTGCAAGAATCGGAAAGGTTTCCTTTTTTTTTTAATTTCATTTTCCATTTTTGAATATTCACAGCTGAAACTTTGCACAGTGGTAGCTATTCACATGTACTTTAAGTGTGTTTTAAGTGTGCTTCGTTCACTAATCCGAACGAATAATAACTAAATCATAATAAATCATAAATAAGCCATAAATATCCTTTAGATATCCCTTCGATATCTTTCGATTTTGACTTTTTGACATTTCTACAGTTTAATTTAAAAAAATCTGATGTGGCCAGGCACATGACTTTATCATACTATATGTATATAAAATTAATAGTTTAGCTGTATGAGATTCTATAGATCGATATCGGTCGTGTCTGCATTAAAATAAAACTAGTTAGCCAGGATTTGACAGATATTTTCATACTAGTGACAGTAGGTATTGTCAAAACCATCAGCGTTTGACACTACCTACTGTCATTAGAATGAAAATATTTGTCAAATCCTGGCTAACTAGTTTTTATATGAATGCAGACACGACCGATATCGATCAAATACAATTTGCTTATGCAGCTAAACTATTAATTTTACCAAAAAATGTCGTAGACTTAAATTAGTCAGAATTTCCTCTACTTTAATTTATTATTTAACTGTTTTGACGAAATTACAGAAATGGCGGCTCATTTGCAAAATCGTTAAAAAATGCGTAAGAGTAAACATCCATACTGCGTATGATAAAGTAAAAAAAACACTTTTACGACTGTCTCTTGCTGCTGGTGGCATCTCCGAACAAAAAGTAGGTGCCATAAAAGGCGTATTGTGCATTTGGAAGCGTTTGGAAGCATCGGTTATCGTAACGTCGCGTAGTAAATGGTTCTCCGAAGTTCGTACGGTCGCTTATCTAGCGCCCGATTTTAACGTGTGTCCTTAAAACGACGCTTTATCGCCGTCGGTGGTCGCTTCTGTGGTAAATAATAGGCCACTTACCGGTGCTTGCTCCGAATAGTCTGTACAGTGTTCGGTGTACGGCACGCAGTCGTCGAGAATCCTATTTTACCATTAAAACCGGGGCCCGATAACGGATTACTGGAATCGGTCTACCGGTTCCATCGGTGCCGGTGTAGTGTTGTTTGTTATGCCAGGCCAGCGTAGGTGGCAGCCACTTTAGGTGGCCCCTAATGACTCCACGCCGGGAGACAAGTGGACCCCTTCAGATACCAGAATCTGTATACATCGAACGTGTGTTTACTGTGTGTGGCTTACTTTCTACTTTTGAATCACTTCCGTGATTCACTGATTCTCTCGTTATAACCAAAATCATTAGCTAAGAATATACAGGGTGTATATTAATTCTTTGCAATAATTTGGAGGGGTGATGTAACTCAATATGAGGAACAAAACATCTTAATAAAATTTTACAAAATTTTCCAGTTGAAAATTCAATTGCCGCTACAAACATGTTTTCATAATGTGTAGTACTCCGTCGAAAATGGGCCCGCATATATCTGTAGCACGCTGAGCTCACGAAATGCGTATAAATAACAACGTATTCTATGATTTAACAGTAACCTTACCAAAAAATTTACACTAATCCTTTTAAACAACCCCAGAAATAAAAATCCAGAGGATTCAAGTCTGGAGAACGACTTGGCCACAGTCTTGGTCCATTAATCCCTATCCACTTTTCACCAAATCTTTCACTTAAATGTTGCACTACAATGCGGCTCTTATATGCAGGAGCACCGTCGTGCATAAACATTTCACGGCGAACATCAAGCGGCACATTTTCTAACAAACCTGGTAGTGTGCAATTGCCAATAATTCCGGCCCAGATATTAATGGCAAATCGGTGCTGAAAATTGGGACGTCGTATAATTCGCGAATTTTCATAGGTCCAGTGGCACATGTTCCGGCTGTTAAAAACTCCGTTTCGGGTAAATGTCGCTTCATCAGTGGAGAGTACCAAATTAGGAAAGTTTTCATTGGTTTGACATTGACCACGAAACCACTCACAAAAGATGACCCTCTATAAATAATCCTGTGGGAGCAAATCTTGTACACGCGTTTCCCGATATACCCGAAGTAAGTTTTCACGTAGTGTTTTTCACTATCCCGTGGGAAACTCCCACTTATCGAGCAATTGTTCTAGTGCTTCGTCGATCATCTTCGTGGACCATGTGCAAGATTTGTTCTTCGGTATTTACCATATTACGCTCGCGTGGACGGCCTCTTCCTCCATGGTTAGGCAAAAATACCCGAGCAGGACTATCCCTTAACCGTTGAAGCACGGAAACAAAAGTTCTATTATTAGGGACGCGCCGGTTTCTAAATCGTTGCGAATAAAGTCTTTGAGCGGCCGCTGCATTTTTTCTGCATTCACCATAAACAAGTAACATGTCCACGTACTCACCACTACTAAAATTGTCCATTTTGAAACACAAAACCACAAAATAACTACCGAGAAACACGAAATAACAGAAACAACTGCAGAGCGTAAACTAAAGCACGCACGGGACTTCCCCTCGTTCAGCTGTCAGCTGTTTCGCCACAGGCTCCAAGTCAAGTCGCTACTACCCTTTCTAAAAACGTGCGGCGTCAAATTCTGCATTTTCAATAATTGATTACTCAATACTGGTGTCGCTTTGAGAAAAAACGTATTTGAATTTTTTACTCCAATTATGAAGATCTATAACCCCTAGAAATTATCGCACTCATTTAATATACACCCTGTAGAGTCATGAGTTTTACGCCAACTTGTACAAACAGAGTCGAGGACATCGAGATTGCTCAAATTCACTCCTACGCCACTCTTCTTGGAAATATTTACTGATTGTATTGTTTGTACGTTTATGTGGAGTAAGGTAACAAATAAATGCACGTCCAGTGTGTTAATGGAGTTACATTAGACCACTATTACGCTTGATATGCGTATAAGCTATAAGTAACATAAAATAATTAATATATAACTCCATGCACGTAATTCTTATATCAACAATAGTTAATCAAGTATATGCTGATTCGTGTAATAACTTTAAAGACGAATTGAATAGCATACCGTTCAGGCAATCGTTACTATAATTAATTAGATTATGACTCTGTGGATTATGTTTATCACACAATATTTACGTTTTATGTCATTGACTTCTTCTTCTTTAAAAACAGGGAATTCGGTGGTGCTTATGGCGCTTTTAATTTGATTAGGTTACCAAGTTTCGTCGCTAAATTCTCTTGGTAAGAGTTTTAAAAACCCGGTTTCGAGGTCAGATCTCCGCTATTTGAAAGGCGTTTGCCCATATTTTCAATTTTTCAACACCTAATAAGTAGATTTGATCTACAACGCAAAAACACTATTGTAGAATTAGGACGTGGTAAGCTCTCCGATGATGCCTCATTTATTAAAATCCCCTGTCTTCTAATTAGTATCATTAGTGGCACAAAGTGCCGAAGACAAAATTGGCTCAATTGGCGCGGCTCGTCTTTTCTCTTTCGTTAGATAATGACTTCATAAGGCAGAGTAGCTTCGGCTTGTTAAAAAGCCATTTAACGTCGATGCGAAGGCGGCTGCGGCCCGGTCGACAGGACACGCTAATCTCCCGGATATGGCAGTTTTATTCTTTTATACGCCCGTTCGCACTTGAACTACTTTCTTAATATAAACCAATAAGCTTATAACGTAAATACGCTACAAGAGTCAATCTATCTGAAATGGTCCAGACAAAGATAAGTTGGTCGCTTGACCATTTTAGAAAAAGTTAATTTTTTTTATTGATTTTGCCTGTCTTCTGGGAGTGCAAAACCAATTTTTTTTTATTATTATTTTATTCAGTTCAGAAATGGCGACCAGTTTTGTGTCAGCGAATCCGACATTTTTGACATTGGTATGTGTTTGCGTTAAACTAAATAACTTTGTTTGAACTTGTCCTAGAGAGTTGAAATAAAAACCACGCGATTAAGCACATTCCAAGCTATCTGTTAGGTATATAATGCATAGAGTTTACGCTTATTTTCTGTTTAAAAATATATCTTAAAGTTTACTTACGATAGTCCATTAGGAGGCGTTTTCATGACAAGCTATTGAAATTTCAAAATTTCTAATTTTTACGATGTTTAATGTCAAATATCTCTGATGGGACCAGGACAAAAAATCTGAAACTTTCAAAATTAATTCATACGGTTTTATAAAAAATAAAAACATTCTTGTGTATTGCACTGTGTTTGGAATAACAGCCCTTTAAAATGAGAGAAAAATCACATGACGGTAAAACAAATTTATTTAAAAATTCTCAGTAAATACAAAACAAAGCATACCTACTATTCATAACAATTATGTCATTTTTTACAAAAGATACTTATAGAACTAAGTGATCTTCATACGTTTTTTAAGTTGATGTGATTTTTTTTTGTTTTTGAAAAAAATATTAGGGAAATTAATATGAATTGGTTGGGTAGAAGCTCAACTTAAAATTAAATTAAGTTTTAATTTTAATTTAAAAAATAATATTGTTTTTTTTAAATATCTTATTACACCTTCTGTTGGTTGAGGAGAGAATTTGTGGTGCAATACACAAGAATGTTTTTATTTATTATTAAACCTTATAAAAAGGTGAATTAATTATGAAAGTTTCAGATTTTTTGTCCTGGTCCCATCAGAGATATTTGACATTAAATATCGAAAAAATGAGACATTTTCAAATTTCAATTGCTTGTTATCAATAGGGGGAAGGAGTAAGAAAGCTATTTTTTTATTACAATCCCTTTGCATACAAGGTTATAACTAAAAAATATTGAATGGACAAATGAAGTACCCCTTCATGTCAAAAAAAAAATCATGAAAACGGTTCCTAATAAGCTATTGTAAGTAAACTTTAGGATATTTTTTAAAATAGAAAATAAACGTAAACTACACGTTACACGTATTATATACTTAACAGGTAGCTTGAAATCTGCTTAATAGAGTGGTTTTTATTACAACTCTCTAGGACCATCCCAAAAAAAATATTTCGTTTAACGCAAACACATACCAATGTCAAAAATGTCGGATTCGCTGACACAAAACTGCGCGCCATTTCTGAACATAGGCAAATTCATTAAAAAAAAATGATTTTTTTCTGAAATGATCAAGCGACCACCTCTGGATCACTTCAGATGGATTGACCCACAAGTTTAACATCAGAAGTGGGATTGATCTTAATTATTTTTATGATCTCCAGGCACAAGAGAAAAGTACAAAACTTCCTGCCCTGCAAGACAACTCCGCAGAGTAACAGAGAGGGTTCCACAGCAGCTGGGGTCATCTACGAAGACTTGCACGAAAGGCCAACTCCGGGGCATCATCATCACCATCCTGGCGTAGGACACGTCGTAGCTCCATCGATAGAGGTAAGCAAGATACATAACCAAGTGATTATCGGCTTTGCGTTTGTTAATCCCTCGTCAGCGATGTTAAATCGGTTGAAGAACGTCAACAGAACACTGCAGACTAACAATGGGGGTGGGCGGTTTTACTAAATAGAAGGGGTTGCCGCTTCCGCACACACATGCATACACTCCGACGAATATTTACACATGAACAGCTGGCGAGAGTCGGTTTTGTTTCGCTTGGAGTTCTGCGCGCTCCCTTCCATTGTCTGCGAGGGCGTGAATGTCCGTCCGTCCGTCTGTTTGTCTGTCCCTCTTTTCAGTCACTTTGTTGACCCTCTTTACGCGCTTATTACGGAGAGCTGCTTTTCCTCTAATTTACAAACGTATTTATTAGACAAATTTACACAGCCGCGTAAAGGACCAAAAGGAAATGTAGAGGGTGTATTTAAAATCCTTGTGGTTTGATCGGCATTGAATATAGCGCTAATAGATTGCAGTTTAAGAAAACTACATGTTATTACTTTTCAAAAAAAATATGCTTTATTTCTATTAAAAACCAAAATTAAAATTGAATTTTATTCACGTCCTATCACGTGATTGAAAACGCTCTGTAATTGGCTCAGTCTCCATGACGTCATTCCTTAGTACGCTTAGAGCGCGTTCGGTTTGTCAGGGTATGATATGGGGAGAGCAATGCTCAGATAACCTGGGTCGGCTGTCTCTCTCTTATATGCAGATTAACGCCGTATGACGTTAGTCCGCCTATTATGCAGCGCGTCACTCTCACCGTACAATACCGGGTTATCCGAACGCGCTCTTATGCTTCTCCCGTTTGAATTTAATAGCACTAAAGTGCCATGTAAGAATAACTTTGTAGGTTAGGATAGCCCTAACCTTAAGCTGTCAAATGAGATAATGTTTAGCTCGAAAATACGATAGATAACTTATTCTAGTCAGTTTTACTTATGTCGAAGTAATCTTCACAACAAAAAACACTTGTATTGGCCGCTATTTATTTCATTTGGATTTCTACGAGCCAACCACTTTCTTCGCAGTTTCAAATCTTGCGGAACAGCTACAAATAGTTTATCCGGAGTTTTTTCTTGACGTATTTCTGCATTGTGGATTTATACACCATTTATAACCCATTTTTATGTAGAAATTGTGAAAGCAACACATCTTACAACACAATTACCAAACGGCGAGGATGCCGATGCTGACAGACCATATGGGCCGATTTGACATCTACTATCGGGTGACGTCACACAACAGAAAGTATTGTTTTGGCGGGACTTTTTGTGATTCAATTTTTAACGCTGATTTTTATGAAATATTGAGGAAATAATTACGAAAAATAATGCATTTACAATGTAGAGTGAAGGAACAAACACACTAAGATGGTTTTCCAATAATAGTCAAATACCCTATTCAATAGTCAGGCCCGGCGCGTGACATTTCCTTGTGTGTGCAAAAAAAAATTCTGACGCCTTTCGGAAAAAAATCAGTTGCCAATCCACCGGTTTTGTGGCACGATTAAAATACCTACCTTGGTCAATCGGCTCTTAAGTATAATCTGATATTTTATAATTCGCATTAGAATTGAATTATTACAAGGCAGTATCATATAGATATTTTTTTAATTAACAGGAGATGTCACAAATGAAGGTGAAATCTCCTTAAAAATTTCAGTAAATTTGTATGAGCTTTTATTCCATGGCGTAGTTTTAACTTCAGAGTTTTGCTTTTTAAAAAAGCAACGCTGTGCTAGAAAAACTACCATCAAAATTTTGACAAAAAAAGTTATTTAGAACATTTTTTCATAGATTTTGATATTTGTCTAAAATTAAACATACCAAGTTGACATCATGTGATGTCACAATATCTCCATATAATTATGAAAATGTTTGTGTGACGTTGTCAGGTAGTACTTTGATTTTAACTCCCATCATTGTTATTAATATTTTGACAAGATTATTAGCTTACTTATATGCCTATTTTAGTTACTACACATGATGCAATCAATATAATAGTAGCTAGCCTATATTTCACATAAAAACTATAATTATTTATTAGCTTTATTAAAATAACCTACACCCTAGTGTAGGTCATTCCGCGAATTTTTAATTTTAGGTTAGTTATTACTAAAACCAAGAGATCGCTGTGCTGGTACCGACCGTCACGGCTAAAAGTTTTTCATAAAACGTATCTGTTTGAACATCTATCTAGAATAATTCTAAAATATGAGTCGTCTTTTTCTTATAATGTTGCATCAAAATAATAATAAAAGCCCCCATTGCTTATGTATAGTCGTTAAACGGGCGTGACGGGTGTGACACGTTACTGCGGAATAATCCACAACTGGGACTGGGCATTTTTGAAAAATCTGTGTACCTCAATCCGCGGAGATATACCGTATATTTATTTGTAAGGAACACATCCAGCTTTAATTTTAAAAACTACTCTGGTAGTTTGTCATTTTTATTTGACTGTGCAATCGCCTTTTCAACTGAAATAATTGACCTAACTCTATTTTTCCTGGTCCAAAATGACTTACACATTTTTAAATTTGGAAATGTTTCTATTACTCTTAGCCCAGGCGCCACTTTGCCCTCCGCAATTTTTATCCACCGTTATGAAACACACTGTTTGTAAAGAACTGCGCCCATATATGTGGTGCAAGTTTGTATCCGCGGCGATAAAAAAGTCCTTAGTGGGCGCCTAGGCTTTGTAACTAAAACAGGCAGTCAGTACAAGTCTGAATTTGGGGAAATCATTATTGTTTAATATCATCATTGATTTTTAATATAAATACATTTCTCACTTACTGTTAAGATCTGTTGGACTGGGGGTTTTAAGGCCGATTTTGTATATTTGCACTCATTTTATGGTTTTAAACTGGCATTGAAAAATTTTAGTGCCCTTTTATTACGGCTCCTGTGTGCCCTGCACACTTCGCACACGCCTCCCGCCGGCCCTGTCAATAGTTATTTATGTTTTGGGAGTATCAAAAAATATGTAAAAATTTTTTTATACTGTTTTTGTCTTGTCACAGTTGCTTTAATGAACACAGACCGCCCGTACATGTTTTTTTCATTAGGGTTACCACAAGTAGCGCTGTGGCACCACGTTTATTTTTAAACGTTAACGGTAATCGTAAAACGTTTTATTACGGCCGTATTTATTTTCGTTTTCTCGCCCAATTCTATCAGAATCTAAATAAATACTCTCGAATTTTATCTGGTTTTCTCACATTCCTTTTCTCTTAAATTTCGTACCGTTTAAAACCGGCGATCTGCATAAAATCATAAACAGCAGCGCCCTCCTAAATTTAATCAGTAAATATTAACATTAAATATATTACCGGTGTAAACATGCGCACGATAAATATTTACTCTGTTGCCGAATTTAGACGGCTGAGGAAGGTCGCCCTCTAACGGAATTTCCAAGCGACTACGGGGACGTTCTAACGACGATGAGGTCTTCTTCTTCTCGATGCGACTCGCCCATCTACGAGGAGATTACGTAATTTCGATTTTTAATAATACTTATAGCTTTGCTCCCACGTTGCTTTTCTGTTCCAGATCGCAACCATCGAAATTTGTAAAGTAGGATTGCAAGATCTTGGCGATCGGAAATTCGAAAAGTAGGGTTGTCAGATCACGACGGCCGAAAATTAAAAGGTAGTGTTGCCAGATCACGACGATTTGTGAAAAAGGGTTGCCAGATGACGGCGAGCGGAAATTTGAAAAGTAGGGTTGCCAGATCCTATTTTCAAAAATAAAAAAAAATCTGACAACCCTACTTTGCACATTTTTCGATCGTTTTGCTGGCAACCCTTTTCCACAAATAGTCAAAATCTGGCAACCCTACCTTTCAATTTGATGCTCCCACGTTGCTTCTGTTCATTTACTAATTGAAACAGTTTTACTAACATAAAATCTGGTAGGAAGAGATTAAAAGTGTCTCGTCTATGTCTTTGCTTTTCTGTGTGTGTGTGTGTGGGTACGTGAACGTTGGTGGTGTGTATGTTGTGATGAAAGGGCCTCTCTCGGTTTCGCCCTTTTGTCGTTTGCCGTCGTTTCGCTTTATGTGTTGTCGTCGCGTCCTTTTGGTAGACGGCGTGTCTCGCCGTAGTCGTTTTGCCGCATAAAGGCACCAGTTTTGCCCATAGTAATTGAACCCGTAAAATATTAATGCTTTCCTTTTTTTTGCTCCGGCACAGAGCCGGACTGATTTTGAAAAATACTAAAGTTTACAAACTTCTTCGGTACCTACTTAAATACCAAGTTGCCAGAAATTGTTTTATAAGCGAGAGTTTACTAAGAAACAGATTATTTATGATAAAAAAAGGGAGGTAACATGCAATGTTTTACTTGAGGCTGTGTGTGTATCTTAGACAAATGTGGATATTGAGATGAATCAAACAGCAACGTTTTGGTAAACAAAGAGTACAAGCAGGGGCACCGTTACATGTGGGCAGGTGGATTTTGAACCCACATGTATTTGAACCCCAATTCTTAATAAAAATTATTAATTACACATTAATAAACGATAGACAGGCAGGAAAGTTTTCTAGCAATTCACTTAATATCAATATGCTGTAGGTAGGTTGTCGAGCATACAGGGGTCACAACCGTGGCTAATAATATTACATAAAATAATGTGTAAAAAATAACACAGGTTTTTTTTTTATATATTTTTTTATATTCATGTTTGTTGTGTCTCATTTTAGAACACTACTAATAAATAAGAATAAGGCCAAAGTCATTTACAACAAATAACACAAGACGAGAACGCTACAAAATAATTAATAACATTGTCATTCACACTACGTCACCCTTTATAACCAAAACAAACCTTGCCCCCCCTTGAACATTTTGTAACGGCGCCCATGAGTACAAGAGAATCAGACCACTGTTTTTAGTTTGGCCTAGGGCTCTCACTCTAGAACAACAATCTAAATCTTGTTCGTTTTTACAGATGATCGACGTAAAGAACAACATCCACTACCCGAGCGGCTACCCCATATCTCAACATCCACCGGTGTTCCTGTGTTCATCGCCCGGTCCGGATCCGTACTCGTCGCAGGACCTCTACAACCCCGTCTACGAAGAACTGAGCGACGCAGAGAGCGAACGACCGCACGCAACTTTAAGCGAGGACGAATTCGCAGAGGACGAGCTGAGCTTAGCGGGAGAAGCTGAAAGGCGATTAAACATGCACCCGCACGGATACCGGACGGAAGCACCGCGAAGAGAACCGCCGAGGTATCGAAGGCCGCAAGAACCCTTACCGCCCATCCCTGGGAGTAAGAGGCATCGGAGTCTAGATAGACGGAGGCAGGAGTTCCACGAAGGAATGATCCTAGACGCACTGCTGCAGTTGTACCCTCGGGTAGGGAGCGTAGGGCCTCCGAATCGCAGGCAGATTCCGAGTATTACGCAGCGGTTGCAGTGTATCTCCCCGTCGCCCGGTCCTTACGAGACTGTGCCCGTTTTGGGGCACTTGGCGACGTTTCGGCCCGTTCCGAAGCCGTATTCTCAAGACTCCGCGTTCGGATCGGATAGCGGGTATAGCAATCATACCAGCGGCACGAGCCGCGGCCGGAGGGATCATCGGGACCCTAGGAGGCTGTCGCAGTTGAGTGCTGAACTACCGTTGGCGTGAATTTGTGATAAATCGTAAATTGTACTTATAACAACCGACACACACACAGAGAAACAATCATTTTCCACTAAAATTATATCATAGTGTATATAGTTAGTTAGTCGCAGCGTTCTTTTTTCGTTTACGGTACGATTTCTTGTCTCGATAGTCAATAAGGAATTGTTCGATCGTCAATTTAGAATTTTTTGTTACGGAAATCGTACCGTTTACGAAAAGTTAGTGCAACATTCCACGTTTCTCTCACACAGAAGCTAGAGCGCGCACAGTCTTGAGCGAACCAAAGTCCCGTAGATGTTATTAGGCTCGTGTATATTTTGTTTATAGTAATTATTTATTATTTTTGTACATAGAAAGATTTATGTTATTTTATGATTTCCAAACACTGTCTATTCACGCGCAGCAGCATCCCAAATATTTTTCTAATTCTCGTCGTACTTAAAACAGAATGAATAATCGTTTAGCTAATAGAGATGATATAGACCTGTGGTCCCCAAACTACGACCCGCGGGCGTGGTGCCTCTATGCGGAGTGGAGCTATGACACTGTCGTGAGCGGGAAAAGTTTGGGGACCACTGATATAGACCGTAGACTATCTTCTATTGTAGAGAAAGAGTTTTGTATACTGTTAAAAATTTCACAAGCATTATTGCTAAGTCTAGTTGATTCTCGGATGATGTTTCTCTAAGATTATTCAACAGGGTATTAGTTTTCTTGTGGAATCGAAGTTTTATGTAGTCAGTGTTTGTCATTTGCTAGTCCAATTTATTATTAATTATTATAAATTTGCCGGTTATTTGTAAGCATGTAAATATTACTAACGCGTGAGAAGAACTGCCGCGTCATCAATGATTGCCGGCGAATGTATATACGAAAATATTTTGTTATTGTTTTATTTTAATACAATCGACTATTAATTTATAAAATAAAAATTTACGAAAATTTAATGCTGTTTTTATTCACAAAGTGCTAGTTGTCTAATTTTTTGACGGTGGTGCCACTATTCCCCAGGTGGGAAAAATAGCCTGAACTAACCGTAAAATTATTTTTTTCGACGGTTGCGCCACTATTCTCCTGGTGGGAAATAGCTGAACTAACAGCAAAATTAATTATTTTGCGACGGTGGCGCCAGGGATTCCCCGTGGGAAATAGCTGAACTAACCGCAAAATGATTTTGCGACGGTGGCGCCAGGGATTCCCCCGTGGGAAATAGCTGAACTAACCGCAAAATGATTTTGCGACGGTGGCGCCAGGGATTCCCCCGTGGGAAATAGCTGAACTAACCACAAAATTATTTTTCCGACAAAATTTCCCCTGGTTTGCAACTTTGCTAAATGCGGACGCGCAAACCCGAAAAATTTTGCACTTAGTCGAGGCGCAATGTTTGAAATTATGAAATTTGATTTGTAAATACAAATCAAACAACTAAATAAAGGTTAAAGAAAAGAGGTTTCTATTTGAAATATTTATTAGCATAATAAATAAATACATAATACAAATAATAGTAATTAATAGTTAGTGAAAATACGACCACATCCACCATGAACAGCACTGCAGCAAAGGGGGGGGAGCTGCTACTGGTTTTCTGAAACAAAAGAAGGCATTAATTTTCAACAATCAACGCGCCTCGCGGCTACTGGGCTAAAACTAATAAACAGCGCGCCATCGCGATTGTAAAAACTAGTCAAACTTCAAATCGTGGCAACAAAACCTGGTCAAAAAGCAAATTGCGGGCCGTCGCGATAGCAAAAACCGGGCAAAAAGCTAATTGTGGGTCATTGCGACACTCAAAACTGGTCAAACAACAAATCGCGGGCCATCGCGATAGCAAAGACTGCTCAAAAAGCGCTTCGCTGGTGCAAAAATTGGTCAAAAGGACACGCGGGCCATCGCGACACCAAAAATTGTCAAAAAGCTAATTGTGGGTCATTGCGCCAGCAAAAACTGGTCAAATAGCAAATCGCGGGCCATCACGCCAGCAAAAACTGGTCAAAAAGCAAATCGCGGGCCAACGCGACAGCAAAAGCTGGTCAGAAAGCACATCACTGGTGCAAAAATTGGTCAAAAGGACACGTGAGCCATCGCGACAGCAAAAACTTGTCAAAAAGCTAATTGTGGGTCATTACGACACCCAAGACTGGTCAAAAAGCAAATCGCGGGCCATCGCGATAGCAAAAGCTGGTCAAAAAGCAAATCGCGGCCCATCGCGCCAGCAAAAACTGGTCAAAAAGCATATCGCGGGCCATCGAGCAAAAAGTGGTCAAAAGACACGTTGCTGGTGCAAAAACTGGTCAAAATGACACTCGCGGGCCATCGCGACAGCAAAAACTTGTCAAGAACCTAATCGTGGGTCATCGCGACAGCAAAAACTGGCCAAAGACTAAATAGCGGGCCACCGCGCCAGTAAAAACTGGTCAAAAAACTAATCGCGATTACAAAAACTGCCCAAAAAGCTAACGCGGCTATCGCGACACCCAAACATGGTCAAAATGCAAATCGTGGGCGATTGCGATTGCAAAAATCATCTCTCTGTTATAGCTTGCCAAGAGAATTAAGGTGAAACTTAGCAACGATTACTATATTCTCACGATACCAGCCGAGAAAAATAGTTTGTTAAGTTTCATCTTAATTCCCTTGGCAATTTAACAGGATGATAACAGAAACAAAGCAGACAAACGCTGAAATGCTCGACGATTAAAAAACCGTTACAAAACCGCTTCAAAGTTTCAAAATATGAATGAAAAAAATGATTTCTACGATCGATTAAACGTAAACGTAGTAAACATCAGTAAATATAGTAAACATCACTTCCCGTTCTAACAAACAGAAAAAAATCTGGCAACCCTCCTTTTCAAATTTTCAGATCGGTTTGATCTGGCTTTCACAAATAGTCGTAATCTGGCAACCCTACCTTTCAAATTGTCCAAAAAATATTTTTTATCCAGCCCAACTCGTTATTTACCTGAGAAGTTACACTGAAAATTTCATAAACTTTGAACAATAAATAACGCGTTTTAGGAAAGGTAGAGCAGGGTCTTAAGATGTTTATGTTATGGGACTTACCGTAGAATGGGTGTAGAAAGGCGTAGAGTCGATACGACCATTGCTAGGACGTATCTGTATGTGTATGGAGTCCAGAAGAGTGTTTGTTTCGTCTCATGTGGCCCCAGCAATTTGTCCGGAGGTAGAAGCCTAACGTGCACCTGCAAATTAAAAAAGATTGATTAGTTCCAGAATAACAAAAAAATAGAAGGGCAACAGTACTAGTTGTTAGTGTCAAATTACTGTTAATGAAGGAGTGAAAAAACGGTTTATAAAGCAAAACGATTCTCGCTTGCCCAACTTTCCCAGAGAGTGTACGAATAAGACTTTCGTAATTACCTTTTCCCAACAATCCCTTACAACACGCCGGGATTAAAATAGCCTATGAAAGTAATAACAAAGCTAATTCACCCCATCTAGTCCGCTTAATTTGATCGTCGCGTCGGGCGAATCCCGAACAGATTTGGGACGGGGGTCGCTCAGATGCTAATCGAGGACAAACACGCGAGTCCTTTCGAGCGCGCCGCGTCTAGTCCTGACGCAAGAGGACTATATAGTCCTGTATATAGACCCCCGTCATTTACGCACCTAGTTACGAGCGCGAGTTCGCAAATAACTTAATTTACCGTGGCGGCCACGGGGGTGCAAGCGCGAAAGCCTCCCTAAACCTGTAAAGCTTGTCTGTACACATTTATTTGCATCTAAATAGGCACGCGGGGTGTGCTTTGCGCCCCCTTTACACTCACGGCGAAGGGTGACGTAAACAGCTTTACTGTTCGTGCTTACTAGTACCCCTGAAGCTGGTTTGAAAGCATTTTAATTCTTGTATAGCTAATAGCAAGCACAATGTTTATCGCAAAAACAAGAAACAATATATTATTATAAATATACTGACCAAAAAACATTAAATAGGGTGTGTTATACTCCTCAATTATTTCTACATAACATGAGTGACTATCAAAATTTTCTGCCCCTAGGTTTGGACAGAAGCGCGAGAGAAGTACCCTATTTTAGCAGTTTTTAATAATCGCTGGTAAACCGCTTGCCCAAAGAAATTCAAATTTACACAGAGTATAACTCAAGATCTAGTCTACAGATTGGCTTTGGTATTTACCTAATTTTCCTTGCAATAAAGGCTGTAAACAAGATTTTCATGAAAGCTGATATCTCGGCACGAGTGTGAGCACGACAACGTGACAGGAACGAAAACAATCGACAAATTTTGTTTAATGAGACTATTGAAATAGAAACACATTTCAGATGTTCATTAATTTTATAAAGCGATATAAATATGCAATATAAGTTTAGTATACCGCGCAAGTACGTCACGGAGTCGAAGAGAGTGTCACCGGCTCGATTAGAGGTCGGCTACAGCCTGTACTGCAGGCCCGTACTTAGAATTAAAACAAACATCGTACATATTTATTGATGTAAGCAGAATTGAAATTGCAGGTTAGAAATGGTGGACTCCTTGTTTAATGAAAGAATAGTTTGCAAGTGTACAGTGAAGAGCTGTAAACATGTATTTTTTAACGAATTTTGAATCAAAAGCAGCAATAAAATTTAATATTATCAGGTAGCAGCAAACAAATAAAATAAAAAAGGAAATTATTTTTTCTCTAACCCCAATAATATGCATAACAGGTTGAGTGTGGGTAAAATAAAGATTATATAAATACATAAATATTCCATTGATAACTAATTTCTGGAGTAAAGTTTCAAGGATTAACTGCGTTGCGTGCGTACGTGTTTTGCAAGTCTTCAGCAAAAATGCTAAAGTATTATTCCAAGGAAGTAAAACAATTAATTATCAATGTCAGAAATTTCTTTCTCAATTAACTATAGCATAGCTGTTGTATCTGTCAAAATTCACCATCAAGAGAAGGTACTTCTATTAGATTTTATAGCAAAAAAAAATCATATGCAATGAAGTAAAATGATTGTGGTTACCTGTAGCCCATTGAGAGTTTAATGCAATTGAATTAATCTGGGCTTACGTAAAAAATAAAGTTGCAAAAAGCCACAATACATTTAAATTTATGCAACAGAGCACGGTATCAAAAGAGATATGGCAAGATTGTGATGCATAATATCATCAACAACTGATTTTCGGTAGAAATAATATTGCGAAGAAATAATAAATCACAAAACAGAATATGTATACAGTTCCACAAATGAAGAAAAAAAATCACGTATGCTAGTTTAAAAAATAAAACTGAACGAGAAAATGACAAAAATATTGAATACTGGAGAAAGGTATTTGTCGGGCAATTCCGTCATACGAAGATCGAAGAAGCAACCGTATACACGTGTTTCGGACTATTAGTCCTCATCAGTACGGTATAGCCAAGGAGCAAGATGGACACTCAATGGAAAAACACTCAAATGGTTCCCTACAGGGGGTGACCACATGTCGCCAATTTGGTACTTCAGTCCCAACATCTTCAGGATTCGAAGACATGAAGTGACGTCGCGCCGGAGGTGACTGGTCACTGGCCAAATAACTTTAATGTGTGATTTTAATGAGTGGTGCGAAGTCCGAACGGAAGCAGACCAACGTTGGTGTTCCTCAGGGCTCGTTGCTGGGCCCCATTTTGTTTATTATAATGATCAATGATTTGATGGAAGAGTGCAAAGCTACACCAAATGTATTCATCTATGCCGATGATAAAAACCTGATAGTTACAGAGAGCAAACAAGATGACCTGGTTTACACGAGTGGTGCTGCCGTGCATGAGATATCCAGCTGGTGCACATTTAGCAGGTAGTTTTGTACAAGGTTCATTATAACTGCGAAGCCAGCAATCCAGCGTGTCAGCTGAATTATGACACCTTGCAATATACAAAGACATTTCTGTACATATATATTATGTTACTGTTAGTCTTAAGATGTTTGTACTTCATTAAACATGTAAAAACAATAGGAGTGTTTTATTGGAAGAACCTGGCACTGTACTTAGCCCAAGTACATTACAAGGGAAATAGTATCATCCTGAATGCCAATAAATCAAGAATGGTGGAGTTCATGACGAAGAATGGTGTAGTAGACAGAAGTCTCCTGGTGCGTCACACCAAACCAACAATTCAGCAAAGTGACCAAATCAATTTCCTAGGGCTACGAATAGATAACAAACTCACATGGCAACACCACGTCGATTATGTAGCAGAACGACTGAGCTCTGTTTGTTATCTGTTCCGAAGGCAAACAAACACAGTCTCGGAACATACCCTCATGACCATGTATTACGGACTGGCCCAGCCACTAATGTCATACGGGGTCTCTGTCTGGGGTGGTAGTACTCACACAGAAAAGGTTTTCATCATCCAAAAAAAGATTCTCAGATCAATGTTCGGAACTAAATCTTCCAACAACACCGTATCATGACTGTGTACGCACTTTATAAATACACAGCGCTAATAAAAGTTAAAGCAAATGAGCAAAAGCTAACAAAGCGACAAGATGTGCATAGTCATGATACCAGAAGAAAAAGTATTGTGCGTAATGAGAGGAGAAGGCTGGGTATAGCTCAGAAAGGCACTGAATATGCTGGTATAAAATTCTTCAACCAATTACCAAGTACCATAAGGAAAGAAGCTGGTTTTACAAGATTCAAAAATTGAATACGGCAACGACTGACCAGCAAGCCAGTCTACAGTTTAGAGGGAGACGAATAGTGACCTTTTTTTGACTTATCCAACAATATGTATTATTAACTGTGTTAACTTACTTATTTGGACAAATAAATATTATGTTATGTTATGTTATTATACATCAATGGATGAGTATCACAATAAATAAGAATTGTTTACGTGCTAACTGCGTTGTCCTGCAATTGTTTGTTTTTGAGGTATCCGCGCCCATATTAAAGCTCGCTTACAGACGTTATTATATACAAAATCAAGAAAATAAAAACGCCAATCTATAGAAGAGACTCTAAGTGTAGGCTGGCCAAAAATTAAAAATTTTTTGTCAAGTGGTTTACGAGAAAATAAGTCGGAAAGTCAAGCATTATTTTAAAACCGCAAAAATCGGGTACCTTCTTCTACTTCTCTCGCGCTCGTGACCAAACCGATGGGCAGAAAAATTTGATAGTCACTCCTGTTATGTAGAAATGATTCGGCAGTACAACGCACTTTATTTATTTATTTTTTGTTCAGCCATTTCAGAGTTACGGGCCTCAAACACAGGGCTCAATATTGTTGCAACCGATAGTAGCACAAATTTTTTAATAATCCAGGGGCTTTAATTAACCCTTTTTGCTTATATTCGGTAAATAGCGTGTGCACACGCTTCGGTATGCAACCAATTTGGCGTTATGCTAATGGACACAAACGTACGCTAAACACAAACAGACGCATTACCAGTTACGGCCCACCGGTCCCCGGCTCTAATACCACTAACGGCACTAACGTTCCGCCGGCTTCCGCGAACAATAATTGATTTATTATGCATGGCCGCCGCCGAACCGATTGTTATTAATAACAATGCATTCGGTTATCGGGTTGCGGCCCGTTCTGAATCACAACATGACGAATTTATATGTATGCGTACCCTATACACTTCATTAGGGGACAGTGAGGGTTCGCTTTTTACGCATGCAATTCGGGTTATGTAATTTGATTTAAACTGTAATCGCTTATTAATTTTCGCTACGGCTTTCATTAATTAATAATTCCACGAGTGGCCACGATAAATAAATCAGTAGATTAATTATAAAACGATTTGTAATGTTTTGTTTGGAATGAAACGTGGAATTTTATTGTTACGATGCTAAAATATCAAAATAATCACAATAATTATTGAATATATACATCAATAAACAATCCAGTTGACCGTTGACAAAATGTTACAGCATTTCCTCAGCTTAAGAGAGGCGTTTATCCATATACTAGTTAACGCAAAACACGGGCGCATAAAAAGCAGCTCGGAGTCGAAACTATTGCACTGATGTGTAAAAGTAAGGTACTATTGGAATGTGTAAGCATAGGGAATTGTTCCGGGATAAATATAAAATTCAACCGCGCTTGCTTTAATCATGAACTAACTTACCAGAAGTTCTAAAATGTGAATAGTAACACTAAAAAAATCACAATTTAAAAAAGAACCATGGAATCTTGATGAAATTAACAATAATTATTGTTGATGCATCAATGCACAATATAGAAGCCGTAGTATACCATTCTAACCCATGAGAAGGACAGTATGATTTTTTGAAGTTACCAGAAGTTCTAAAATGTGAATAGTAAAGTATTAAAAAAATCATAATTTAAAAAAATAAGCGAGGAATCTTGTTGAAATTTACAATAAAAATTTACATAAAAAAATCACAATTTAAAAAAGAGCCATGGAATCTTGATGATATTTACATAATTATTGTTGATGCATCAATACATAATATAAAAGCCGTAGTATACCATTCTAACCCATGAGAAGGACGGTACGATTTTTTGAAGTTACCAGAAGTTCTAAAATGTGAATAGTAACACTAAAAGAATCACAATTTAAAAAATAACCATGGAATCTTGAAGAAATATACAATAATTATTGTTGATACAATACATAATATAAAAGCCATAGTATACCATTCTAACCCATGAGAAGGACGGTATGATTTTTTGAAGTTACCAGAAGTTCTAAAATGTGAATAGTAACACTAGAAGAATCACAATTTAAAAAAGAACCATGGAATCTTGATGAAATTAACAATAATTATTGTTGATGCATCAATGCACAATATAGAAGCCGTAGTATACCATTCTAACCCATGAGAAGGACGGTACGATTTTTTGAAGTTACCAGAAGTTCTAAAATGTGAATAGTAACACTAAATGAATCACAATTTAAAAAATAACCATGGAATCTTGAAGAAATATACAATAATTATTGTTGATACAATACATAATATAAAAGCCATAGTATACCATTCTAACCCATGAGAAGGACGGTATGATTTTTTGAAGTTACCAGAAGTTCTAAAATGTGAATAGTAACACTAGAAGAATCACAATTTAAAAAAGAACCATGGAATCTTGATGAAATTAACAATAATTATTGTTGATGCATCAATGCACAATATAGAAGCCGTAGTATACCATTCTAACCCATGAGAAGGACGGTACGATTTTTTGAAGTTACCAGAAGTTCTAAAATGTGAATAGTAACACTAAAAGAATCACAATTTAAAAAATAATCATGGAATCTTGAAGAAATATACAATAATTATTGTTGATACAATACATAATATAAAAGCCATAGTATACCATTCTAACCCATGAGAAGGACGGTATGATTTTTTGAAGTTACCAGAAGTTCTAAAATGTGAATAGTAACACTAGAAGAATCACAATTTAAAAAAGAACCATGGAATCTTGATGAAATTAACAATAATTATTGTTGATGCATCAATGCACAATATAGAAGCCGTAGTATACCATTCTAACCCATGAGAAGAACGGTATGATTTTTTGAAGTTACCAGAAGTTAAAAAATATGAATAGTAACACAAAAAATCACAATTTAAAAAAGAACCATGGAATCTTGATGAAATTTACATAATTATTGTTGATGCATCAATACATAATATAAAAGCCGTAGTATACCATTCTAACCCATGAGAAGGACGGTATGATTTTTTGAAGTTACCAGAAGTTCTAAATTGTGAATAGTAACACAAAAAATCACAATTTAAAAAAGAACCATGGAATCTTGATGAAATTTACATAATTATTGTTGATGCATCAATACATAATATAAAAGCCATAGTATACCATTCTAACACATGAGATGGACGGTATGATGTTTTGAAGTTACCAGAAGTTCTAAAATCTGGATAGTAACACTAAAAGAATCACAGTTTAAAAAAGAACCATGGAATCTTGATGAAATTAACAATAATTATTGTTGATGCATCAATGCACAATATAGAAGCCGTAGTATACCATTCTAACCCATGAGAAGGACGGTATGATTTTTTTAAGTTATCAGAAGTTCTAAATTGTGAATAGTAACACAAAAAATCACAATTTAAAAAAGAACCATGGAATCTTGATGAAATTCACAATAATTATTGTTGATGCATAAATACACAATATACAAGCCATAGTATACCATCCTAACCCATGAGAAGGACGGTATGATTTTTGAAATTACCAGAAGTTCTAAAATGTGAATAGTAACACTAAAAAAATCAGAATTTAAAAAAGTACCATGGAATCTTGATCAAATTTACAATAATTATTGTTGATGCATCAATACATAATATAAAAGCCATAGTATACCATTTTAACCCATGAGAAGGACGGTATGATTTTTTGAAGTTATCAGAAGTTCTAAAATGTGAATAGTAACACTAAAAAATCACAATTTAAAAAAGAACCATGGAATCTTGATGAAATTTACAATAATTATTGTTGATGCATCAATGCACAATATAGAAGCCGTAGTATACCATTCTAACCCATGAGAAGGACGGTATGATTTTTTTAAGTTATCAGAAGTTCTAAAATGTGAATAGTAACACTAAAAAATCACAATTTAAAAAAGAACCATGGAATCTTGATGAAATTCACAATAATTATTGTTGATGCATAAATACACAATATACAAGCCATAGTATACCATCCTAACCCATGAGAAGGACGGTATGATTTTTGAAATTACCAGAAGTTCTAAAATGTGAATAGTAACACTAAAAAAATCAGAATTTAAAAAAGTACCATGGAATCTTGATCAAATTTACAATAATTATTGTTGATGCATCAATACATAATATAAAAGCCATAGTATACCATTTTAACCCATGAGAAGGACGGTATGATTTTTTGAAGTTATCAGAAGTTCTAAAATGTGAATAGTAACACTAAAAAATCACAATTTAAAAAAGAACCATGGAATCTTGATGAAATTTACAATAATTATTGTTGATGCATCAATGCACAATATAGAAGCCGTAGTATACCATTCTAACCCATGAGAAGGACGGTATGATTTTTTTAAGTTATCAGAAGTTCTAAATTGTGAATAGTAACACAAAAAATCACAATTTAAAAAAGAACCATGGAATCTTGATGAAATTCACAATAATTATTGTTGATGCATAAATACACAATATACAAGCCATAGTATACCATCCTAACCCATGAGAAGGACGGTATGATTTTTGAAATTACCAGAAGTTCTAAAATGTGAATAGTAACACTAAAAAAATCAGAATTTAAAAAAGTACCATGGAATCTTGATCAAATTTACAATAATTATTGTTGATGCATCAATACATAATATAAAAGCCATAGTATACCATTTTAACCCATGAGAAGGACGGTATGATTTTTTGAAGTTATCAGAAGTTCTAAAATGTGAATAGTAACACTAAAAAATCACAATTTAAAAAAGAACCATGGAATCTTGATGAAATTTACAATAATTATTGTTGATGCATCAATGCACAATATAGAAGCCGTAGTATACCATTCTAACCCATG
The DNA here is from genome assembly GCA_963966075.1 of Aphodius sticticus. NCBI lineage: Eukaryota > Metazoa > Arthropoda > Insecta > Coleoptera > Scarabaeidae > Aphodius > Aphodius sticticus. The sequence continues at coordinate 79,388,941 of OZ014507.1, forward strand.
AGAAGGACGGTATGATTTTTTTAAGTTATCAGAAGTTCTAAATTGTGAATAGTAACACAAAAAATCACAATTTAAAAAAGAACCATGGAATCTTGATGAAATTCACAATAATTATTGTTGATGCATAAATACACAATATACAAGCCATAGTATACCATCCTAACCCATGAGAAGGACGGTATGATTTTTGAAATTACCAGAAGTTCTAAAATGTGAATAGTAACACTAAAAAAATCAGAATTTAAAAAAGTACCATGGAATCTTGATCAAATTTACAATAATTATTGTTGATGCATCAATACATAATATAAAAGCCATAGTATACCATTTTAACCCATGAGAAGGACGGTATGATTTTTTGAAGTTATCAGAAGTTCTAAAATGTGAATAGTAACACTAAAAAATCACAATTTAAAAAAGAACCATGGAATCTTGATGAAATTTACAATAATTATTGTTGATGCATCAATGCACAATATAGAAGCCGTAGTATACCATTCTAACCCATGAGAAGGACGGTATGATTTTTTTAAGTTATCAGAAGTTCTAAAATGTGAATAGTAACACTAAAAAAATCACAATTTAAAAAAGAACCATGGAATCTTGATGAAATTCACAATAATTATTGTTGATGCATAAATACACAATATACAAGCCATAGTATACCATCCTAACCCATGAGAAGGACGGTATGATTTTTGAAATTACCAGAAGTTCTAAAATGTGAATAGTAACACTAAAAAAATCAGAATTTAAAAAAGTACCATGGAATCTTGATCAAATTTACAATAATTATTGTTGATGCATCAATACATAATATAAAAGCCATAGTATACCATTTTAACCCATGAGAAGGACGGTATGATTTTTTGAAGTTATCAGAAGTTCTAAAATGTGAATAGTAACACTAAAAAATCACAATTTAAAAAAGAACCATGGAATCTTGATGAAATTTACAATAATTATTGTTGATGCATCAATACATAATATAAAAGCCATAGTATACCATTTTAACCCATGAGAAGGACGGTATGACCTTTTGAAGTTACCAGAAGTTCTAAAATGCGATAAGTAATAAAAAAAAATCACAATTTAAAAAAGAACCATGGAATCTTGATGAAATTCACAATAATTATTGTTGATGCAGCAATACATAATATAAAAGCCATAGTATACCATTTTAACTCATGAGAAGGACGGTATGATTTTTTGAATTTACCAGACGTTCTAAAATGTGAATAGTAACACTAAAAAATCACAATTTAAAAAAGAACCATGGAATCTTGATGAAATTTACAATAATTATTGTTGATGGATCAATACACAATATAAAAGCCATAGTATACCATTCTAACGCATGAGAAGGACGGTATGACGTTTTGAAGTTACCAGAAGTTCTAAAATCCGAATAGTAACACTAAAAAAATCACAATTTAAAAAAGAACCATGGAATCTTAATGAAAATTACAATAATTATTGTTGAAGCATCAATAGATGATATAAAAGCCATAGTATACCATTCTAACCCATGAGAAGGACGGTATGACTTTTTGAAGTTACCAGAAGTTCTAAAATGTGAATAGTAACACTAAAAAAAAATGGTGGAGTCGCCGGTTAGTTTATCATCGAGTATTCACTCTACGCTATAGTAAAGTTTATCCTCGCTAGGAGGGGAGAAAAGGGCATTAAATTTCTTCGCGTGTCCGCTAACCGCAGGCCGTTTCAGTATCGGCCAAACTTTTTCTCTTCTCTCGACGACCGCCGCGCCCCCCAAGCAGAAAGAACGAAACCGAAAAAAAGAGATACATAAATTGCACGTTGTTTCCCTCCACGCGATCCTCGAGAATTCCACGTCGGTCCACGAAACCGGAACGCACAACTTTCTACAATTTCGGTAAACAAGGAAATTCAATCAAAAAATAATCAGCGAAAAAGCTACTACAACTTCTAACCGATGCCGCAGCGCGCCGCCCGGCGCTGTAAATCAGAAGTATCGGCCATGAATACTCAATTAGGGCACATATTTCAGGCACGTCTCCTCCTCGGTGCAAATATATATCTGGCCAGTCGTAAATTCGTATTATCTCCGTGTGCCGAATTCGGGCGCTTAAGCGCGCTTATCAAGCGGCGCGCGGATGCTAGGGGGATACCAGAAAAGGGTGCCGCGGAACGCACCCATAAATAAATAGAAATCGAACGTAATTGCCGAATTGCTCGCACCGAGGCGAGGTGATAAATCTGTCCGATGCGTGTGAAAAGTGGTTGACTTTTGTTTAAGTTTGGTCGTTTATAATGAATAATCGAGATTATCAAGTCATTTTCTCACTTGTTTTTGTAGGAAATTTAGCTGTTACACATTATTATACAGTGAGCGCGTGAAGTATGGAAACATGACAAAATTTTCGAAAAAAAGACTATTGAAGGTTATGAAATAAAAGTGACATAATCTCCGGAACGGCTTGACCGAATTTAACGAAATTTTGGAATTAAATAGTTTGCAACCATGTGAAGTCACTGGCGTTAGTATCGTTGATGCAACGTTTACAATTTCTGAGATATATCCTCAAACTTTTGAATTTGAAATAGAACACCCTGTATATTTTGACATTTTCTGTTACAGTCTTCCATTGCCTATTCAATGTTTATTACGCTTGTTACAGTATTATATCAAAAACATCTAGAAATTAACCAAAACCTTTATTACATAGGTCTAAACATTAACGAAGAAAAAATTGATAAAAACTATCAACAACAAAGAAATAAACCGATTAAATTTAAAACAATGTGTTCTCAACCATTGACAAGGTTGAGAATCCTCATAAACGAACTACAGTACTGCAGTAGAAAATGTAATAATGTTTTGTTATCGATTTTTTCTTTGTTAATTTTTAGACCTAAGTAATAAAGGTCTTTGTTAGTTTCTAGATACTTTTGATATAATAGTGAAGACTGTAACAGAAAATGTCGAAATATACAGAGTGTTCTATTACAAATTCAAAAGTTTGAGGTTATATCTCAGAAACTGTAAACGTTACATCAACGATAATAACGCCAGTGACTTCACATGGTTGCAAAATACTTAATTCCAAAATTTCGTTAAATTCGGTCGAGCCGTTCCGGAGATTTTGTCAGTTATATTTAATAACCTTAAATTGTCTTTTTCTCAAAAATTTTCTTATGTAAAGCCATAAAAATATTATCCTACTATTAAGACAATTTAAAGATCTGTCAAATTCATTAAAAAAGTATAGGGCTGTCATTAAAAAAAAATCGATGAAGTCATCTGTTAAAAACAATTGAAGGTAAAAAAAGTAATTTGATATCATAAGTTGTATTTTGATAATTATAAATCGACGTGTTTGAGGATTTTTTAAAATAGCAAACCGTTCTTTTCTTACTTCATATTTTAAAGCAGAATTTTAAAAGATAGAAGATACTGAAATAAGTTCATAAAAAAAATTTTAAGTACTTTTTGTTACATGAAAAGTACTTATTATTATACAGAGTGTCCCAATACTCAATGTCATGTCATGGAAAACTGATGACCTTCGTAAAAAGTTGTTAGTTTTCGAAATATGTATTGCAGTTTTCTTTTTCTAACAGTATTTCGAGAGGCATATTTAGAAGTTTCATGACCAAACTTAGAGCTGAAACGCGTTTTGTTTACTCTAAGACTTTTTTCAAGAATTTTGAAAATGAGCCGCCATTTCTGTAGTTTCTTCAAAATAGTTAAATAATAAATTAAAGTAGAGGAAATGAAGAAAAATAAAGAAATTTTGTATAATTTATGTCTGACATTTTTTCGTAAAATTAATTGTTTAGCTGTATGAGCAAATTGTATTTGATTGAGATCGGTCGTGTCTGCATTAATATAAAACTAGTTAACCACGATTTGACAGATATTTTCATTCTAATGACAGTAGGCAGTGTCAAACGCTGATGTTTTGACTACACCTACTGTCAATAGAATCGATATATTTATGAAATCCTGGCTAACTAGTTTTATTTTAATGCATGCACGATTGATCTCGATCAAATACCGTGATATCAAAATCACGGTAGAATCTCATGCAGCTAAACTATTAATTCTATATATATAGTATGATAAAGTCATGTGCCTGGCCACCAGGGGTGTGGAGTCGGAGTCGTTGAGTCAGAGTCGGAGTTCAGGCAAATTTCAGAGGAGTCGGAGTCGGAAAAAATGTACCGACTCCGACTCCGAGTTTAATTTTTGTAGAAAGAGAAGAACATGCGAGATGGACGTTGCCTCAGAAGACAGTAAACAAATAAAACTTAACATTCTATTAGGTCTTTGACAAAGTACCTACCTACATTCATATGTAAATAATAAAATTACAAAACACACTGTTCAAACGAAAGTGAAGACGATTAACAAAAGTCCGGCAGAAATTTGAAAAAGGTAATTTGACCAAAAGATTTTAAATGAGATTGAGAAAGTAGGGCCGTAGTTCAATGTAGTAATAATCATTTATCCAGATTACCTGTTGCAGCCATAATTATGCTGCTTTGACGTCAGCTTTGAAAATAATTAAAAATTATGTCAGGGCATCATTGCAGGATGGTTGGAGCTATTCTGTTCCTCACAACAATTTTATAAACGTAGTTTGCATTTAATTCTATTTTTATTAAAATGAATTTTATTTTGTATTATGGGTGATTTTGTTATTATTAGAGATAGAAGGTCAGTTAAATGAACAAAGTAGTGCCGTTTTGTATATTTTCTGGAAAAAACAGTTAAATACTTAATGATGTCAGAGATATTTTGAATAAACAAATTACTGAAAGAAATTGCATATGTATTATAATTATATGGTCATAACTTTTTTATTTGTGGTCCGATCAGTAGCCCGTTTTGCATCCTATAGGCCGTTTTGTATTTACAATTAGATTGTCAGTTTAAATATGTTTGCCAACAAATTCGCTGGACAGTTAACACAAATAATACTTCTGTTTTGCTTATGGTTTGAGCATTTGTTTATGAGTAATTGGATATGCGCAAGCCATATGTTTAATACAATCAAATACAATACTAGAATATAATTTAATTTATTAAATTTGTTTCCTTTTTCCTGGTAGTGCTTTTATTTTCATAGCAAATTTAATGTTGCTCGGTTGTATTACTGTGCGTCAAATTTATGATTATTTACATATGTAAGATTTTTATTACACATTATTATTTGAACATACGTTTGTATGCAATTTTTCTGGAGTCGGAGTCGGTCCACGAAAAATATTCGGGAGTCGGAGTCGAGAATTTTTTTTTACCGACTCCGCAGCCCTGCTGGCCACAACAGATCTTTTCTACAGTAAAACATCAGGGTTTTTAAAAACTACGATAAATAGAAATTCTTTTACAATAGCTTGTCAGGTTATTCAAGTGTTTTTCGTTTAAATATGATGACCCAAAGTTAGTGTAAAACAAATTTTCAAGAGTTTGAAATGGGCAAAAGAAGAAAATGTGGTTCTGGTGGTCCAAGTTTGAACCACCTTGTGGAGAAATTAAGGATTTTGGTGAGTTTCTCAAGAAATTTATACAAGGCCCTTTTTTTACTTTATCATACGCAGTATGTAAAGTATTGTAATCGGGCTAAAAAAAATTTTTGAGGTTTTAGCGGAAATATGTCTTTTTGGGTCCCCTGAACATTTTTGACCAAGGTACAAAAAAATGTCTGTGTGTGTGTGTGTGTACCCGTTTTTTTGTGACGACGATTCCGAAGAAACTACTAAAGGTATCGGGACGAAACTTCATATTTAGAAGTTTCATAACCAAACTTAGAGCTGAAAAGCTTTCTGCTGAAGAGGGTCCAAAGGAACTGGAGGTTTAGTCTTAGCATTTTTGAAAGGTTTTGCAAATAAGCCGCCATTTCTGGAATTTCGTCGAAATAGTTAAATAATAAATTAAAGATGAGGAAATTCTGAATAATTTATCACTATGACATTTTTTGGTACAATCAATAGTTTAGCTGCATGAGCAAATTCTATTTCTACGAGATCGGTCGTACTGCATGAAAACTAGTAGCCAGGATTTGTCAGATTTTTTGATTCTAATGACGGTAGGTAGTCTTGGTGTCAAACGCTAATGTTTTGACAATAACTTCTGCCAATATAAGCTGCGTTCGCATATTGCATTACACTTTTTACACCCAATTACACGTAAGTGTCATTTGGACGGTGTACCCGGTGTCAACGGAGTACAATATCCGAACGCAACTTTAATCGACATATCTGTCTAGTTCTAGTAGTTTTATTTTAATGCAGACACATGGCCGATCTCGATCAAATAGAGTCTCATACAGCTAAACTATTAATTTTATATATAGTATGATAAAGTCATGTGCCTGGCCACATCAGATTTTTTGCTTCTGACCCAACATCTGAACATTTCTTTTGTTTGAATCCATCTAAATTGATAATAAATCGTGACCATTACTACTTTATACCGGTATAAATAGACGCCTTTTTAAGTTTTCAACATCACTCGCCGCTCATAACCGCCCCTCTTTTCAGTTCACTTCGAAAATACAGAAAAGCTAAACGGGGACCGATTTTCTCCATATAAAAAAAAAACCATGTACATTTCTACCGGGCATTCGAATCGATATTCGGGGCGTTCGTTGCGGGCATAAAAGAAAGGCATAAAAGTCATTCGAGCAAATCGTTCCGGGCGTTCGGCTTTTATAAAATATTCACGTCCGCTCTTATGAGTTGTAGTTCGTTCGAGGGTAGTTAGAGTTGGGCGGTGGTTCGGGGGGGATGGGGTAGAAGCGCGCCCCGGCATTAAGCCGTCCCAGAATACGAATCGGCCCGCATAAAAGACTACATAATAATGCCTTTCCAAAGTGGTTTACGCTGCACGCTGGTGGATCCTGATCTTCTGCTCGACGGAGAAACTCTTTAAAATATTTTATTTACCGCAAGTTTCCTTACCGAAAATGTTTTCCTTTCTCATAATATTTAAGTAAAAAGATGATGCAGTATTTAAATAAGGAAAACATGACGTAAAGCATACTCCGCTTCCGCATAAACTAAACTAATTGTCTACTGATTTATTCTGTTATTGTTTTGCTTAGTTTATAATTTTCAATTTCTAATTTCGTCATTAAATTTGTTAGCATGCGCCTTTTGCTTCAAGTATCCCCCAGTTTATCCAGGTAGAAAGAAATTTTCCAACATATCTAAGTGTTAATTGACAGTTGCATTAAAAAATAAGGCCCAATTATTTTCTTATAATAAATCCCGCACCTTTTTTGTACTTTTGAGAATGCGTTGTAATTTTGAACTTTGAAATTTGGATCTCTCATTAACAAACTGAATTCCAGACGAAGAGCCTTACCTCTTTCTACTAAGGTATGGATCCACACAGGTTTAGAAGGGCAATTCTACTAAATTTACTTTTAAAACTCTGAAACCATGTGCAACCTGGCAAGTTCTTTTAAAAGATCGTGTATAGTATTAGTTGATTATTAGTTGAATTAAATGAATTTATAGAAAATACAGAAATAGAATTTATAGAAAAAATTAGATATATTCGAGTAAAAACAAATTTAAGTTTGAAAACAAATAAATAACGTAAATGAACTGAGAACAAATAAATGTCCTAGGAAGTGCAAGACGGATTAAATTTAATTTCTTTTTATGACAAAGGAATTGCCTACCAACAAATGAAAAAAATCAAAATTGGTTTAAAAATTATAAGACATTAGAGTTTGGTCAAAAATCAAGTGCGTCCCCCGACTTGACGCCAATGGACTTTTTCATTTGGGGACCTATTAAAGACGTAGTTTATGAGGACCCAATTATTGATAAGGAGAACATGAAATATAGAGTTCGAGCTGCTTTCAATAGGTTATAAGTTATAACTCTATCAGGGACGCCACCTACAATAATATGTTAAAAATAATTAAAACATGTTGAGGGGAAAACGGCAACGTTTTTGAACCATTACTGAAATAGAATTAAGCAGTTTTTTTATATTTACTTTACGATTTTGTTTTATTTTTAATATTGTGTTTTATTATAAGCTTAAAATTTTATTAATACTAAATAAATTATAATGAAAAATGACCTATAAAAAACTTATTCAATAAAGTTCTTTATTCCAAATTGTTCAGTTGTTTTCAAACGCAATCTAGATTTGGCAATGTTTGCAATTTCTACTGTAATTTTTAATAGTTGTTTCCAGTAGGTACAAGTACATTTTAGGTATAGTACATTCACACTAAGTTGATCTTATATTTTCCATAGAACTCAAAAATACATCCATGTTAGGGTTACCATTTGAAAAAAATAACTTTTAGTACTTTTCTCGAATTCAAGTTTGATCTTATAATTTGAACACCCTGCATAACTTTTACAAGAACTCTACCGATGTGTCGATAATATGTTACCTTCACAACAATTTTGCCGGACAACTTTTTTCCAACGGTCGCAGGGGATAATTTATAAGTAATTGAAAGTAACCGCGTTATTTTTAAAAGAAAAAAAATTAATATCTCAAAAATGACACATGTTAGATATAGAGAATGTACCATAAAATTGATCTAAAGTTTAATGAAGGTTTCAAAACTGCCATAAGATACAGGATGTTCCATTTGAAATATAAAAGTTGCCACCATTTCCGGTGTAACCGGAAGTAACGGAAAACTCAAAATATTTAAGTTGAGACGATCGTGTCCAACAATATAAGTCCACTAATTTTTAATCTCTCATTTCATTTGTTTCTCCATACATTTCTAATGGCAGCTCGTCGTGAGTGATCCTGTATAGTATGATAAAGTCGTGTGCCTGGCCACATCAGATTTTTTACTTTAAAAGTACAATTAGCGTCATATCGCACACTTTCTTTAAAAGTGCCATCACAAAATACGCATAAAAGTGTCGGAGGCGTGTTTTGAGTTGTCCTACTTTTAAAGAGACGACGCGATAATGTCGTTAGTATCTTTTCCATTAATACTAGAGCTGTTGGACATTTCTACGTCAGGTACATTGACGGTATAATAGATGCAATAGATTAAAAGATGCAGTTAAGGTAATAAATTTCATTATAAATCGTGCACCTAGTAGTCGTTTCTTTGCAAATGTATTAAGACCCAGTTCTACCTCTCCTAAAACGCGTTTGCAAATAAAAGCGTTATTTATAGTTCAAAGTTTATGAAATTTTTTATGTAACTTCTTAGATAAATAGCGAGTTGGGCTAGATGAAAAAAAAATTTTTTTAAAGATAAAAATCAATTTTACTTCTACATCTTTGGTTTTTTTCAAATATAAAACATTTAGCCCAACTCATGATACAAAAATAGATTTTTTATTTAAGTACAATTTTAATCTAAACATTATAATTGCGCTAACAAAGCGTAATTGCCAGAAATGTATGTAATTTGCCTATATTACGGGCCCGGTGTAGACAGCAGACGTTAGAAGTTTTAAACACCGCCTATAACTACGCCACGCCTATTGCTATTTTTAGATTAGACTGTTCACAAGTTATGAGTGTTATGACCGTAACGTATATTGAATCGGGAGAACAGAGTTTTCGCATTTCACATTTATACGCACGGTTTACAAATTTAACACACGATAAAAGTCATATACTGTATGATATTGTACTTAGTGTAGTTATACCTGCTAGGTGTTAGGTACATTTGTTTAATAATGGGTAGAAGTCGTGGCAAAATACCTAAACATCCGCGTCTGTCCTTTAGACGACTTAGTAAAAGACGACTACGTACCACCTAAGTTAAAATATTGCATAGATAATCTAAAAGAACAATATTGTAATTATTTAATTACAAATGAGACAAAGAGACCAGAACAGGACTCTAATGAACATTTTATTTAAAATGTCGGTTTTATGGACAGGAAGAGACAATTAGCAGTGACGAACTTGGGTCGGCTCTAATGAATATTAGTTCAGCGACTGTATTGGGCAGTATTACAGCGGGAATTGGATATAGCCAATGCCAGAATTTGTTTTCATTCATGAATCTTGCATTCATGGCGCCCAGAACGTTTATAAAATATAGCGAACTTGTAGGTGACAAAATATTTGGGATTTATATAAATGGTTTGGGGAACTTTGGACTATGTGCTATGATTTTACTTTATCATACGTAGTATGTAAAGTATTGTAATCGTGCCAAACAAAATTTTTTAGGTTTTAGCGGAAATGTCTTTTTGGATCCCTTGAACATTTTTGACCCAGGTAAAAAAAAAATTCTGTGTATGTGTGTGTGCCTTTTTTGTGGCGACGATTCCGGAGAAACTACTAAGGTATCGGGACGAAACTTCATATTTAGAAGTTTCATAACCAAACTTAGAGCCGAAAAGCTTTCTGTTGAAAAGGATCCAAAGAAACTGGAGGTTTAGTCTTATAGCATTTTTGAAAGATTTTGCAAATAAGTCGCCATTTCTGGGAATTTGTCGAAATAGTTAAATAATAAATTAAAGTACAGGAAATTCTGAACAATTTATGACTATGGCATTTTTTGGTAAAATGAATAGTTTAGCTGCATGAGCAAATTCTATTTTATCGAGATCGCTGCATTAAAACTATTTAGCCAGGATTTGTCAGATATTGTGATTCTAATGACAGTAGGTAGTGTCAAACGCTGATGTTTTGACAATACCTACTGTCAATATAATCAAAATATCCGTCTAGTTCCAGTAGTTTTATTTTAATACAGACATGGCCGATCTCGATCAAATAGAATCTGATGCAGCTAAACTATTAATTTTATATATGGTATGATAAAGTAATGTGCCTGAACGCATCAGATTATTTTTTTTTATTTTTGTCTTGGTGTGTCACTGCCGTGCGTTCGTTCGATATCCAGCATGTTTATAGATGTATTGGGTCCTCATTGCTCGATTTTAATTAATTCCTTTCTAAATTGAAGTCCATAATTCACCGATGAGTTATCATGAGTTAGGTAATACATTTTTGTCAATTTACTATACAGTATGTATGTCACCCTGTTAAAAAGATTAAATATTATAATAGCAAGCGCGCTCTCTCTAACTTAAATCAATATATTTTCTTTTACCGCCTGGCGGCCGCCAGCCAGCTGTATGCAGTCCGGTATGCATATGCGACCGTGATGAGTGAGAACACTAATACATTGTAACTTGAGCGAAAGCGAAAGCACCGACGCGCGGCGACAAACTGGCTGAGTACTTCCCCTTCGAATGTAGTCGCGTCGACTATGCTCCGCCTTTGCCTGCTTCCTCTAAACCCCCCAACTTCCCCTTATCGTAAAACTGTGGCCTGGTTGACGTTGGTGGGGGCCAGGCAGACCACTCCCAGCAAAAAAAAAACATCGCAACGAAATATTTCGTTTGGAAGTTGCGATGTTTTTAAAACGGAGCCTTAAGCCAAGATATGGCTTCCGATTTCAGCACACTTCTGCTTCATACAGAAGTGCGATGGCTGTCAAAGGCGCAAGTGTTGAGGCGGCTATTGGCATTAAAAAATTAAGTTATGTTATTTCTTTCTGAAAATAATTCAGAATATGAGACTTTGTTTCATAACGAAAATTGGGTATGGACATTATTTTATCTTAACTTATTTTCAAAACTAATCGCCCTAAATATGTCTCTCCAAGTGGAAATCAAGAAAATTTTTACACTCAAAGACAAAATTCAGGCGTTTATAAAGAAATATATATGGAAGCTTAAATGGAAGATAACCCTTTTGAAATGATCTTATATACTGATCTTTTTCTTGTCGATACCGAGTTGAGCTTTGATTTGTTTAGGCAGGCTTTTGTTATTTGAGCAGTTGGTTGTCTAGAAAGAAATCTAGAAGAAGTACTTACTGCCGGAATGGGACCACAATAAGTCAGATTGTATTCAAAAACCCTTTGTTGTCAAAATTGAAAAAGTAAATAATATATAATTTTTATTACCAACAAAAGATAAAATAATAATTAGTTAGTAGTAAATTGCACTTATAATTTTGAGTGGGGTCGTGGAAAATTGTGTGGGGTACAAGTGGGTCGCCGATGAAAAAAGTTTGAGAAGCCCTGCTCTAGGAGACCCCCTCTTACGACGAGAAACTAAAGCTCCATCTATCGGCATCCTTCATATTATTTTCAAAACAACGACTTTCTTAAATCAAAACAATCGGTTTCTGAAAACAAATATTGAGGTTGTTTTACATTAAAGAAATATTCTTATTACAAGTATGTGTTCTCTTAAAATAAACAAATGTTGTTAGGAATGTCATTTTCTTTACATTAGACAACTATTTCTCTGTGTGTATCCATTTACTTATTGCAACAGATGTAGTATTTTTCTATGACAAACGTCATATCCTGCTTCAAATCAAAACCAAACGTCGCTCAATCTCTCAATCAAGCCCCAAAAAAATCATCACCCTTATCGACACTGACACCTCTCGCTTATTTATTCACGTAGCAAATTTGCAGCCATCCGTCGCGCGCGCTGATCAAAATCGGCGAGGTTTAATAACGATATCAGTCAAGTGTCCGCTTCCGGGATCACGGTGGCGCACCCCGAGCCATCCGAGCCACCCTAGTCATCCTAGTACGCGTCAGCACTTGCTCGAAACGGGACATCAAGCCCGAACAAGCGAGCGAACGAACGACCCCACTCTCCCCTATCAATTATGTAGGTGGATAGGATAGTGGACGGACGCTTCATCCGAAGTCCCGAATCCTGAGTCGAGTCCCGTATACCTCCCGGGACTCGTGAACCCGACAAATCTTCCCTCACCTGGTCGAATATTGATAAAAATCGGAAATCGATGCGTTTTTGTTCGAAGTGAATACGAAGGGATGAAAGTGGACCCCTTGTCCAGGTTGTATATAGTGAGGTAGTGCTGGTAGTACGTCAGGGTGTTGTCAGGGGATTTTTGGGGGGATGAGGGTCCTTCATTGTCCATTTGGTGTGGACGTGCTTACTGGAGGGTGTAAAAATTTCTTCGCCCCGAGAGCGGGGTGAGTATATTGGATGGGATGTTTTGCGATTATGGAGCTTTTAAAGACCTTTGAAGAGTGAAAAATCCAACGGGGTTAGAATTTGTCCGAAGTGAGATCCTAGTTTTCCTGGGCTAATTCCGCTTTTTAGACAAATAAAGCAAATCTTCAAAAAATGTAAGGAATTGGGAAGACCTCATATGTTAGTACCCAGCGGTGCGTTATGCCAATATACCATCATGGGGCCCTGGGCAATTTCCAATTTAGTGGGCCCCATATACAATGTTGAATTTAAGAAGACTTACTTTTTTTTACTAAAATAATATATACTAATAATACTGATATAACATTTCGGAACAATTACCAAAAATCATAAATAATAGGTATGGACCTTTTTGCAACTATTCTTAAGAATTACAAAATAACTAATAAATAGCTTAACAATTTAAAAATAAAAATTCGTAATAGTTATTTATATACCAAGGGCATTAGACGGATGTTTATGTCCCGAGGGTGACAGCTCTCGGGCCTGTCGGCCCTCGCGGTTTTTAAGTCGCCCGAGGGTATAAACATCAAGTAATGCCCGAGGTACGTACAAAATGTTATGTCCTACAATAGTTTTGTTCCTCCGTTTGAATAATATTAATAAATATTTAGACGTTATCAAATGACATGCGTATCTACGGAGTTGAATAAGAATACAAAAAATTCGGAGTTGAGTGACAAAACAGACAATTAATTGTCACACATAACCTTAATCGCCGATAATTGACATCGACGATTTAAAATTTACAATTAGAATAACAAATATTTGATAAAGGGATATAGGGCGCAAAAAGAAGCTGTTTTCGTCGCGGTATCGAAGATGTAAAATGCCACTTTATGATCATTTAGGACATAAAATATATTATCTTCATAAATAAAGGGTATTCTTAACAAATAAATATGTTTTTAATATTTTAAATATTTCAAAAACTGCGATAGTTCATTCTTAAATACGCCATCATCAACATACGTCCTCTGAATATGTATAAAAATTTGTGGTGCAGTTTTCGTAGTTTTTTGAGATGTTAGATTATTAAAATGAAATTTCCTATTACTTTTTCTAACATTACCTAAGATTCCGATTCCATATCATCAAAAAATACAATTATTCCCAATGCCTTCTGCTATATCAGTTTTAACAAGAAGAAACGTAACGTGTCAATATTTGGTCCTCAAAGTTTAGAAGAAAGTAACTAAATAAAAGCTTTAGGAAAACACTTAAGCTAAAAACTTGAATGACTTTTGAATATACAGGGTTACGTATTTGTAAGAAGCAGATCAAATTACATTTTTTTAAAATATAATATCCTGTATATTTATCCTCTTTTTCTAAATGCTCTTTTGAATTACAAATTGAGCTGTGAAAACCGCATGTCCTTGAGTTCAGAGGTGTAAATGTAACTATTATGAGACGATTAAATGTTAAAAGAAAGCAATAGTATATTATTTGACGAGCACATAACTAAGGATATAAACATGCGAGCGATTTATATCAGTTGTGTGCGAGTCGAATACGACGTTTTATCTACGACTCATAAATTCCATTTTATATCAAATCTTTTAAATGTATTTGTCAATGGTGGCGGGGCGAAATGTCAAATAACTGTCACCCACGTAGGTTTAGACTGACTTTGACAGTACATTCGTATAATGATGACAGTTCCGTCAAATTATGAAGTCATTATTTGAACGAACTGTCATTATTATACAACGCTAGTGTCATTATAATCATTGGCGAGTATCATGATGGGGATTATATAGTCGTAGATATGTACGTATGCAAAGAATTTATTATATGTGAGTCGTAGATAAACAATGTTAAAAGAATTTCTACCTTGTCAATAGCTCGTCGTTTTTGAAAATGACTTAATTTATAAATACGAAATACTTTTAAATATAAAGGCTGTTTCATTTCTAATCATTTCAAATTTGTAGCTTAAGCAATTTCCTAGAACTTTTATTGGAATCTTTTTCTTGTCAACTTTTCAGAAAGAAATACATTGAATGGTTACGTTTCTTTTTATAAACACTGTCTAATATTAAGGACTTTGAAAGATTTACAGCATTTTGCAGATAGGAATTTTTATTTTACAGACTCTTTTGGAGCATTCATCTTACAGAATAGAATTCTAGAACAAAAGTAAAATTGTCGACTGAAAATCATTACGGAAATGAATTTCCAAAATACTGCTTTGGGGGCCCTCTGTTAATGGGGGCCCTGGGCAAGTGCCCATTTTGCCCATGGCATAAAGCGTCACATGCACTAAAATTTTACAACGAACTCAAAAATGTAGAGAAATGTAGGCCATACCACTTAAAAAACTGACCGTTTTCTCGACACTTGACAATTAAAAAAAAAAATCTGATGTGGCCAGGCACATGACTTTATCATACTATATATAAAATTAATACTTTAGCTGCATGAAATTCTATTTGATCGAGATCGGCCATGTCTGCATTAAAATAAAACTAGTAGAACTAGACAGATATGTCGATTAAAGCTGCGTTAGGATATTGTACTCCGTTGACACCGGGTATACCGTCCAAATGACACTTACGTGTTATTGGGTGTAAAAGGTGTAATACAATATCCGAACGCAGCTTATATTGACAGACGTTATTGTAAAAACATTGTTGTCATTAGTGTCATTACTGTCATTAGAATCAAAATTTCTGACATATCCTGGCTACTAGTTTTAATGCAGTACGACCGATCTCGATGAAATAGAATTTGCTCATGCAGCTAAACTATTGATTTTGCATTTTACAGATAGGAATTTTTATTTTACAGACTCTTTTGGAGCATTCATCTTACAGAATAGAATTCCAGAACAAAAGTAAAATTGTCGACTGAAAATCATTACGGAAATGAATTTCCAAAATACTGCTTTGGGGGCCCTCTGTTAATGGGGGCCCTGGGCAAGTGCCCATTTTGCCCATGGCATAACGCGCCACATGCACTAAAATTTTACAACGAACTCAAAAATGTAGAGAAATGTAGGCCATACCACTTAAAAAACTGACCGTTTTCTCGACACTTGACAATTTAAAAAAAAATCTGATGTGGCCAGGCACATGACTTTATCATACTATATATAAAATTAATACTTTAGCTGCATGAAATTCTATTTGATCGAGATCGGCCATGTCTGCATTAAAATAAAACTAGTAGAACTAGACAGATATGTCGATTAAAGCTACGTTAGGATATTGTACTCCGTTGACACCGGGTATACCGTCCAAATGACACTTACGTGTTATTGGGTGTAAAAGGTGTAATACAATATCCGAACGCAGCTTATATTGACAGACGTTATTGTAAAAACATTGTTGTCATTAGTGTCATTACTGTCATTAGAATCAAAATTTCTGACATATCCTGGCTACTAGTTTTAATGCAGTACGACCGATCTCGATGAAATAGAATTTGCTCATGCAGCTAAACTATTGATTTTGCATTTTACAGATAGGAATTTTTATTTTACAGACTCTTTTGGAGCATTCATCTTACAGAATAGAATTCCAGAACAAAAGTAAAATTGTCGACTGAAAATCATTACGGAAATGAATTTCCAAAATACTGCTTTGGGGGCCCTCTGTTAATGGGGGCCCTGGGCAAGTGCCCATTTTGCCCATGGCATAACGCGCCACATGCACTAAAATTTTACAACGAACTCAAAAATGTAGAGAAATGTAGGCCATACCACTTAAAAAACTGACCGTTTTCTCGACACTTGACAATTTAAAAAAAAATCTGATGTGGCCAGGCACATGACTTTATCATACTATATATAAAATTAATACTTTAGCTGCATGAAATTCTATTTGATCGAGATCGGCCATGTCTGCATTAAAATAAAACTAGTAGAACTAGACAGATATGTCGATTAAAGCTACGTTAGGATATTGTACTCCGTTGACACCGGGTATACCGTCCAAATGACACTTACGTGTTATTGGGTGTAAAAGGTGTAATACAATATCCGAACGCAGCTTATATTGACAGACGTTATTGTAAAAACATTGTTGTCATTAGTGTCATTACTGTCATTAGAATCAAAATTTCTGACATATCCTGGCTACTAGTTTTAATGCAGTACGACCGATCTCGATGAAATAGAATTTGCTCATGCAGCTAAACTATTGATTTTGCATTTTACAGATAGGAATTTTTATTTTACAGACTCTTTTGGAGCATTCATCTTACAGAATAGAATTCCAGAACAAAAGTAAAATTGTCGACTGAAAATCATTACGGAAATGAATTTCCAAAATACTGCTTTGGGGGCCCTCTGTTAATGGGGGCCCTGGGCAAGTGCCCATTTTGCCCATGGCATAACGCGCCACATGCACTAAAATTTTACAACGAACTCAAAAATGTAGAGAAATGTAGGCCATACCACTTAAAAAACTGACCGTTTTCTCGACACTTGACAATTTAAAAAAAAAATCTGATGTGGCCAGGCACATGACTTTATCATACTATATATAAAATTAATACTTTAGCTGCATGAAATTCTATTTGATCGAGATCGGCCATGTCTGCATTAAAATAAAACTAGTAGAACTAGACAGATATGTCGATTAAAGCTACGTTAGGATATTGTACTCCGTTGACACCGGGTATACCGTCCAAATGACACTTACGTGTTATTGGGTGTAAAAGGTGTAATACAATATCCGAACGCAGCTTATATTGACAGACGTTATTGTAAAAACATTGTTGTCATTAGTGTCATTACTGTCATTAGAATCAAAATTTCTGACATATCCTGGCTACTAGTTTTAATGCAGTACGACCGATCTCGATGAAATAGAATTTGCTCATGCAGCTAAACTATTGATTTTGCATTTTACAGATAGGAATTTTTATTTTACAGACTCTTTTGGAGCATTCATCTTACAGAATAGAATTCCAGAACAAAAGTAAAATTGTCGACTGAAAATCATTACGGAAATGAATTTCCAAAATACTGCTTTGGGGGCCCTCTGTTAATGGGGGCCCTGGGCAAGTGCCCATTTTGCCCATGGCATAACGCGCCACATGCACTAAAATTTTACAACGAACTCAAAAATGTAGAGAAATGTAGGCCATACCACTTAAAAAACTGACCGTTTTCTCGACACTTGACAATTTAAAAAAAAATCTGATGTGGCCAGGCACATGACTTTATCATACTATATATAAAATTAATACTTTAGCTGCATGAAATTCTATTTGATCGAGATCGGCCATGTCTGCATTAAAATAAAACTAGTAGAACTAGACAGATATGTCGATTAAAGCTACGTTAGGATATTGTACTCCGTTGACACCGGGTATACCGTCCAAATGACACTTACGTGTTATTGGGTGTAAAAGGTGTAATACAATATCCGAACGCAGCTTATATTGACAGACGTTATTGTAAAAACATTGTTGTCATTAGTGTCATTACTGTCATTAGAATCAAAATTTCTGACATATCCTGGCTACTAGTTTTAATGCAGTACGACCGATCTCGATGAAATAGAATTTGCTCATGCAGCTAAACTATTGATTTTGCATTTTACAGATAGGAATTTTTATTTTACAGACTCTTTTGGAGCATTCATCTTACAGAATAGAATTCCAGAACAAAAGTAAAATTGTCGACTGAAAATCATTACGGAAATGAATTTCCAAAATACTGCTTTGGGGGCCCTCTGTTAATGGGGGCCCTGGGCAAGTGCCCATTTTGCCCATGGCATAACGCGCCACATGCACTAAAATTTTACAACGAACTCAAAAATGTAGAGAAATGTAGGCCATACCACTTAAAAAACTGACCGTTTTCTCGACACTTGACAATTTAAAAAAAAAATCTGATGTGGCCAGGCACATGACTTTATCATACTATATATAAAATTAATACTTTAGCTGCATGAAATTCTATTTGATCGAGATCGGCCATGTCTGCATTAAAATAAAACTAGTAGAACTAGACAGATATGTCGATTAAAGCTGCGTTAGGATATTGTACTCCGTTGACACCGGGAATACCGTCCAAATGACACTTACGTGTTATTGGGTGTAAAAGGTGTAATACAATATCCGAACGCAGCTTATATTGACAGACGTTATTGTAAAAACATTGTTGTCATTAGTGTCATTACTGTCATTAGAATCAAAATTTCTGACATATCCTGGCTACTAGTTTTAATGCAGTACGACCGATCTCGATGAAATAGAATTTGCTCATGCAGCTAAACTATTGATTGTACCAAAAAATTTCATATTCATAACTTATTCAGAATTTCCTCATCTTTAATTTATTATGTAACTATTTCGTCGAAATTCCAGAAATGGCGGCTTATTTGCAAAATCTTTCATAAATGCTTAGACTAAACCTCCAGTTCCTTTGGACCTTTTTCAACAGAAAGCTTTTCAGCTCTAAGTTTGGTTATGAAACTTCTAAATATGAAGTTTCGTCCCGATACCTTTAGTAGTTTCGCCGGAATCGTCGCCACAAAAAACGGGTACACACACACACACACACACACATCCACACACACAGACATTTTTTTGTACCTTGGTCAAAAATGTTCAGGGGACCCAAAAAGACATAATTCTGCTAAAATCTCAAAAATTTTTTTTGGCACGATACTTTACAATACTTTACATACTACGTATGATAAAGTAAAAACGATCTTATTGGTTCTACGACCTTTTTATGTAGTTTCTTAAGCAAAACGCTTATTTGAAAAATAAAAAATAAGGTTGTGAGTTGTCAGATAACAAGCTTCAAAGCTAGGGGTATTTCGAGATATTGAAACTTCAGCAAATTTCTACAAAAAAAATCATATCAAGATTTTTTCATTCAAGGATTCGAACCTATGAAACGTATAAAAAAGGGTAGAAATATTTCTGCGAGCCACCAGAAAACAATATACAGAAACGGACGCATCCCCCTGTGAATTATTCGCACGTCAAAAGGGCACAAGGCGCGTCATAGGGGGGCTGGTTTAGCGGTGCAGCGCGAAGTCGTTTATACTTTTTTCTCGTATCACTGCGGAGCCGCGCGGCCGAGGCGGTTAGAGGGCAATATATCTCTTCGGTGCCATTTACATTTTATCTGAATATTCATGAACCTAATGTGTGGTCAGGGAAATGGCCGGGCCGCTCGGCGCAGATCTGGCGGATGATGCACAATCCACCCCCGACCGCGACGACCTGACCTTAAGCGCGCCACCACGATATTAAAATCTTATTCGCTTATATTTAGCTTTTTTTTCATCACAAAAAACTATTTTAGCTGCTAATGATAAATGTTGAACACCAAAATTATAAAATTTACAGTAGAGCAAATAGAAAACGATTTAGTTTTGTATAGAATCAGTTAATGTTATTAGGCATGCAAAAATTTATACTACAGATTATTATTATAATTTTACGTCTTACAATCGATGAGTACTTTGCCTATCAAAAAATAATTGATTTTTTAACGTATCAACTAACGTAGTAATACAATCAATATTGCAATATTAATACAATGATCATTGATCATACTTTACTTGATTATACAGGGTGGGTGAGTTATTAGTATCCCGGCGGTCGATAGTTAATAAATCGTTTGAGAAAGAATAAAATATTTGATAGAAAAGTTATATGTCTCGCTATTTTCTATAACGTAAAATTATTGTCATTTATACAGGGTGTTGCATTTAGGTGTGACGGAAAGTATGAATTTTTTTAAATGGAACGTCCTGTATATTTTATTATATTATGCATACTACTAAATTTGTTTATCCAACCGTGTATGTTGCAAAGTCACAGCGATAATAGTTCGAGAGATATTCAACTGTTTTTCCAGAATATGCCCATTGCAGAGTCTTTTAAAAACTATGTAAAAACTACATTTTTGTCGATTTTGCCTTTATACTATCTGAGACAATAGTCAAAGCCAGTAGGTAGATGATAGTATCCAAAGATATTAGATACACTATTGATTGATTGAACTCAGTAAATTTTGATGTTTTCCAAATGGCTTTTTCTCGAGTTCTTTAAGTTTTAACACCTGTATAATATGTGTTGGCTGTAATAACCATTTATTTAGCTCCAATTTACATCTAGTATGTCATACACCAAATGTTACTATTTTTTGTAATATTTAACAAAAATTTAATGCAATTGTAAATTTTAATATTGCTGTGAATAGGTATATGGTAGTTTGATGTAAAGTCTTCAAGTGGCGATAGAAGAGATAATTTCGAAACGATTTAACCAGCTTGATCCTTATACAAAGTATTACCGTTATCAACATATTAACAATTTTATATGAAATGTTATAAGTATATTTTGCCGTCTATCGTATGACAACCGAACACGCATTATAAAGATTTCAAATTACTGCTAAAGTAAACCCTAAACCCTGTACTTTTAGGTTAACTATCGCGAAAATTTATTGACTTCTGAGTATTGAAATCAGATTTTCTATGATGTGATTTATGTGCTCACACTCAAAAACCAAATATGCCCAAATATAAAACAACCTGATAGGCATCTATAGATTCAGATTTTCATTCATAGCAAAAAATCTATTAAAAACACTTCCAAATAACCCACTTTCCATTCACATTATCAATATTACTCATAATATCATTCATATTATCCGAAGCTTGAACTGTCTCTCCAGAACAATAACCTATTTTAAACCAATTAACAATAGTAAGTAGATATTGTTGGTTGTTTTTTGTACTAAATACAAATCCGTTCCCAAGACAGGTTTTAGCGTTTCTGTTTGTTTTTGTGTATGAGCGCACCACAATTTTCACACAAGTGAACAATTTTTCACGATAGTCCTCCTAAAATTACACTTTTTCTGGTTTACTTCGGGCCCCAACTGAAGTTACTAACTAGGTCTTCAGGTTCGTTCGCTGTACGTTTGTAAAAATTGTAAAATTGTGTATTACCTTGATAACCGTAATACTTTTTATATGAATAAATCTCGTTAAATAGGTTTTAAATGACTTCTTCTATAACCCTTTAAATATTTTACATCATGCTACCCAGCACACTGTACACAGAGCAATATTAAGGTAATAAATAGCATATTACTCTTTAAATTGCAAATATCAGAAAAACTAGTAAAAATAGATATACGATATAGTGAATATAAATTACAAAGAACTTAAGGGACATTTCAATTAGCAAATAATATACCATTTAAAAAGCTCAAGAAAAAGCCGCTTAAAATTTTTTTAAAAGCTAGTGCTACCATCACCCTGTATAGCGCATCTCATTTTGCCAAAAAAAGGACAATATCTGCAAAAATGTAGTGTTTACGTAGTTTTTAATTTATTTCAATTTTGTAACACCTTATACAATCATTGAAATTGATGATTTTTATTTAAGAAGTAAAATTTTAGTAGCAGTTGAGTTACGCCCAGTATATTATTCTATTAATCTTAGCAACTTGGAAGGTGAGATTAATATTTTGAAAGTAAGTCAAATACATATACTTGAAAGTACGTGCATATCGATTCGAAACATCTCATACATATGTGGATTTCCAAACACGTTTCCCAGTTCTCGAAACGCTGCTGAACAGAAAAACTTGTTATTTTGTGGCCGTGAAATAACTTCTAAAGCGCATTTTATTAGCATATTTCTTAATACTTTTCGACGAGAAAATAATATCTTGATATGCACTTACAAAATATAATAATACATGTAATGAATTAATGATGTAGTTTTCAACATACAACATAGGTTGAGGCCTTTTCTAAACATTTCTGGAGGGGCTGAAAACAGTGTCCTTAAAATGTATGAGATTTTCACTCAACTCAACTCAATATGAGATATGAGATTCTATTAAGCCATATGAACTCATATCAAATATATGAGATCTGGCAACCTTACCTATTACGTTTTAATTGTTTAACATATTCAAATAAATTATTTGTTGGCTATAATGACCATTAAATTCTCCTCAATTTATATTAAGTAAATATTTTATACGCCGATTGTTACAAGTTTATGTAATAAGTTTTTTAGGCTGAAGATACTAATAAAAACATATCGTAGCAAAAATACCGCTGATGTTAAAAACACTAATTAGTAATCGTTATTGTTCAACGAACTGAAACTTTTAGTTACTAAAATGAATAGAATGAGTTGTGTTGCGATAACAATTCCCGTTTTTAGGGTTTGCTGTTCAGAATCACATTTGATGCAATGTTTCGTTGGTTATGTAAGTTATCGAAAAACCAAACGTTTAAGGCTCCGTTTTAAAAACATCGCAACTTCCAAACGAAATATTTCGTTGCGATGTTTTTTTTTGCTGGGAGTGGTCTGCCTGGCCCCCACCAACGTCAACCAGGCCACAGTTCGTGATAACGGGAAGTTGGGGGGTTTAGAGGAAGCAGGCAAAGGCGGAGCATAGTCGACGCGAGTACATTCGAACGGGAAGTACTCAGCCAGTTTGTCGCCGCGCATCGGCGCTTTCGCTTTCGCTCAAGTTACAATGTATTAGTGTTCTCACTCATCACGGTCGCATATGCATCCCGGACTGCATACAGCTGGCTGGCGGCCGCCAGGCGGTAAAAGAAAATATATTGATTTAATTTAGAGAGAGCGCGCTTGCTATTATAATATTTAATCTTTTTAACAGGGTGACATACATACAGTATAGTAAATTGACAAAAATGTATTAACTCATGATAACTCATCGGTGAATTATGGACTTCAATTTAGAAAGGAATTAATTAAAATCGAGCAATGAGGACCCAATACATCTATAAACATGCTGGATATCGAACGAACGCACGGCAGTGACACACGAAGACAAAACCAAAAAAAAATAATCTGATGCGTTCAGGCACATTACTTTATCATACCATATATAAAATTAATAGTTTAGCTGCATGAGATTCTATTTGATCGAGATCGGCTATGTCTGCTTTAAAATAAAACTATTGGAACTAGACGGATATTTTGATTATATTGACAGTAGGTATTGTCAAAACATCAGTGTTTGACACTACCTACTGTCATTAGAATCACAATATCTGACAAATGATGGCTAACTAGTTTTAATGCAGCGATCTCGATAAAATAGAATTTGCTCATGAAGCTAAACTATTCATTTTACCAAAAAATGCCATAGTCATAAATTGTTCAGAATTTCCTGTGCTTTAATTTATTATTTAACTATTTCGACAAATTACCAGAAATGGCGGCTTATTTGCAAAATCTTTCAAACATGCTATAAGATCAAACCTCCAGTTCCTTTGGATCGTTTTCAACAGAAACCTTTTCAGCTCTAAGTTTGGTTATGGAACTTCTAAATATGAAGTTTCGTCCCGATACCTTAGTGGTTTCTCCGGAATCGTCGCCACAAAAAAAAAACACACATACACAGAATTTTTTTTTTACCTGGGTCAAAAATGTTCAAGGGATCCAAAAAGACATTTCCGTTAAAACCTCAAAAATTTTGTTTGGCACGATTACAATACTTTACATACTACGTATGATAAAGTAAGATCATAGTACATAGTGCAAAGTTCCCCAAACCATTTATATAAATTCCAAATATTTTGTCACCTAAAGTTCGCTATATTTTATAAACGTTTTGGGCGCCATGAATGCAAGATTCATGAATGAAAACAAATTCTGGCATTGGCTATATCCAATTCCCGCTGTAATACTGCCCAATACAGTCGCTGAACTAATATCCATTAGAGCCGACCCAAGTTCGTCACTGCTAATTGTCTCTTCCTGTCCACAAAACCGACATTTTAAATAAAATGTTCATTTGAGTCCTGTTCTGGTCTCTTTGTCTCATTTGTAATTAAATAATTATAATATTGTTCTTTTAGATTATCATGTATATTTTAACTTAGGTGGTACGTAGTCGTCTTTTACTAATTCGTCTAGAGGACAGATGCGGATGTTTAGGTATTTTGCCACGACTTCTACCCATTATTAAACAAATGTACCTAACACCTAGCAGGTATAACTACACTAAGTATAATATCATACAGTATATGACTTTATCGTGTGTTAAATTTGTAAACCCTGCGTATAAATGTGAAATGCGAGAAGTCGGTTCTCCCGATTCAATATACGCTACGGTCATAACTTGTGAAAGGTCTAATCTAAAAATAGCAGTAGGCGTGGCGTAGTTATAGGCGGTGTTTAAAACTCCTAACGTCTGCTGTCTACACCGGGCCCGTAATATAGGCAAATTACATACATTTCTGGCAATTACGCTTTGTTATCGCAATTATAATATTTAGATTAAAATTGTACTTAAATAAAAAATCTATTTTTGTATCATGAGTTGGGCTAAATGTTTTATATTTGAAAAAAACCAAAGATGTAGAAGTAAAATTGATTTTTATCTTTTAAAAAAATTTTTTTTTCATCCAGCCCAACTCGTTGTTTATCTAAGAAGTTACATAAAAAATTTCATAAACTTTGCACAATAAATAACGCTTTTATTTGCAAACGCGTTTTAGGAGAGGTAGAACTGGGTCTTAAGTACAATATTTAAGTATAAATATTAAACTATTTTTTTTTTTCAAACTGTTTCTAGCCGAAATGTTGACGTTATATACGGAATTATAAAAGGTCTAATGATCTCTTGGACATAAGAGATTTATATTACGGATTTTTCCAGTACGTACGCCAGAACTAACAGCCAGATAACATAGTAAAGTAGTAATAGTACATTATTATAAATTATACCTCATAAATTACAACCTTATAATTTAGAACAAAAACAAAAAAAAATAGACCATCATTAAAGAAATTGTTTAAAAAGTTTTCTTCATTATATTATCTCGTTGTACTTGAACTCGTAAAATAAATAATAAATAACATCATAATGAGGACAATGACGGTAGATCAGTATCTGCTCTATATTAAAAAAAGGCGTATAAAAGTTGATAAACTAACGTGTAACATGGGATTGTCAAAATAGTTGTTCACTTGCGCACACACCCTTAGCACAGACCATACTTATATTTGTTATTTTTTGATATTAAGTGTTAGTTAAAACATCAATAAGATGAAGCAAAATATCTTGGACGTTGCCAAAATTGAAAAAAACGGATATGGTTATGGTAAAATGAAAAACGAAAAACAGCAAGAACAGCCTAAGACGTTTCCACAAGTTTTGGCCTTGATAACAGGTACGTACTTAAAATTATCTTCTTTTATATTTCGTGACCCCAAAACCAGAAGTTTCTAAGTGACATGTTGTACAAAAGTTCGAATAGTTTTAACAGGTACAACCCGTATAAAGCTATTCGATTGTTTCTCAATGAATTAACGTTTGTATATGTTAAATAGACATTTAAAAGTTGGATGACTGTCAAAATTCTTTACCTCTCGGTGTAAAAAAGCATAAAAGTACAATAGCAAAGAGGCATAAAATGGTAAATACAATCTATCTAGAGACTTACCGTGTTTTCCAGTTCATTCGATCATTCATCGTTCATTCCAAACCGTTCCGGACACTCCAAATTTCTGGCCTGAAATTGAAAACCAAACAAATTATTTCATGTTATTTGACATTTCAGATATCAAACTTGAAAGAAACCCTAACAATTCCGTATGGAAACTCATAAAAATATCCCCATTTCCCTATAATATAGATTTATCATGTTAGATAATCTCTATATTAATCATAATAACAATTGCAAATCAAAATACACTAATAACCTACAAAATACAAGAACGTACCCCGCAAATCCACCAGCTACGATCTCGTTCACAGAGCGCAGCGAAAGCGGCCAAATCACAAACCAACCTCAAATACAAACATGACCTAGACAAATGTTCAATCACAAATCACGAAGAATCACTCACCGGTTTGCGAGATTTAACACGCGAAAAACGTAGCCCAGTAGACGATAAATACTTTACAACACATTTTACGGCATCTCCAGCTATTTTACACGCGGAAAGCCAAGGAAAACTCACAAGTCGAAAACCCGTACGTACGCGCGTAAGAACTGTCACTATATCGACGGTAGCGCCCGATGGTGCCGATCAGTGCCGATGGTAATACTAATTAATACCATCTATCGGCGGAATTTGGAACCGTCGCTTGTCGAGCGAATAAATTGACTTCTTGGTTGCGATTTATTTATTGATTTTAGGTTTTTGTGTTGGTGTGTAATTGGATGTAATTGGTAAAGTGAAGGGTGGGTGATGGTTTTTTATAAGTTTGATGATGATTTGGGAGATCTTTTTATGGGAAATGGAGGTAATGTGACATTACTTATTATGATTATTATGTTTGTATCGACCGCTCGGACTATCGATTCTTTGCAAGCAACTACTGATGCCTTACTGATGCATATGGAAATATGATGCAGTTCTTTTTCCAGCGAGTGATAAAACTTCCTCGTAGTCATTTTTATGTTTTGTACAGTAAAATTAGCTAACATAAGAGGTGCACGTTTGCGTTTTTTTTTCCTTTAACCGCAAAACGAAAATAATCACTTTTTCTTCTATATACAGTGCTTCTCAAACTACGAGTGCCCCAATATAGGGGTACTTTTTTCAATAGGGGTACCTTTCCTTCGAGCGGGTCATCATATAGCTAGATTGCCAGATTTTATTACAATATATGAGACTACTAGTAAAAATATATGACTCACATGCTTATTTATTTCTTAAAAAATATATATTTAAAATAATAAATATAAAAGTTAACAACCGCCACCAAATTGTAAAATTTACGGTAAACCAATAAACAGATTAGATTTGTACAGAACCTTTATGTGACCCCGTACGAGAGAATCGCCCTAACTGCCATCTCTCGTTTCGATAATATTGACTCCTGTGTTTGAAGGCGCATAACTCTGAAACAACCGAACAGAAAAAATTGAAATAAAGTGTATCATACTCCTGAATCATTTCTACACAAGTTGTATGACTTGCAAAATTTTTTGTCTCTCGGTGAAAACATGAGCGCGAGAGCAATGTGAAAATGTTCCCGATTTTTGCAGTTTTAAATTAACGTTCGTCTTTCAATTTTTTTCCTCGTAAACCTCTTGCTACCAAAATTTCATTTTTTGTTCGGGTTGCATTTAGACCCTCTCCTATAGGTTGGCGTTTTTGTTTTCTTCAGTTTTTGTGTAATAAAGGTTGCGAACAAGATTTTCATGGAAGCGTATATCTCAGTAATGCGAGTGTAGGAACAGAATAACATAATAATTTTTAAGTAATTTACAAATAATATATATAAATTTCGTGCAGCGCGCAGTATGTCAATCGTAACGGTAAATGGAAACGTACCTGGGATAGTGGAAGATTATAATTTACTATATTACTACGATACGATCAGAACAATTTAATTTCGGAATTTTGAATACTAGTGCAAGTTAAATATAAATAATAAATTTAGATGTACAATTAATTATACCCAACAATATTTTACAAACACGGATTCAAACGGATTCACTGATCGCGTCAAAACTTCGCATCTCGTTCGACTGCCTCGCACCAAAACCCACAAGCGAGGGAAGCCAAAACTGCGCAAAATATTGTTCATGTTTATTTCGGTCTTAAAAATTAACAAACAGTCGGAATGCTATTAAATTCAAGGGTTATGTATCGCAGTAAATAAGGATTATTTGCATGCTAACTGCGTTGTCCTGCTCATCGAGCTTATATGACTAGAGGGAGCGTGACGGGCTTTGTTTGTGGCCAAAGATAATAAGGTCGAAAGTCGTATATTTTCTCGTTCCCAATGTAACGCACCAATGAGCGGTCAGATTAAACTGGCGGCTATATGTGAAATTTGAATTAGGTAGTCGCGTATGGCGTGAAAGGTAACCTCACAAAATAAAAGTCCTTTTC
Source organism: Aphodius sticticus (assembly GCA_963966075.1). Lineage (NCBI taxonomy): Eukaryota > Metazoa > Arthropoda > Insecta > Coleoptera > Scarabaeidae > Aphodius > Aphodius sticticus. The sequence continues at coordinate 79,417,777 of OZ014507.1, forward strand.
TGTTTTTGAATGTACATACATTTGTAGTACCTGTTATAATTGTGACATTTGTTAAAAAAGCAATTAAACCATCCAAGAGCAATTAATTCGCTATTCCAGTTCTCTGCAAAAATCTTTTTGAGTGACGTTTGTTCAACTTTTATATAGTAACAGAATCCATTTTTTTATAGGTTTGAACAAAATGTATTCTCGCGTGTAAGATTTTATTTGTTTCTGTATAGCTTGACCAGCGAGTAGTTGCATCGAGAGCGTTGCGCAGCACTCACGTCACGTACTCATTATATTTACGCTCTGCGCACCGCTGTCGAGACAAGTTTAAGTTGGTTGTACTATACATGATTTGTTTATTTTCTTTAATAGGAGTATGGGTAATAAACTACAAGCAAAATACAACTTATAATAGGAAAATATTTTATTTGAACATAATTTAACTACTGGTTTTTAAACAAAATGGTCTTGGTGTAAGAACTTCGAACTCTTTTTTCTGATTCTAATAACATGGTTTTACACAAATAATGCTCCATTAATGTTGATAAATTGCACACTTTTTGTCTTAATCGCATGTTGTAACGAGACAATTGGCGAATTCGAGCAATTTTCTTGCTTATGGTAGTTCTTGCTAATGCTAAAACTGCCCGTGCTTGAGGAGACGAAGATAAGTCTGAAGTATGTACGTCACCCATATATCGAGGATTGTACCTACAATAAAATAACGTTAAAATATACCTAAAACAAAGTTACATATTACATAAATTTTCTCCCTTTTCTTGGCAGTGCTGAAGGATGTTCCGTTGGTGTTACGCTGTGTGGCACTTTCAAAGCTCGTAGCCGTGGCAGTGATTGTTGACTCTGTGTGTCCACTAGTGTCTGCCACAACTGCATCGCTCATACTATCTGTGTCCGTATTTTCATTTGGTAGATCACTCGTAACAAAAATACTTGGCACCGCACTACGGGAGAGTTATGGTCTTCCGTTTTTTCCCAGTTTATAATCGCTATTAGAAAATTGTCTTGAACACAACACAGTTGTTTTAAAACCCCGACTTTTTATAGGTATAGCTTCAATCCGAGCTTGTTTTGAGTCTTGAACTGTTGGAAATCTACGAGAAGGTATATGTTATAATTTAATATTACTGTATTGCGGTAATAAAGGTCATACCTGTGACACGTTATATTTTTTGATGCTGCCTTTTTACAAAAGCAGCAGTTTCGCCCCATTGTTACCTCTTAACCATCCAAGGTACCATCTACATGCAGTCATGCATCTACATAGGTAAACAAACTCATAACCTCGATGTAAACATATGTTCAAAATAATGGCGGTATCTAGCATCTGTGCGCATGCGCGAACAATGTGCACGAGAATCTACACGAAATTCGACCTTATTGACAAGGTATGTTGGGCCAAAACAAGCCAATGCATTGGGATAGGCCGTACTCCGTCTAGTTATAGATGGTCTAAGGTCCTGCTAATATTCGTTCCTGAGATCGGGGGCGGCTCGTTATATAGAGCCAAGGAGCCATGGCACTACCTGTAGTTTCAACCTCAGCAAGAATTTTTAATTAATTCTAAAAAACCTTTTTATTTCATTTTAAATGTTAAACAATGCCTGCGTAAGTTTAATGAGTAGTGAAACATCGCAACGCATTTCTCTCCCCAACACAACGCGGTTAACCGTGATATCATACCGCTAACCGGGCCAACTTATTTCTGGCCCGGCAGATCGATAAACCGCGGGGCGGTGCGCGGGTGGGTGGGGGTATAGCGACGTCGCCTTCTGTATGCGTATTTGGAGCCAAACTCTAGCTGGCTCAATCGAGTGCGGCGTGCATCTGTTACTCGTATTTCGCGTCTCATATCGTCTAAATCTAACACAAAAAGTTCCGCTCCGCGCCATACACAATGAATCAAATTAGTTCATTACAGAATAAGCCTTTTCTAACATGTACTATTGAGGAAAAAGTGCAAATTAAACAGTTAGGTAGGCCTTTACCTGATTTAAAGTCTATTATTATTATTATTATTTGATCATTGTGAAAAAACAGACTGTGGCAACATCTTCAAGCTCTAATACGTTGACTCGTAAAGATCGAAGATTTCAATAAGCGTGTGATTGAGTTATTTGCAAGTAAAAAAGAACGTCGAATGGACTTTGTATATCGCAAAATATAACTTTGAGTCTATTTTCAGTTAATTTTTTATACTTACTATCTAACTACATATGTATTACTTTAATAAAAACTTTTAAATTTTTTTTTCTTTATTTAAAAACCAAGGCATATTTTTCATGCTCTGTGGCTCTACCATCAAAATGTACCACGGGTCGCCACTGCCTGAAATATCGGCTTCCATCAAAATTCTTATTCACAACCTTTATTACATAAAAACTAAGGAAAACAAAAACGTCAATCTATAGAAGAGACTCCAGATGCAACCTGAACAAAAACAAAAAATTTTGTGGTCAGTGGATTAAGAGAAAATAAATCGGAAACACGAGCGTTAATTTAAACTGCAAAAATCGGGTACTTTCTTCACTTCTCTCGCGCTCATGTTTACACCGAGAGGCAAAGAATTTTGACAGTCATACAACTTATGTAAAAATGATTCAGGAGTATGACATACTTTATTTCAATTTTTTATGTTCAGTAGTTTTAGAGTTATGCGCTATCAAACACAGGAGTCAATACTATCGTGCGAGGTCACATATTGGATATTTATAAAAATAAAAACAAAAACTCGTTTAAATGTTATTTGAGAATGACTATGCCCTTGTATAACTATACCTTTTCAAGCTCAATTTGAGACGAATTAATTTCAATTGTAGATTTAGCAAATTCAATTTGAGACATTGAGATTTCAATTGAGATTTATCAATTTCATCCATGTACAATACAAAATTAAATTGAGACTAAAGAAATTGAATTTGAGATATTTGGTTTCAAATTGGGATCTAACAATTTCAATTTATAATTAAACAAAATTCATTTGGGATTTAACAAATTCAATTTGGCTGTAAACAAAAACAACTTAAACGTTTAGAATTTAATCTTTATAATAAAGGTCATAACTTTAATACGTCATAGAAGCATTATATTTTACAAATTACATATAACAAATGCATGGGAATGTTAAAGGTAAGCAAGAAAACATTAATGGCAAAATTAATAAAATTACAAAGTTGGAACAAAAATTAATTAAATTTGCATGTCTTCCTCATTTAATACGGCAGGTATAAACTTTTGGACACTGGCAATAAAGGACGTACTATTTATTAGCCACGATTATTTTGGTTCTTATTATTTCTTTTAATCGCAGCTTTCCACCGCGTAGTTTCGGAGGATTCTCATGATTTTTGACCCATATAATTTTATTGTGACTGTCAATTTGACATGTATCGGTAAATTGATTATAACTCTACGTATTTGAAATGTGTTAAATGTTCAAGTTGATTTTGCTTACAACCAAATTGAATTTGTTAAATCCCAAATGAATTTTGTTTAATTATAAATTGAAGTTGTTAGATCCCAATTTGAAACAAATATCTCAAATTGAATTTATTTAGTCTCAATTTAATTTTGTATTGTACATGGAGGTATTGTACTAAATTAAAATTGATAAATCCCAACTGAAATCTCAATGTCTCAAATTGAATTTGTTAAATCTAAAATTGAAATTGATTCGTCTCTAATTGAGCTTGAAAAGGTATAGTCTCAAATTAACGACCTATGAAGTCTATATTTTGATTTCTAGCTGCCATAGCCATGGTGAGCACCGGCACACAGTTCACATGGGCATCACCGGCCATACCAAAACTCCTAGAGGCACCTTACAACTTCAACATAGAACAACTCTCATACCTAACGATACTATCCCCGATCACCATGATCATATCCAGCCCGCTATACTGCTGGCTGCTCCACAATCTAGGAAGAAAATACACCCTACTATCCTGCAGCTTCCTCCACATAATCTCCTGGCTTCTGATATACTCCGCCGACACCATATGGACGCTCTACGCTTCGAGACTGGTGAACGGCTTCTGCGACGCTTGCGTCTTCGCCACGATGCCAGCGTACATAGCAGAGGTGGCCACGCCGCGAGTCCGTGGCCTATACGGAAACTCCATGATGGTCCTGATGTTCATCGGTCAGTTCGCGATCAACTGTTTGGGTTACTACGCCAGCATAAAGACGACCGCTCTGGTCATGTCGATAATCCCCGTGCTCTTCTTCTGTGGGTTCGTTTTCATGCCCGAGACGCCGTATTTCCTCGTTATTAAGGGTAGACGGGAGGCTGCTAGGGATTCCTTGAGGAGATTAAGATGGATGGACGACGTTGAAGTTGAGTTGGATCAAATTACCAAGGATGTTGCTAGGCAGATGTCCGAGGAGACCAGTTATAAGCATCTGTGGACGATCAAGAGTAACAGAAAGGCTGTGGTTATAACCAATCTGGCCAGGGTGTTCCAGCAGTTCAGCGGGATCAGCGCGTTTACGGTTTTCTGCCAGTACATCTTCATGCAGGCTGGTGGTGAGATTTCCAGTGGACACGCATCTATGATATTCTCAGGAGTTTCAGCCCTGGTCAACTTATTCTCGAACGTCATCAGTGATGTTTTAGGAAGAACAAAATCAATGGTAATCTCGTCATTTGGTTGCGGATTAGCGTTACTATCTTCAACCATCTATTTCTACTTGGATCTCTACACAGACATCGACGTATCTCCTGCTTCTTGGTTCCCTGTGGTCGGTTTAGTCTTTTTCATAGTGATCTACGCTTTAGGTTTAGGCGTAGTACCAACTTTACTACTTGGAGAAATGTTCAATACGAACATCAGGGGAAAAGCAGCACTAACAACGAATATAGTTTTCGCGTTACACCTTTGCGTCTTAAACAAATTATTTCAGTTTCTCATGACCGGGTTTGGACTGTGTGTGCCGTTCTTGTTTTTTACAATGTGCTGTTTTGCTAGTTCGATGGCTTCGTATTTTATAATACCGGAGACGAAAGGGAAGACTCTAGAGCAAATTCAGCAGATCCTTAAGTAAATGTTTTAAGTATCGCCGGATTGTGTCTGGTGATTAGGTGATCTTATTGTACTGTGTTATCTGACGTTTTAGTTTCAAGTTGCTATGTGCGTGTCGTGTCGTATCGTCTGTAATAAAAGAGAAATGATTTTGCATTGTGATTTAGGTCATTGTGTTACTGGTAAATATGGTGTGACAAATAGAGTGTGTAATGTGATTTATTTTATTTTTTTTAAGTGATGTAAGGATTTTAATTTCTGCGAAATATAAATTTATTATTTATTCTCAAATCTTTTTATTGAAATTGTCTTACAATATGTCTAGAAAGTATGTACAGTTGTAACTGAAAAAGAATGACAATTAGATGTCATATTTTACAGAATAAGTTAGTATATGTGTACATTTATTTTTCACATAAAGATCAATACTTAATATTGCTTTGCAAGGAAATTTATAACGATAATTTTAAGTTATTTCTGTTACGGTTTATTTTAGCACTAGTGTGTGCTAGTACCCTTTTGTGCAAAACTCATTTTTGTTGCATTCGCCAAGAACCCACACCATCGCAATTTGTTCTTTCCGAGAAAAGTCCGCCATATTTCCAAAAATTATGCAAATCTAACCGAACAATATCACCACCACTGACAGATATCTTAATAACTTGTTTAGCACATTTTTTCATAGCCTACAGGATATAAGTAATATTTTATTTCAAATTATAATATTAAATTGCAGATGTGATCAAATGTTTTGATTTATTAAAAAAAAGATGAAATCATGCGAGAAACCAGTAATTTAGATAAAAAGTTAGCTGGTTTGATGTTGATGGTTAATTTCTTTATGAAGTAGACTATTTATCTCTGCAATTGTTTGTTTTAGCATTGGTGTGTGCAATCTAAGCGTGCGCAATAAAATTAAAAACAGGTATTTGGTTTCTTTTATTGAGTAATTACGGTACCGATCGGTTAGTTATTTGATTAGTGTTATTACCTAGGCTGTACACCTATGACTAGTTTTGTCTAAAGGTATACTTATTACATTAGAATAAGTATGTAATAGTTACAACTTTTTGTGTAAGTTATTAACAACTTTTTGCAAACTAATAAAGTACATATAGGTACATAAGTAATAATTTTTGTCTAGTGTTCATGTCTGTGCAATACGTAGGATAACATTGCTTTTGCAAAAAATTTCGTGATATACAATGACATACAATTTGGAATGGGCTAGATTTATGTTTCTAAAATTTTTTTTGTGCTAGGTTATGTATGAGAATTTACACGCTGTATATTAGTTCCCATGTTCGTCTCGCCAATGACCAAAATGTACCCATTCTTAAAATTTGTATTTTTTGTTCTATTCTTGATAAAATCTTCAAATGATGTTTTCTTTGATAATTTTATAATTTTAATGTTTTAAACTTTCTTGTTCTTTGTATTTCGTTTGATTAATATTTAGTTCTACGATACGTGCTATTCTGTTTCCGATGTACATTTTCAGATTTCTTGTATCTGCATTTTAAACATTTTGCGGCTGTTCGTATCGCTCTACTGCGTTTTTATATCTTTGCGAGGTGTTGAATGACCTCCGGCCATTGATAGTCGCTCTGTCTCGTTCGAACCGCCTATACGAACACGTACACTAATGTACATACAGTGTACACTCATTTCAATGGTCAGTTTTCTAAATTTAAAATTTAATTTTTAGAAATAATTGTTTAATGTTTTGGCTTTTGACTGGACCTTTTACTGATGAACATTGTCTGAAACGACTTTTTAACCTATCCATGTAAGTTTAATAACGATTAATCACATTCCTTAACCTGAACAAATTTTTATTTCCGCTAATTTAGGCACGTTTTCGTTTGTCTCCGTTTTGGTTTTTCGTATTGTCGCATACTTTTACGTTGATTTTCCCGATGCTTATGCGGATTTTTCAAACTTGACTATAGGTTTGTCTCGACCGATTGGTTTTTCTTGTAATTTTAATTGTACTTTTTTTTGTAGGTTGTGCTGAAGATGAACTGTCGAAACATGTTCACATAGTATATTTAATATACACTTTCAAAGATATAAGCAGCTATTTTTCTACAATATTTCTAGATTTGTTGCATGTGTAGAATTTGGATCTTTTCTCCGTTTTTTCACAAACGTATAACAGTTTACTTGCAAAAAGATGGATTTACATATTGTTATATTGCACAGATGATTTAACAATGCAGAATTGTTAAACAATATGTTTGTTCAGACTTAAAAGACTTATTTGCAGGATGTATTTTTCAGCATTTTAAAGCACGGTAACAATCAGATAAAGGCATACATTCTAAATTGTACTATACGGGAAAAAAAATGCATCTTAAAACCAGAGTTTTATAATTCCAGACAGTAATTTGACAATGCCGGTCTCATTATCTTCGCTATGACGTATTTTACAACGCAAAGATTACGCGAAACACGAAAAATTTCGTTTCGTCATGTCGCTCAACACTTTATCTCTCTGCTATTCCCCGTATAAACAATGACTTACTGAATTTCTCCCATATAAAATTTAATTGTTCCGCAATTTGGTATTCTCAAAAAGGCGTCTCGAGCGCACGCAAGTCTCTCCTTACAATAGTATTATAATATTTATTAATTTCGTCTGCTAAGTGTATTGTCAAGAAAAGAATTAACAAAATGAAGCAACAAATCTTGGACGTTAGTAAAATTGAAACCAACGGTTACCATGGTAATGGTAACATTGTGAAACTGGATGGAAAAGAAGAAACAAAGAAGATGGAACAAGCTAAGACGTTTCCACAAGTTTTAGCTATGCTCACAGGTATTTTAATTTGGTCTTCTCGCGTTTTAAATCACCAAATGAAAATGTTTAACGACATACTCTGTCAAAGTAACATAATAGGCTAATAATATGGTGACATACAGGCGGGATGTAAATTTTAAATAAATCAAAAATTACAGCCACAACCTGGATTTGAACCAGGGACCTTTGCGTCTCTAGCACAATGCTCTCCCATCTGAGCTAGGTTGTGGCTGTAATTTTTGATTTATTTAAAATTTACATCCCGCCTGTATGTCATCATATTATTAACCTTTAAATCACTAAAATTATTTTTGTTTCTAGCCGCCATGGCCATGGTCAGCGCTGGTACACACTTCACGTGGGCCTCACCGGCCATACCAAAACTCCTAGAGGCACCATACAACTTCAACATCGAACAACTCTCATATCTAACGATACTATCCCCGATCACCATGATAATAGCCAGCCCGCTATACTGCTGGCTACTCGACAACCTAGGAAGAAAGTACACCATGCTATCCTCCAGCTTCCTCTTCATCATCTCCTGGCTTCTGATATACTTCGCCGACAGCATATGGATGCTCTACGCTTCGAGACTGGTGAACGGCTTCTGCGACGCTTGCGTCTTCGCCACGATGCCAGCGTACATAGCAGAGGTGGCCACGCCGAGAGTCCGCGGCCTATACGGAAACTCCATGATGGTCCTGATGTTCATCGGTCAGTTCGTGATCAACTGTTTGGGTTACTACGCCAGCATAAAGACGACCGCTCTGGCAATGCTGATAATCCCAGTGCTCTTCTTCTGTGGGTTCGTTTTCATGCCCGAGACGCCGTATTTCCTTGTTATTAAGGGTAGACGGGAGGCTGCTAGGGATTCCTTGAGGAGATTAAGATGGATGGTCGACGTTGAAGTTGAGTTGGATCAAATTACCAAGGATGTTGCTAGGCAGATGTCCGAAGAGACCACTTATAAGCATCTGTGGACGATCAAGAGCAACAGAAAGGCTATTTTAATAGCGAATCTCGCCAGGGTGTTCCAGCAGTTTAGCGGTATTAGTGCGTTAATGATTTACTCGCAGTACATCTTCATGCAGGCTGGTGGTGAGATATCCGGTGGACACGCTGCGATGATATTCTCGGGAGTTTTAGCGGTGGTCAACGTATTTTCGAACGCGATATCAGACAGATTGGGACGTTCAAAATCGATGGTGATCTCTTGCTTCGGTTGCGGATTAGCATTACTAGGAGAAACTATTTATTTCTACTTGGATCTCTATACGGATGTCGACGTCTCTCCGGCATCTTGGTTTCCTGTGGTCGGTTTGGTGGCTTATATATTGATTTTCGCGTTGGGTTTGGGTATAGTACCGACGCTGTTCCTCGGAGAGCTGTTTAATACGAATATCAGGGGGAAGGCGGCGCTGATAACGAATATAGTATTCGCGATACAGCTGATCGTTTTGACGAAGTTCTTCCAATTTTTGATGACCGGGTTTGGGCTGTGCGTGCCGTTCCTGTTCTTCACGGTTTGCTGTTTTGCCGGCTCGATTGCTTCCTATTTTGTCATGCCGGAGACGAAGGGAAAGACTTTGGAGGAAATACAGCAGATGCTTAAGTAAATAAGTATTTATGCGAAGTGTGTTGCTCGATTGTGTCGGGCGATTAGTGATTTTTCTAATTTTACTGTGTTATTTTGTTTTATTTTGTATGTATTTTATGTATTTTTTGTGATGGTTTCTTTTTGTAATAAAGAGTGATTATGTTTTGCAGTTTTATTGTATTAATTCTAGATAATGTGGTGTGGACTTAGCTGAACAAATACGCAAGTATTTTGATAGAATGTGATGAAATGTTATTTTTAATTATAAATAATTATACAGAACTGCTAACTTAAAACTGAACAAATATTTGGAACCACACACCAGAGGTAGTGCAACGAAAAAAAATATTTTGAAAAAACTAAATGTGCAGAGAGCATGAAACGTTTTCTCTCTCCTGTAAAATTCATAAAAAAGGATTGAGCTGGTTTTGATACTAAACGCCTCAATAACACGTTTATTTACAGTATCTTAACATCATTAAAATTTTATTGATGTAATATAATTGGTGCATTATTATATCTATTAGCTTAATATGAGATTATGTTAATCTCATTCATATACCATAATCATTATTAATAGCACTATTTTTATGTTTAGGTTGTGAAATAGTTAGGATAATTACTTATCGTTGTAAAATCTCAAATTGTTAATAAAATTGTTAAGTTACGGGTCGTAATTAGTTATTTATATGCAAGAAAGTTAAGTTCTTTATTGTCGACAGCAAACCACGTTTCTTATTCAGTCCCAACCGCAACTTTACAGTCACAAAATCAGTTTTAATTCAAGGTAGACTGGATAGACATTATACATAAAGCAGATCAGCAATAAATACCTATTTATTATAAATAGCGATTTATTGTGTCAAATTTCCCAGACCACAATCAAGTGAACAACGTCCCAGAAGTTTTAACCATGCATATTGGGTAAATAACCGCTACGACAATTTCGTAACAACAAAATATTCCTCGAGTCCTTGAGAATTTACATATTTATGGAAGATGTATCTTCAAGAGATTGTTTCAATAGCATAATACGTACATAAATTACATAAACAAAAAAAAAACTTTCCTACTACAAATTTGTGAATAAAAAATTACCATCACAGAACTTTCTTTTGGTTACCTACTTATCTTAAATAGTACTTTCATTTAAATGTGTGTGGCTAATTATAACATTTGGCCTCGACAAAATGTAAAATAGAGTTGATCGCGAATTAACAAACGAAATAGAGAAGCGCCACTGTTCAGCAGCTAAAAAAAAACCCGACTAAAGAAAAAAAACCGTTAATATGTAATACATACATAATATGTAGGTATGCAAAGTTGGCATAGAGTTCTTTCGTCACTCACAGGTGGAGGTCAAATCGCTCCAGCCTAGCACAGCAGCAAAACAGTTGAAGAAGCGGCAGATCGCGAGCAACTTCTTCGACTCTCGCTAGTTTTTACACTACTTAGACATGCCTGGCGAAATGTTCAATATGACCGAAAAAAAGAAACTGGAACAAGCTAAGACGTTTCCACAAGTTTTAGCTATGCTCACAGGTATTTTAATTTGACCTTCTCAACTTCTAAATCACTAAAATTACTTATATTTCCAGCCGGCATGGCCATGCTGAGCACTGGTACACACTTCACGTGGACGTCACCGGCCATACCAAAACTCCTAGAGGAACCGTACAACTTCAACATCGAACAACTCTCATACCTAACGATACTATCCCCGATCACCATGATCATATCCAGCCCGCTATACTGCTGGCTGCTCCACAATCTAGGAAGAAAATACACCCTACTATCCTGCAGCTTCCTCCACATAATCTCCTGGCTTCTGATATACTTCGCCGACACCATATGGACGCTCTACGCTTCGAGACTGGTGAACGGCTTCTGCGACGCTTGCGTCTTCGCCACGATGCCAGCGTACATCGCAGAGGTGGCCACGCCGCGAGTCCGCGGCCTATACGGAAACTCCATGATGGTCCTCATGTTCATCGGTCAGTTCGCCATCAACTGTTTGGGTTACTACGCCAGCATAAAGACGACCGCTCTGGTCATGCTGATAATCCCAGTGCTCTTCTTCTGTGGGTTCGTTTTCATGCCGGAGACGCCGTATTTCCTCGTTATTAAGGGTAGACGGGAGGCTGCTAGGGATTCCTTGAGGAGATTAAGATGGATGGACGACGTTGAAGTTGAGTTGGATCAAATTACCAAGGATGTTGCTAGGCAGATGTCCGAAGACACCACTTATAAGCATCTGTGGACGATCAAGAGTAACAGAAAGGCTATTTTAATAGCGAATCTCGCAAGGGTGTTCCAGCAGTTTAGTGGTATTAGTGCGTTAGTGATTTACTCGCAGTACATCTTCATGCAGGCTGGTGGTGAGATATCCGGTGGACACGCTGCTATGATATTCTCGGGAGTTTTAGCGGTGGTCAACGTATTTTCGAACGCGATATCAGACAGATTGGGACGTTCAAAATCGATGGTGATCTCTTGCTTCGGTTGCGGATTAGCATTACTAGGAGAAACAATTTATTTCTACTTGGATCTCTATACGGATGTCGACGTCTCTCCGGCTTCTTGGTTTCCTGTGGTCGGTTTGGTGGCTTATATATTGATCTTCGCGTTGGGTTTGGGTATAGTACCGACGCTGTTCCTCGGGGAACTGTTTAATACAAATATCAGGGGGAAGGCGGCGCTGATAACGAATATAGTGTTCGCGATACAGCTGATCGTTTTGACGAAGTTCTTCCAGTTTTTGATGACCGGGTTTGGGCTGTGCGTGCCGTTCCTGTTCTTCACGATTTGCTGTTTTGCCGGCTCAATCGCTTCCTATTTTGTTATGCCGGAGACGAAGGGAAAGACTTTAGAGGAAATACAGCAGATGCTTAAGTAAATGTGTATTTCTGTAAGTGTGTTGCTCGATTGTGTCGGGCGATCAGGGATTTTTCTAATTTTACTGTGTTACTTTATTTTGTATATATTGTATGTATTGTTTGTGATGTTTTCTTTTTGTAATAAAGAGTGATAAAGTTGTGCATTTTAATTGTATTCATTGTAGATAACGTGGTGTGGAGTTAGCTGAACAAATACGCAAGTATTTTGATAGAATGTGATGAAATATTACGACAATAACACAAATCTAAACAAACATCGTAGATGAAATGACCCATCCTAAACAATGATGTTTTCTGCAGAATATGGAACTTGTTATTGTTGTAATGTTGAAATTTTATTTGTTATTGCTAGGTAATTGTGTTATACCTTGCTCGAAAAAATTAGGGAACACTTTTTTCGAAACCTGTAACTTTTTAAATAATAGTTCTAGGCAAATCAAATTTGGTATACTTCAACGGCAAATATTTAACTAAAGAAAATTACAAAAACAATGTTACAACTCTTACTTACTTCTAAGTTACAGTTAAAAATGTAAATTAATAACGCAAAACAAAATAGAAAAAATGTTAAATATGTTTTGAATTCACGTATGAAAGCCTACTAAAGATGACAAATGAATTAAGTTGTCCATTTTCGTTGATTAGAAACGTCATTAGAAGTAAAATGAGGCATCTTAGTAAAGTGCAAGTTGCTCGTGCTGTTGCCCTTATTCAGCATGGCCACTCTATTCGACATGTTAGCAGGAACCTTCGAGTTTCCCCTTCTGTTAGTCAGCGTTTATGGACTCGGTTTCGGAAGACTGGCCAATATGTTAGAAGAGTTGGACAAGGTCGAAATCGAAAAACTACTCAAAATTAAGACCGATTTCTTGTCCTATCCCCTCTACGTCAGCGTACTGCCACAGCACGAGACCTCTTAAACGACCTAAGACGAGGGCATGGAATAGAAATTTCTGACCAAACTGTTAGAAACAGATTAAAAGAAGCGAATTTAAAAACAAGAAGACCTGTCCGCGCACCACTCCTTACGCAGCATCACAAAGCAGCGCGAATGAGGTTTGCTCTGGATCACACAGATTGGCAACTTCGTCACTGGACGCCTGTACTGTTTACAGACCAGTCCAGATTTCGTTTAACTCGTTGCGACGGCCGATTACGTGTATATAGTCGTCCTGGTGAACGCTACGCAGCCGCTACTATACAGGAAGTGGATAGATTTGGTCGTGGATCTGTGATTGTTTGGGCTGGAATCAGTGTAGACAACAGAACTGTTGTTCTTGTGGTTCCTGGTAGACTAAATGCCCTGAATTCCATCGAATACATCTGGGAGGACCATGTGGTGCCTGCTGCATATGGCGTTGGTCAAAATTTCATCTTAATGCAGGACAATGCAAAGCCACATACCGCTGGCATCACCAGAAACATTTTACAAGCACCTGGAATTAAGGTCATGGAATGATCAATATGATCCTGACTTGGATCCTATTGATCACGTGTGGGATCATCTTGACCGACGTGTTCGCAAGCGCCCTATTCCATATTATTTGACGAGCCTTATAATTAAGAATATAAATCGCGAGTATGAAAAATAATTAATATGCTAGTAATTTCTATAGGTTATGTGCGAGTCAAATACGACGTTTTATCTACGACTCATAAATTCCATTTCATATAAAATATTTTAAATGCGTTTGTCAATGGTGGAGAGGCAAACTGTCAAATAACTGTCAACCACGTAGGTTTTGACAGACTTGACAGTACTTTCGTATAACGATGACAGTTCCTTTGAATAATGAACTCATTACTCAAACGAACTGTCGTTATTATACTAAGCTACCGTCATCATTATCATCGGCTCTTTACAAATGTTTGATTAGCAAATAACACAATTATCAATAAAACAATATTTTTTTCACATCTGCTGACTAACAAGTAAATAACTAATTAAATTATATTTTACTTGCAGACCAGAAAAGGTACAAGTCATTGCGTATTACACTTACGTAAAAAGACGTAAAATCTTATGAACAGATATTGAAGTTATATGACTTAATGACAGCTAAAAGATAACCGCGATTGCGACTTTAGGTTTAATTTTTATTAGTTAAGAAAACAATTGTCAGGTTAGACGTTCTTTGTGATATTTGAACTTGAAATGCAGTACAGACAAAGCAATTACACACAACAGCAGGCAGCAATCGAAGATATAATAATAACGTGTGCCGGGCAATAATAGTAACGAGGCGGATTATTTATAATTGCGGGTCATTATACGACAGTTGAGAAAAAAATATCCTCGTAAATATTCTGTGTACGGTTAGTTGTAAGTGTACAGGAGAAGAGTTGAAACCAATTGAGGCGAACAAAAATAAGTGGGCAAGATGAAAACTTTCGGGATTTTTGCTAAAAAAGCTTCGTTTAGATTGCACGAGGGGAGAGAACTACCCCAAATTTTGGCTCTAATCGCAGGTAAGTTCATTCTTAATAAAGTAAAATAGACATAACAGACATCCATCACTTTTTATAGGCTATTATAGATGATTTTTTTGCATCTATAATCTATACCAAACAAATTAGTTATTATTTTGTTATTATTAGAGATTGAAAAAACAAATTCATAATAATTTCAGAGATATTTTGAGAAGTAAAAAAAATTAAAAATAAATAAATCCGCATTAAACTTTTAATTTCTTTTAAGTAAAAAGTTTTTCTAAGTAAAAGTTGACTGAATTGCATTTTTTTTTCAATTTCTTAAGGGAAGGTGCTTATGTTGAGTATTTCATTCATAAAATAGATGCTCCCAGAGTTATCATTTTTAATTGCTTCAAACATGTTCAAACAATACCTTATGTAAAGCCATAATTTTTTTATGCTACTATTAAGACAATTAAAAGATTGGTCAAAATCAACAGGAAAAAATAGGATGTGCGATAAAAAAATATGTTGGTAACGTTAACGTCATTAACGGCAAAACTGAAGGTCAAAAGTTCAATTTCCTATAAATATGTGTAGTTCTATATCGTAAAATGTAGATGACCGAGGATTCCGAAAACAACAGAACTGTTTCAATTTTAATGGGTTTATTAGTAAAACCAATTTATTTAATTTATTCTAAACCAGAAGTGTCATGCCGTGTCCGGCAGAAAGTTGAACACTAATGGGAAAAAGTTTTATTTATTAACTTTACAGAAAATTTTATTCTTCATAGAAACTTCTGTATTGACTTAATAGAGACAAATATTAGAATATAATTATTAGCTAGCCTGCACCGAGTGTTACCAAAACTAAGTACTTTTATTTATGCTATGCAAAAATGTTATTTAAACAAAGGTGTTTTGAAATAATATAGGTCATCAAATACAAAATTATAATCACCTATTCCATTGCATATACCGGGTGTTTTTATTGACTATTTTCTGCCGAACACGGTATATACCATCACACATGGGCGTATCCAAGGAGGGGCAAGTGTATTTTTTGTTCAAAATTTTTATTTTTACTGGTGCCTTTCGAGGCCGCAAATTTACATGGGAAGAAGACATTTTTTGGTATTTTTCGAATAATTGTTCGGGATTTGGGAATACTTATGTTAATGTGATAGGACTTTCCAAGGAAGAATTATCCACAATGCCCAGAAAACTACCCAAATGTAAAAAGTACATTTTTCAGAAAATTGACCGTTCTAATCATTTCATTATCTTTTTTCTCATAGAAATCATTACTATAAGTCTTACGGAATGTTTATAAACATTTGTCGGTTAATTTCCATTAGATAAACAAATTCTATTTGTTTAAATAGTTCGTGTTTCTCAAAAATCCGTCTGTATTCTGTTTTTTTTAGTTCGAAATGGCATTTTATTACTTTAGAGGGACATTATCCATTTAAAAAATATATTCCTGTTGTTTAAACATTCAGTCAGTTTATTTGTAAAATTAACTTATATATTTCATGTTTCAGATTATCTTGTCTGTATTATCTAATAAACAATCTATCGTTTAAATATATTTTTACTATACAGGATGTTCATTTTATTCTGGATATCTGGTAACCTTTCCTTTTTCAAATAGAACATCCTGTATAATGTTACATTTTTTATTCTATAATGTTACATTTTTTATTCTAAGATTAATTCTAAAAATCTGTTGTAGGTATGTTTTATTTTTTATAAAATGCATTATATTTAAGTTATGAAGAATTAATCAAAAATAGACGGAATTACCGAAATACCTAAATAAGTCTCCAAAAAAAAAAATTAAAAATTTTTTATGGGTTTAAACAAACTATTGCTTATTCTGGAAATTTGGTAACTGATAGCACACCCTCGATATTTATACATTTTTTAATTCTAGGATTAATTCTTTTGTAGAAATGATTTTTTTTTAATAAAAAACTATCATTTTTTAGTTATAATCAATTAATCAAAACTCCTGGACTTCAAATTAAGAATATTTTCCCACATACATACACATTTCTTTTAATTTGGCAGCTTGTATATTTAATTTCATTCTATTTCATAGTTTAGTTATTTTTCTTGGTTTTATTTATTTTTTATCCGTTAATGATCGATTAATTGCTCATAACTCAAAGATGATGCATTTTATAAAAAAAATTATTCTTACAAAAACTCTTAGAATTGATCTTAGAATTAAAAAATGTCAAATATACTGGGTGTTCTATCAGAAAAAGAAAAGTTTACCAAATTTCCAGAATAAAATGAACACCTATATATCGGTAGATCGTTTAAAACCAAAAAAAAACTTTTGTTTCAATTTTATCTTTCAAATCTTTACGGTTGCAGAATTACTAAGGTGTTCTGGTAATTTTGACTAACCATGTATAATCTGCCATTTTAAATTTATTTTGAAAATCTGACATGACATTTTTAATTATCAATCTTCAAATATTAAGGGAAA
Source organism: Aphodius sticticus (assembly GCA_963966075.1). Taxonomy (NCBI): domain Eukaryota; kingdom Metazoa; phylum Arthropoda; class Insecta; order Coleoptera; family Scarabaeidae; genus Aphodius; species Aphodius sticticus. The sequence continues at coordinate 79,435,018 of OZ014507.1, forward strand.
TAAGTTTCATGCAAATCCAAACTTTTTTACATTTTTGGTCGAAATATTGGTTCCGCCATTTTTAATTTTGAAAATTGGCCATTGGATTTGGAATCTAGGATCTCAAATATAACAGCAAATAAGTTACATAAGCATCTATCTAAATTGCCTAATCGCCATATTGAATCCGCCATTTTGAATTTAAAAAATATGACAAACGGGTTTGGAATCAGAACGCCAAAAACTATACATAATAATAAAAATATTCTTTAAATGCTTTAAATAAAGAAATATTGTTAAAAATGTACGCTGTTTTTCCGTTCAGTTCAAAAACAGTACATGTCCATGATGATTGTTTTAATCATTGCTCTGGTTTTAATGCATATATAAATAAAACATGTAATACATTTAATTCTCTGTGAACTACTTTATATTTTGTCTGTTGGCACAAAATAGCTAACTGCTATACTCTTCAAGATTTTTGGACTTTAGTGTTTACGAACCGACCGATTCATTTGTAGTCCAGTCCACACCAAAATTTGCATAAATATTTTCATAAATTTTTAAATTGCTTGTATTTTTAAATTCCAGTTGTATAGCCTTCAGAAACAAATGGTAGCGAGCATGAAATTTTTAAATTCCAGTTCTATAACCTTCAGAAACGAATGGTAGCGAGCATTTCACGATTGAGAGTCGGGGACGGGAGTCTTAAGACCCAGTTCTACCTCTCCTAAAACGCGTTTGCAAATAAAAGCGTTATTTATTGTTCAAAGTTTATGATATTTTTTATGTAACTTCTTAGATAAATAACGACTTGGGCTGGATGAAAAAAAAATTTTTTTAAAGATAAAAATCAATTTTACTTCTAAATCTTAGGTTTTTTCAAATATAAAACATTTAGCTCAACTCATGATACAAAAATAGATTTTTTATTTAAGTACAATTTTAATCTAAACATTATAATTGCGATAACAAAGCGTAACTGCCAGAAATGTATGTAATTTGCCTATATTAGGGGCCCGGTGTAGACAGCAGACGTTAGGAGTTTTAAACACCGCCTATAACTACGCCACGCCTACTGCTGTTTTTAGATTAGACTGTTCACAAGTTATGACCGTAGCGTATATTGAATCGGGAGAACCGAGTTCTCGCATTTCACATTTATACGCACGGTTTACAAATTTAACACACGATAAAAGTCATATACTGTATGATATTATACTTAGTGTAGTTATACCTGCTAGGTGTTAGGTACATTTGTTTAATAATGGGTAGAAGTCGTGGCAAAATACCTAAACATCCGCATCTGTCCTCTAGACGAATTAGTAAAAGAACAGGAACTTGGGTCGGCTCTAATGGATATTAGTTCAGCGACTGTATTGGGCAGTATTACAGCGGGAATTGGATATAGCCAATGCCAGAATTTGTTTTCATTCATGAATCTTGCATTCATGGCGCCCAAAACGTTTATAAAATATAGCGAACTTGTAGGTGACAAAATATTTGGAATTTATATAAATGGTTTGGGGAACTTTGGACTATGTACTATGATTTTACTTTATCATACGTAGTATGAAAAGTATTGTAATCGTGCCAAAGAAAATTTTTGAGGTTTTAGCGGAAATGTCTTTTTGGATCCCTTGAACATTTTTGACCCAGGTAAAAAAAAAATTCTGTGTATGTGTGTGTGTGTTTTTTTTTGTGGCGACGTCTCCGGAGAAACTACTAAGGTATCGGGACGAAACTTCATATTTAGAAGTTTCATAACCAAACTTAGAGCTCAAAAGCTTTCTGTTGAAAAGGATCCAAAGGGACTGGAGGTTTAGTCTTATAGCATTTTTGAAAGATTTTGCAAATAAGCCGCCATTTCTGGAAATTTATCGAAATAGTTAAATAATAAATTAAAGTACCTACAGGAAATTCTGAACAATTTATGACTATGGCATTTTTTGGTAAAATGAATAGTTTAGCTGCATGAGCAAATTCTATTTTATCGAGATCGCTGCATTAAAACTAGTTAGCCAGGATTTGTCAGATATTGTGAGTCTAATTACAGTAGGTAGTGTCAAACGCTGATGTTTTGACAATACCTACTGTCAATATAATCAAAATATCCGTCTAGTTCCAGTAGTTTTATTTTAAAGCAGACATGGCCGATCTCGATCAAATAGAATCTCATGCAGCTAAACTATTAATTTTATATATGGTATGATAAAGTAATGTGCCTGAACGCATCAGATTATTTTTTTTTCTTTTTGTCTTCGTGTGTCACTGCCGTGCGTTCGTTCGATATCCAGCATGTTTATAGATGTATTGGGTCCTCATTGCTCGATTTTAATTAATTCCTTTCTAAATTGAAGTCCATAATTCACCGATGAGTTATCATGAGTTAATACATTTTTGTCAATTTACTATACTGTATGTATGTCACCCTGTTAAAAAGATTAAATATTATAATAGCAAGCGCGCTCTCTCTAAATTAAATCAATATATTTTCTTTTACCGCCTGGCGGCCGCTAGCCAGCTGTATGCAGTCCGGGATGCATATGCGACCGTGATGAGTGAGTAAGAACACTAATACATTGTAACTTGAGCGAAAGCGAAAGCGAAAGCGCCGACGCGCGGCGACAAAGTGGCTGAGTACTTCCCCTTCGAATGTACTCGCGTCGACTATGCTCCGCTTTTGCCTGCTTCCTCTAAACCCCCCAACTTCCCCTTATCATAAAACTGTGGCCTGGTTGACGTTGGTGGGGGCCAGGCAGACCACTCCCAGCAAAAAAAAACATCGCAACGAAATATTTCGTTTGGAAGTTGCGATGTTTTTAAAACGGAGCCTTAAAGAACACACAAATCTGCATTGTCCATTTCATCGACTTCCGAGATATCTGTAATAACAACAGAGGTACCCATACAATCTCAAGTTGATAAAAATGAACACTTATTGTATTTCTACCCCACAATTGACTTCATTCTTCTTTCTAGCTACTTTCTCCACACTGATGATGGGCTCCATCTTATCCTGGCCATCACCATCCATACCGAAACTGCTCCAACCAGAATACGGAACAACCATAGAAGAAGCATCATACCTAACAGTGGTGGACCCAGTAGCCATGATGATCGGAAGCCCACTATTCTGCATACTAGCAGACAAGATAGGAAGAAAACGGACCATGCTCATCACCCCATTCCTGTTCATGACCACATGGTTGTTCACAGCATTCACGAAAAACATATACCTGCTATACATAGGTCGCTTCATAGGCGGATTTGGCTACGCATGCACCTTCGGCTCAGTACCAACTTATATAGCAGAAGTCACAACCCCAAAGATAAGACGACGTTTCGGAAACGTGATGATGACCATGGTATTCCTAGGCCAACTCATCATCAATTCCATTGGATATTACTGCACGATATCAACGACAGCTTTAATAATGTTGAGCTTCCCTATATTAGGGGTAATCATCAACTATTTCATGCCTGAATCACCCTATTATTACATCCAGAAAGAAAATGAAGATAAAGCTAGAAGATCCTTGAAAATCTTGAGGGGCACCCAGAATATCGATACAGAATTCGCTAGCATGACCTCAGCTGTTAAAAGACAGCTAGCAGAACCGGGTCATTTCAAAGACTTGTTCACAGTTAAAAGTAATCGTAAGGCTTTAGTTATCTGTAACGTCGCCAGAGGGATCCAACAGCTTTCTGGTGTCTCAACCTTCATGGCTTATACCCAATACATCTTCGAGCAAGCCGGTACTAACTTAGCTAGTGGTTATGGTGCTATGATCTTCTCTGGTATGCTCATCCTCTCAAATATTTTCTCGAATTTCTTAAGTGATAAAGTGGGTAAACGCTTAGCTATGGTTTTCTCGAGTTTTGGTACATTCATAGCCCTTTTAGGCGAATCTGTGTACTTCTATCTCCAACAATACACTGAAGTCGATCTATCTATGATCAACTGGTTCCCTGTTTTTGGCTTGGGGCTCTTCGTGTTATTTTTCTGTATCGGGCAATCGAATGTTCCAACTATCTTAATGGGGGAGCTGTTCTCTGCTAGTGTTAAGCCTCATGGTGTTATGTTCATGAACATAGCTTTCGCGATCTATATCGCTGGTACGAATAAGTTGTTTCAGTATTTGATGACGAGTTTTGGGTTATGTATTCCGTTCTTTATGTTTACGATTTGTGCGTTTGTCGGTATATTTTTGTCGTATTTTTTGATACCCGATACCGAGGGAAAGACATTAGAGGAGATACAAATCATGCTCAAAGGAAAAAGTGGCCCGTAGGAAATTGATTTATGTATTTTTTAATTTATTATAATAAAGATGTTATTTTTTTTAAAGAATGGTATTTTGTTTTTATCTTTACGGTTTAAAATACGGTCTGTAAACATTCTGTTTACAGTTTATCGTTTCAAATTGGGCTTACGTAAAAAAAATAAAATTGCAAAAAGCCACAATACACTTAAAATAAAAAAATTGTTAAATTTATGCAACGGAGCACTGTATCAAAAGAGATATGGCAAGATTGTGTTGAATAATATCATCAACAACTGATTTTCGGCAGAAATAATATTACGAAGTAATAATAAATCACAAAACAGAATATGTATACAGTTCCACAAATAAAGAAGAAAAATCACTTGCGGGGCATTTCACGTGAAGCGGACAACGAAAAAAAAGTGAGGTTTTTAAATTCGTTCATAATCGGCCAAATTGTACGTCTAGAACATATAAACGTGCATACAGAATATTTTTTTAATGTGAGGTTTAGTTGCCAAGTTATGGCTATCTAACGAATTGATGTGAAGAAAATACGTATCTTTTGGAAGCAATTTTTCAAATTAAACAAATTTACAATGAAATATTAAAAGTGGTGGCTTATATAGAAAATTTGTTGATCTTTTTAATTATGAAATCAAATTCGTAGTTGGAATTTTTTTCTTGTATAAAACCAGAAGTAAATTTTTTAAATTAAATTTTTATTAACTTCGCCCTTTTTTAAAAAAATAAATTAATGCTCTCATAATAAAGCTTAAAGGGTGTAGATAATACACTGAAAGTTTTAAAATGGGATCTCAAATAGTTTAGGAGATACGTGTACGTAAATACATACGTGTCGTACTGTGTGGGTACTAGGAGCTTGCTGAGCTCGCATTGGTTGCACGAAAACGCATTAAAACAAAATGAAACAGCATTGTAAGAATTTTTAGAGAATTTTTACTATTTTACCAGGAGAATCAATACTAATTTGTTTTACAAGAAGGCCTTCGGTTGATAGAATAAAAGCGTGCATTTTTTTTTTGTTCCTGGTTGCAGAAAAATCCTCTGCAGTTTAATATCGGCTGCGGAGCAGTAATAAATGGCCGTTTCTTTTAAAGATGATTTAGCCCATTCGTACAATCGCATGGGTGTAATGATTGCTTTACTTGGAGGTAACTGTAAGCTTGCACGTGTGGCTAAGCGTTTGAGATTCCCCCCAAGACCATCACATGGCCCCTTTCCGTGAGACGTTGCGTGAAAATGAATTTCTGCATTAAAATCTTCTTTGTAAAAAAAATAGATTCACAAAGTTAACACTATATCGCCCGGATAAGTGTACGCGCACATTATGCGTTGTATTCTAGTATCACGTCAAATGGCCTTGAGTCCCAAAAAGGGATGGTGCTCGCGCTCAGCAAGCACTTAGTACCCGCACAGTACGTCACGTATGTGTAGTTACATACACGTATCTCCTAAACTATTTGAGATCCCATTTTAAAACTTTCAGTGTATTATCTACACACATTAAGCTTTATTATGAGAGTAAAATTATTTTTTTAAAAAGGGGCGAAGTTATTAAAAATTTAATTTAATAAATTTACTTCTGGTTTTATACAAGAAAAAAAATTCCAACTACGAATTTGATTTCATAATTAAAAAGATCAACAAATTTTCTATATAAACCAACACGTTTAATATTTTATTGTAAACTTGTTTAATTTGACAAATTGCTTCCAAAAGATACGTATTTTCTTCACATCAATTCGTTAGATGGCCATAACTAGGCAACTAAACCTCACATTAAAAAAATATTCTGTATGCACATTTATATCTTCTAGACGTACAATTTGGCCGATTATGAACGAATTGAAAAACCTCACTTTTTTTTCGTTGTCCGCTTCACGTGAAATGCCCCCCCCCCCTTAAATGCTAGTTTAAAAAATAAAACCGAACGAGAAAATGACAAAAATATTGAATACGGTTCCGAGAGTTGATCGTTTGAAATCGTCGCGCGAAGCCTAGCATCCCTTCCCGCCCGTAATCCCCTTCCCCCGAGGGGAACCATCCTGCGCACAGAATCGATTACATTCATTTCACTCTTAAAAATTGCCAAATAACTTTAATGTTATTATACATCAATGGATGGGTATATATCACAATAACTAAGGATTGTTTACGTGCTAACTGCGTTGTCCTGGTATTGTTCGTTTCTGAGATATCCGCGCCCATAAAAAGCTCGCGTACAGACTTTATAACATACAAAATCGAGAAAATAAAAACGCCACTCTATAGAAGAGACTCTAAGTGTAGGCTGACCAAAAATTACAAATTTTTTGTTAAGTGGTTTACTAGAAAAAAAATCGAAAAGTCAAGCATTATTTTAAAACCGCAAAAATCGGGTACCTTTTTCTACTTCTCTCGCGGTCGTGCAAAAACCGATGGGCAGAAAAATTTGCAAGTTACTCCTGTTATGTAGAAATGATTCAGGAGTATAACGCACTCTATTTACTGTTTTTTTGTTCGGCCATTTCAGAGTTACGGGCCTTCAAACACAGGGCTCAATACTATTTAACATCTAAGGCAATTCCAGGAGAATAAATGTGAGTTATTACTATTATGCAACTTTGCTCTTACGTCAAAAACAATGCGTTATAAAATGGCATTGTTCATGTAATTTTCTAAAATCCTCAATTATACTTAAAACAATTTAAAATACAACCGTTTTAGAACAATTAATTTCATCAACTAGGTACCTATTGACATCTGACTTATGTCCACGGAAAAGGTGTTGAATAGGCAAAACTTTATTTTTAATTTTATCGAAAAAAGTTACTCTTGATAAAAAAATTTGCTAGTTCTTAGAGTAAGATTGGGATAGAAACATATTTTATACGCGGTGTTCAGAAAATTGAAAAAACTTTAAATGATACAAGAGTGAAGTGCATTTAATTTGAGAAGATATGGAAATAAGTTCCGGAAAAGTTGTTCAAAAGCAAAAAGTAGTCTCTAATACCAATTTTCGAAAAAAATCGGCCTACTTTTATTTATTTGTAATCATTAAATTTATTTTATTTTTTTCCTATTCAACACCTTTCCCGTGGACATACTGTATAAATAAGCAAACATCATATTTAGTTACGTTATCACTAAAACTGCACCTATAACGCGTACTGAAATCGCGGCAAATCAATATTTACATGACCAGACAGCACCAGACGGATTTTTCACAGAGAAATCAACCTTGCAGTATATGCGGAAGGCCAATCTCCATATACTTGTTACACTTACAGCATCCAGTCTACAGATTGCCTGTTATCGGAGTTTGTAAATAATTTCCGCTGACAGAGTGAATATTTTAGAGTGAAAATTCGGCACAGCTAAGCGTGTCCGTATGCAATTCGGTTGGTGTTATAATGAGTGAACCAGTTGAAAAACAAAGTGAAACAATTGAACAACAAGGTGATACAACTGAAGGAAATGCAGAAGAAAATGAAAGGGAATGGTTTCAAATATTAGCAATATGTTCAGGTATGGTTTATTTTATTAACAATGTAATATTTTGTGGCAGTTTGATGTGAAGAGTGTTAAAAGTTAAAAGGTTATCTTTTGTTAGATATACAAGTTAATTATAAGATAAGGCAGATCTTGATAATTCAAATTTGAAATATTAAATATAAGTACATTATAGAGTTTAGAATAGTTTAGGAACTTTCCAACTATGCAATAATATAAGCAGAAACACACGAAGTAAGGTAAACAATAAGTCACTTTGTCATTGATTATATTAAATAGGCATTAAAAAACTTCTATAACATTCCCGTGTCTTATAGCACTATTGAATTAATTCACAATCTATTTATAGGGAAAAAAATACTTTTATTTTTTCTTGTTGATTGTCTGTGAATTCTGCTTAAATAAATATTCAGAAATAATGATAAAATAATCATAATATTAAATCTATATATCACTTGTTGGTGGAGTATGTATAACTAGAATAAGTAAAACCAAAATTTGTTGTTATAATCGAATGATAAAAAGTAGTAATGCAAATTTCTTTTCTGAAACGATGTATGTTTATATCGTACCTCGGGATAAAAATATACAAAGTTCATCAATTTTTTTATGGAAGTATAGGCTATATTTGTACTTCGGATTGTTGTAAGAGATGTTGCAATTCATAATGAGATATGATATTGTCAAAATTGAAGCCAATTTAAGCAAATAATGACATTGCGAATAAAAATAGAAATTGTTTTGTGCGGTTTCATACGCAGTAGCAATAGTTTTATTGCATTAGTTGCATACTGTGCCATATTTGATAAGTACCGGATTATTATAAAATAACAATAAAATGCAAGTATGTAAAATATCGATTACAAGCTTAGTAAGGTAAACGCCTAAAATTGAGATACTGTCCTAAATTCCGATTATTTCTGTTTAGTTGGATAGAATAAGAAATCTACAACATTGAACTTTATTTTAGGACATCCGGTTTGTTGATTTGACTTTACTCTTATCAACCCACAATCGGTTCTTATTCTACCAATGTTCTAACGGTCAGAATATAACCTAATAGTTTGACTGATCTTGATAATTGAGTATTATGCTAAAAGTTAATTTTTTCCTTATAAGGTATCTGCAATTCGACTTATTTTTAAATCGCAACAGGACAACAGTAATTAAGAAAATTCTAATAATATCTACTTAGGCTGACTAAAAATGCTTTATATTTGCATAATAATACGGTGTACTGCCCTTTTAACCACTAATATTTACAAATTTAGGGGTGTCGGAAATAGGTATATGTAAATATAGCACGTCCGTAAATTAGACATGTGTGTCGGAATGGGGTATTCCGGTGTTTTTGAATTTGTCATTTTTTATAAAGTATGGGTGTTACTGTTTGCTACTTCACAAGTAAAATATCAAACATTGTTTTAAATTAAGAGAAATCGTTGTTTGAAGGTTGAATTAGGATTGGTCTTTGTGACGTCACAAAGGCCGCTCAAAGTGAGCGACTTGACAACGTTGCTATATCTAGGGTGCACGTAGTAAATTTTTGTCTTCTGTTGTGTCAACGTTTAGAATCGCTCGTTTGTTGACACCTGCTTTAGTTATTGAGGTTATATCAAACACTTGTTCAAAATGTATAAACTCCAACGCCGACATTGTTCTGTGCCGGGCTATAACAGCAGATTTTCTTTACATTGCCGACTAGCGAGATGAGAGATGTTTGGCTTCAAGTTTCAATGATCAAATCATCTCTCAAAAAAGGTACCTTTATTCGTTGTCAAACAACAGGGTCGCCAACCGTCAACTTGGCCGATCAGCTGTTCGAGAGCTGTCCGCTGTTGCCACAGCTACTAGGGATCGGTAATCATCGTGTATTTCCGAGGGTGGTCGGTGAATTCAAACGAAATGCACTTTTAATTGCAATTATCTTATAGAAAAACTAAATCAAAAAGCTCATAGCTTAACTATATGAATCCTCATAAATTTTACAATAGGTTAAACCGAATATCTGCTTAAATTTTGACATGACCGGAATACCCTATTGTGTACACGGTTAGAAATAATACATATGGCTCTATTGCTGTTTTTACACAAGATAATAACATATCTTACATCGTTTGTTATATTACAATTAATTCAACACATTTTGTCCAGGACTTACTTTATACTGCGTTTCATTAAAAATGGTAAAGCATAAAAGTTTAACATTTCTTAATAATAAATCTTATTTAACAATATTTAAATCACTTAATATTTACTTGAATGTTTGTATTTGTCGGAATAATGTACCACAAGTGTCTGATTTAGGATCACTGTCTATTTTTCCTGTAAAATTTAAAAAAATGCCCTGTAAAATTAAGGTGATACTGTTCTAATTTCACAAGTATTCCTGTGAAATATGTGGAATATGTGAATTCTGTAAAAACAATACAGAAATTTAGGTGGTATAGGCAAAACCGGGAGAGGTGAAGACGATTCATCGCTTAAAATCGTACGAACCAAGATATGGACGTACCGCGTGGATTGGTTATATTGCGTTGTATATTAGGTTGCCTACTAGGTAGTTCGTTAAAGATTAATATTTAATTACTAAAAACTAAAAATACTCTCATTGGTCATTTAATTGTGATAATATCCTACCTAATTTATATATCCATCATATGTTTAACAGAAGCAAAGTGAAAACATACCAACTAGCCCATTTAAGACAGTGTATTTGTGCGGTTGGAATTAGCTCAGAAATAATCATTTTATGACTGAGTGCTTAAACTTGTTCTTTTCTGTTTGTAACGACATCATTAAATATGTTTTGAAATTCATTTCTGAATATTTCACGATAAGTATTTCACAAAACGGTGGTAAAGTTTGTTGTAAATGTGAGGTTATGTTTTGTGTTTTGATCATGGATTCAGACGTGCGACGAAAATAATTTAATACGTTCAAGACCATAACCATCGATTTCGTATTTAGGAGCTTTCCTTTCAACGAAAACATTTTGTTCGCATTTCATTCACACGTTCGCGCTTTGTTATTATAATAATTGGAGGTTAGGTTGCTAGTACCGCTGTCATCCGTTCTAAGAACAGACGTACTTTTTTGTCTTGCCCATTTAGGTTATATAGCAGACGTATGAAAACGATGCTATTTCGTTTTAACACACGTCAATATTTAGAAATAATCTGTAACGTATGTCGAAAATAACAGCTAAAATCTATGAGTAATCTTCACCTCTGGCGGATTATACTCTGTCCAATAACCAGCGATGTTAGAGTTAATTCTTCTTTGACAGCTTTTTGCAGCTTTTTGGTAGTTTATTACATTTTCTGTAGCATTGCAGATATTTCTCTCTAGGTATAAACTTATTAGTTCTTTTTAGTTCCTTCAAGTATTACCAAAGGCAGGAAGAAAAAAATACAAATCAAACGATGCGAAAACGAAGAATACACAAAGTACCTTTTACAAATAATTAAATAAATATTCATTAAAAAGTTTTAAAAAAATCATCATCACAAATTTGATTATTTTTTGTTTAATTAAACGCAGTCACGACATTTGAAATCACACTTTAGTTTCCTGTCCGCATAAATTTTCGTCTATAACTGCAAATCACTCTGTATATTTATTGATTTTCTATGAATGGGACCGACATAATTTTCGCCATAGAAGCTCAGAACTTGTCTGGTGATAGGTTAGTTGTGTTATCCGCAATGCAAGATCATATTGAAATCCACCACCTACAACTCTGTTCTTCTCCTAAAGTACCATTATGAGCAGCAGATTCAAATTATAGGTTTATTTTGTCACACATTTGGAAAGTAAAAAATATTGAAAACAAATAATGTTAGAGTTTGACCAATAATTCTGCCAGATTGTTGTTTTCTAGAGGTTATTTTGTTTTTATGTAACAGATAATTGTAAGTAATATTGTCAATTGAAATTAATGAATAGTCTAGGATGTTGCCCGTTGGATGTTATATCGAAATAACAGTGGTTTATTGGATTCGAAGAAATGATAATTCCATACTAAAATAATGCCTAAAAATAACACTGAAAAATAACCTGTGTAGGACATTTACCTTAGTTAGTGCACAATTTTATACATCCTCATTTTTTTCAATTTCCAGCCGCTTTATCATCACTGAGCGCTGCAGTACTATTCAACTGGACGTCACCATCAATACCAGTCCTCATCAACTCCGAACAAGGCTACGAAAACATCGACATCAACCTGGCATCATACCTCACAGTCATACCACCGATAGTCACAATATTCCTAAGCCCGATATACGCGATAACAATAGACAGATACGGCAGAAAAATCCCACTTCTCAGCATAGCAATACTACACATCTCCTCCTGGATATGCATCATATTCGCAAAAACCATCTACATCTTCTATTTATCGAGAATATTCTTCGGCATAGCCGACGCCGCTATGTTCGGCGTATTACCTATATATATAGCCGAGGTGGCCACGCCAAAAGTCAGAGGATCATGGGGAAACGCCATGGGATTATCGATCTATTTCGGACAGTTGATCATGAACACAATTGGGTATTATTTAACCATTCGAGTATCAGCGTATGTCCTGATTTTCATACCCATGACGTTCTTTATTTTATTCTTAATGATGCCCGAGACTCCCTACTTTTATCTGATGAAAGGCAGATTAGAAGACGCTGAAGAATCCCTGAAGAAACTAAGAAGGTGTGGTAATGTCAAGAAAGAATTAGAAAGACTTACAAGAGATGTTCAGAAACTTATAGACACAAAAAGCAGTTTTAAAGATTGTTTCGTTGAAAAAACAAATAGAAAAGCTGTTTTATTGGTGGCCTTAGCAAGAGGTATGCAGCAGCTTTCTGGTATCTCAGCTTTTGCTGTATACACGCAACTAATTTTCCAAGACGGTATGCCCCAGATAGATAGAGGAATTACAGCAATTTTATACACTGGAAGTCTTTCAATCGCTAGCTTAATAGGATCTTTAGTAACAGACAAATTAGGAAGAAAAATATCAATGATGGTCTCGTCATTAGGTTGTGCGATATGCCTAACAGCAGAATCAATATACTTCTACCTAAAATCAGAAACCAGCATAGATCTATCAAAAATCTCCTATTTTCCGATCATCGGTATGGTGATTTACGTATTTATCTTTTGTTTAGGGCTTGGTTTGACACCTATCTTACTGCTTAGCGAGTTATTCCAGACTAGTATTAGGGGAAAAGCTACATGCGTCTTAACTATTATCTATTGTAGTTACATAGCTGTGATAACGAAACTATTTCAATTTTTGACGACCAGTTTTGGACTGTACGTGCCGTTCGCGATGTTCGCTGTTTGTACGTTTGGTAGTGTGGTTTTGTCGTACTTTTTCGTGCCGGAGACCAGGGGTAAAACGCTGGAGGAAATTCAGGAGATGCTCAAAGGGAAAGAAGAGAAAAATAGACCTGTTTGATTAGATTAGGTTTTTTACGCCAAAAAAATAAGCTTTTTATCCAGAACTTGTAACCTGTTTGCAAATCCACGTGTACGATGTCTCGAATCTATATCAAATGTTTATATTTTCAAGTTTATTTGACTTATTTTCAAAACGTTAATCTCACATTCTATTTTACTAATATTAACAGAATAATACACTGGACGTAATACAACAATGTTTGACATGATTTCTTAAATAAAAATCATCTTTTTCAATAATATTTTGTTTTATGTTGAATAAGTTATTACAAAACTAAAATTACCTATACTAAGCAAGTAGCTACCGTATAAAATAACTACCGTAAATTAATAACGCAAAACAAAATGGAAAAAATCTGATGTGGCCAGGCACATGACTTTATCATACTATATATAAAATTAATAGTTTAGCTGCATGAGATTCTATTTGATCGAGATCGGCTATGTCTGCATTAAAATAAAACTAGTAGAACTAGACAAATATCTCGATTAAAGCTGCGTTCGGATGTTGTACTCCGTTGACAGCGGGTACACCGTCCAAATGACACTTACGTGTTATTGGGTGTAAAAAGTGTAACGGTGTTCAATATCCGAACGCAGCCTATATTGACAGTAGCATTTTCAAGACATTAGCGTTTGACACTAGCTACTGTCATTAGAATCAAAATAATCTGACATATCCTGGCTACTAGTTTTAAAGCAGTACGCCCGATCTCGATGAAATAGAATTTGCTCATGCGGCTAAACTATAAATTCTACCAAAAAATGTCATATATATAAATTATGGAAAATTTCCTCTCCTTTAATTTATTATTTAACTATTTTGACGACATTACACAAATAGCGGCTCATTTGCAAAATCTTCGAAAAATGCTATGAGTCAACCACCAGTTCCTTTGGACCCTTTTCAACAGAAAGCTTTTCAGCTCTAAGTTTGGTTATAAAACTTCTAAATATGAAGTTTCGTCCCGATACCATTAGTAGTTTTTCTAGAATCGTCTCCACAAAAACGGGTACACACACACACACACATACACACACACACACACACAGACATTTTTTTGTACCTTGGTCAAAAATGTTCAGGGGACCCAAAAAGATATATTTCCGCTAAAATCTCAAAATTTTTTTTTGGCATGATTACAATACTTTACATACTGCGTATGATAAAGTAAAAAATGTCAAGTATGCTTTGAATTCTCGTATGAAAACCTACTAAAGATGACAAATAAATTCAGTTGTCAATTTTCGTTGATTAGAAACGTCATTAGAAGTAAAATGAGACATCTTAGTAAAGTGCAAGTTGCTCGTGCTGTCGCCCTTATTCAGCATGGCCGCTCTATTCGACATGTTAGCACGGACCTTCGAGTTTCCCCTTCTGTTATTCAACGTTTATGGAATCGGTTTCGGGAAACAGGCCAATATCTGAAGCGAAGTGGCCACGCCAAAAGTCAGAGGATCATGGGGAAACGCCATGGGATTATCGATCTATTTCGGGCAGTTGATCATGAACACAATTGGCTATTATTTAACCATTCGAGTATCGGATTTTTATACCCATAACGTTCTTTATTTTATTCTTAATGATGCCCGAGACTCCTTATTTTTATCTGATGAAAGGCAGAAGTGTCTTAAATAAACTTGTAGGACGCAAAGGGGAAAATGAGATGGCGATATCAGTTTCATTGCAGATGGCGCTGCAATCGGTGAAAATGAGGTTAACTTCATTTTGTTAAATGGGAACACCCAACTTTTTTTTATCGAATTACGATTTTACGCTAAATAAGAACAATCTTTTCTCTGAACATTTTTTTCGTACGATGCATCTATCAAAAGTTATTGACGATGGAAGTTTGTGGCGTCTGCGGTAGTTACAACCGCTGCCACTGCATGGGATGCGCTCGCTTGCTGGCAGTCAAAGCGACGACTGAGTAGACACTCATGGTACGACGTAGGAAGGTATGTGCATAACGCGGACACGTTTTGGTATCTCGCGCGTTGCCCCGTCATGCGCATAGGGTTTGTTTACACACGAAAAAAATGCATCGTATGAAAAAA
Source organism: Aphodius sticticus (assembly GCA_963966075.1). Taxonomy (NCBI): domain Eukaryota; kingdom Metazoa; phylum Arthropoda; class Insecta; order Coleoptera; family Scarabaeidae; genus Aphodius; species Aphodius sticticus. The sequence continues at coordinate 79,450,299 of OZ014507.1, forward strand.
AGTTTCACACAAAAGATTATTATTATTTAGTGTAAAATCATAATTTGATAAAAAAAGAAGTTTGGTATTCCCCTTTAAAAAAATGAAGTTACCTCATTTTCACCGATTGCAGCGCCATCTGCAATGAAACTGATATCGCCATCTCATTTCCCCCTTTGAGTCCTACAAGTTTATTTAATGCACTTTTGTCGTACCATGCATATTTCTCAAGATAGTTAGGAGTCTCAAATTAAAAAGTCCACCCAGTATATTTAACTTATTTTCAAAATGTTAATCTCACATGCCAATTTATTAATATTAATAGAATAATATGCTGGGCGTAATAAAACTGATCCGAAACATCTACCCTATTTTGCAATTAAATATTCCAATATTTATTGTATTAGGTTAATAATTGTTGAGTACAGTTTCAAGAAAAAAATTATTATTTGATAGGCAATCATCGATTAGAAGACGTAAAATTATAATACATAATAATTTATAGATAAATCTTTGCATTCCCAATAAATAAATAAATCAGCTGATCTCCATCTGGTTCTATACAAATCTAAACAGTTTTTTGCTTTACTGTAAATTTTATTATTTTGGGATTAAGCCATTTGGGTATTAGACCGATTATTATTTTAAGTTTACCGTGTCCGGCACCAACTTAGACATAAATGGAAAGCATTTTTATTATCAATTTTTCAGAAAATTTGATTCTCCATAAAAGTTTTTGGTTTGTCTTAAACCTAAAATAAAAATATTATAATGTAGTTATCTGCTTGCATATACCGGTTGTTACCAAAACTATGAAAAACTCTTAAGAGTAAAGTATAGTAAAGAGTGGAGAGAGGAAAGTATATTTTAAAAACTATGCAAAAAGTTTATTTGAAACAAGTTTTAGAACTATTACAGGGTCATAAATACGAAATTATAATCTGCATAATCGTTGCATGAACACCCGGTATATGAAACGTCGAAGGTGACTATAATTTAATTTATATATTAATGCCTTCCAAAATTTTGAAATACTTTTTCAAATAATATTTTGGCATAGCTTTGGAGATAAAGGTACTTCACTAATATTTTCATTTTTTTGTCAACACGCTATGTATGCAAGAGAGAAGGTGGTTATAATTTCGTATTTAAAGACCTCTAATATTTTCAGATACTTTTTCAAAAAACATGTTTGCATAACTTTGATAATAAAAATGTTAATTGTTAATAAAACACTCGGTATATGCAATGTAGAAGGTATTATAATTTCATAATTGATGACTTCTAATACTTCTCTAAGTCCTTTTTTACACGCAAGTAGATAATTACATTCTAATATTTGCATTTTAGGTTTAAGACAATACAGAAACTTTTTACTGAAATAAAATTTTCTGGAAAATTGATAATAAAAATGGGTCCTATTTGGGTTTAAGTTAGTGCCAGACGCTGAATATTTTTTTAAGCAATTCATAATTGAGTAATAGTTTATCATATAAATACAATTGGCAAAATCGTCACAGCGAGACGAGGTGTAATACTAAGAAATACTTTCTCAAAAACATAAAAAACATAAAAAATTTTTTTTTGCGTCAAAAGTAGTCTTACAACTAAATTATCAATTTTGAAGTTTTGACGGTTTCTTCAGTATGCTTAAACAGCCGCAAAACATGTGCAGTCAGAAAGTTTGGCTAGATTAGCAACATTATTTGTGACCTAAAACATACTCAAACATCACCAGAAAGATGCTCATAACTCTAAAATGGCTTAACGGAAAAAAAATCAAATAAACTGCGTTATACTCCTGAAATATTTCTATATAACATGTGTTACTATCAAAATTGGCAGCCCTTTTTCTAAACTAGCTAAAATCTTTACTACATAAAAACAGAAGAAAACTCAAATGCCAATCTATAGACAACATTCCAAATTTTTAACACAGTTAAAACTGCAAAAATCTGGCGCTTTTTTATGTTTTATGTTTTAACCAGAGCGCAGAAAATTTCGATAGTGACACACTTCATATAGAAATGATTAAGGAGTATATGACAGTTTATTTCATTTGCTTTTGATAAGTAGTTTTAAGTCTAATAATAAATAATATAAGAATTATAACCAACAAACTTGCCATAATTTTCTAAAATATAGCAATAAATAATACAATTAACACAGCAGGTCAAATCACCCCCTGAGAGGGATGGTCAAAATTTTTGTAAATACCATACGTCGGAAATGCCCTAACCTAAAAAAAAAATTAAACACGAGACTTACCAAGTTTTTGAGTACGTTGTTTATTTCAAACTCCCTCCAGGCTTTCCTATACTCCTTCCATCTCTATTTCCTCAAGGCATCCCATTTCTCTCCAGACTCCAGGCATTTCTAACCTTGAATTAAAAAAAAAAGCATACGCATTACTTCAGATTATCTTCTATTTCTAGATAAAACAAACAAAAGTACAATAGCAAAGAGACTTTAAAAGGTAAATACAATATATCTAGAGACTTACCGTGTTATCCAGTTCATTCGATCAATCATCGTTCATTCCAAACCTCACCAGGCACTTCAAATTTCTGACCTGAAATTAAAAATCAAACACATTATTTCATATTATTTGAGATTTCAGATATCAAAATTGAAAGAAACCCGATCAATTCTATATGAAAAAACGTAGAAATATCCCTATTTACCTATATAGGTTATCATGTTAATTAATATCTCTCTATTAATCATATTAGCAACAATTTCAATCCAAAATACACTAATAACCTACAAAATACAAGAACGTGCCCCACAAATCCACCAGACAGACACTATCTCGCTCACACAGCGCCGCGAAAGCGGCCAAAACAAAAACCAACCTCAAATCCAAACATGACCTGACAAATGTTCAATCACAAATCACGAAGAATCACTCACCGGCTTGTCAGATATAACGCGCGAAAAACGTAGCCCGGTAGACGATATAGTATATTACATTACAAGAGCTGTAACTAGCATATTACGTACGAGTGGAAATTTAACATACGAGCCGCGAAGCGGCGAGTTTTGTTATTTTCCACGAGTATGTAATATGCGTGACAGCTCGAGTATTGTACATAATTTTACCTACGACGGACAATTTCAATAAATTGTATCAAAAATGACAAACAAATACAGGTAAGAATATTTGACGGTTAACCAATCAATGTATTCGCGCGACATCTATTGCAACTACGGAGAACTTTGTCTGAGTGTCGATCAAAAATTCCAGTACAAATTCAACATAAATTATCACGTGCTAGTAATAATATGTTACAGCTCGAGTATTGCACTTACTTACGACCGAAAATTTCAATAAATATAAATTGTATCAGAAATGACAAATAAATAATCAAAATATTCGCGCGACATCTGTCATTATGACATTAGGTCGTGCGTTAAAAACACAAACGCACACCCAAAGGCACACGTATGTTATAAGCGATATACGAGCTATGTAGTCCGTGACGTAAGGGACATTTACACATACGGTCGTAGGTAAAACACTTTACAACACATTTTACGGCATCTCCAGCTATTTTACACGCGGAAAGCCAAGGAAAAGTCACAAGTCGAACACCCGTACGTACGCGATTTATTTATTGATTTTAGGTTTTTGGGTTGGTGTGATGCATGTAATTGAAAAAGTGAAGGGTGGGTGATGGTTTTTGATAAGTTTGATGATGATTTGGGAGATTGTTTTATGGGAAATGAGCAAAGTGTTGGAGGTAATGACTAATGTGACATTGATTATTATGATTATTATGTTTGTATCGACCGCTCGGACCATCGATTCCTTGCAAGCGACGACTGATGCATATAGAAATATAGGTAGATGCCGTTTTTTTTTTCAGCGAGCGATAAAACTTTGTGGTAGTCATTTTTATATTTTGTACAGTAAAATTACCTAACATAAGAGGTGCACGTTTGCACTTTTTTGCGTTAAACCGCAAAACACAATTTTGCAATTTAAAGCATCCATTCGAAAAAAATCCCTGTAAAATTTTGGATAAAAAAGATTGATTACCCCTTTTTCTTGTATATACAGTGGTTCTCAAACTACGAGCGGCCCAATATAGGGGTACTTGATTGTAGCTGCAAGACCCCTTTCTTTCGAGCGGGTCACATATAGCTAGGGTTGCCAGATTTTCCAAATATATGAAACTACTAGTAAAAATCTGATGTGGCCAGGCACATGATTTTCTCATACTATATATAAAATTAATACTTTAGCTGCATGAGATTCTATTTGATCGAGATCGGTCGTGTCTGCATTAAAATAAAACTAGTTAGCCAGGATTTGACAGATATTTGGATTCTATTGACAGTAGGTACTGTCAAAACATCAGCGTTTGACACTACGGCCTATTTAACTATTTTTTTGACGAAATTACAGAAATGGCGGCTCATTTGCAAAATATTTCAAAAATACCAAGAGTAAACATCCAGATTCGTTGGACTCTTTTGAACAAACAGGCTTTTCAGTTCTAAGTTTTGCCACGAAACTTCTAAATATGAAGTTTCGTCATCAACTTCATGTTGCCAATGATTAATTAGTGAAGATAGATTATTTCACAATTAATATTAATAATATTAATTAATATTATAATATTATATAATAAATATTATTAATATTAATAATATTTACTAAATGAAAATAAATTCCCTAAATTTATATTATAATTTATGTTTAAGGTAATTTATAACATGTGATTTTACTAATACGTTTACTTAAAGATATTTCATTGAATGTAAATTAACAGACAGATTGAGCATGTAGTTCATATGAATGTATCATTATTCATTATAATTATAATCGAAATATTATGGCTTCACTTTATTTACAGCAATTAATATTTGACTTTACAGTAAATAGCGAAATTTTGTGTGCCACTTTGAAACCCTCTTGTCCCCGTTGTCCATTCACCCCCCCCCCCCCCCCCCCCGGTCTGGCAATAGGTTGACAATAGGTTCTTCCCTTGAAACGCTCTCAACTTTGATATCCCAAAGCGACAGACTGAATGTAAAAAAAATTATTTTATATTTTTCTTCCACCCTTTAAAAATTTGGGGCGCAAAAGCCACCCCCGGACGGTTGTCAGACTTGCGATTCTTTTATTGTTACGCTACAAGGGACAGATTATGTAAGGTCTAGCCTGATTATAAATAACGTAAACAAAATCGTTGCTAACTCTTGGACTATAATATTTAAAAAAACATTGCTATGATCATGAGTCATGATATACAAAATACATGCTTCTACATGCTTCTCTCTGCTTTATTAATTTAAACACGAAATATCTTTCAAGTTAAATATCTCGAAACACTGCAGAAAAATACAAGTATGTACTAAATCACCGTAAATAGAAGTCTGAAACAAAATAAATTTTAATTTATTTCGATTTTGTGAATAAATGTATATTATGCTATACTATTCTGAAATATTTATACTTAAAGTAAAAACACTAACAACATCAAATTGATTGTTGCATTTACCAACGCAATAAAAATTTCTATTAGATCCAATAAATTTATATAATGTATAATTTTTCGTGTTATTGAAATGAAATTTTTTATTTCATGTATTAGAAAATTATATGTTAATTAATATATAATTAACTTAAATTTAATCAAAACAATTACATGGCAATGTGGGTATTACATTAATTAATTATACATTAAGCTAATAAATCAAAATATCATTATATGGAAAATAATAATCGAACACAGTTACTCAAATAATAAATTTCGGATATACGAAGTATGCAGCGTAAACGGTCAACTTTTTGCGCATAGCGGACGAACGGTCAAGGCAAAAATATCAAAAAACCCGTACATGGATGGATATACCGCATCTTTTCATGACTTTTGCATACACGATTTCTCAATGCGTTTCAGCATCAATTAGAAAATAATATGTTGGTATGTAGCAATAAATATATGAGATCTGGCAACCTTACACACAGAAAAGTGATCTCTCGAATGAAGAGAGAATTACTTGGATGACGTAGTTGGTAGGTTCGTATATACGCGAGAGATTATTGATTTCAACCAAGACATTTTATTCTTTGGAATAATTACTAGATGTAGAAAGTTGTTACTCTGGTGAAGGAACTAAACAGTCTTCAATGAAGTGTATATTTTTATTCCCGGTAAATATTTTTAGCTACTTAATGTACGAATTTTAAAGATTTGGCACAAATACGTTTTCTATTGCTAATTAACAAGATAGGTATGTTATATGTACTTACTCGTTCTAACCTGTTGCGTGCCTTACATCAAATTATTCCGTGTTGTTATTCCGTTTATTGTACACTAATCACAAGGCACATCCCCTACGGGTTATTTATTTCGAGCCTTGACAAAATCACGATGCGCATATTTATTCCAGAGAAAGGGATTACTTGAAAGAAGTGAGAATTACTTCAGTTAAATAATTGGTGGGTTTTCATTCAGTAAACAATACTTACTTATATTAAATGTGTTATATTTTCTTGGATCAAGTAACTACGCACTTGGATGGATTTACTATTACTTCGTTGGAGAACTTGACTTTTTTGGGACGAAAAATTCAATTACTTCTTTCAATACAATATTGGTTCTTATAAAGAAAGCATATATTTGTCGACAGCATTTATCTGAGAAATTATTTTACTTAGATTGAGTATGTGGCATTTCTTGTATATACCTATCTTTCTACATCCAAGTAAATATGCATTTGAATCTAGTAAATAAATTCAAGAAATTATGTTTTCCCGTTCCAAATAATCACTTTTCTGTGTGTACATATAGCTAATTTAAGAGGCGATTTAAAAAGTCTTATTTACTGTACTGATTAGTAAATATTATATTTTATTATTAATATAAATTAGCATATTTAATATTTAATGATAGTCGTAATTTTATTCATTATACTTAAATGACATTTAAGAACATAACATCTACGTTATGTAATTTTGAGGTACCGTTTTAGTTTTACGGTATTAATTATACAATTTATTTACAGTATCTTAACACCATTAAAATTTTATTGATGTCATATAATTAGCGCATTATTATATCTATTAGCTTTACGTGAGATTATGTTAATCTCATTCATTTACCATAATCATTATTATTAATAGCACTATTTTAATGTTTAGCTTGTGAAATAGATAGGATACTTACTTATCGTTGTACGATCTCAAATCGTTAATCAAATTGTTAAGTTACGCGTAGTAATTAGTTATTTATATGCAAGAAAAATAAAGTTCGTTATTGTTGGCAGCAAACCACATTTCTTATTCAGTCCCAACCGCAACTTTACAGTCACAAAATCCCTCTTAATTCAAGGTAGACTGGATAGACATTATACGTAAAGTAGATTAGCAATAAGTACGATAAATAACGATTTATTTTATCAACTTTCCTAGACTAGTAGAATCAAGTGAGCCCAGAAGTCACACAGTTTTGGCTACTTATGTATATCGGGTAAATAACCTCTACGGCGATTTCAAAACAAGAAAATATTCAGGGTCTTTGAGAATTTACATAATTTTTATGTATATTCAAGAGATTGTTTCAATTGCATAATACCAACGTTTCTAATTATAAACAAATATGATATAATTTACTTAAATAAAAAGATACTTTCATCTAAAAATCTGCGGTTAAAATATACCATCACGGAACTTATTTTTTTTTTGGTACCTACTTATCTTAAATAGTTATTTAATTTAAATCTTTGTGACTAATTACGACAGTTGACCTCGACCGAATGTAAAATAGTGTTGATCTTGAATTAACAAACGAAATAGAGAGGCACCACTGTTCAGCATCTAACAAACGCAAGACTAAAGAAAAAAAAACGTTAATATTGTAATACATACATAATATGTAGGTATGTAAAGTGGCAATAGAGTCCTTTCCTCACTCACAGGTGGAGGTCAAGTTGCTCCAGCCTGGCACAGCAGCAAAACAGTTGAAGAAACGGCAGATCGCGGGCAACATCTTCGACTCTCGCTTGTTTTTACACCTCTACGAGATGGCTGACGAAATGCTGGATATGACCGAAACGGGTAAAAAAGTGATACGCAACGAAAAAGTGAAGAATTACAGGCAGATTGTTGCTGTCTTTTCAGGTATGTATTAGGTTTTATTTAATAGAAAATTTTAATATATCGCATTTAAAATTTTAAAAATGTTAGACCCATTTAGTGAGAAGATATACTGTACCTATGGCATATACATATACAGTTTTGAAATGGGGGTCAAACGCATTAAACTATTGCTAAACCTATTCAATAATACTATAATGATCCTTTTCTGCAATCACTATAATTGCAATGATATTTGCTTGAGGGTCAAACGCTATACGGTATACTAAAATCATACCTACTTGTGTTTATTTATATCTTTGTCTCTTGTAAAAAATATTATTAACGTAGGGCATAAAGATATTTTAGCGAGACACCCTATATAATTCGCAATTCACAATAATTTCTATATCAAATAGTTGATTGAGAGACAACGGCATTAATTTATTCATTTATAATATTATTCATGGCTCTCATTGCATTTACCAATGATGTATTTTTAACGATCGTAATTGTATTGATTTGTTGTGTAATGCATTTGTTATGTCGTTTGGCAAGCTTGCGTTTACACAGGCGATATTTATTTTAATGCGTGTAAAAAATGCGAAGAGTATAATTGAATTGCTTTTAGTAAACATTCATCATGTAATATACACTGCTCAAAAAAATTAAGGGAACAGTTCTTTCGAAGCCTGTAACTTTTTAAATAATAGTTCTAGGCAAATCAAATTTGATATGCTTTAAGGGCATATATTAAACTAAAGAAAATTAATTCAGTTGTCAATTTTCGCTGATTAGAAAGGCCATTAGAAGCAGGGCTGTGGAGTCGGTAAAAAAACTGTCGACAAAATTTTATTTGTTTCCAGCGAATTTAATGGCAAAAAAAATAAATCTGACATAATCTAATTGTAAATAAAATCAAAAAGGCCTGTTGATCGGACCACAAAATTATGGCCGTATTTAAAAATGACGCCTTTTTATATTTACAAAATATCTCTGAAATCATTAGAACTTCAACTGCTTTCTCATTAGAGAGCACATAAGTCTGAACTAGTTTGTCACTTGAACCGTTGTTCTATCTTTAATAATAACAAAAGTAATGACAAACCACTGTATAGTACAAAGTAAAATTTATATCAATGAATACAAAATTAAGTGCAACTCTTACTTCTGCTAGTGGTAAGACGTCACAATTCTGGCTGCAACGAGTATGACTTACATACATGGATATTCCTACATTCAATTTAATGTAGAGTTTAAATCGGAAATGCAGTTATAATTTTTAATCGGCTATTATACATATATTATGCATGTTTAAGTTTGTGCATTAAAAATTACGTTAGAGTAAAGTTTGTACCTTTGCGAATAATAAAAAATATATCTGGCTCAATTCTGTCAAGTGTAGGTGACGAAATCTACGAATATCGGTGTTTTTTAGTTGATCGCAAGAAGACTACGACATAGCCACAAATAATTTTAAAATCCGTAACCTACACTCGACAGAATCAGTAACAATTTTAAATCTCTACATATTTTGTTAAATACAAAGGGATGTGATACCCTTGATTATACCATAATATTGTATAATCAAGGGTGATACTTTTGATAAATTTGTTCATGTGCCGAAAAAAAATAATCTATTTCAAACATCTATTTCAAACATCCAAACATTAAAGCTAAAATTGCAAAGTTTTACTAGTAAAGCATTATCTTTTATAAACATTCAGATATTGGGACAAATAAAAATAAATGTTGAGAGTTGATAATACCACTATGCGACCAATATTAAATTAACAATATTAAATTAAATTTGCAAGAAATCTAACTTTTATAATAGATTTCTCAGAAAATGTTACACTTAATAAAAGTTGGTGGATCATCTGAAACTAATACCGCAACCATCACATTTTATAATTTATGCACCATATACGGAGATACTTTGGAAACTATGAATTTGTGTTAATTTATTTTATGTTAATAATTTAATTTCAATATTACCAAAAAATTGTATTTGGTAATTATTTTTTTAGATTAGTAGTTATAATAAACTTTAAAGTCATATATGATGAAAAATATACCTTTTCTGTGTTTTGTTAATTTTTACTATCACTCAATTTTTTTTTATTTATGAAGATAGACGAATGGATTTTCTATTCTCCAAAATTAATTCGTCCTGCTTTATAACACAAATTCAATTTCTGAACTACCCCGTATAAGATGCATAAATTGTAAAATTTTATGGTTTGAGTACCAATTTTAGAGATTGCACTAACGTTTTCAAAGAATATAATTTTCTGAGAAATTCATAATAAAAGCATTTTCCATTTGTTACAAACTTACGCATATATACTCACAATGTTATCAAAATCTTATTTTTTATACAATTATTTCAATGATTTGTTATGCAGTTACTCAATAAACTTCTCTCAAACAGGGTGAAATTGCTTTTTCTTGATTCATTGTTGTTCTCCATGGCAAAAAGTGGCAAAAACACATACGAAAAGACGTCAACAATAACCAATTGGTTATTTTCGATACGCGGAAATTTTGAATACGTTCGGATATGCACCATCTGACGCACACTTCACTCTGCTCAAATCTCGTGCCGTCTGATACGAGATTTCATTGATTGCCCAAGTACTGTTTAGCCAAGCGTTGATCTCCCATGACTATTAATACATGCGTGTCTCAAGTTGCGCATCGATACTTAAGTAATCATCACGCAAGTAGAATTTTAAGTATTGATTTCAGTTGCACTATTAATACGAACCTAAATGCCATGAATTACATCGAAAACATCTTGGAGGACCATGTTGTGAGTGCTGCATATGGCGTCGGTCAAAATTTCATCCTAATGCAGGATAATGCAAAGCCACACCGCCGGCATCACCAGAAACTTTTTACAAGAACGTGGAATTCAGGTCATGGAATGGCCGGCGTTAAGTCCTGACCTGAATCCTATTGAACAGGTGTGCGATCAGCTTGACACGTGTTCGCAAGCGCCTTAATCCACTAGTATCCATACAGGAACTGACACAAGCCCTGATTGAGGAATGGGAAAGCATACCCCAAGAATCTCTTCGCAGACTAGTGCGCCATACACTGTGTTAAACATCACCAATCCACAGAAAACCCGACTATCATCGATACTATGAGTCATTTCCATTTGGTTTTGCGTTCTTAATTTAGATTTTTAAGTGTAACTTAGAAGTAACTAAGAGTTGTAACATTGTTTTTGTAATTTTCTTTAGTCAGATATATGCCGCTAAAGTATACCAAATTTGATTTACCGAGAACTATTATTTAAAAAGTTACAGGTTTCGAAAAAAGTGTTCCATTAATTTTTTTGAGCAGTGTATCTTTGTCTGTTCTCGAAAAGATTATACTGCTGCAATAATTAAAATATGGTACTATTTCTGGAGTGGTGTTTACCGAATTTCTATTTCCAATATCATAGCAATCGCTTTCAACACATTCAAACAAACAATAATTTATTTTCCTTAGACCAATTTAATATCGATACGAGTTCCAATTTAGACCCTAAGATCTATTATTGTTAAAATTCGGTTTACGGGACACCCGTATAAATCGCAATTCACAATTTCTATACAATTAGTTGAGACAACGGTATTAATTTATTCATTTAAAATATTATTCATGGCACTCATTGCATTACCAATGATGTATTTTTCCCGATCGTAATTGCATTTATTTGTTGTGTAATGCATTTGTTATGTCGTTTGTCAAGCTTGCGTTTATACAGGCGAAATTTATTTTAATGCGTTTAAAAAAATGCGAAAATGAAATCTCGTTTCGATAATATTGACACCTGTGTTTGAAGGCCCATAACTCTAAAGCTACTGAACAGAAAAATACGAAATAAAGGACAAAGGATAAAGGACAAAGGACAAAGGACAAAGGACAAAGGACAAAGGACAAAGGACAAAGGACAAAGGACAAAGGACAAAGGACAAAGGACAAAGGACAAAGGACAAAGGACAAAGGACAAAGGATAAAGGATAAAGGATAAAGGATAAAGGATAAAGGATAAAGGATAAAGGATAAAGGATAAAGGATAAAGGATAAAGGATAAAGGATAAAGGATAAAGGATAAAGGATAAAGGATAAAGGATAAAGGATAAAGGATAAAGGATAAAGGATAAAGGATAAAGGATAAAGGATAAAGGATAAAGGATAAAGGATAAAGGATAAAGGATAAAGGATAAAGGATAAAGGATAAAGGATAAAGGATAAAGGATAAAGGATAAAGGATAAAGGATAAAGGATAAAGGATAAAGGATAAAGGATAAAGGATAAAGGATAAATGATAAAGGATAAATGATAAATAATAAATTAAAAATTCATAAATAAATCATAAATAAATAAATCCCTTTGATATCCCTTCGATATCGTTCGATTTTGACTTTTTGATCCTATAATTTAAGAAGAGCGGGATCGAATGGTGTTGGTTTTATTAAGATTGAACTTCTATCCAATACGCGTATTTTCTATTATTTAGCTGCAATATTTGATAATCCGAACAATTTGATAATCCGAATCACCTCGGTCCCAATTAGTTCGGATTATCGACGCTCTACTGTATTTCGGTTATAAATATATTAACAATTTTATATGAAATTGGACCCAAAAGAAAACCCTGTACTTTTAACTACTATTTTTTTGTAGATAATTAATAGTCCTTGTCGTCTGATCAATACAAATCAAGATGTTGTTAAATGTTAGATGTTGGTACATAAATAGGTTGTTTCTCTTACGTGTTCTTGACGTGTTTTTAGACATATACCTTGAAAACACCAACTCGTGCTGAAACCATGTCGGTACAGACATTTGTAGATGATTAAAACATTTAGAAATTCGCTAATGGTGCTCATTGACGTCTGATCAATAGAAAGCAAGTGAAATCCTAATTTGGCTGGGCTATGAGAAATAAAAATAATGCATTACCTACCTTTATATTCTGCCATACCTGCTCCATAGCTTCATCTGGACTGCAAATGCAAATCAAGCTTGTGAATCGGTGTCGATGTTGATTGAAATGCGGATCCGAACACGACGTCGGACACTAGAACAAGAATTACAATCAAAACTTTGAAATTAAGCACCAAAACTGTACAACTCCGATATAAAATCTAACCACAACTGTACGTAACCAAACAAACTAACGAAACTTAGAAACCTGTATATTTTTTCTTCGTAGTGTCTAGCCGGTCAATAAAATTTGATAATTCAGTTAAATTTCAACCGATTCTAATAAACAAACGTGTATGAGACGCAAATTTAAATGGGCTGACAATAAAAAATAGCAACAAAATATTACGGATTCAAATTGTTGTTAAAGTTGAAAAAATCTGAAAATAATTGGCAACTTCTGAACTCGAACGTCCATAACCTTTCGACTTGTTATTAGATCTGACCGAACAGTACATCTTTATACTGCGAGACTAGATCAAGACGTTTATTAGGTTATTACGATTTAATATCGTTTATACCTACATTGGATTGGTATTTATTGACATTTAATTTTATTAAGCATTGTCAATTATCTAATGAATGTGCTGTGTAAACGCGACAACGGCGTTCAGATTTGGTTTTTCTGAATCGAGCTAAAGTCGCCCTGCATTTGACACCTACAGTTATTTGGGCCAGATTTCCTAGAATTGAATACCGATAGTAATGTGATAACTAATTGTACTTTGTAGATAGGATAAACCATAAACGTAAAACGAGCATCCAATGACATTGAAATAAATAAGTAATACCCCGTAAACACCGAACTAATATATGTATAACAACAAAAGTACCACCCGGGGTCATTGACCTTTGCAATTTTTCTAACATAGTCGGACCGAATTTGCGCAAAATATAGACTCACCGTTTGTCATCGGTTATAAGCATTATTGGAAATATCTTCGGGGTGCTAAGGCATACACACTAATGACACTAATGAGTAGAATCGGTGCGAAAAATCAAACGGAATACGGAAGTGATTAGAAAGATAAACACGACACGCCGGAACTACTTATAACTGCATCTTATTTGCGATACCATTACCAACTGACAAAACAAACCAAAGCGACACCGTGTGGCGACATTTAGCATCAGCGGCGGCGGACAGTGGGTGCATTCAACAGAATCTACCGGTACCGGACCGATACCAACCGATTTACGATACCGATCCGGAACAGTCTCGTATCTGCTGAATGGCGCTATAATGCACCAAAGTTTATTTTTCATCCAATAGGAGGCGCTATATGAAAAAACGCTGAACATAACCTCATTTGTCACATAGAGGTACGCGTTATTTTGGTTATTTTGCTTTATTTGCCATTTATTTGGCTTTCACGACTCTCACATACCGTATATATGATATATTAAAACAATATTCTCTTTCTTCCATTTTAAATGTAAAATGACAGGTCTGCAACCAACACTGGTACAATCCACCGCTACCGCTAACCCAAGATTAGTAGATTATACTATATAATCTACTAATCTTGCCGCTAACCGTAAAAATTATATGATATCAAAAATGGCTTCTGATCCACCGTAAGTTGGTATCTACCGGTCAACAAAAGTGACATATAGCAGATTTTCGCTAACCTGTTACTTCACAGTTACCAACCGGAGTGATCTGCTGAATGCAACCAATGTATTAGGGTTGAAAAGGCAAACGAATAAGTATTATATGAATTAAAAATATGTTACGTTGAGTATTGATGTCATAAATAAGTACTGATTAATACGAGTAGTTTAATATTAAATATAATTTGCCATTGACGTGTAGTTAGTATACGAGGTGTTTTTAACATGAGCAACTTAGGCCACCGAAGCATCATTTTGGTGATTATTATTTTAACGATACAGCTAGGGTTGCCAGAATTCTGAAGTCACGAATCGGAACGACCATCCTTTCGATTGAAGAAAATTTTGTAGATTTCTTTTTATTGATGCAAGTATTTTATGTTGAAAAGTGTCAATATGTTCACCGATTTTCTCTAAACAAGACTTCTACTCTCCGATTATTTTATAGAAAAAAATCTGATGTGGCCAGGCACATGACTTTATCATACTATATATAAAATTATTAGTTTAGCTGCATGAGATATTATTTGATCGAGATCGGCTATGTCTGCATTAAAATAAAACTAGTAGAACTAGACAGATATGTCGATTAAAGCTGCGTTCGGATATTGTACTCCGTTGACGCGTTCCGATTGGTGGCAATGGTTGGTAATGGCGGTGGTAGCAGACGAAATTATAGTGTTTCTCACATGTCGTGATGGTGACACATATTAGTTTGCATGTACTATGCGCGCCAAAAAAAAGTCGTACACCACATATGCAACCAAATATACTGAACATATTTTTCTTAGCTATGTAAATAGTTCTTTTATAACCTATAACTGTCATTCTGACATTCATCTTAAATACGAAACATGCATCAACTGTCAAGTTGACAAATAAAAACAAGCCAGTATTACATTATGTAAAAATTGGCTGTACGACTTTTTTTTTGGCGCAGATAGTACATAAACTTGAGTCACTAGCAAATGCTATTAGAAATACTATAATGGCGTCTACTACCACTGCCATTAGCACTAATGAAAACGCACCTTAACGGTGTACAATATCTGAACGCAGCTTGTATTGACATTAGTATTGTCAAAGCATTAGCGTTTGACACTATCTACACCGTCATTAAAATCACATCTGACATTTAATCTGACATATCCTGGCTACTAGTTTTAATGGAGTACGACCGATCTCGATGAAATAGAATTTGCTCATGCAGCTAAACTATTGATTGTACCAAAAAAATGTCATAGTCATAAATTATTCAGAATTTCCTCTTCTTTAATTTATTATTTAACTACTACGACGAAATTCCAGAAATGCCGGCTTATTTGCAAAATCTTTCAAAAATGCTAAGACTAAACCTCCACTTCCTTTGGACCCCTTTTAACAGGAAGCTTTTCAGCTCTAAGTTTGGCCATGAAACTTCTAAATATGAAGTTTCGTCCCGATACCTTTAGTAGTTTCTCCGGAATCGTCGCCACAAAAAACGGGTACACACACACACACACACACACACACACCCACATCCACACACACAGACATTTTTTTGTACCATGGTAAAAAATGTTCAGGGGACCCAAAAAGACATATTTCCGCTAAAATCTCAAAAAATTTTTTTGGCACGATTACAATACTATACATACTGCGTATGATAAAGTAAAAAATCTTATGTGGCCAGGGACATGACTTTATAATACTACACAGGCTGTCCGGAAAGTAATGGAACCCAGCTTAACCCTATATTCTTGATGAATAGAATTGATTAAACCAAAAATCCCATAGTAAAAAGTGTTTCCTTAAGAAGTGATAAGGTGCGTTAAAGATAGAAAATATATTTCTTGTTTTGGATATATTTCAGAAAAGACGCCAAACATGAGTATTAGGACATTTGTATATTGTAGAGGGAGCTGTCGGCAGCTTTTCTAGGGGAATAATATTATGATATTTTTATTATTATTATGAGTTTTGGCGGAGCGACTAAAAATTATGATACGGACGTTAATTTCACATAAAAAAATGTTTACCTAATGTATGACGATAAAATCCACCGTTTTCAAGAAAAACGCAATTAAACGTGCTGTGTATTTAATAACAGTAGTTTATGCAATGTTATTCTATCAAGTTACTATGTGTCAAACATAAATGCATTTGTGTCAGTTTGCTTAACGATACTGTATTTAATTGATTATTTCACAGTTTATTACATATTTGTGGTATTTAATCACAAAAAAATATGCCTCGGCACAATTTTTTTCAAACTCAGAAATGACCGATTGCTCAAGAGCAATTTAATGAAGCAGCAGCAGCGAGAAGATACAGGCAGTTGTACCAAAATCGTCGCCAACCTAATAGAAAGCTTTTCCAAAATTTATTTCAACGACTGAAAGAAGTTTTTGGGTAAACCGCCATGCAGGACGACCAACTTCGCGAACCATGGAGGAGGAGGAAGATATTTTGTTCCGAATAGAAGAAGATCCTGAAGTAAGTGTACGGATATTATGTGCAGCTAGTGTAGTACCCCGGACAAGCGTGCATAACATTATTCGTAAAGAACTGCATTATCCATCCCACCACACTAACGTGCAGGCGTTGCTACCAAATGATTTGCCACAAAGATTGAACTTTTGTCCATGGTTACGAAACTAACAAAATAACGACCCAACATTTTTTGGCCGTGTGTTATTCACCGATCAGGCAACCCCATTTATCCAGAAATAAACATTTCCAACATGAATTTTCAGTAAATGTATGGTGCGGCGTTGTTGGAGATCATTTGATCAGACCTTACAAACTTCCTCCTCGATTAAATGGAGCTTCGTATTTAAATTTTTTGGACTACGTTCTACCTACCTTATTAGAAAACATCCCTTTAAACCTGCGTAGGGGTGTAAGGTTTATGCACAATGGTTCTCCCGCTCATTTCCCGCTAACTGTGCGAAACTATTTAGACAGCCACTTTCCGCACCGCTGGATTGGACGTGGGAGTGATCATCCTTGGCCACCGAGAAGCCCAGACCTCAACCCATTAGATTTTTTTACATGGGGCTATATGAAACCTATTGTATACCGGCAAGTCAGTAATACTAGGCAAGATTTGTAAAGAACGATTAGTGCAGCAGGAAATGAAATTAGAAATAACTTTGAGTCATTTTTTAGAGTACTACAAAACTTAGGAAAACGTTGTGATGTGTCGAACAAAACGGTGGACTTTTTGAAAACCTTATAAATTTATAAATTAAGAATAAGTGAAAATTAATTTTTATTTTTTATAATGACAAATACACACAGTGTTTAATTGCGTTTATCTTGAAAACGGTGGATTTTATCGCCATAAAATAGGTAAACATTTTTTATGTGAAATTGGCATCCGTATCATAATTTTTAGTCATACCGCCCAAAGTCATAATAATAATAAAAATATCATAATAACACTGAAAAGCAGAAAAGCAGCCGACAGTCCCCTCTACAATATGCAAATGTCCTAATACTCTTATCATGTTTGACGTCTCCAAAAGCCTAAGGGTACAACTTTTTAGCTTGATCGGCCGTTTCTTTTCTGAAATATACGCAAAACAAGAAACATATTTTCTATCTTTAACACCTTATAACTTCTTAAGGAAGGACTTTCTACTATGGGATTTTTTGTTTAATCGGTCCCATTTGACATCAAGAATATACGGTTAAGTTGAGTTCCATTACACCCTGTATATAAAATTAATAGTGTAGCTACATGAGATTCCATTTGATCGAGATCGGTCGTGTCTGCATTAAAATAAAACTAGTTAGCCAGGATTTGACGGATATTTTGATTCTGTTGACAGTAAGTATTGTTAAAACATCAGCGTTTGACACTACCTACTGTCATTTCGACAATAAACGCACTAGCGATTAGCGAATCGCTCGTGCGTTAAACAGTCCCGATCATTAATCGCTCTTTTTAATATACTTGTTGGTTAAGTAACTATTAATTAATAACATATTTTAAACACTATAATATGTTACTATTGGAACCATAAGCTATCGATAGGTATCAGTTTCATCGACTGCAATTAATCTTCCGAATAAAACGTATCTCAAAAATCTAGAATGACTGGAGTAGTAGAACGAATAATTAGCAACTTCTAGCTGTTGTGTTTTATAATTTGTAAGTTATAAGTATTAAAAGAGTTGGAGATTTCCTAATTACTCTCATTGTCGTCTAAATTAACTGAGCTAGTTATGTTCGTAGAATCATTCGTTATAAACCTAAACCATCTTTTTCTTTTCCAGCCGCCCTATCATCATTCAGCTGTTCGATCCTCTTCAACTGGACGTCACCAGCCATACCAAAACTAGCGTCAGACGAATACCCGCACATCACGCTAGCGCAAGCCTCATACCTCTCAGTGATACCACCAGTCGCGACGATAATCTTCAGCCCGTTCTTCGGCCTCCTCCTCCACAGATTCGGCAGGAAGCGCACCCTCCTCAGCATAGCCTTCTTCCACATCATCTCCTTCATCCTAATCGCCATCGCGGACTCCATATGGATCTTCTACCTATCCCGAGTCTTCTTCGGCATGTCCGACGTCTTCATGTTCGGCAGCCTCCCCATATACGTCGCCGAAGTCACCACCCCAACCATCAGAGGCACCTGGGGCAACGCCATGATGCTCCAAGTCTTCGCAGCGCAGTTCCTCGTGAACGCAGTCGGTTTTTATTGCACCATACCAACGACAGCTTACATCTTCGGCATAGTACCGATCATCTTCTTCGTGATCTTCGTCTTCATGCCGGAAACACCCTACCATTACATCTATAGGGATGATTTGGTTAACGCAGAAAAATCTTTGAGGTGGTTGCGAGGAATTGAAGACGTTTCAGAGGAGTTAGAAAAGATTTCCGCTGACGTGAGGCGACAATTGACAGACCCAGGGAAGTTCAAAGATTTATTTGCTGTGAAGAGCAACAGGAAGGCGATGTTCATTATTATCCTCACTAGGATCATCCAACAATTCAGTGGAATCACCGCGTTTTCCGTGTATAACCAGTACATATTCAAAGCTGCGGCTCAAGATATCAACGAAGGACACTCAGCGATGATTTTCAACGCTATGTTAGCGCTAGCCACGATGACAGGACCAGTTTTTATCGAGAAAACAGGACGAAACCGTTCAATGGTAATCTCCTGCGTAGGCTCAGCGATAACCCTGTTCGCAGAAGCTGTCTATTTCTACCTACAAAACGAGTCTAAAACTGACGTATCGAGTCTAAACTGGTTTCCGATTGTAGGTTTGGTTGCCTACGTTATATTCTTCTCGATTGGGCTTGGTTTGGTGCCTATGTTGCTCGCGGGGGAATTGGTTCCAACCAACATGAGAGGACACGCTTCGTGCACTATGAATATAGTTTTTGCTGTTTTATTAATGGTCACTACGAAACTCTTCCACTTGTTGATCAGTAATTTTGGATTTTACGTGCCGTTTGCGTTCTTCGGAGTGTGTTGTTGTTTTGGTGCGTTTTTCTCGTTCAAGTTTGTGCCGGAGACCAAGGGAAAGACCTTGGAGGAGATTCAGCAGTTGTTAAAGAAAGGGAAAGCTCGGTTTTAGGCGATTTTGTGATATAGTTAGTTGATGTGTTGTAACTGGTGTCTATATTTATTAACGTTTTTAAGAATAAGTGCGGTTTAAACAAAATTGTAGAGTGCGCATATTAAATTTGACACTACGGTCTCAAATTTTATTATTTTTTGAGTAAGCGTGTTCTCTTCCAATTAGTTTATAATGATTTATATTTTTTTATTTATAAGCTTAATCAATAATTAATGTATTTAAAACCTACATTGCAATGTAATTATGCTTTTGATAAAAAATATACATTTTTTTTCATCTACTTAATAGATTGCGTTAGTAAATGCCAAAAAGGAACTCAATTTCATGTTGTCAATGTTTTCACAGAAGATTGAATATTTCGGAACTGATATACTTATTAAGGGTGCGGAAACCGGGCGACTTTTAGCATAGGCCGCGTGATGGCGCCACCCACCCTACATCTCCCCTACATGCATATTTTTCTGTTTTATTATACTTATTTCAACGTCGTTGAACGGCAGCGGCCAGCGCGCCACTTCGGATGACGTATTTGTCACGTGCTCGCTGCTGGCTGCTTTATACCGAGGCTGTGCATCGCGCTAGTGGTAGGTATTATTTCGATACCTATTTGACCTATTCCTCGTTATTTCATATTTCACACTCCGAGTCTGAGGGTGTGTGATCTGCGGTTGTACGCTTGGCTCGCCGCGCACGGCGTAAGAAATACACCGGGAAAGTTATCCTTTTTTTCAACCGATTTTCATAACTGATACGGTTTTGGAAAGCCCGCCACATGTTGAGTTTAAAGTACCTAGTTATTGCAGATGTATCAATTTTAAATTACTACGCACAAAATTGAAAAGAAAGTATATATTAGCTTAATTTGACGGATTTTTAGAAATCTATATATTCGCCAAACCTTTGCGAACTACATCATTGCCTAAAAAATGGCCTATAAATATGAATACTGGTACTTCTGTCATGCGAGTACAGTTTCAGAAAAACAAATCGAAAAGTCATTTTTTTCATTCGATTGTGACAAAATGTACACCAAGTCAAAGAAGAATCCTACCTGCACTTATGCTAGATATAATATCAACTCAAAATTACGCATATTAGTTGTCTAAAAAATTCATGAACTTTAAACATTTTTAACCTTGGAGATGTGAGGGACAAATAATAATAATAATAATGTTGTGGCCTAAGCAGGTTCATAAACTTTGAACATTTTTACACGCGGATATGCGATTAAAAATGACTGGATGAAAAGTTATGAATATGTGTGCAAAGTATTTCGCAGAATGACATTTCCTTTTTTGTTCTTTTCCACACACCGTAAGATATTCAATTTTGCCGGAGTCGGTCTACGAAAATTATCTGCACTCGGAGTCGAATGTTTTTTCAATTTTTTTACATTCACAGCCTTCACAAAATCGACATTTTTAGTATTCGGCATAATGATTTATAACCTGAGACAAAAGATTAACAAGTAGATTTAGCATTAAAATAATCAAATTCATAACTTCGATCTGCCTTCGTGATTTGGACTTTGTTCGATATATTGCAATTCAAAGTTTTAATGATTTATGGCTAAATGAATATACAGTATTAAAGGTAAGTCATGGACTTTTTTTTTATCAATATGTAATTATTATTATTTGTAAAACAGTAAATGTGACAATAATTTGTTCCAACATGAAAACGCGCTTGAATAAAATTACAGTTTGTGGCTAATATTTCGCGTATTTCTTATTATTTATTTATTATTTATTTATTATTTATTTATTATTTATTTATTATTTATTTATTATTTATTTATTATTTATTTATTATTTATTTATTATTTATTTATTATTTATTTATTATTTATTTATTATTTATTTATTATTTATTTATTATTTATTTATTATTTATTTATTATTTATTTATTATTTATTTATTATTTATTTATTATTTATTTATTATTTATTTATTATTTATTTATTATTTATTTATTATTTATTTATTATTTATTTATTATTTATTTATTATTTATTTATTATTTATTTATTATTTATTTATTATTTATTTATTATTTATTTATTATTTATTTATTATTTATTTATTATTTATTTATTATTTATTTATTATTTATTTATTATTTATTTATTATTTATTTATTATTTATTTATTATTTATTTATTATTTATTTATTATTTATTTATTATTTATTTATTATTTATTTATTATTTATTTATTATTTATTTATTATTTATTTATTATTTATTTATTATTTATTTATTATTTATTTATTATTTATTTATTATTTATTTATTATTTATTTATTATTTATTTATTATTTATTTATTATTTATTTATTATTTATTTATTATTTATTTATTATTTATTTATTATTTATTTATTATTTATTTATTATTTATTTATTATTTATTTATTATTTATTTATTATTTATTTATTATTTATTTATTATTTATTTATTATTTATTTATTATTTATTTATTATTTATTTATTATTTATTTATTATTTATTTATTATTTATTTATTATTTATTTATTATTTATTTATTATTTATTTATTATTTATTTATTATTTATTTATTATTTATTTATTATTTATTTATTATTTATTTATTATTTATTTATTATTTATTTATTATTTATTTATTATTTATTTATTATTTATTTATTATTTATTTATTATTTATTTATTATTTATTTATTATTTATTTATTATTTATTTATTATTTATTTATTATTTATTTATTATTTATTTATTATTTATTTATTATTTATTTATTATTTATTTATTATTTATTTATTATTTATTTATTATTTATTTATTATTTATTTATTATTTATTTATTATTTATTTATTATTTATTTATTATTTATTTATTATTTATTTATTATTTATTTATTATTTATTTATTATTTATTTATTATTTATTTATTATTTATTTATTATTTATTTATTATTTATTTATTATTTATTTATTATTTATTTATTATTTATTTATTATTTATTTATTATTTATTTATTATTTATTTATTATTTATTTATTATTTATTTATTATTTATTTATTATTTATTTATTATTTATTTATTATTTATTTATTATTTATTTATTATTTATTTATTATTTATTTATTATTTATTTATTATTTATTTATTATTTATTTATTATTTATTTATTATTTATTTATTATTTATTTATTATTTATTTATTATTTATTTATTATTTATTTATTATTTATTTATTATTTATTTATTATTTATTTATTATTTATTTATTATTTATTTATTATTTATTTATTATTTATTTATTATTTATTTATTATTTATTTATTATTTATTTATTATTTATTTATTATTTATTTATTATTTATTTATTATTTATTTATTATTTATTTATTATTTATTTATTATTTATTTATTATTTATTTATTATTTATTTATTATTTATTTATTATTTATTTATTATTTATTTATTATTTATTTATTATTTATTTATTATTTATTTATTATTTATTTATTATTTATTTATTATTTATTTATTATTTATTTATTATTTATTTATTATTTATTTATTATTTATTTATTATTTATTTATTATTTATTTATTATTTATTTATTATTTATTTATTATTTATTTATTATTTATTTATTATTTATTTATTATTTATTTATTATTTATTTATTATTTATTTATTATTTATTTATTATTTATTTATTATTTATTTATTATTTATTTATTATTTATTTATTATTTATTTATTATTTATTTATTATTTATTTATTATTTATTTATTATTTATTTATTATTTATTTATTATTTATTTATTATTTATTTATTATTTATTTATTATTTATTTATTATTTATTTATTATTTATTTATTATTTATTTATTATTTATTTATTATTTATTTATTATTTATTTATTATTTATTTATTATTTATTTATTATTTATTTATTATTTATTTATTATTTATTTATTATTTATTTATTATTTATTTATTATTTATTTATTATTTATTTATTATTTATTTATTATTTATTTATTATTTATTTATTATTTATTTATTATTTATTTATTATTTATTTATTATTTATTTATTATTTATTTATTATTTATTTATTATTTATTTATTATTTATTTATTATTTATTTATTATTTATTTATTATTTATTTATTATTTATTTATTATTTATTTATTATTTATTTATTATTTATTTATTATTTATTTATTATTTATTTATTATTTATTTATTATTTATTTATTATTTATTTATTATTTATTTATTATTTATTTATTATTTATTTATTATTTATTTATTATTTATTTATTATTTATTTATTATTTATTTATTATTTATTTATTATTTATTTATTATTTATTTATTATTTATTTATTATTTATTTATTATTTATTTATTATTTATTTATTATTTATTTATTATTTATTTATTATTTATTTATTATTTATTTATTATTTATTTATTATTTATTTATTATTTATTTATTATTTATTTATTATTTATTTATTATTTATTTATTATTTATTTATTATTTATTTATTATTTATTTATTATTTATTTATTATTTATTTATTATTTATTTATTATTTATTTATTATTTATTTATTATTTATTTATTATTTATTTATTATTTATTTATTATTTATTTATTATTTATTTATTATTTATTTATTATTTATTTATTATTTATTTATTATTTATTTATTATTTATTTATTATTTATTTATTATTTATTTATTATTTATTTATTATTTATTTATTATTTATTTATTATTTATTTATTATTTATTTATTATTTATTTATTATTTATTTATTATTTATTTATTATTTATTTATTATTTATTTATTATTTATTTATTATTTATTTATTATTTATTTATTATTTATTTATTATTTATTTATTATTTATTTATTATTTATTTATTATTTATTTATTATTTATTTATTATTTATTTATTATTTATTTATTATTTATTTATTATTTATTTATTATTTATTTATTATTTATTTATTATTTATTTATTATTTATTTATTATTTATTTATTATTTATTTATTATTTATTTATTATTTATTTATTATTTATTTATTATTTATTTATTATTTATTTATTATTTATTTATTATTTATTTATTATTTATTTATTATTTATTTATTATTTATTTATTATTTATTTATTATTTATTTATTATTTATTTATTATTTATTTATTATTTATTTATTATTTATTTATTATTTATTTATTATTTATTTATTATTTATTTATTATTTATTTATTATTTATTTATTATTTATTTATTATTTATTTATTATTTATTTATTATTTATTTATTATTTATTTATTATTTATTTATTATTTATTTATTATTTATTTATTATTTATTTATTATTTATTTATTATTTATTTATTATTTATTTATTATTTATTTATTATTTATTTATTATTTATTTATTATTTATTTATTATTTATTTATTATTTATTTATTATTTATTTATTATTTATTTATTATTTATTTATTATTTATTTATTATTTATTTATTATTTATTTATTATTTATTTATTATTTATTTATTATTTATTTATTATTTATTTATTATTTATTTATTATTTATTTATTATTTATTTATTATTTATTTATTATTTATTTATTATTTATTTATTATTTATTTATTATTTATTTATTATTTATTTATTATTTATTTATTATTTATTTATTATTTATTTATTATTTATTTATTATTTATTTATTATTTATTTATTATTTATTTATTATTTATTTATTATTTATTTATTATTTATTTATTATTTATTTATTAGTTATTTATTATGTATTTATTATGTATTTATTATTTTATTATTATTTATTTATTATTTATTTATTAGTTCATAATCAAATTCTATTGTAAATAAATTGTTTTCACTTTCTACTTTTTTCTTGTTTACTACATTACCGCGGTCACAAAACTGCAAAACAAATATCTCTAAAACAAATGCCGATCGAAAAATTAAGTTCTTTTGCATTTTTGATTTAGTATTTGATGCTGATAGGCGATAGCATTTCATTTTTCGCCTCGAGTTAAGTATCAGCCTTCTTTTGCAATTTTGATTTAGTATATGATGCTGATAGCATTTCATTTTTCGCCTCGAGTTATGTATCAGCCAGTACAATACACATTACGTAGGTACACATCTGTACTAAATACTGACACATTTTTATTTCAGGTCTTGTTGGGAATAAATTACATTTATATAAACTTCATGTTGAGAATATTGGTAATGAAAAGCTACACTCAATACATGGAATTTGCAGCCTTGCCTGAATTTACATAACACGGGCGATTTTATAAATCGCTTTCGACAAAAAAAAAACCACCACCCTATCAAGTGTTGGTTTCATTGTGCTATACACAAATAATACGGATGGCCTTGCGACCATCCGTTCGCATATAACCATTTTTTGCTTTGATGGTATTCAAGATGCTAAACAGAGCTAGCAGGACTATTCCTACAGCGCTGAGAGAGATACATTACACCTAAATATCAAACAGCGGTGGCGCCATCTATTCGAAAAGCGGTGAACTACCGGAATTCCCACTCTTCGTTCAAACAACGCAATCCGCACAAAAATCGTAGCATTTTCTGCTTCCTGATAATTTCCAAACGAAGGTGATTTTATGGAGATTTTATTGCATACATAGGTAGGTGATTTTTGTGTGCATGGCTAAAAATCAATGATTTATAAATCTAAAAATAAAATCGTAAGTTACTGCCCATTGTTCAATAATGACTGATTTTCAAAAAGTATTTCCTTTTCAATTATTGTTATGAGAAGTTCTCCCCAATAGCTACATTCAATTCAAACCGTTTGAGCATAGAAAATCTCAAATTTAAAAGCAACTTTTGAAGAACAACTGGAAGTACGGAACCGCCATTTAGGGTACGTTCTAAAGCATCGTTTCACCGGACCCTTAACATTTATTAACAAAATAAAAATAAATAAAAACTTAATTTGTTTAATATTTATATTTACGGTGATTTATTACTTGTCTTTTTACTTATCATACGCAGTATAACAGAGTATTGTAATCGTGCAGAAAAACAATTGAGATTTTAGCGAAAAAGTTGGATCCCCTCTTGGGTCCCCTGAACATGTTTGACCAACGTACAAAAAATGTCTGTGTGTGTAACCGTCTTTTTGTGGCGACGATTCCGGAGAAACTACTAAAGGTATCGGGACGAAACTTCATATTTAAAAGTTTCACGAGTTCATGACCAAACTTAGAGCTGAAAAGCTTTTTGTTCAAAAGGGTGCAAAGGAACTGGATGTCTACACTGACCCTTTTTCAAGGATTTTGCAAATGAGCCGCAGAAAATATCTGTCAAATCCTGGCTAACTAGTTTTATATGAATGCAGACACGACCGATCTTAATCAAATAGAACTTGTTCATGCAGCTAAACTATTAATTTTACCAAAAAATGTCATAGACATAAATTATACAAAACCTCCTCTACTTTAATTTATTATTTAACTATTTTGACGAAATTACAGAAATGGCCGCTCATTTGCAAAATCCTTGAAAAATGCTTGGAGTAAACATCCAGTTCCTTTGGACGTTTTTGAACAAAAAGCTTTTCAGCTTCAAGTTTAGTCATGAAACTTCTAAATATGAAGTTTCGTCCCGATACTTTTCGTAGTTTATCCGGAATCGTCGCCACAAAAACGGGTACACACACATACACACACACAGACTTGTTTTGGACCTTGGTCAAAAATGTTCAGGGGACATATTTCCGCTAAATTCTCAAAATTTCTTTTTGCACGATTTCAATACTTTATCATAACATGTATGATAAAGTAAAAAATCATCTAGATCCATCATTAATTACGAAAGTTATTAATCATCAAAATTTACATTAACATTCCTTCACTATTCAACTATTAGAAAATACCGAGGGCATCATATCAGAAGGGCGTATGAAATATTAGTTGTTTAGGTTCATACGCCCTTCTGATATGATGCCCTCGATATGTTTTAAAGACGAATAAAGGGTGTTTTCTATATCATGATTGCGTTACTATTCTGCCCTCCAATGGCCAAGTGCCGTATTTACATTAACTGTGTTATAGGAGATGTTTGCAGTTTTGTTTCTATATTCAACAATTCAATTCAACAAATTATTCAACAGATTACCGCTAATTACTTACAACTATTTTGTTAATACGATAGATTAAAGCAAATTGCTTATAGATAACAACAAACAAACAGATTTTATATAGAAATAGAAAAACTATAGGAAATAAATGTAGATGCTGCGTTCTTTCCTAGGATGGACCAATGCAATGTAGTAACTCACCATGTATTTATTTATTTATTTATTTATGTGTACGCAAAACATTGCAACTTGTTTCAACTATTACAGTGTGAGGTACAGAATTAGGTACACTTTACCAACATTTCTTAAAAATGAAATTTGCCCAAAAATCAACGTCATTCCGTGGAGAACTGATAAGCAAACTCATGACTGAACAAAAATATCTAAACATGTGACCTTAGTAAAAAAAAGTCGTTAGTTTTCGAGAAATTGACACGTTTATAAATTTTATCAAAATCGATTGTCACAGCTACAAAATTTCAAATTCGAAGATTCCTGTTCTTGGTACGCTATTGACTACTGTCCAAAATAAATCTAACACTGCTGTAGGTACATTCAGAAAATAAAATTCTCTGATTCATTATTTATTTGTTTATTTTTACCTAACTATGAGCTCTCATATGTAAACGAAAAATACCTGCACAAACTGACAAGTGATTTTAAAAGATTGTCCATTTAGTGTTGTGTTTAAAATGGTATAACACTTTCTTACTGAACAATGAGCTCATTTTGAAATTATTTAAAACAGTAGAAATTTGACTGATAACACTAGTCAAATCAATGTGACGGATATTTATTAACAAATAAACAAAACACAAATAAAAATTAAAGAATGTGTTCAAATTGCCTCTTTTTTCTATAGTTAAACATAGCAAATGCTTTACCATTTTAAAAATACATCTTTTAAAATAACTTGTTAGGTTATTAAGTTACTTTTCGTTTAGATATGACGTCTCAAAATTAGCTAAAACGCAACAAATACATCATGAAACGAACAAAAATATCTTATTCCAAGTTTATTGGTAATACAATACAATACAATACAATAATTTATTGGCCCAAGTACTCAAAACATACATCAAGTGTAAATATACAAAATATAGCATGTTTCCAGTGTAAGACAAGTCAAAATTCCGTGTATTTAGGTAGTGTTAATCTCGAAGAATTCCTCGACACTGTAGATGGGATTGATGATCAGAAACTTCTTAAGCTCCCTCTTGAAGGTACTATGGTCATCAATATTCTTTAGTTTGTAAGTCAAATGGTTGTAGCATTTGACTCCCATGTATTCTGGACCCCTCTGTGACACGGCAAGCCTCTGGAATCTAGGATGGATGTTGTTTTGATGTCGAGTGTTGTGTGTATGTACTTCTTTTCTTCTCACTTTGTATTCGGGTGTTGTTACTGTTAACATAATTAGGTGGTAAATATACAAAGCATGGAGTGTCAGAATGCAATTTTTTACAAACAGAGGTTTACAATGTGAGTGTGGATGGGCACCCTCCATTATTCTGATAATGCGTTTCTGTATTGTAAGAAGTTGTTTTGAATCGCTTGCCGATCCCCAGAAAACAACTCCATAAGATAGGACTGACTGGATCAGACCAAAGTACATCATTCGAAGGACAGCCCGGGAAATGGTAGGTCTTAGTGTTCTCAATAGGTAACTAGCAGAGCACAGTCTGGTATTAACGGTCTCCAAATGTTTGCTCCAGGTTAACTTAGAATCCAGTGTTATCCCCAGAAACCGGCTGTAATTCTGATGTTGAATTGTTTTGTTGTTGATACGAAGAAGTAGACTGCTATTGATTTGTTTGTTGGAAGGATGAAACTGTATCATACTAGTTTTGGCGCCATTGAGTATGTATGTATGTAGGGTGTTGGGGGTCAAGGATAAATCCTCGTGGCACCCAGGCCCCATTGGGCCCCTTGTGCCTCCCCCTGCGCTCTCTCCAGCTATGTCAACCAGCCTAGGTTGTTAACGAAGGCTAGGACGCAGCTCAGAGGTGCGTTCCTGATTCCGTCCATGGTCGGCCATGGATCCCCCAGCAAGCGTTCCCTGTATTCGACCAGGTCTGGGCATTCACATAAAATGTGTTTTACCGTCTCATCCTCTAGCTCACAAGCTCGGCATATAGACGTTTCAGCGAGATGCATCACGTGAAGATGCTTCCGTAAACCGCAGTGACCCGTTAGAATACCCGTAACTAAACGTAGCTTGTTTCTGGGCAGCTGTGTAAATTTCCTAGCAGTGGAGCTGGAGGAAGGGGGGAGCCCTTCCTTAGCTTGCTGACAGCCAGGTAGATTTTCCCACTGTCGAAAGAATTTCTTGTGGGTGATGTCCTTCAGTGATTGTAGCAGAAGGTTATTAGTGGGTAGTAGGAAGGGTTCCGGTGAGCTTACCGGTCCGTTGGCAGCTCTTCTTGCTAGTTTGTCAGCGTGCCGATTGCCCTTGTCCTCAGAGTGCCCTTTTATCCATGTGAGGTTGACATTGTTGTGTCTGGACGCCTCCACAAGGGTGTTATGACAGTCCAAGACTAAGTCGGAGGTAAACCTGCAACGACTTAATGAGAGTATGGATTGTCTGCTGTCTGTGTAGATCGTTACGTTCCTGCCAGTTTTGTCGGAGCTGATGATACACTCCGCGGCAGTTTTTATGGCAAAGATTTCCGCCTGCGTTACAGAAGGATACTTGCCTAGGGGGATGGACTGTCGCAGCTGGTAGTCATGAGAAAAAATCCCAGCGCCAGTTCCACTGTCTTTCTTGGAGCCGTCTGAGCCGCCATTGAGTATTATACCATTGTTATTGGTCCACGTTAGTATTTCTTGTATAGCAGTTCCAGCCTTTAGCAGTAGGTCATCGGTTAGAGGGTGTGACAGAAGCATATTGGTGTCGTCGGCATAAATGATCGTTTCGTCTGATAAAGGACAATGCAGCGGCAGATCATTGATCATTATCGAAAATAGTAAAGGGCCTATCTTGGAATTCTAGCGGCATGGGAAGTATAAAGTTACTAAATTCGGGTAAATTTGTGGGTGTAGTGACATTCACAGAATGTTCTGGATTTTGAGAAAAGATATCCGGACGTTAATGTAAAAATATTGCTACATATTTTTGTCTGGGAATTGGGATACCTATACATACTTATAATTTATAAATCATGCAAAATGGACTTACCTACTTCTTCTTTTTCTCTTGCATTGCGATTTGCGGCCTCGTATGCGACCCATTACGGTTGAACTGAGTCCTCCAGCTTCAAGAAGTTTATTTCTCGATGATTTCCTGTCTTCTAATGGCACCTTCCCCTCAACGCAGCTTAGGTTTTCCACATTACTCGATTCTTAATCTGCAAAATCCGACTCGAATCTCCAAAATTATTACCTATAAACAAATATAACAACTTACACCACAACTTCTCACCAAAAACTCAAACACAATATACAACCAAAAATACAGAAATTCAAACAGAAAACACTAAAACATCCACGGACAGTAAAAAATCTAAAGAAAACGCCCAAAATTACTCGACAATCCTCGAAATTTAACCAAATCCCACTATAAAAACCCGAAAATCAACTATCCATCTAAAATACAATAAATAAATTAGCATTTCATACTCCCGAACCATCCGCCATATTGTCCAAATGCACACCCTTGACCGTGTCGAGTTTCAAAGTAGCTTAATGGAAAAATGCTTACCCAGCCGTACGAAATAACTGACGCAAAATCAAGAATAGGTATCGCAAAAGATTTTCGCATAGTTTTCCCGGCGGGTTCCGGCCTTTTTACGCGATTATTTCGAATACGATACTGTCAGAACTTTTTTTTCTAGTCAAATAAAAGCAGCACGCCTTGGAGTTTTTGGATTTAAACCATCTTAGGCTTGCAATTTATTAGTTGCGAAAACAATCGAAAATAAAACTCTGATAAATCTATTATTGATGTTTATTTTTATTTAGAAAAAGTGAACACATTAAAATAGCATAAAACCACAAACGATAAAATATAAAACAGTCTAAAATATTAAAACGAAGTTTCGGTAAGTTGCCGTTTTTTGAATTTCTTTGCTAGCACCATGCTTACGAATAATTTTTTCTGCACGTTGTACTCTTTATATATAAAACTCTTTTCGGAGATTCTCATCAACTGTCTCATTAGGTACGCTTTAGTTGTATCCATAGCTTCCGGCGTAAAATAAACCGACGACTCTCGAATATTTTCCCAAACATCGGTATTTTCTTCGAAAATCTCCAACGATACATGAAAAGCAGACGCTCCTAGTAAAGCAGACGGTATGCATGGGAAATAAGGTGATATCGAAAAACATTCCAACACGTAGTATGCAGCATGACGTATTTGAAGATTTTCTGTCTTAGTTTTGAACAGAAAATATTCTACGAAGATAGTAGGTTCGGGTATATTGCATCGAAAATCTAGAAATTTTAGTAGTTTACGCTCCATCTTTGTTAGTTGCATGCCGCTATACGCGTGTCCTGATAGAGAAATTAATCGTTTTATCTGAAATAAAAGAAAAATTACATGTTATTAAAGTCTACTTAAAGATTTTTTGTGCATAAGTTTATATTTGTAAAATTAAGTATTTCATCATATTTCAGAAACAGACGATATTTATTTTACAAATATAAGTTTTGTCATAAATAAAACTTACGGAAATAAATATATTGCTCGTTTCATATTTATTCATGATCCATATCGATGTCATTGCAACGAGTTGGTACATATTTACGGAAACTTCCGTTGCGTTTAATACTAGGTCCAAAAGGCGCACAGCTTTTAGATATATAGACGTAGGAATTAGGTTATAAGCCTGAAAAAAAAATAAAGGAAGAAGAAAAATATTAAAAAAATAATTTGAATAAAACGCATTTTTTTTTTTAAACTGGACTTACTTGTACTTTTAGCAACCAATCTAGAACACACCCTCTATCTTGTGCTGCTTCATAATCGATTTTGCTCGACAGATTTTTGAGGACAAGACGTTTATCTTCGTTTAGAGCTCGTAACACATATTCCTTAAAAAAAAATATTTGAATTTTTCAAAATCTCTATCTGAGATGACTAACAAGAATAAAAATATTCTAACTCTAAAACTACCAAACAGAAAAAATTGAAATAAAGTGTATCATTTCTACATAAGTTGTATGACTGTCAACATTTTTTGCCTCTCGGTGTAAACATGAGCGCGAGAGAAATGAATACTATCGAAACGAGGATTAAGATTTTTCCAGAAAATTAACAAGGGATTAAACAAATTAAACTTAAATATATACATACCTCCAAATATTCAGGCTCATATAGGTTATCACTAATGTTTATCAATTCAGTACCCACTGTAACAAAAAAAAATTATAAAAAACATTGCTTCCCAAAAATATTTTATAAAAAAAAATAAAAATCATACCATTCCTGTTTTTATTTAACTTATTGACCAGCGTAGTTTTCTGTGCTAACTTTTCACGTAAACCAGGCATTAGAACAGTCGATTTGCTAGTAAAAATGTTAGGTTTAACAGGGGAAATCGGACCGAATTTCAAATTATTCTTAACTCCGTCGAAATACTCCTCACCGCTGACAAAAACTTCATTGAAATCTTCCTGTAACTTCCCGAAAGAGGCACTTTCTCGTATCGTTACAAACTTAGTATCTAAATTGACAGATTTACTACGTTCGGAAGAACCAGCTTCCGAATCGCTAATTCTATCAACATGGTAGCTGCGCTTAGGTTTATTTCCGTGTGCCGTAAGATTAACCGTTAATAGTTTTGACGTTCTACTTTCTGAATTGTTATTTTCACATACGTCATGCTCTTTCGCATTGAAAACTACAGTTTTGCAGCGTTTTAAGTTGATTATATCGTTTAGTGCTGGTCGATCTCTAGCTGGTTGTAAGTTTTTTTTCATATTCTCCAGGCATTTGTTCGATTCCGAATATATTCCCGATCTAGTAGGTTTTGGATTCGCATCTGTGGTTAATTTATTCGAAGTTTGCACCATGTTTTCTTTATTCATCTTGATAATTGGCTAAAATATCTATAAAATCTTTAAATATATCGAAGAATTACCACTAGTATAACGCACGTTTCAACAAAATTTGTAATATCCGCTTTTTTCGGGGGGTTTTACATTTGTGCGCGTGCGCAGTTGGCAGCGTAGACGGGTTTGGTAGTTCCACCACGGTTTATAGTTATACAGGACTTGAATTTTAACTGTAGACAATTTAGTATAGAATACTGAATTACCGGCTGAAATCGGGCTAAATTTTGTTGATAGTATTTGGGCTATTTTATTATAGAATATTGCATGTTTGCAGATAAAATCGTCGAGATTGTCAATGCGGGTCACTGATTTCCTATTTCATCCATATTTAAAAACAAATAAAAGAGCACATTTTAATGCTACACGCTGTACACCTGTATAATTGTTTATTAAACTACAATTATTAACGAAATAGGAAATCAGTAATCAGTATTGTAACAAGGTATTTAAATACAAAACAATTATGGATCAAATGTAACGTATTTAGAAAATTACTATCAACAAGTGAACGCGGAAAGATTTACACGGTTTGGTACATTTTCAAATATGCCTCGTTTATTGGAAGGTTCAGGCTTATTGTTATAGATGGCGCCACTTAAATTGAAAAAAATTACTTATTCTGGACACGATTGTAGTTTGAAATAATGTAATGTTTACCGATACATTGGTCGGAGAGTCAATACGGACGTCTGAATTACTATCTCATCTTTATTTAAAAAATAGACATAAAATATGAAATTTTAATAGTACGGGCTAATTTCCTGGATAGTTTTGAAATCGACAATGTTATTGATGATATTGGTTCCTAATGAAGTTTTCCTAATATAACTAAGTATTGAAATACAAAACAGTTACGTATGTATACATGTACCTATTGTTTCGTATGCTAAGTGAAACCAGCTAATTACTCGGGTGAACTAATTGTTGAACTGTTTTTTTAGATTATTTTTTATACATACATATAGCGGAAGCAATCTATTACAATTATGTTTAATAAATACAGAATTTATTTTCTCATATACCATAAATATTTTGTGGTATTGTACCATATAATGCATGTAATGTTGTTTCAAAAGAACTTACTTAGTAGAATTACTTTGAATGCTATTTGACAATTGATCAAAAGAAAATCATTTTTTACTTACCTTTGTGAAATAAATTATAAATGCAAATATAATAAAAGCCTTGTTAGTCTTATACATTATTTATTGGCAACACAATAAATGATATTACATGTTTCAGTTGCAAATATTAATAACACGAAATAAAATACAAAATAATATGAACCATATGTAAGATCCTGTTATGTTAATTTCCTAGAATTGTTTGTATTATTCGGTTTGGTCAATATGGTTTGCGCAGATAAAACCATGGCAAAGTGTGTTAAATGGGTTTTTAGACTAATCGGAATGCTTTCGCTGACAAAACAAAATTGTTAATACAATACATGACTCATTCTTTATAGCAGTAGTCTGCAACCTTCTCCAGCTGTCCTTCTCTCGCTCACGGCTGTCTAATAACTCCGTTCCGCAAGCACTGTGCTGCGGCACAGTGCTTGCGGAGCACTGCTTTATAGGATTTATCCTTTATAGGACCCTTAAGGGTTTCGTTTTTTTTACCTTATCTTTTCTCAGGTACAAAACGCTAAAAAAAATTGTTACAAACAAAATCTGTACGAACATGTTGTACATAACTCAGTAGCATTAACTTTAGTAGGTCAGCAGTGTTGCATTTATGCCCGGGTTACACTAACGTCCAATGCCTAACGAGTACCATTTCAACAGGGTGTCATTGATTACGCATTAGTTAACATGTAATGGTGTTAGATGTTAGTGTAGCCCAGGCATTAGGGATACTGTTGGACCAGTCATATAAACTTCAAAGTGCCAATGGTTCATCAAAAGTTTCTGTTAAAATTTTACCTAGTATTAATCTCACTGAGCTCTCTCAACTTGGAATACCTTTATTAATATAATATTGCAATAACAACAATCTTCAAAAATTATTTAGTGCGCGGTTCATAGACCTTGCTTTCTCCTAGGCATAATTTATTTTACTACTACACCAAAAACATAACAATAACAAAACTGGTTTTCCATTAATACAAATTGTCATAGAATATGAGTAAGTATTAGCAACGGAAATGTAATCTTACAAATTTGATTATGACGGAATCATGTTCCACAGGAATCTCTTCTTGTTGGCTACTAAGACAGTTTCTTTGATGCAGGTGAGAAATTACTATTTTGTGTAATACATAATGATTTATCACTAGTGTTAACTTGTTCACAGCTCTTGACGAATATATTCGCCAACGGGTGCTGTCGAGTTTTTCCCATTTCACATAAAAATAACATCAGAATGATCATACGCCTCGATACTAGTAAATAGCAAAAAACTACCGCTGCAGAGAAAGGGTTAAAAACTGAACATCTGCATACAGAATATAATTTTGTGAATATTACAATCAATCGTAAAAATGCGTTTAGTAAATTTTCTATTGCATTTGTATTACAACAAGAAGCCGTGCATGTTCCTTGACATAGATGGCGATATCATTTTTTTACCCAACCTGACGCAAAAACTGCTTGCTTGCAATCTACTCCATCTATTGTATTTATTCAATCTTGATTGATTCCTTTTGTGAACATTTAGGTAGTTTTCTTGGCTTTTCATCTACTTCTTATTAGATTAGTGCCATTACCATCAAAACTTTCATATTTGTTTTGGACTTTCATGTATGTAAGTAACACTCTGTCTTCGTAAAACCATATAAATGTTGTCTTTGAAATTGTCTACAGCAGCCTGAAAGAATACACCTTCATATAAAAAAGTTAGAATACTTTTGTATACCTACCTATATGTTACCTAACCTGCAAACAATGCCAAACCAATACCCTCTATTGGTAAGTCTACTATTATATAATTTATACAGTAAAACATTATACTGGCAACCATAAACAACAATAAACCGTCAAAAGAAATCTGTGAGTTCTCGTACAACGTACTACGACCGAAATCAAATAAGACATCGCTACATATTTGAGACGATCTAATACATTCTTATATCACTGCTTATAAAGAAATACAAGTATAAACCATGCTAAACACTTACGTTTTGCTTTATATGCAAACTCCTTTAAATTCACACTGTGATATTTGAAACTATAACCCAATAACCTGTAGACCAAAATTATGTTATTAAATTTGGTTAAATTTACGGGTATAGTGCACTGTGACGTTCAGAGAGTGTTTTAGGGTTTTAGAACACATATTCGTACGAAAAACGAGACACTGATGATTGTTCACTCAATAATAAACAACAATATACAACAGAAAATCATAACTGTCAAAAATAAGTATGTACGGATCGCCGACGAAATTATCAGTAGATGGCGCTAGTGGATACAAATTCATCAAATACGAATATTTATTTCTTAAATAATAAGTTAAATAAAAACTATTCTTATTTAATCTTCAGTTTAATTATTTACATTATAATTTATAATTAAAACCCGATGTGAATATACATTTGGTGATTTGGTTCTGGCCCCATCTATGGCCCCATCATCAACACAAAGCTAACTTCGTGTGTATTATAGAATAGATATATTGTTATTTTAATTAAAAAAATGTTTAAATTATTTAAATTTAAACTACCGAAGCCGATATTCTATCTTAGCGCTGCGGCTGGAACGTTTGGCTTGGTCTGCCTGATAAAGTAAGTCCTCAAAATATTCCCTAACCTATAAACTTTAACCTAACCTAACTATTTCCTGTATATAAAATGGTATAAAACCTGTATAAAACCATTTCAAAGTAGAATTTTAGAGAAATGATCGGCGGTGAGCGGTATAGAAGAGATATCGAGGCCACGGATAAAGTTGTCATCATCACCGGAGCAAATACAGGCATCGGAAAGGAAACGGCATGGGAACTAGCGAGGAGAGGTGCAAAAGTTTATATGGCTTGCCGTGACATGAAACGTTGCGAAGAGGTAAACCGAAAACGTTTTTCCATAATTTAAATAAAGTTCGGTGGCCAAAATAGCTTTTATTTTAGGCAAGAGAAGAAATTGTTGTTGATTCCAAAAACAAATACGTGTATTGCCGAAAATGTGATTTAGCTTCACTGGCATCCGTTAGAGAGTTCGTAGAAAAATTCAACGAGGAACAGCCTAGATTAGACATTTTAATCAATAACGCAGGGGTTATGCGGACACCAAACTCGAAAACGAAAGACGGGTTTGAAATGCAGCTCGGAGTGAATCATTTAGGTCATTTCTTGTTAACAAACCTTCTCGTCGGTAAATTAAAAACATCAGCACCAAGTAGAATAGTCAACGTTTCTAGTATTGCTCACAAACGTGGGAAAATAAATACAGAAGATTTAAACAGCGATAAAAAATATGATCCGTCTGAAGCGTATGCGCAAAGTAAGCTGGCAAATTTGTTGTTTACGAGGGAATTGGCCAAGAGGTTAAAAGGAACTGGAGTTACTGTGAATGCTGTACATCCTGGAATTGTGGATACGGAAATTATACGACATATGAGTTTTTTTAACAGTTGGATGGCAGCTATTTTTGTAAAACCGTTGGCGTGGCCTTTTGTTAAAAGCCCGAAACAGGGGGCCCAGACGACCATCTATGCTGCGTTGGATCCCAGGCTGAATAAAGTCACCGGAAAGTATTTTGTGTAAGTTTTTTTACTTTATCATACGCAGTACGTAAAGTATTGTAATCGTGCCAAAAGAAATTTTTGAGATTTAGCGGAAATATGTCTTTTTGGGTCCCCTGAACATTTTTCACCAAGGTACAAAAAAATGTCTGTGTGTGTGTGTGTGTGTGTGTGTGTGTGTGTGTGTGTGTGTGTGTGTGTGTGTACCCGTTTTTTGTGGCGACGATTCCGGAGAAACTACTGAAGGTATCGCGACGAAACTTCATATTTAGAAGTTTCATAACCAAACTTAGAGCTGAAAAGCTTTCTGTTGAAAAGGGTCCAAAGGAACTGGAGGTTTAGTCTTAGCATTTTTGAATGTTTTTGCAAATAAGCCGCCATTTCTGGAATTTCGTCGAAATAGTTGAATAATAAATTAAAGATGAGGAAATTCTGAATAATTTATCACTATGACATTTTTTGGTACAATCAATAGTTTAGCTGCATGAGCAAATTCTATTTCTACGAGATCGGTCGTACTGCCTTAAAACTAATAGCCAGGATTGGTCAGATTTTTTTATTCTAATGACAGTAGGTAGTCTTGGTGTCAAACGCTAATGTTTTGACAATAACCTCTGTCAATATAAGCTGCGTTCGCATATTGCATTACACTTTTTACACCCAATAACACGTAAGTGTCATTTGGACGGTGTACCCGGTGTCAACGGAGTATAATATCCGAACGCAGCTTTAATCGTCATATCTGTCTAGCTCTAGTAGTTTTATTTTAATGCAGACATGGCCGATCTCGATCAAATAGAATCTCATGCAGCTAAACTATTAATTTTATGATAAAGTCATGTGCCTGGCCACATCAGATTTTTTCATGTTGTTTTGTGATTTTTAGTAATATTACGGAACAGGTTTTTTTATAATAATTAGATGTGAAGAAGAACTGTTAATTTAGTTTGGTTAAATAGTTTTACTTAGATGGATTTTGTAAATAGAAATTTATTCAACCTATATCTTCATGTGTTGACAATTTAAAAGAACTTGGTTTTAGGAATTTATAGAACTTTAAAGCCTAGGGACTGAAATGGACACTTGTGTGCCATTTTAATAAACATTTAATTATTTTGAATAATTAAAAAAATTACACAAAAGTTTCTTAGAATAAATTATCTATAGAGCTCTCCTTAAGGCACTCACAAATATATGAGAAATAGCTGCCGTTTTCAATTAAGGTTTTTTACAAATTACCAATTATATACGGTGTCTGACAGAAAGTTGGACACATTGGAGATTTTATCGCCCATTAATTTTTCACAAAATTTTATTCTTCAGTCTGTATTCTCTTAAACCTAAAATCTAAATATTAGAATTTCATTATCTAATATCCACAAAAAATCTGATGTGGCCCGGCACATGACTTTATCATAATACATATATATATATAAAACTTTGAAATAGTTAATACAAGATGGCGGTAATTTTTTACGTTAAAAAACTACAGCCACGCCTGGGATTCGAACCCAGATATAAGAATTAACATCCATTATATATATATATATATATATATATATATATATATATATATATATAAAATTAATAGTTTAGCTGCATAAGATTCTATTTGATCGAGATCAGTCTTGTCTGCATTGATATAAAACTAGTAAGCCAGGATTTGACAGATATTATGATTCTTTTGACAGTATTGTCAGGTATTGTCAAAACATCAGCGTTTGATACTACCGACTGTCATTCGAATGATAGTATCTGTTAAATCCTGGCTAACTAGTTTTATATTAATGCAGACACGACCGATCTCGATCAAATTTAATTTGCTCATTCAGCTAAACCACTAATTTTACCAGAAAATGTCATAGACATAAATTATACAAAATTTTCTCTACGTTAATATATTATTTAACCATTTTGACGAATTTACAGAGATGGCGGCCCATTAGCAAAATCATTGAAAAATGCGAAAACCTCCAGATCCTTTGCACCCTTCTGAACATAAAGCTTTTCAGTTCTTTGGATAATTATGAGCTTTTAGATAATTATGACTCTACATAAACAATAGAGATATTTTTGTTTGAATTTTTTTTTTGATAGTACATATTCAAATTTCTAGGGGATGAAGATATATTTTATGATCATAAGGACACTTTATGCTCAATATATTGACGTAAATGCTCCAATTCATAGGAATAAAAATCTGCCAGCGTCGCTAAATTGTGCATAAACTATAGTCTCATTTTTATCATAACAGCCTGTGTTTCTTTGTTTTTATTAATAACAAAATTTTAAATCAAGTAAAATTTTCCGTAAATACAAGTTTATAATTACTACTTGAAAAAAAAAAGCGTTCACTTCTCATTTTATTTGTTCAAAATACCATTTTTATACCAAAATAATTTGTATTATTTTTTTTCATTCGTTAATAGCTTTATCTTTCTATTATTTTTTTTTTGTTGACAATACCACGTTATAAAAAACCTATTCGAGAAAAAGCTAATTAAAAATCAGAATAATTTTGATAAGACTGGGAAACGTGGATATTGTGAATGGAAAGGGAGTGCGTTGTTTTGATTATTTTTGTACGGAACACATTTCAGAAGTTAATTTTAGGTACAGTTTACAAAGTTTCAGAAATATAAAATTTTCCTTGAACCTTTTGGGACATTGGGTTCATCCGCTATAAATTTTGCTACAAAATACTTTTTTGAATTTAAGATTTTGACATCCTGATTGCACGTTAATAAAAGCAACCGTATAAAATGAATCAACTTTTAATGCATTGCGTTGCTTATAAACCGAGAAATAAATACTTATAAAAATCCAACAACTGATTACTGCACCAAGCTTTTTTTTTATTCAAAATTGTAATATTGTTACGTAGCTCTCGTAGACGGGGCAAGAAGGTAGGTCAGGGATTGCCTAGGATGTAAACAAACAACAGAGTAACATGATACCTTGGTTTATTAGACCGTCGTCGAGTACAGCTGATATCTCAAATTCAATAGTCGCGCTACACTATACAAGTAGGTGCTGCAAACTACTGATCCCGTTCCCATCCTTTGCCGTGGCTTTTATATTGAATTCGGCAAGACGTCATGACCTGTTTTGAGCCCCCAAAAATCCTGAGTTAGGATTTTTGGTTGCACACGGCCTTTGATATAAATCATAGTTAATTTGCACGCTTGCCACAAAGGAATGTCTTTGTTCCGATATGAAAAGCCTGACGTCTGCATTTCTGGACAAGCAACTGTCTGCAGGTTGAGTTGGATGACCTGACCTCAATTGTACAATGCAATTAAACTATACTTCGTAACAATATCAACAACTAAAACACACACGTCATCAACAAAAATGACATAATAGGGTATTTGACTGTATTAAAAATATGGCTTGTATTATAGTCATACTAATAGATTACAGTTTAAGAAAACTATTTGTTATTAATTTTCAAAAAAAATATGTTTTATTTCTATTAAAAATTAAAATTGAATTTTATTCACGTTCTATCATGTGATTGAAAACGCTCTGTAATTGGCTCAGTCTCCAGTGACGTCATTCGTTAGTACACTTACTAGCGCGTTCGGTTTGTCAGGGTAGGGTATGCTTCTCCCGTTTGAATTTAAGAGCACTAAAGTGCCATGTAAGCATAACTTTGTAGGTTAGGTTAGCCCTAATCTTAAGCTGTCAGATCAGATAGTACCTGGGTTCGAAAATACGATAGATAACTTATT
Source organism: Aphodius sticticus (assembly GCA_963966075.1). Taxonomy (NCBI): domain Eukaryota; kingdom Metazoa; phylum Arthropoda; class Insecta; order Coleoptera; family Scarabaeidae; genus Aphodius; species Aphodius sticticus. Next base: position 79,493,198 of record OZ014507.1, read on the forward strand.
CTAGTCAGTTTTACTTATGTCGAAGTAATCTTCACAACACTATTTATTTCACTTGGATTTCTACGAGCCAACCACTTTCTTCAAATCTTGCAAATAGTTTATCCGGAGTTTTTATTGACGTATTTCTGCATTGTGGATTTATACACCATTTATAACCCATTTTTATGTAGAAATTGTGAAAACATCACATCATACAACACAATTACCAAACGGCGACGATGCCGATGCTGACAGACCATATGGGCCGATTTGACATCTACTATCGGGTGACGTCACACAACAGAAAGTATTGTTTTGGCGGGAGTTTTTGTGATTCAATTTTTAACGCTGATTTTTATGAAATATTGAGGAAATAATTACGAAAAATAATGCATTTACAATGTAGAGTGAAGGAATAAACACACTAAGATGGTTTTCCAATAATAGTCAAATACCCTATTCTAAAAACTGCGCCATTGTGTTGACACATTACTTTTTAAGTATCCAAAAAAGTGACACAATGCCAAATCAATACGTCTTTGACTCATGTTTTTTCTGAATTGATGTTAAAAATTCAAGAATAGTGTCACAACTTAAAATAATACAACAGAATAAAATAGTACATTATCAAAATTAACTTACCTTATCAAAAACGGCAGAACACAAAATATGATGTATTCCTTGAAAGAAACATTTGCAAGCACTTAGCAAAAACAAATAATAATAAACTAATAACCAATAAAAATAGCAATATTGACTTTCAAATTAAATAATTTAATTTTTTTTCTTTTTAGTGATTATAGGGAGACTGAAACAAGTGACGGAGCGCAAGATGATTCCATGAGTCAGTGGCTGTGGGCAGTCAGCGAAAAATGGACCAGACTTACAGCGTAAAGTTTTATCATTAATATTATTATTGAAAATATTCAAAACCGTAAAAAAAAATCTTACAATGCAATATCAATATTTTGTTATCAAATAAATTATATATAACTATTTTATTTAAGCGAAATCTTCTTTAGTGGTGGGGGGGAACACATTGTCGGGATTAAAGTTGATCATCTCACACGTTTTCTTGTACAGTTGTTCGGCTAGGCAAGAATTTACTGCGATATTTCCGGCTTCCCTGATCTCACAATCGCTAAAAAATTTTAAAAAAATAGATTTGTTTTCTTAAAATATTTATAAAAAGTTAATACCACAAATATTCTCCTGTTATATTGCTTAGCGATGGTTCACAGGCGCAAAAAACAACCGTCTGGCAACCTTGTTGTGGCGTTTTTAAGAACAACCAAACCCACGGAAAAGTGGATAGTTTCGACATAAAAGAAACTCCAAACGGCGAATTTTTCATGTGGTCTGTGTTACGGACAATACCAGGATTTACAGCGTTTATCGTTATTCGAGTATCTAAAAAGGCAAGCAAGAAAAAATACAGAAGCCAAACTTGATTTAGTTCTTTTAAAATTCTGTTTTACCTTTTAGTTTTTCCGCCAAGTGTTTGGTAAATAATACCAGCGCCAACTTGCTCTGGGAAAACGCGTCTTTCTCGTTAAATCTCCGCTCTAAATTCATGTCGTTCATGTTGATACGGCCAGACGTGTGCGCCACCGATGTCATGTTGATTATACGACCATTTACCGACCTACGTAGCAGCGGGATTAAAAGTTGCGTCAGTAAGAATGGGCCTAAAAAGTACATTATACGAAATTATTGAAAAACCAAGAAAATTAATTAAATACTAAATTTTTGTGCCCATCGGTTTGGCCACGATCGCGAAGGTACCCGATTTTTACGGTTTTAAAATAATGCTTGACTTTCCGATATTTTTCTCGTAAACCACTAAACAAAAAAATTTTTAAATTTGGTCAGCCTACACTTAGAGTCTCTTCTATAGATTGGCGTTTTTTTTTCTTGATTTTGTATGTAATAAAGTCTGTAAGCGAGCTTCTTAAGGCGCGGATATCTCAGAAATGAACAATAGCAGGACTACGCAGTTAGCGCGTAAACAATCCTTATTTATTGTGATACTCATCCATTGACGTATAATAACATTAAAGTTATTTGGCAATTTTTAAGAGTGAAATGAATGTAATCGATTCTGTGCGCAGGATGGTTCCCCACGGGGAAAGGGGATTACGGGCGGGAAGCGATGCAAGGCTTCGCGCGACGGTTTCAAACGATCAACTCTCATGACCGTATTCAATATTATTGTCATTCTCTCGTTTGGTTTTATTTTTTAAACTAGCATACTCGATTTTTTTTTTCATTTTTGGAATAGGGTATTTGACTATTAAAAATATGGCATGTATTATAGTCATCCTAATAGATTACAGTTTAAGAAAACTATTTGTTATTACTTTTCAAAAAAAATATGCTTTATTTCTATGAAAAACCAAAATTAAAATTGAATTTTATTCACGTCCTATCACGTGATTGAAAACGCTCTGTAATTGGCTCAGTCTCCAGTGATGTCATTCGTTAGTCCGCTTAGAGCGCGTTCGGTTTGTCAGGGTAGGGTATGGGGAGAGCAATGCTCAGATAACTTGGGTCGGCTGTCTCTCTCTTATATGCAGATAAACGCCGTATGACGTTAGTCCGCCTATTATGCAGCGCGTCACTCTCACCGTACAATACCGGGTTATCCGAACGCGCTCTATGCTTCTCACGTTTGAATTTAATAGCACGAAAGCGTCATGTAAGCATAACTTTGTAGGTTAGGATAGCCCTAACCTTAAGCTGTCAGATCAGATAATACCGGGTTCGAAAATACGATAGATGACTTATTTTAGTCAGTTTTACTTATGTCGAAGTAATCTTCACAACAGAAAACACTTGTATTGGCGGCTATTTATTTCATATGGATTTCTACGAGCCAACCACTTTCTTCGCAGTTTCAAATCTTGCGGAACAGCTACAAATAGTTTATCCGGAGTTTTTCTTGACGTATCTCTGCATTGTGGATATATACACCATTTATAACCCATTTTTATGTAGAAATTGTGAAAACAACACATCATACAACACAATTACCAAACGGCGACGATGCCGATGCTGGCCGATGCTGACAGACCATATGGGCCGATTTGACGTCTACTAACCGGTGACGTCACACAACAGAAAATATCGTTTTGGCGGGACTTTTTGTGATTCAATTTTTAATGCTGATTTTTATGAAATATTGAGGAAATAATTACAAAAAATAATGCATTTCCAATGTAGAGTGAAGGAATAAACACACTAAGATGGTTTTCCAATAATAGTCAAACACCCTATTGTATATGTTACAGTAAAAGCGTAAACGGTAGTAAGTGTATACACTTACTAGTCCGTGTATACATTTACTGACGATTTTAGTAGAAGTATCAACTCATTAGAAAAATGAATACTATTCCTAGTAGATGTATACACATACTAGCTGATGTATACATATGCTACCACTGAGTAGTAAAAGTATCAAGAAAATATAAAAAATACGTAATAATACGCATTTAAGAGGCCAAAAACATACATAATAAATTTACTATTCTATTTGTTACAACAAGGTAAGCTATGGTGGCACTTTGAATTACATAAAACCTTATTTTTGAGACACATGCACTTTTTTGTATTGCACTTTGTTTTGCACTGGCATTTTGAAAAACTCATGGGAAAATGGTTATTACGTAAACTCGCCAGTAATGTAGAATCAACTAAAGAAGCGAATGATAATTAATCCAGGTGAGGACAATTTTATGGAAAAAATACCTCCGCCTGGATTTGAACCAGGAACCCTCCAATTTCTTGTTGACAGCTCTCCCATTTGAGCTACAGAGGCAGTGGAAATTTATAGGTTTTTATTTGTCACTTCAGGATTCGCAATCCGAGTTTCGAATTAAACAAACCAGTCGTGACACCTGGTTCAAATCCAGACGGAAGTGTTTTTTTCCAAAAATTATCCTAACCTGGATTAAATATCATTCGCTTCTTTGGTTGATTTTGAAAAACCCTCACCTGTTCCTGTAGATTGTTCATTTGCTACTGATTTGACGGGCAATTCTTTTGTTGGAATATTGTCAATTGGGATTAATGGTTCAGGGCATACACTGAATTAAGATCTACAGTATAAACTCTTAAGAATACGATTTTGTTGTCCCTAATTGATAATACCCATCCTCTGTTCTCTTCATGACGCAAGCCAATATGGAACGTGGGTCTCCCCTGCCTCTATCTACGTCCGGTACTTTAACACTAACGGTCATACCTATTTCGGCTTGAGGATGTGATGCATCAGAACGAATTTTCATGGGTTTTGCTTGACCTTCTAAATTTTCCTTAGCTTCCTTTCTACTGTTTTCAATTTTCATTTCTAGGCAGCAAAGGTCACAAACATCATTGTCATTAAAGAGATTGATGGATGCTTCACATATTTTCCAAAATTTACCAAATTCCACATTATTTTCACGACCAATCGCATCGCTGAGCGCGCGGCTAATCCCACATAACCTTGTTGTGAACAGTTCTACTAGTAGAAGTGTTTATTTCGATTCGTCGCGTTTTATTTTGTGCACACTTTTACTATAACCGCTTAGAAAATGTATGGATTACCTAGTAGAAGTGTTCATTTCTAGAGTTGTGAATACTTTTACCATAGAAATCAGTATGTGTATAAACAGACTAGTAAGTGTATACATCAACGGAGTTGATGTTTTTACTGTAACATATACATATCCTGTTATGTGATTTATTATTACTGCGCAATATTAGTTCCTCCGAAAATCAGTTGTTGATGATATTATGTAACACAATCTTGCCATATCTCTTTTGATACCGTGCTTCGTTACATAAATTTAACATATCTTTAATTTTAAATGTATTGTGGCTTTTTGCAACTTTATTTTTTACGTAAGCCGAGATTAATTCAATTGCATTAAACTCGCAATGGGCTACAAGTAACCACAATAATTTTACTTCATTGCATCTGATTTTTTTTACTTTTACAAATACAACAGCTGTGCTATAGTTAATTGAGAAAGAAATTTCTGACATTGATAATTAATTGTTATACTTCCCTGGAATAATACTTCAGCATTTTTGCTGAAGACTTGCAAAACACGTACGCATGCAACGCAGTTACTCAAGAAACTTTATTCAAGAAATTAGTTATCAATGGAACATTTATGTATTTATATAATTTTGATTTTACCCACACTCAACTTGTTATGCATTTTATTGGGGTTTGAAAAAAAAAATGTCTTTTGTTATTGTATTTCTTTGCCGCTACCTCTAAAAATCAGAAAAAAAAACATGTTTACAGCTCTTCGCTGTACACTTGCAAACTATTCTTTCATTAAACAAAATTTTGCGATTGTTTTTGTAAATGTCGCGTTGTCGTGCTAATACTCGTTGCCGAGATATCCGCTTTCATGAAAATCTTGTTTATATCCTTTATTGCAGGGAAAATTAGGAAAATCCAAATGCCAATCTGTAGTAAGATCTTGAGTTATGCTCTGTGTAAATTTGAATTTTTTTGGACAAGCGGTTTAGGAGAAAAATTAGAAAGACCAGCGTTTATTAAAAACAGCTAAAATAGGGTACATTTTTACACTTCTCTCGCGCTTCTGTCCAAACCTAGGGGCAGAAAATTTTGATAGTCACTCATGTTATGTAGAAATAATTCACGAGGATTACACACTTTATTTCAATTTTTTTGTTCAGTCGTTGCAAGCCTCCAAACACAATACTCCCTACTAAATAATAATTTAATAATAAAAAGAAGAATTTTTACCTAGATAATTGGTAGCTAGCGTCAACTCAAAACCTTCGGCAGTTCTAGTAAACGGATGGAAAATAATCCCAGCATTATTGATCAACACATCAATCTTCTTGTAGTGTTGTTGAATCAACGAAACAAAACGACGAATATTTCCCATCTTCGACACATCTAGTAGCTTCACGTCGATTTTGGCGTTCCTGGAAAACCGTTTAATCTTTTCCGATGCCTTCTGACCCTTTTCGTAGCTCCGACATGTCAATATAATGGTTGCCCCGCGATTTGCCAGGTCTTTCGCAGTTTCAAAACCTATTCCACTTGCTGCTCCCGTTATCAAAACTATTAGGCCATCCATTTTCACTTTTGAAGGGCATGGTGGTCCACCCATATAAGTCCTGTACGTTTATTTTTTTTTTAATAAGGTATAGTGAAAAATACGGTAAGTTAAAATAAAATATACAGTAAAAAATATCATACCTTATACTGGTGATCACTACAATTAATAATGAGATTATATAGGGCCACCAACTATTGGTGATTTGCAGAAAGGACTCAGGATTCATTATTTTCTTTTTTTTGTTCGATTATCGAACGATTTTTGTACCCTGAGTTGAGCTGACTGAATCAGAATGACAGTTTATTAAATCAACTCGCATCGTTTGTTTTATTCCTAATTGATTTAAATTGAATTGGACCGGATGTCATGTACGTATTTCCTGCTCGCAGACAGTACATTTTTTTGGTTAGAGTTCTGTACTTCTTACAACTAAGTTGCTTATAATTCAATATTAAACACTAAGAAATAAACGCAAGAGTTTTTATTACTAATTACTAATTAATAATTACTAACTGGTACATTATTACTGTATATAACAAAATATACCGTCAAAATAATAATAATTGTTCTATGCACCGCGGTGTAGTACGATATCGGGCGTACAGATGGCGGTAAACTGCGGTTTTGTAATATTAACGTATATGGACATTCGTTCTAACCCGAAAACAATTTTTTGCAAGTAGAAAAAAGTATTTTTCTGCATAGCATTGACAGCATATGTTTGCCTCACATTTACTAACAAAATTCGGCATAAATATTATTTTATGACCATAAAATAACAAATGTTATGTCCAGGAGCGTTTCGAGAATTTCTTAAACAAAAACATCATTTTCAATAATATTTTGTTTCATGTTGAATAACAAAATTAAAATAAATTAAAAAATACCTATCCTAAGCAATTAGCTACCGTATAAAATTCCTACCATATTTTTTTAGACAATCGCGAAAATTACCGGGACTATTAAATAATTCTCCAACCGTAAGAAATTTCCAAAAATTGTTCAAACAAAAGTTTTTTGGCTTTAAACAAGCTATCTTTTAAATATATTTTCAATATACAGGCTCATTTTATTATAGAAATTTGGTAACATTTCCTTTATTCAAATAGAACACCCTATATATTATTAGATTTTTTAATTATAAGATTAATTCTAAGAATTTTTTTAAAGCATTTTTTTATAAAATGCCTTAACCGCAAACAAATTCGAAAAACTTTTGAATAGAAGTTTTTTTAGCTTAAACAACCTCTCGTTTAAATATAGTTTTAAATATACAGTGTGTTCGTTTTATTATGGAAGTTTGCAAACCATTCCATTTTCTAATAGAACACCCTGTAAATTTTTATTTTTTAATTCTAAGATTAATTCTAAGGACATTTTATAGAAATAAGTTTTTTTGAAAATGCATTATTGTTTAGATGAGCAATTAAGCAAAACTACTGAACTTCAAATTAAGAATATTTTCCCACATACATACACATTTATTTTAATGTGACAGTTTGAAACTTTAATTCTATTTAATTGTGTTGTTATTTTCTCTTGATTTTTTTAGTTTTTACCCGTTTGGTTAAAGTAAAAGTTCAAATTTTATAAAGAAATAATTCCAACATAACATTCTTAGAATCAATCTTAGCATTAAAAAAATGTTAAATATACAGGGTGTTCTGTTAGAAAAAAGGAAAGGTTTGCAAATTTCCATAATAAAATAAACACCCTGTATATTAAAAATATATTTGAACGAGAGGTTGTTTAAACCCAAAAAACATTTGAAACATTTTTTGATTTTTTTTACAGTTGGAGAATTATTAAGGTGTTTCGGTAATTTTGACTATTTTTGGTTAATAGCATATAAATAAAAATAATGCATTTCATAAAAATATGATTCCTATACAAAATTCTAAGAATTAAACTTAGAATTAAAAAATGTAATAATATATAGGCTGTTCTATTTAAATAAAAGATAGGTTACAAAATTTCTATAATAAAATGAGCATTCTGTATATTGAAAATATATTTAGACGATAGCTTGTTTAAAGCCAAAGAATTTTTGTTTGAACAATTTTTTGATATTTCTTACGGTTGGCAAATTATTTAGGTGCTCTGGTAATTTTGGTTAACCCTATATATTATATTGTATTTCTATTTCTAAAATCTGGCAACCCTAGTCCCAAAGTTTTTGCACACCACACGAAAATGAGAAATTCAAGAAAATACAAAATAAAATTACGGCAAAATATACTTATTTTATGATTAAATCTACTTACGAAAGAAATAGTTTTTTTAAGTAATAGGACCAGATTAAGCTAAGAAAGATAAAATAGGGTAAATCAGTAAAACAGTTGATGAATTTATATGTTTTTATTTAATATTTAAACAACATCTCTACAACATGAACATGTAAAATTTTAGACCTTTCTCGCGTCGCAATACGTTTATTCCATAAACAATAGGTACACAATTTTATTATAAAAATCGCAAACAGATTTTTCATTTACTATCAACTTCTTAACCATATCGTTGCCTTCTTTGGAAACCTTTGCTAAACTTCCAAAATTTACGTTATTCCTGAGAAATGTTCGGTTAAAGATTTCTTCTTTGAACCAAAAAAAGTAAAATAAAATTATTTCCAAAGCTGCGAACAACATGATCTCGGTTATTAGGAGATTCTTTTTTCTGTGTTTACGACAAATGTTAATACAAATTGCTTGTTGGAATGAACGTTTGCAAGACAAATGAATTCTGAACCTCGAACTCGGTAAGTACATAGTTGTGCTTCGAAACTACTGGCTTTTTTTTGTTCCTGTAAAAACTCGATACTCCCTATAAAATATCCATAGTATATAAATTTCTTTTATTATATAATGGCAAAAATATTTAACACAAAGCAGAACGTATCTGCTACATCATCACAATTCTTTGTCCACATTGTTCACCCGAAAAAACAATGCCACGTAGCGCTACCTGGGTCAAAAGATCGGAGAAAAAACAAAAACAAACGAAAATGAGGTAATACGACAATAATTACGGTAAAATGCATCTCGGACATGCACAGAAACACTGAACGAAGACAAAAATAAACAAGAATAAAGCAACTTAGATAAAATATAGTTTTAATTTCTATATATCTCTCTGTATATATATTTATATATATAACGCGCTAAATTCGGCTTATGTACACAACTAAAATAATAATAATAATTAATAAAAAGTTACAATAAAGGGAATTCTACGCTCTATCACTGGTGTTCTAAGAGAAAAAAAATAGTTCCACGATACTCGCAAGCCGTGAACGTAGAGGTTATGTTTATTCCACGGGTTGCTACGGTTTCGATTATCCTTTCGTTTCAACGCATTTTACTCGCGTCTCCGTCACCTAGGTTACCGATTGTTCGCCTCGAGCATTTCTAAAAACAATTTGTTCATCGGCACCAGATCTTGCTGATGAATCTCCGACCAGAACTTTCTTACGATATGATCTGCCTGTCGTAAAGCCGGCATGCACAACAATAATTGCTGCACTTGATTCACAGCACTGTTATACCTGAAAAATAAATACAGTATATTATATAATTTTGAAAGTTTGGTTATGTTGAAACCATCGAGATAGTATAAAAGACGAGGAGTCATACGAGCTTAAAATTGGGACCACTTTATGTCAAATCATACCGTCCGTTAGTCCCATAACGTCAAATTGACAAGCCGATACATTATATAGGTTAGGTTTAAGTGGTTTGTAGTGCACTATGTATACTTTTTTTTCTACTTTGCATTCACAATGCACACATTGTAACACTGTTTTCGGTGTTACAATTAACACATTGTAATACCGAAAACAGTAACATTTTTGTCTAAGATTGGTACACATTGATATCAAATGCCATATGTCAAACGTACAATACATAACCCAACATAACCACACACTGCATCTTCTTAATCGCTTGCAATCGCATAAACTGCGAAATATCAATATTCTATACATATTTAAACATGGGTGTAGTCTGCTATAGTATGGCCAAAGGATTGGGGCTTTTTTAGTTTTGCTGTGTTCATCAAAATACGCCAGCATGACGTTTTCGGTGATGTTTTACGACTCTGGTAAGTGATCGTTATCATTATTTTCAACTAAACATCAAATCCCCTTTTCAGATATAATTCAAGGACCACATTTACTTTAATAAGGTATTATCCGAAGATCAAACCTACATCGTAGATATGAACGATTTTAACTACTGCTGCGAGATTGTATATGCGCAATAAATGGTTTATCAGCATACACGTACGAAGCTATAGTACATTTAAAGTATAGAGGATATCTTAGTTTATGTAACGTATAAGTTTTCGGTAATATTTTGGACGCTTGGATGCTCGGTTCAAATCATATTCGTTTTTGTCCGTCGCTTTCGACTTCGTCTTAGTTCTGGTTGTGTGCAACGTATTTGTATTACCTCCATCACATATAATTTTACTAAGTATAATTTATTCTAATAAACTACTTTGCCGAAATTAGAATTGGGTTTCAATTATAAGTGCTTGTAAATATATAAGCCGCAACGGCTACGTAGCGGAATTAGGTAGATACCACTATTAAACGTTAAGCGTTATAACAATTCTGTAGTAAGTTCTTGTTGTTCGAAGTAACTAATCAGTCATCACCAAACACTTCTATTCGACAAGTTATGTCGTTAAACATTTTCATTGTACTTCTATTCTGATTATTATACTTATGAAACCACTATTTTAAAGTTGTTAACTTTTTAGGAAAATACTTTAGAAAAACTTTAAGAAAAACAGCATCATAGCATCTCCTTTCTATGCTATCTCGATGGTTGAAACTAATAAAATTTGACAGTTATTTGACATCTCAATTTGAAACACACGACTTACCTTAATATGCTAGTCGTATCGACAAGTGCTGTCAAAATTGTGTCCCGAAACCTTTTCAGGTTATGACACTCGTCTAATTTGACATCGGAGTTGGCTAAAACTAACGCCTTGAGGAGGTAATATTCTTCCTTTAGTATCGATATGACTTCTAGCCGTTCGACAACTTGGCAACACTGAAAAGAAAAAAACAAGAAATAAGACTTATTTTTCTTCGAATAATGTTCATTCAAGCCTCGTTTACATCCACTTAACTTAACTTACGAAAACTTAAACATTAGAAACAGTTGATCTTCATTGAATTATATGTGTTCGTTTACATTCACTTAACGAAGAAAAACTTAACATAACGTACGGATTTGTTCACTCAACTTCAACTTAACAGAATCCGTGCATTAAGTGCACCAATCACAAGCTCTCGATTTTGACAATTTGAGTGATGGTGACAGCGGGTGACAGTAACATAACCTAAAAATTAACTCGGGCGACTTGAACTTTGTTATCTTCGTGTTGTTTTGCAATATTTTTAGCTCGATTAAAGGATTATTAACACGGATGATGGAACCTTGATCCAACTTGCGTGTACAAAAACATATTTGTATAATAAAGGCGATAGATTTAATATGGATTTCATAGCCAGACTGTGGCCCAGTGGTAAAGCGCTTGGCTATCAGTCTGGGGGTCGTGAGTTCGAACCTCACGACCTGCTTTCAGAGTAAAGGTTTTTCTGTGGTTTTCCTTTACTCCCTGGCGAATGCTGAAAGCCAAACAACTTAAGACGTGCCACAGACGCGGGGCCATAATAGTAATAATTCGGGCCTGCCGATGCCCCCGTAGTGGCGAAAGCTGTTGGGGGATGTTAAGGCGTGGATTATTATTATTATTATTATATTGTGTCACTGTCAAATGCGCCTGTCAAGCACCCCAACGTAAGTGAATGTAAATGGAACGGAACTAAATTTCGTACGTTAGGTATATTTTTCGTACGATAAGTTAGGTTAAGTGGATGTAAGCGATACTTTATCTAATAAAATTGAATCTTTTTTTACGCCGGTTTATAATTTTGTATAATTTTTGCTCGAATTTGAAAGAAAGAAGAGATTTAGTAAAAAATTAGTTTAAACAAATCTTATATGCATTTAAAACTAAAAATAAACAACTTACGGCTTGGTACAGTTCTAAAGCGCCACAATCCTTCGACTGCGTCTCTTCCAAGTTAAAATCGCTCGCAAACTTCAACTTCCGAGGTCCATGCAGAGGCAAACTCCTATACGCCAGCGTTAGCGTCAAAATTTCAGCCCACGTGCTCTGCAATAATCGCATCTGATCGTTTAACGACAAATCCGTGAAACCAGGTATCTGTTTTGCCCATCCGATGATTCCGACCAATTCTTTATCGTAGAGATCACTCAGTATCGACAGAGTTCGATATTTGCTATTTTCCAACGCCGTGTTCGATTCCAGAATTTCCGGTTCACAATTTGCTAAAGCCTCTAGCATTTTTATATCTATGGAAAGAGAGGAACGTTAACAGTTTTTATTCAACGGTTGTGAGAATCGTTTTTTTGAGAAACAGTGTTGTCAACTTTTGAGGTGGTTTTTATGATGAGTTTAAGTATAACAAGCACCATCTGTTGCCAATAATAATAATTATAACTAGAGTACAAGAGATTCTAAGCATTTTGCTTGGACAGTTTTAATGTAGGCAGTTTAAAAAGCTTAAGGATCTCCACGAATTCACAAAAAATAAAGCAATTGGCGCTATTTTTATTTTGCTTATTTTGCTTTTTTTCCCGGGTTTTGCAGATATGCAAATTTTGCCATATTCCTGCTTATTTTAACTTTTTACGGATTTTTTGGGATGTTTATACCCATTTTTAGGGGGTTTAGGTCGTAGGTCTGCGCATTTGCTTCGCAAAAATCGTAAAAATCACTAAAAAACGCCTCTACTGCATTGTGATATACCAGCTATAACTGTGTGCACAACTCAACAGTTTTCGACTTTTTAGTGTATTTGAAATGATAGTAAGGATAAATGGCTGTCTGCCACATAGAAAAAAAGAATCCCGAATTAATTATTCAAAACAATAAAATATTCTGCGAAACGTGCAATAATACAAGGTATACGTATTCTTATAACACTTTTTTGTGTGCTTGTTTTCCTCGTTTTTCGTGCTTATTTTAAGCGCTTATTTTCCAAAAATAAATGCACTCTAATTATAACTATAGCAACTATACAAAAATAAACTTTTCTTTTTTTATTTCAAAATTTTTAGAACACTTTTTGGTTGACAACACTGATTATATTTACCTTCGAGACAGAGTGTTGGTCGCTGTGCTGACACCACTTGCACCTGATAGGGGCTTTCTGGGTTTCTCCGGTACTTCTGTCTTCCCCCCCGTACCCTATCTAGCCTTACACCTTCTTTTAACATTCCGGATCTGAGGCATTTTCTAAACCTGCACGCCTGACATGCTTTCCTCCTTCGTTTGTTTATTTCACATTCTCCCGATGCTGGACACGTATACTCGATATTTCCTGTTAAAATAGAATAAAAACAATTAGTATTTATGTATGTAGTGTAGAAGATACAAGAAAAATTTAAGGTTAACGTCCCAAATTCAGACACTGTCCTAAATTTTAACATATTTCTGTTTAGTTGGTTAAAATAAGAAATCTACAATATTGATTTTTTTTGTTTCGTTGATTTGACACTACACTTATCAACCCACAATCGTTTCTTATTTTACCGATGTTCTAAAAATCATGGTTAGAAGTAATACTTTATTGTTTTCTTTTTTACACAAAAAAAAACTTATTTTGCATCGTTTGCTATATTGCAAATCATTCTACGCTTTATATCCACATTCTGACACAGGTGGCGCAATTTATTGATCTAGAAAAATAAGATAGGAAGCGAAAAAAGGAACAGCATAAAAAGCTGCGTCAAGAAAACGAACACACTAAAAATCCAAGATGCAAAAAGAAAATTAAAATACAGATGAGGTAGAGAGGGCAGACTGAAGAAAACTAAGGACTAGTTTTATACTTTGTTTCTTTAAAAATGGTAAAACATAAATGTCTACCATTTCTTAATAATATTTCTTTTTAATTTTTCATTAACAAATATTTAAAACACGTAATATTTACTTGAATGTTTTTATTTGTCGCAATAATGTGCCACAAGTGTCTGATTTAGGATCACTGTCTGAATTACGTGCGCTAAGGTATCTGATTTTGGATCAAAATATACGCTTAGCGTCAGAATTAGGTGCAATTGTTAAAATTATAAAGAATAATACTACCTCTATTTCATAATAAGTTAGGCATTACTGATTTTTATTCTTTCCAAAATAAGTGAGCCAATTTGAGAAGTACTATATTTATTTTCCAAACATAAAAAGATACAAAATGCGTTGCCTTGCTTTTTAGAAGTAACATTCATAGGCTTATGTGCATCAAAAATACAAACAGAATCCTACCTTGTATCGAAATTCTTTTTATTGTGGCCCTTGATATTTTGAATTTTTCAATTGCCATCATTCAGTTACCAATTGCCTTCGTCAGACGTCAATTTTTTGATTTTGTAATAAAAACTGAACTATAGCCGTTCGCTGTTCGTTGGTTAAATTCAGTTTTCTCATCTTTTTACAACCTTTAGCGTTGGAACACTTTAATCTAATTTTATTGCTTGGCATTTAATTGCTGCTAGTAATAAAAATGAACTGTCAAAGGTTTTGAGGTTATCGCGCATGTGGTTGAAAATTGGGTCTATATTTCCAATGTGAAAAATAAAATAAAAAAAAAATATTGCCAATAAGTTTCACCAAAAACACAAATGGGTCACTTATTATGAAACAGAGGTAGTATAAATTAAATAATTATTATCAATTTTCTTCAGAAATCAATAGCCAGATATCTTCAGAAGGTTATATTAATTTAAAAATATTCATTAGCACCACATAAATATAAATTCTACAGTTAAAAATATAACAAAAAATCCTTAACCTGTAGGTATTACCTATTATATTTATATATGATTATTATTATAGCGGCATATTATATTTCTAAACTTGCAACTAGCGACACCTATCGGCGACATACAGAATCGACCGCTCTACACAAAACGTCAAACGGTGGCAAAAATGTAAATCTACCCAACATTCCGACTCATAACCGAGAAATTCTGAAGCTACGTTAACCGGGACTACCGCGAAAACGTAAAACTAAACCTGCGGATGGCGCTTGACAAACCCATGCCGGCTTTCGCGTATTTTCACCGATATATTGCATTGAATTCAAGCTAGCCCGGTAAGTCGCAGATTCTCGTGTCTGGATTGGTGTTCTGTACGTCACGTGACTTAGCTTTACGGCGGATTCGCTATGCAGTGTTTGACATTTCGATTAGAGTTTTCGCGTTTATAATTACTTTTTTCTACTTTGCATTCACAATGCACACATTGTAACACTGTTTTCGGTGTTACAATTAACACATTGTAACACCGAAAACAGTAACATTTTTGTCTAAGATTGCCAGGATTGGTACACATTGATATCAAATGCCAAATGTCAAACGTACAATACATAACCACACACTGCGTGCGTTCTGCCACTTTAGGCGCTAACCGCTTGAACTCAGCGGACGGCAGTAATTGGGCAGCAACGACATGAACGCGAAGGCCATTGGGCGCGTTCTGCCAGTATAAGCCGCTTAAGCGCTTGAACTCAGCAACCAATGGCCTTCGCGTTCATGTTGTTGCTGCCCAATTGCCGCCGTCCGCTGAGTTCAAGCGGTTAGCGCCTAAAGTGGCAGAACGCACGCATTGGTTGCTGAGTTCAAGCGTTTAAGCGGCTTAAACTGGCAGAACGCACCCATTGCCTCTTTTTAATCGCTTGCAATCGCATAAACTGCGAAATATCAATATTCTATACATATTGAAACATGCGTGTAGCCTGCTATAGTATGGCCAAAGGTTGTGGCTTTCTTAGTTTTGCTGTGTTCATCAAAATACGCCAGCATAACGTTTTCGGTGATGTTTTACGACTCTGGTAAGTGATCGTTATCATTCTTTTCAACTAAACATCAAATCCCTTTTTCAGATATAATTCAAGGACCACATTTACTTTAATAAGGTATTATGCGAAGATCAAACCTACATCGCAGATATGAATGATTTTAATTACTGCTACGAGATTGTATATGCGCAATCAATGGTTTATCAGCATACACGTATGAAGCTATAGTACATTTAAAGTGTGGAGGATTTCTTAGTTTATGTAACGTATAAGTTTTCGGTAACATTTTGGACCGAATTCTGTTCGGCTCAATTCGTATTCATTTTGTCCGTCGCTTTCGACTTCGTCTTAGTTCTGGTTGTGTGCAACATATTTGTATTACCTCCATGACATGTAATTTTAATAAGTAGTATTCATTCTAATAAACTACTTTGCCGAAATTAAAATTGGGTTTCAATTATAAGTGCTTGTAAATATATAAGCCGCAACGGCTACGTAGCGGAATTAGGTAGACACCGCTATTAAACGTTAGGCGTTAAAACAATTCTTTAGTAAGTTCTTGTTCCTCGAAGTAACTAATCAGTCACCGCCAAACACTTCTATTCTGATTATTATACTTATGAAATCACTATTAAAGTTGTTGACTTTTTAGGTTAAGTTTCATATATTTATCACAGTAGGGTTAAAAGTGTTGCCCCAAGCTCCATTATGATCATCGTTGAGACCTCGCTGAATTTTTATTCAAACTTGTAGGCTAAAGTAGAGTAATTTTATTCACAATTAGATTTTGTCAAGATTTTATCTCATAGATCTCATCCTTAACGAAGTTGACAGTTACTACAGTGCTGCCACGTGGTACCCGCGAAATACCGTAGATTCTAATTTAGCGCAATAAGGTAACCACAATTTCTAAATTTATATAAAATTAATGACGCAAAGTAGAAAAAATAGTATATTACACTCGTTTTATAAGACGTATTGGTGCACTCGTTCCATTTGGGCACTCCTCGCTACGCTCGTCGTGCCCAAAACAACTCGTGCGCCAATTTGACGTCTTATAAAACTTGTATAATAATATACTAATATGTAAGTAATTTAAGTTTTGTTATGTGTTGTGAGTGAATTTAGTGCCATGGAAATGGAATATGGTGAACATTGGAGTAATAATCAAGGCATTCTATTGGGAGTGGTAAGTTATTTTGCACGCTTTTTGTTTATTTTGATCAGTTACATATTGTAATATGTATAATTATTGCGGTACCATGCGCTGACCATGAAATGCTAACCTAAACACTTATCTAACCCAATATCCCCGTGAAATTAGTCAATGCTTTGGACACCCAATGCTTTTCAGCCGTATTTATTAAGAACGGTTACTTGTACGAAAAAAGTGCATATGACGTTTATTGTAGATCATTAAAAGATCTAGCAATTTTATCCTGACTTTTACTCTGGCCAGACCATAGGAACGAAGATATTTACAAAAAAACGATCTCGAAAGATAGTCAAAATCGTGTATGTAAGATTATCTTGCTTCCTATTGGCCTGAGATTGATAGATCTTTTAATTTTCTACAATAAAGGCTCTATTCATCTTCTTCGTACGAGTAACGGTTTTTACGTTATGGGGCTGAAAAGCGTCAACAACAAAACAAACACATCATACGAGTCGTTTAAATACGAGTTAGCGTTTCAAAGTTGCAAAAATTTAAATTTATCTTGATAAATCGCGGCAACATTAAAATTTCAATTATCAATAATCATCTAGCAAGAAATCAACGTGCCTAACTCATACCCATGCAATACAAACGAAATCAAATCCTAATAAGTAATAACATAACAAACGTGCGACCTAGTCGCCCGAGCATTTCGTTAGCCGTTCGATGCATACAAGTAGCCGAAACGGATAATCGCGGTAGGCTATGGTAGCCGACCCGCTAGCGTTGTTGATTTTTAGCGCTGTTCAATTGTCTTTTGTCGCCATCTTGCCAGATTTTTGTGCGTGCGCTAATAATATGCATTCCGCCGCGATTATAGTCTGATATTCGCGGAAAACGGTAAATTATCTTGTGAAATGTCTGCTAAAGTAGCGCGTCGATGTTTCGCGGTGCGTTCCAAGTGAATTTAAGCGGGTTTATTGAAGATTTCGGTAATGCCTTGTGTGCAGGTGAGTTTTATTGGTCAGATATGATTTTATTGAATATTTTCGAAGATCTTTGTTTCTCAATAAGGTTTGTGGTGGATGTTACGTACACTGCGATGTTTGTACTTAAATCGGCTAAATTGTAGTAAGAGGTATCTAGAATTTCTAACATCCAATGCTTATCGATGTACACTGCCGCTCATGGAAGTTCGGACTCATAGTAAACATATAGGAACTGATGATAAAAGCCCTGATAACGTAGCAATAGGCACCTCTAGTAACATACAACATCATTAAATGTGCTAATTTAAAATAATTTTTATATTTAACTATTATGCAACATTTATGCTGTTTTGTAACTGGTTGTTGGGAATTTTCTAGTTTCCATTAAAAAGGATTAAATACGAAATAACAAATAGAGTCATAAATACTGCATCTTAGACACATGTTGCGACCTCATTTTTACCAGATTTTTGCATCAAATGCTCGAATTCGTATTCAAACGAGTCTGTGTCTGCAATCTGTAGTTTGCACAAGATAACTCTGTCACGCGGAAGACATCATGCGACGCGGAAAGCCAAAGCGAAAATTGACCGCATCTAAAATCACCTCTGAAGTCAATCGCGATCGTGAAAGACCAATTTTCGTAAGCACAGGGAAACGACGTCTCCAAGCGGAAAATCTGCATGGACGCGTTGCCGTACGATAACCATTGCTTCATCGGGGAAATTGTCAGAAACGACTTCAGTGGGCACGAACACATCGAAGTTGGACAAATGAAGACTGGAAACAGTAGTGTCTGACGATTTTCCCGACCAAGCAATGGTTAGCGTACGGCAACGCGTCCATACAGATTTTCCGCTTGGAGACATCGTTTCCCTGTGCTTACGAAAATTGGTCTTTCACGATCGCGATTGACTTCAGAGGTGATTTTAGGTGCGGGCAATTTTCTGTTTGGTTAAAAATTAATTTTAATCGTTCTTCATCCGCTTGGGAAATTATTCGTGATAGTCCCGGCCGAACATGTCATCCAAATTCTTTGTTTCTTCATATTGATGAAGAGTGTCACTTATCGTTGACTTATTTCTTGCATTTTCACGAACTGACAATCGTTCGTGATGAAAAGCGATAATTACAGAATGCTGTTCCTTGCTTGTTGGCTTTCCGCGTCGCGTGACAGAGTTATAAAATTCCCAACAACCAGTTACAAAACAGCACAAATGTTCCATAATAATTAAATATGAAAATTATTTTAAATTAGCGCATTTAATGATGTCGTATGTTACTGGAAATCAACGTTAAGAATGTGTTCGCTATTTGGTAGAAATAGAGGTGCCTATTGTTACGTTAGCAGTGCTTTTATCATTATTTCCTATATGTTTACTATGTGTCCGAACTTCCATGAGCGCCAGTGTACCTCTAAATTCGTTATTTATATTTAACTCGCACTACTATTCAAATTTCCGAAATTAAATTGTTCTGATCGTATCGTACTAATAGTGAGTAATCTTCCACTGTCCTAGCTACGTTTCTATTTACCGTTACGATTGCCGTAGTATGCGTTGCACGAAATTTATATCATTCATATTAAAACGCTTTAAAAATTACTTGTTATGCAATACTGTTTCTACAGTCGCATTAAGACCCAGTTCTACCTCTCCTAAAACGCGTTTGCAAATAAAAGCGTTATTTATTGTTCAAAGTTTATGAAATTTTTTATGTAACTTCTTAGATAAATAACGAGTTGGGCTGGATGAAAAAAAAATTTTTTTAAAGATAAAAATCAATTTTACTTCTACATCTTTGGTTTTTTTTTCAAATATAAAACATTTAGCCCAACTCATGATACAAAAATAGATTTTTTATTTAAGTACAATTTTAATCTAAACATTATAATTGCGATAACAAAGCGTAATTGCCAAAAATGTATGTAATTTGCCTATATTACGGGCCCGGTGTAGACAGCAGACGTTAGGAATTTTAAACACCGCCTATAACTACGCCACGCCTACTGCTATTTTTAGATTAGACTGTTCACAAGTACGACCGTAGCGTATATTGAATCGGGAGAACAGAGTTCTCGCATTTCACATTTATACGCACGGTCTACAAATTTAACACACGATAAAAGTCATATACTGTATGATATTATATAAAAGAACAATATTGTAATTATTTAATTACAAATGAGACAAAGAGACCAGAACAGGACTCAAATGAACATTTTATTTAAAATGTCGGTTTTGTGGACAGGAAGAGACAATTAGCAGTGACGAACTTGGGTCGGCTCTAATGGATATTAGTTCAGCGACTGTATTGGGCAGTATTACAGCGGGAATTGGATATAGCCAATGCCAGAATTTGTTTTCATTCATGAATCTTACATTCATGGCGCCCAAAACGTTTATAAAATATAGCGAACTTGTAGGTGACAAAATATTTGGGATTTATATAAATGGTTTGGGGAACTTTGGACTATGTACTATGATTTTACTTTATCATACGTAGTATGTAAAGTATTGTAATCGTGCCAAACAATATTTTTGAGGTTTTAACGGAAATGTCTTTTTGGATCCCTTGAACATTTTTGACCCAGGTAAAAAAAAAAATTCTGTGTATGTGTGTGTTTTTTTTTTGTGGCGACGATTCCGGAGAAACTACTAAGGTATCGGGACGAAACTTCATATTTAGAAGTTTCATAACCAAACTTAGAGCTGAAAAGCTTTCTGTTGAAAAGGATCCAAAGGAACTGGAGGTTTAATCTTATAGCATTTTTGAAAGATTTTGCAAATAAGCCGCCATTTCTGGAAATTTGTCGAAATAGTTAAATAATAAATTAAAGTACAGGAAATTCTGAACAATTTATGACTATGGCATTTTTTGGTAAAATGAATAGTTTAGCTGCATGAGCAAATTCTATTTTATCGAGATCGCTGCATTAAAACTAGTTAGCCAGGATTTGTCAGATATTGTGATTCTAATGACAGTAGGTAGTGTCAAACGCTGGTGCTTTGACAATACCTACTGTCAATATAATCAAAATATCCGTCTAGTTCCAGTAGTTTTATTTTAATGCAGACATGGCCGATCTCGATCAAATAGAATCTCATGCAGCTAAACTATTAATTTTATATATGGTATGATAAAGTAATGTGCCTGAACGCATCAGATTAATTTTTTTTATTTTTGTCTTCGTGTCACTGCCGTGCGTTCGTTCGATATCCAGCATGTTTATAGATGTATTGGGTCCTCATTGCATTGCTCGATTTTAATTAATTCCTTTCTAAATTGAAGTCCATAATTCACCGATAAGTTATCATGAGTTAATACATTTTTGGCAATTTACTATACAGTATGTATGTCACCCTGTTAAAAAGATTAAATATTGTAATAGCAAGGGCGCTCTCTCTAACTTAAATCAATATATTTTCTTTTACCGCCTGGCGGCCGCCAGCCAGCTGTATGCAGTCCGGGATGCAGTGATGAGTGAGAACACTAATACATTGTAACTTGAGCGAAAGCGCCGACGCGCGGCGACAAACTGGCTGAGTACTTCCCCTTCGAATGTACTCGCGTCGACTATGCTCCGCCTTTGCCTGCTTCCTCTAAACCCCCAACTTCCCCTTATCGTAAAACTGTGGCCTGGTTGACGTTGGTGGGGGCCAGGCAGACCACTCCCAGCAAAAAAAAACATCGCAACGAAATATTTCGTTTGGAAGTTGCGATGTTTTTAAAACGGAGCCTTAAATAAAATATGACGATTGATTACGTGCATATCCCGATATCGTGCTAATATTCGTTACTGAGATATCCGCTGCTGAAAATCTTGTTTTGTGGTAAGCGGTCAGGAGAAAAATTTTGAAATGTAAAAATTCATTTTTACATTTTTGGTATTATATTTTGGTATACAAGGAATCACAATCCGCGTCTCTAAAACGTACAGCGATTAAACACGGGATTTTCTTTTTAATTTTCTAATCGTACGAAGTATTCTTCTCCCTTTCTAAGCAGCTATTTCACGCAAAATCTCATGGTGTGAATAAATTAAACCAGTCGGTTTACGTGCATAATAAACTTCTGCTTTAAACCCAGCTGCTAAAGCTATTAATTTTACGGGTAGGTATAGTTACGATGTTGCTTTGTATTCATGTAAATTTTCGTAATATATCAACTTTACCGAGTGCACGAGGAAAATGATTAAATAGAAAGAATGTTGCTTTAAATATAAATTTGTCTTAACCACAATAGGGTATTTGACTATTATTGGAAAACCATCTTAGTGTGTTTATTCCTTCACTCTACATTGTAAATGCGTTATTTTTCGTAATTATTTCCTCAATATTTCATAAAAATCAGCGTTAAAAATTGAATCACGAAAAGTCCCCCCAAAACGATGCTTTCTGTTGTGTGACGTCACACGATAGTAGATGTCAAATCGACCCATATGGTCTGTCAGCATCGGCATCGTCACCGTTTGGTAATTGTGTTGTATGATCTGTTGTTTTCACAATTTCTACATAAAAATGGGTTATAAATGGTGTATAAATCCACAATGCGGAAATACGTCAATAAAAACTCCGTATAAAATATTTGTAACTGTTCCGCAAGATTTGAAACTGCGAAGAAAGTGGTTGGCTCGTAGAAATACAAATGAAATAAATAGCGGCCAATACAAGTGATTTCTGTTGTGAAGATTCCTTCGACATAAGTAAAACTGACTAGAATAAGTTATCTATCGTATTTTCGAACTAACGTTTTTAATAGAAATAAAGCAGTTTTTTGAGAAGTAATAACAAATAGTTTTCTTAAACTGTAATCTATTAGGATTTATTGTATTTTTTTGTCTTTAAACATTAAACATACTCAATAACCAATCTGTTCATAAATAAATAAGACGTTATAAGACTTGCAAGAGTGTTTTCTGTAGATTATAGAAGACGGTGACCGAAGTGGTTTAAGTTTTTATTTATTTTTGTACTTACCCTGAATTGTACGTTTAAAGAAGGCCTTGCATGCCTCGCAAGAGGCGACGCCGTAATGAAAACCGGAAGCGACATCTCCGCAGACTAGACAAAGCCGTCGCGGCGAGTCCTCTTCTTTTATACCATCCTGAAAAAGGCAAATTGAAAATAAGACGACTTGGATAGGAAACGAACGTATATTAGCGAAGAAAAAATCGCGAACAAAATGATAATATCGCTTATGTATGTATTTTCAAATTTGCGATCTACATAATTCCTGCCACATACGATCTACATAAATTTTGGGGACGTCTAGACCGAATTTATCAAACGAGACCGGAGAGCAATTCTGACCTAAAATCGAAAGGTGATCTCATTGATCTTCTATACTTATGAATCGGATTTTCGAAAAAATTTAAAGAGAATTTTAATGTATTTGGATTTCCATAATTTACACGTGAATTTCGTGTAAAGTTTTATTTAAACTTAAAGTCACTAGTTTTGCAAGTGCATCATTAGATTCTCATGTCAAAAAAAATAAAATAATAGTGTAGGTACACTCATGGAATTAAGTAAGTTCTATAAATATTTTAGCAGTGTGTCGATGATACATCCAAGTACAAGTTTTTTGTTATTCTGGTCGACCTGTTGGCCGCTAAGTGCAAAAAATTGTCCGTTTACGCTTCAACGCGTATATCGGAAATTTATTATTTGCGAAACCTTGTTCGAATGCTTTAAATTGGTTTATAATGATTTATATGTTTCTATTTATTAGCTTAATGTGTAATTAATTAATGTAATTCCTACATTGCAATGTAATTGTGTTTTTATTAAATATGACGTTAATTTTATATTAATAAACATAAAAGTTTTCGATTACATGAAATGAAAATCTCATTTCAAGATATTGCATACAACACAACAAATTATACTTACAAGCTTATTGCATCTAATAGCTTCTTTTGTGTTAGTCAATACAAAAATCAATTTGTTGTTGTCAATATTTTTACTTTTCAAGTTATTTCAGAACTGACATGTATTAACATTTATTCACTAAATAGAAATAAATTAAAATTAAACTGCTTTAAATTTGTCTTTATGGTAATTTGTTAACTGTGATTTACTGGTGTTTTCGAGATATTTAGCTTCAACGATATTTTGCAGTGTTTAACTTAATAAACAGAAAGGAGTATGTATTTTGTATAGCATGAATGTATCATTACTATTTTTTTATATTATTATTTTGTATTTACTTTACAGAAATATGTTTCAAATATCTGACAACTGAAAATAATGACAATTATGTATATCACTAATTTACAAACATTTTTGGAAGCAAGCTCTAAATTTTCGACGAATTTTGATGGAATGTAAATATGTTATAATTATTATTAAAAAAAAATAAACCAAAATATACGACCATCTAAAAGAACATTTATACAACATAAAAATTATTTCATCAAATTTGACCTGGGATGAGTATAAATTGTGTTGGTAACGGGTATATAATTTCCCAAAAGGAGAGGCTTCAGAAATAAAAGTTGTTGGTTTCTCTTACGTATAGCTTTTATTGCATATTAATTACTCACAATCATATGCAATAAAAGCTATACGTAAGAGAAACCAACAACTTGACGATTTGAACCAGGGACCTTTGCGTCGCTAGCACAATGCTCTCCCATCTGAGCTATTGACATTGTGCTAGCGACGCAAAGGGCCCTGGTTCAAATCCAGGTTGTGGCTGTAATTTTTGATATATTTAAAATTTACATCCCGCCTGTATGTTACCATATTATTAACTTATAATATTACTTTGACAAAGTATGTCGTTAAACATTTTCAGTTATAGTTTATATTGTTTGGAAATTAAAAAGACCTTCATTTTTAATGTATATGCATTTTAGCTAACCTTACAGTACACAATTCATAAGTCAAAATGGTATTTTTAATTTATTATCGTTGTTAATGCACGCCTCTTAATTTATTTAGAAAACAAATTTAGAAATAAAATTTCCAGTAATGTTCCAGCTAATATATAGTAAATGAACAATGTGTGCTTATTGAACTGGAACTATATTACAATAAAACTTCTGTAGAGCTCTTAGAAATATTAACAAAACAAGAAAAATAAAAAATTAATTAGTTATCAAACAATGCAAAACCAAAAATGAAACACAGTAAATACATATTACAACAATAAAAAATTATTAATTATAAGTAAAATTTTAATAATTTGTCTTAACAAATGAACAAAAGAAAATACCAAAATGTTTTGTTTTTTTTTTCTAGAAAGTAGAAAGTAATATGTTTCATATGGTCTTATTGGTTTTCTCTGTTCCTTCTGAAGTTGGAGCCGTTTAAAATAAGATATTGTTAATAATTCAAACGGCTGTAACCTTTTAATGAATTGAAAATGTAAACATAAATTTATATAATGTGTCATGATGTTACGCAATATCTTAAAATGAGCTTTTCGTATCATATTATCAAATTTCATGTTTATTAATATTATTATAAATGTAATTCTATATTTAATTAAATGCATTACCTACTCGTAAACTTAACTGTAGTGATCATATTTCATTTATTACATTGCAATGAAGATATCACATTAAGGAAAAGGTCGGACACGCTAAAAATAAACTAAATCCCGTTACATTACATCCATCGAAAAACGACCTCGTGACGGACAATTTTTTCCGTAGCGGCCGGGTCGAGGTAGAACAGTACACGAATATATAACCGACATACTATTTTCAAATCCTGCGATAGCGATACGAACTTACTTATTTCCATGACTGTACACTCACACATATGTTAAAATTGACGGAAACAATAAAAAATGTAAACAAAGTTAATAGTAAATCGATAAAACTGTATATGGAACATCCACTAAGCAAATACTGATACAATAATTTCAATGTTGTACCTCAACAATGCCGATTCCTGAGTCTGTGTGAGGTTGTGTGGTTGAAGAGCAATACTGTCTATCTGGACTGCCTGGAGAGAGTGGCAGTTTCTTGTAGTGGGTGCCGTCAGCAAAATCTATCTGAAAACAATGCACACGTTATGATGGTGTTCCACAATTTACCGGTAAAACATTAAACGTGTCCTTAAGTTCATTTAGTTGGAAAAAATAAAGTACTTAAAAGTGTTAAAACAATTCTAACGTGTTGTAATAACTTGATTGTGATTCATTTGTAAGAAACCAGAAAAGTTAGCGTCTTGCATGTCAAAAATGACTATAGCTAGCAGCAGCCAACGTGTAGTATTGTACAGAATGTAAAAATGGAAGAGAAATATGCAAATAATTGATTATTTAACGACTTACGGAAGTTTTTAAATAAATCGTCAAAGTAGTAAATATGAGATCTATTCAAACACGCACAAAATACCGTTCAGGTGCGATACGATGACAGTGGACCGGATGTGTCAGCCCTACTTTGCTCACTGAATTGTTTATCGTAACATAACTATTCCATCACAAAAAAACGATACCTGAACGGCGTTTTCTTCATGTTAGTCAATTAAAGCCAGCTACAAACGTAAGGATAAACTGCAAAGATGTAGTCTACAGACGTTGGAAATCTTCGCAGTTCGGTGTACACAGTGCTTTAAGCCTTGCAGTTTATCGTTACATTTGTAGCTGGCTTTAGATTCAACATACTACGTATATACATACACAGATAGAAATTTTTGTTCAACTCAAATAAATGCGTATTTGAATAGAGGCAAAAATATATTTATTTGCTACAAAGAATGTTTATTTATTTATGTTCGGTAGTTTTATTGTTATGGGCCTTCAAACAGAAGAGTCAGTACTATCGAAACGAGAGATGGCAGTTAGGGCGATTCTCTCGTGCGGGGTCACATATATTAAATAATTTACTTTTTTACGTATCTAAATCAGTAGACATAAATTGACTTCGGTATTTGATGAAAAAAATGCTTAAATACGTTTTGTACTATTTCGACACAGAATTACTCAAAAAAATCCCCAATTTCTACCTTTAGATTCATTTTAGTTATTTTGTGATCTAAAGATTGAAAGTTTATTCATCATTTTTTTATGTACCTACGCTTCTATTCAAGATGTCCTCGTGACGAGTTTTTTAAATGTGGCAAAATTAAAACAATTTCTAATGTCACCTATCTTAAATGATCAAATTAAAAACTCTTAGTTAGAATTAAATAAAATTTTTTTGTTTTGTGTGCGTGTTGAGCCTATAGACCAGGTAATAGAGATTTTTGCGTGACAAAAATACTACCAGGAAGCCGACGATCCCAGGTCACGTGGAACAGTCCGTAGATGTATTGTGATGTCTTTTCTACTCGCAAATATCATTTCTTAATTTGTTATAAACAAAAAAAAACACATAAAATCGTGCTTTTTTTCGTTTTTCGCTTGTAAAAACTGAACCGATGGAGCAATCTTGATGCTTTGACTTGATCTTGATGCACGGACTGGATTGAATTAATATTAACGGAGGAAATTCGGAAAAATCTGCGTTTTTTCAAAAATTTTTCATAACTCGGCTATTTTCAAAGTTGTAGCGGAGGCTTTTCGCGTGAAAGTAGCAATTGATGGGTCCACTTTGAGTGTGGACAACCCAGGCGTTGTCCTGGATGCGTCGGAGGTGGTCCGATTTTAATTTTTTTAACGTATTTCGAAAGTAGAAGTATTGTGCTACAAAACGTTTATTCTGATTTTGCGTTAAAATGTTGCGAAATAGGTGAAAAATGCTTGTAAACATGACCGAAAACTGCCGCGCGCTCCAAACCCGTCGAGTAGTGGGGGTAGGCGGTCGACGCGGGGAAGCGCGTATCTATAGTAAGACAACGCTGCGCGCGCGCTATTACTATCTATACGTTTCTCGTCTAATCGCACACTTCCGCCATCACTCGACCACCAGGCGTTTTCGCTCATGTTCTCAGTAGTTTATTACCCACTTAAACGGGTCTTATCGAAAAATAAGAATAGGCATTTTGGTGCTGTTCACGTCTAGTTTCCAAATCCGTTTTTTTTTTAAATTGCAATCGCACGACCTCAACGCATCCAGCTCTCCGCAAAAATCTTGCCAAAAAAATTCAAATGAGAATTGTGTGAAAACTATTAATCCGACCAAATCCAGGTTTTACATACTTAAAGTACACGTGAATAGCTACCACTGTGCAAAGTTTCAGCTGTTAATATTAAAAACTATGATGTTTTAATTATCCGATCGGATCGTTTGACCTGTCATTCTCTTCGTAATTTAATTCTCTACAGTTCATCCCGTTGCACCATTAAGATTGCATCAATAGTTTTCCTTTTACAATAAAAAAAGTAAAAAACGCGATTTTTTGTTGATAATTGTTTATAAAAAATTTAGAAAAATGGCATTTTCGAGTAGGTAACATAGTGGGAATATACTACGGACTGTCCTGCACAGGACGGCACAGGCGGCTTCCTGCTAGTCTTTATGTCAAAAAAGCAATCATTTGTAGCTCTATTGCTTGGCCTACTAGTTTAGACCAGGGCAACAGACGTAACAGGCAATAACGTTGAGTCAGACAGACACGTGTAAATGAGATTTTACAAACTGTGAAGGATTTGTATAGTATTATAGAGTATAATTTACAATAGATAATTTAGACAAATATGGGATAATTAATGCGTATTATTGCACTAAAATTGATCTCACCATATAATATAGTACAATTTCCATTATTTCAGTTTTATCGAAGCTAATTACAAACTAATAATAATAAAAGCTACATTTTTACTTAGAATTTGGTCCAAAACTTTTCTGTGCTGGCTAAACGTGTAGTTTTTTTATTTGAGTCATCAAAATACTAGTTTTGACAACCGGTATTCTTGTATTCTCCAATTCAATAAAATTCCTTACGCAGTTTTCAAGACTACACGAATACAAACTGGTGTAACGATCCAGAATTCTTATAATATTTAAGTACTTCTATTAAATTTTCATTACTTATTGCTTTCTAATAATCATAACGTTGCTATAGCCTAAAAAACGTAGGCTATTAATGACTTAATTATAGCTTGTCGCTGAATTATAAATAAATCATTATAAAAAACCCACTTTTAACAGAAACAAATTACATAAATTTAAGTATGCTTACATAAAAAATAGTCACAGCGTTTATTCTATAGGTGGTTATCATTGTTAGTTATAATTAAACGTGTTGATTATGTTCCCATTTTCTTACCCACAAAATTTTAAGGTTAGCTCGTTACATAACCCACATTACACAACCCGATTTCAACAACCAATTTATTATTCAACCAGAACATTTTTTATACGCACTACAATCACTCATTCCTCCTTTTCAATCAACACTTTTACATTTACCTATTTTCAAAAACATCTCAAACCAACAAAATAGAAAGAAAATACTCACTCCTTGGTCGTGCATGACGGTCGTGGTCGGGCTATACATATCACTGTTCGATGGCGAACATTCAGAGAAAGTTCCATCCAGTTCTTTCTTGATCTGTGGCACTGCGCTCGAGACATCTCCATTGTCAGACATCATAGACACCTGTGGATCAAACGTGCACAAAATTAACATCTAGCGATCGTCTTTTATTCACTTTATAACTAGATTTTTAACGCGAACACGCGTGTGTGGTATAAACAAGAGTTCTTTCTTTGTTTCTCTCAATATGTTAACGAACGAGGTTGACGATTTTTGGTGTTACACGAAGAAGTTTACGAATACTACTGAGAGAAAGCAATGAGAGGCTGTGAGGCGGGCTGTATAGTTGGCGCCTGCCGTAGGTAGCGCTGAAAGTGAAAAGTTGAAGAGAAATCTGGGGCCCGGCGATATTTATCGGACGTTATATGAGCACGAAATGCATGTAGATATGTAGCTACAAGAGAACCCTTTCTTTCGATGGGTGTACAGTCACTCCTGAAAGCCTGTTGTGAGATATAGTTTTATTTATATTTCATTAGATAACTCAATAATTCTAATTCCATAGAGTTCCACGGTGTGGCACTTGTGAAATGCTGGCTTAGAACCTTATGTGACCCCGCACGAGATAACTGCCCTAACTGCCATCTCGCGTTCCGTTTCATACTCCTGAATCGTATCTACATAAGTTGTATGACTGTCAACATCTTTTGCATCTCGGTGAAAACATGACCGCGAGAGAAATGTGAAAAGCGATTTAATATGAATGATATATTTAGAAAATAAACTGTTAATGCTGACGTTTCGCGAACCATGTTGCTCGCTTCTTCAAAGCTGAAGACCTACCAAGAAAGTCTCCCTTATATACCTGAATTTACACCTCACTGCGCACATCTGGAGCTACCGCTCCATGTGCTTTTCCACCTGACCGCGTTAGGATCGATTTCCAGACCCTACTAATGTCAGTACCGTCCTCGCGATTGATGTTGTCGGGATGTTTGTAAATTTCGATGGCTTCTCTAATAAGCCTTCGATGATAATTACCCACCCCTGCCAACATCTTCGCGTCATCGAAATCCAAATAGGTTGGGGAGCCTATTGCGCTAACGATTGGTCTTAAAGTTACCGTAGTTCCTAGATGCCCTAGGGGTTTGAACAATAAGGCTTCTTTGTTCCTGTACGGGAATCGATGATGATTTAACCAATTCCAAATACTTTTTATTTTAAATATTTCATATTAAATATTTAAAATATTTTAAATATTTTATATTACATAATTGTTCTTTTCTTCTTGTCTATCTATAGATTTTTTTAATGAAATTAATTAATGATTTAATAAAAAAGATAGATAAAAAATATTTAAAATATATTAAATATACAGGGTGTTCCTAAATATTATGTAAATACGAATAGGGGTAATTCTTTGGCTTATTTAATGACTAAAAATTCATATAAACATAGGTCAGCAAACGCTTCGTTGCCGATCTACAGGGTGCTGAAATTTCAAGACTTTTTAGTTTTTTCTTTATAGCTAGGATACAACTAGTTTTAATTTTTTGGTGGTAACACATGAAAGCAGATAATTCTACTATTTGCATTTCAGGTTCAAGACATTCTAGAAGCATTAATGAACAATACAATTTCTTGAAAAGTTAATAATAAACAATGTTCCTATTTGTGTTCAAGTTACTGCAGGACATAAATGTTTTAAATAGTGTAAATATTTTAATTATATTAAATATTTTAAATATTTAATATATATTTAAAATATTTTAAATATTTATCTATCTTTTTCATTAAATCATTAATTAATTTCATTGAAAAAATCTATAGATAGACAAGAAGAACAAGAAGAAATATTTAATATAAAATATTTAAAATATTTTAAATATTTCATATTAAATATTTAAAATATATCATATTAAATATTTAAAATATTTAAAACGTTTAATATAAAATATTTTAATTTAATATTTAAAATATTTTAAATATTTTATATTTATTTATATTTATTTTATTAAATTAAAATATTTTAAATATTTTGTATCTACCTTTTTGTTGTCTATCTATAGATTTTTTAATGAAATTACTTGATGATTTAATGAATAAGATAGATTAAAAAACAAGCAAAAAAATGCTTACTCACGCATGAAAAAACAATAGTTTTGAATAGTTTATCGTCAATTGAACCCCAAGGACAGTTTTGAACAAAACAAATGACAACAGAATATAATCGTTCACATTAACACGTTAAATCTAATCAACAAACTGCGACGTTCGTATCTCCCAGCATTCGATACATAATTACATAACTAAGCACTTATTTTATTTATTTACGAACGACAGCAATTTATTACAGGTTAGAAAACAAGGACCCCCTACGTTTAAAATCGATAAGACATTATTTTTAAACCGCATTATCTGTCAAGGTCACCCAATAAATCTTAGAAGTTATCTATTTAATCACGAAAATTATCACCAAAGTACGACGAGATCTTAAAACATTTCCATGATTTCATCTCACAATTATTATCAGGTTAGCGGTGCACCGATAAGAGGTACGGTAATCCCCGAGTATTAGAAATAAAACCGCAGACAAAAATAAAAATAACACTGACCTAGGCCGTGCTAATAGGAAACGGAGCAGGTCCGACGTAATCGATACTTTGCAACCTACCTCAACGTGGCGGACTCTAGCATAGGTACATAATTGTTTTGTTACGCACTGCGTTTCGTATCATCTACCGTATAATATTTCAAAACAACATCAAAAGTGTTCCGAACTAGCGACGTATTTTTTGTTTACCATATCTCGCTGGTTGTGACCGGAAGACATTAGGTTTATCGTTCAAATCCGAGTCGGGGAATTTTTTTATTCCCCCTTTAATACTAAAAATCTCAAATTATTTGAATTAGCTTTACTAGATAAATAGGGATGAATAGTACACGGTACACAATAAAATACGTCGAATGAATTGCAAAAAAGAGCTAATTTCCTTACCTTGGATACTTGATTAAACTTCAGTAATTCAATATCAGACTAGTTTTTAAAATCATACAAAAATAATGACAAATTACAAACAAATGCGTGTACTGTGCTCAAAAAAAATAGGGGAGAACTTTTTTCGAAACCTGTAACTTTTTAAATAATAGTTCTAGACAAATCAAATTTGGTATACTTTAACGGCATATATTTAACTAAATAAAATAACAAAAACAATGTTACAACTCTTCGTTACTTCTAAGTTACACTTAAAAATGTAAATTAATAGTAAAACGAAAAACCAAAAAGTCAAGTATGCTTTGAATTCACGTATGAAAGCCTACTAAAGATGACAAATGAATTCAGTTGTCAATTTTCGTTGATTAGAACCGTCCACCGTCATTAGAAGTAAAAGTTGCTCGTGCTGTCGCCCTTATTCAGCATGGCCACTCTATTCGATATGTTAGCAGGGACCTTCGAGTTTCCCCTTCTGTTATTCAGCGTTTATGGAATCGGTTTCGGGAGACTGGCCAATATGTTAGAAGAGCTGGACAAGGTCGAAATCGAAAAACTACTCGAAATCAAGACCGACTTTTTGTCTTTTCCTCTCTACGTCAGCGTACTGCCACAGGACGAGACCTCCTAAACGACCTAAGACGAGCACATGGAATAGAAAATTCTGATCAAACTGTTGGAAACAGATTAAAAGAAGCGAATTTAAAACCAAGAAGACCTATCCGCGCACCATGCCTTACGCAGCATCACAAAGCAGCGCGAATGAGGTTTGCTCTGGATCACAGAGATTGGCAGCTTCGTCACAGGACGCCTGTACTGTTTACAGACGAGTCTAGATTTCGTTTAACTCGTTGCGACGACGGTTGAGTACATGTACATATAGACGTCCTGCTGAACGCTACGCAGCCGCTACTATACAGGAAGTGGACAGATTTGGTTGTGGATCTGTGATGGTTTGGGCTGGAATCAGTATAGACAACAGAACTGATCTTGTTGTGGTTCTATTTACAAGAACGTGGAATTCAGATTATGGAATGGCCGGCGTTAAGTCCTGACCTGAATCCTATTGAACACGTGTGGGATCAGCTTGACCGACGTGTTCGCAAGCGCCCTAATCCACCACTAACCATACAGGAACTGACAAGCCCTCATTGAGGAATGGGAAACCACACTGTATTAAACCTCACAAATCCACAGAAAACCCGACTGTCATCGATACTACGACAGTAATTTCCATTTTGTTTTGCGTTATTAATTGACGTTTTT
The DNA here is from genome assembly GCA_963966075.1 of Aphodius sticticus. Lineage (NCBI taxonomy): Eukaryota > Metazoa > Arthropoda > Insecta > Coleoptera > Scarabaeidae > Aphodius > Aphodius sticticus. The sequence continues at coordinate 79,526,951 of OZ014507.1, forward strand.
AAGTGTAACTTAAAAGTAACTAAGAGTTTTAACATTGTTTTTTTAATTTTCTTTAGTTAAATATATGCCATTGAAGTATACCCAACTTGATATGTCTAGAACTAATAATAGTTAAATAATTAAAAAGTTAGAGGTTTCGAAAGAAATGTTCCCCTAATTTTTAAGAGCAGTGTATGATATTTTATTATGAATATATAACAAAATAAATTAATCGTTCACAATGTTGGACCTTATAACTAAACCTTAACTAAACCAAGAAACAAAAGATCGGGCAATTGGAACGCGCCCTCAAATACATCGAAACTTCTAACGCCAACCTAACCCTAATTAGGTAAAAACGGTTTATTAGTGAGATTTTTGTCACCGCGTTTTTCTACGTATCTTTGCATTTTATTTCAGGCATGACCTCTTCGCCCAATCAGTCTTTACCAAAAATCGACGAGGCTGCGCTGTGAATCAAAGTCGAGAAGATACGGAAAGAAGCTGTTAAGTTGAATATCCTATTCTTGCCAGTTTGGACTCTGTACGAACCACAGATTCGATAACGGAGTTTGGAAATGGTAAGTTCTTGTTATGCAGTTTTAAAAAGTATTTTTCGAGTGCCGATAATGTACATATTGCGATTCGAGAACCATAAGGTCCCAGTATATTTTAAATTCTTTACAGTACCTACAACAAATTTCAGTGTAAATTTGATAAAACTTAGAATACTTGCAGGCAGTGGCGGCCCGTGGTACATTTTGATGGTAGAGCCACAGAGCATGAAAATATGCCTTGGTTTTTAAATAAAGAAAAAACTTTTTTTTAAGGTTTATAATTTGAAACAGTTTTTATTAAAGTAATACATATGTAGTTAGATAGTAAGTATAAAAAAAATAACTGAAAATATACTCAAAGTTATATTTTGCGATATATAAAGTCCATTCGACGTTCTTTTTTACTTGCAAATAACTCAATCACACGCTTACTGGAATCTTCGATCTCTACGAGTCAACGCATTAGAGCTTGAAAATGTTGCCACAGTCTGTTTTTTAGCAATGAACAAATCAGGTAATGGCCTACCTAACTGTTTAATTTGCACTTTTTGCTCAATAGTACATGTTAGAAAAGGCTTCTTCTGTAATGAACTAATTTGATTCATTGTGTATGGCGCAGAGCGGAACTTTTTGTGTTAGATTTAGACGATATGAGACGCGAAATACGGGTAACACGTGCACGCCGCACTCGATTGAGCCAGCTAGAGTTTGGCTTCAAATACGCATACAGAAGGTGACGTCGCTATACCCCCACCCACCCGCGCACCGCCCCGCGGTAGCCATAACTCTATCGATCTGCCGGGCCAGAAATAAGTTGGCTCGGTTGGCGGTACGATATCACGGTTAACCGCGTTGTGTTGGGGAGAGAAATCCGTTGCGATGTTTCACTACTGATTAAACTTACGCAAGCATTGTTTAACATTTAAAATGAAAAAAAAGGTTTTTTAGAATTAATTAAAAATTCTTGGTGAGGTTGAAACTACAGGTAGTGCCATGGCTCCTTGGCTCTATATAACGAGCCGCCCCTGCTTGCAGGATGATTCTATAATGTCGCATAAGGCAATATTTACGTTGTCTTAAGAGAAAGATAAAAAAAGCTTCATACAAAAGTTGTTTGACGCTTCATTTTCCACAATAAAAAATAATCCAAATATACAGGGTGTAGCATTTAAGCGTGATGGAAAAAATATACCTTATTTTTATTTATTGAAACTCCCTGTATATTTTAACACGTCACGAATACTGAATAAAGTTTGTTTTTCCAATAGGGTATTTGACTATTATTGGAAAACCATCTTAGTGTGTTTATTCCTTCACCCTACATTGTAAATGCATTATTTTTCATAATTATTTCCTCAACATTTCATAATAATCAGCGTTAAAAATTGAATCACAAGAAGTCCCGCCAAAACGATACCTTCTGTTGTGTGACGTCACCCGATAGTAAATCAAATCGGCCCATATTGTCTGTCAGCATCGGCATCGTCGCCGTTTGGTAATTGTGTTGTTGTTTTCACAATTTCTACATAAAAATGGGTTATAAATGGTGTATAAATCCACAATGCAGAAATACGTCAAGAAAAACTCCGGATAAACTGTTTATAGCTGTTCCGCAAGATTTGAAACTGCGAAGAAAGTGGTTGGCTCGTAGAAATCCAAATGAAATAAATAGCGACCAATACAAGTGTTTTTTGTTGTGAAGATTACTTCGACATAAGTAAAACTGACTAGAATAAGTTATCTATCGTATTTTCGAACCAGGTATTATCTGATCTGACAGCTTAAGGTTAGGGCTATCCTAACCTACAAAGTTATGCTTACAGGGCACTTTAGTGCTATTAAACTCAAACGGGAGAACATAAGAGCGCGTTCGGATAACCCGGTATTGTACGGTGAAAGTGACGCGCTGCATAATAGGCGGACTAACGTCATTCGGCGTTTATCTGCATATAAGAGAGAGACAGCCGACCCAGGTTATCTGAGCATTGCTCTCCCCATACCCTACCCTGACAAACCGAACGCGCTCTAAGCGTACTAACGAATGACGTCACTGGAGACTGAGCCAATTACAGAGCGTTTTCAATCACGTGATAGGACGTGAATAAAATTCAATTTTAATTTTGGTTTTTAATAGAAATAAAACATTATTTTTTTGAAAAGAAATAACAAATAGTTTTCTTAACCTGTAATCTATTAGGATGACTATAATACAAGCCATATTTTGAATACAGTCAAATACCCTATTGTATCTTTCTGAGATATAAGCATTTGTTTTTTTTATAGTGTAATTGGGGGCATTTTTTTTTAAATGCATATGCACGGCATTTTTTCAGATTTTGTCTTACAACCTAATTTCCAAAGAAATTAGATACGATGAACAGAGTTATTCTCGCACGTAGTCATTCTCAAATGACATTTAGATGAGTTTTTGTTTTTTGGAACATTTTAGGAACTATTTCTGCCTGCTATTAATTGCTCTTAAGATTTTTTTAACACGGTGATTGCGTTTCGTAAGAAATCTCGCTTTTGTACAAAATATTCGAAGTTCGCGACATACTAAAATAAATTACATACATTACATTTACATACAATTCTCAACATCAGCTGACTAATGTTTGGCAACTTGTAATATTTACTACAACAATGTTTAGAGTGACCCATCACTTATGTCACTTGGATACAAAACTCGGTTCCAGCTAGTCTACTCTAAACGTTAGATGGGACACCTGGCCCCCCTAGAAAATATATTCACGACGTCTGCCAAATTTCAAATTTAAATGCAATTTGATTATCTAATCCTGTGAGCAATTTCCTGTCAGGCCACGACAAAATATATACAGCATAAATTCAGAACTCCACTAACAAAAAAAAATTAACTTTTCTCTGAATCTCGATGAGTAACACGCGGTGCTAAACTTAGAATACGTATTTAAGGTATGTTTTGAAAAGTTGAAAACATTTCATCTAAAAATATGTTATATGTATGTATACATATGGTCGTTTTAGTTTCCTATGTAAAACGATACAAAAACAAGTGTATTTTCGTGTTTAAAATTACGAAATCTCGCAATGAATTAATTCATTTGTTTACCGCTCGTAATTGACGTAGTGCGTAAGATTTTAGAGATTTTTAGGTGTTGTCCTGGGTTTTTAGTGCGTCAATCGGTAGATTTTCCAGGATTGTCTTGTTATACAAGAAACCTTGGGGTCAGAATATGCATAAATAAGTATAGCAAATTTTCCAGTACCACCCTACGTTAGCGTTTAATTTTATGTTAATTGCGTGTTTATGCGACTAAAATGTTTGAATTTTTGTTGTTTACTAGCATGTATTATGCGTCAACATTTTAACAAAATATGCTTTATTTCTGTTAAAAACCAAAATTAAAATTGAATTTTATTCACGTCCTATCACGTGATTGAAAACGTTCTGTAATTGGTTCAGTCTCCAGTGACGTCATTCGTTAGTACGCTTAGAGCGCGTTCGGTTTGTCAGGGTTAGGGTATGGGGAGAGCAATGCTCAGATAACCTAGGTCGGATGTCTCTCTCTTATATGCAGATAAACGCCGTATGACGTTAGTCCGCCTATTATGCAGCGCGTCACTCTCACCGTAGCCTACCCGATTATCCGAACGCGCTCTTATGCTTCGCCCGTTTGAATTTAATAGCACCAATGTGCCATGTAAGCATAACTTTAACCCTAACCTAACCTTAAGCTGTCAGATCAGATAATACCTGGTTCGAAAATTCGATAGATAACTTATTCTAGTCAATTTTACTTATGTCGAAGTAATATTCACAACAAAGAACACTTGTATTAGCCGCTATTTATTTCATTTGGATTTCTACAAGCCAACCACTTTCTTCGCAGTTTCAAATCTTGCGGAACAGCTACAAATAGTTTATCCGGAGTTTTTATTGACGTATTTCTGCATTGTGGATTTATACACCATTTATAACCCATTTTTATGTAGAAATGGTGAAAACAAACATATCATACAACACAATTACCAAACGGCGACGATGCCGATGCTGACAGACCATATGGGCCGATTTGACATCTACTAACCGGTGACGTCACACAACAGAAAGTATCGTTTTGGCGGGACTTTTTGTGATTCAATTTTGAACGCTGATTTTTATGAAATATTGAGGAAATAATTACGAAAAATAATGCATTTACAATGTAGAGTGAATGAATAAACACACAAAGATGGTTTTCCAATAATAGTCAAATACCCTATTGCATAAAACGCAGATCAATTTGATAACGGCTGCGTCAAATGATAACGGCAGCTGAAGTTATTGTCAACTGTTAGTTGACAACTGTTAGTTGACAACTGTTAGTTGACAACTGTTAGTTGTCAATTTTGTTAGTTATTATTGATCTAGCTGTTGGTACTCTTCTCCCTTGTCCCGGTCTGTGGACTTTATTACAGAAACCTTCCTTACACAGCTGACAGTTCGTAGTAATTCGACACAATTGCATAAAAAGCAGATCAACTTGACAACGGCTGGGTCAATTTTAAAGAGCTATGTCTTAAAACGTCACCCATAAATTAGCTCCTGTTCCGGGATTAATGCTATTGGCTCAATCGCCATGAAAGCATATTAAATCAAGCAGTATATTGTGTCAAAAATTAGCTTCTTTTCTCTAATTAGGTTCATGATTAAAGCAAGCGCGATTGAATTTTATATTTATCCTGGAACAATACCATATGCTTACACATTCGAACAGTACCTTACTTTTACACATCAGTGCAATAGTTTCGACTCCGATCAGCTTTTTATGCGCCCGTGTTTTGCATGTAACTGGTATATGGATAAACGTCCCTCTTAACATGTCCTGAAATAAATTAATAAAACATGCGATTTAACCGGCTTTTGACCACCACAGCCAATCTAAGGACTCATTAATATTCTCTAAATAATTTACAACATTCCGTAGATAAATAATAAAAATTGTAAGTAATTTTCGACTGGTATTTAAAAAACTAAGGATGATCATAAATTATTCGTTCGAAACAAATTGACATTCACAAAAACCAAAATGGCGCCGAGGAAGATCCACAAATACTTCGCCTACGGTCGGTCGCCAAGAAAAAAAAAATAAATGAAGAAAGAAACGAAAAAAAAAATCGAATAACAGTTTTATTAGTGCGCGAAAATGACGAGGCAGGCCGCAATATCGCGTCAAGGTGCGGGACGGGATCCGGTTGGCCTTGACTCTCGCGCAGTGTGTGTGTTTTGTGTACGTGAGCCCCCGCTTGCTGCCGTTTTTTTTTATTATCTGCGCCCGGCTCAGTTCAAGTGCAAGGTTGGGGCCTCCCGACAACAATTACGATGCAGATGCGAACATCACCACACCAGAAACAAAAAAAAAACAAAACAAAATAAATTAAAATTCACAGCTGCTTGAAATCTTTGTTTTTTGTTTTGTGTTTCTTTTTTCTGGCATTATAGCGAGCGTCATTTTTGTTAATTGGCCAATTTTTCGGACGCAAATTAGCGATATTTTATTATTATTTTTTTGTGGAAGTTAAAAGTTTTACACGACCGCGTACGTGTTTAACGCTCCTTTGTTTTCATGCTTTTTTGTTTTATTGGATATCGGACATGACAAACACCGGCAATAACCTGGCAAGTTAATTTAAAAGATTGTCCATATAGTGTAGTTTTTAAAATAGCGTAACAGTTGCTATGTTTTACTATAGAAAAACACTTATGCTATTTTACTGCAAAATAAGCTTATTTTGAAATATAATGTGGCTTCAAAATTTAGTTTTCTATGGATTGGTGAGGTTTAATACAGTGAATGCCCTCCACGAGCACGAATAATTTCTTAGTTTCTTTCCCATTCCTTAATCATGTGGAACCATTCCTGTATGGTTAGTGGTGGATTAGGGCGCTTGCGAACACGTCGGTCAAGCTCATCCCACACGTGTTCAATAGGATTCAGGTCAGGACTTAACGCCGGCTATTCCATGACCTAATTTCACGTTCCTGTAAAATGTTTCTGGTGATGCCGGCGGTATGTCGCTTTGCATTGTCCTGCATGGCCCTCCAAGTGTTTTCGATGTAATTCATTGCATTTAGTCTACCAGGAACCCCAACAAGATCAGTTCTGTTGTCTATACTGATTCCAGCCCAAACCATCACAGATCCATGACCAAATCTATCCACTTCCTGTATAGTAGAGACTGCGTAGACGTTCACCAGGACGTCTATATACACGTACTCGACCGTCGCAAAGAATTAAACGAAATCTGGACTCGTCTGTAAATAGTACAGGCGTCCATTGACGAAGTTAGTGATGCTGCGTAAGGCGTGGTGCGCGGACATGTCTTCTTAGTTTCAAATTCACTTATTTTAATCTGTTTCTAACAGTTTGATCAGAAATTTCTCTCGCTCGTCTTAGGTCGTTTAGGAAGCCTCGTGCTGTGGCAGAACGCTGACGTAGAGAGGAAAGGAGAAGAAATCGGTCTTGATTTTGAGTAGTTTTTCGATTTCGACCTTGTCCAGCTCTTCTAACATATTGGCCAGTCTCCCAAAAACGATTCCATAAACGCTGAATAACAGAAGGGGAAACTCGAAGGTCCCTGCTAACATGTCGATTAGAGTGGCCATGCTGAATAAGGGCGTCAGCACGAACAACTTGCACTTCACTAAGATGCCTCATTTTACTTCTAATCAACGAAAATTGACAACTGAATTTATTCATACGTGAATTTAAAGCATACTTGACATTTTTTCCATTTTGTTTTGCGTTATTAATTTACATTTAACTTAGTGTAACTTAGAAGTAACTAAAAGTTGGCACACTTGTAACATTGTTTTTGTAATTTTCTTTAGTTAAATATATGTCCTTGAAGCATACCAAATTTAAGTTGCCTAGAACTATTATTTAAAAAGTTACAGGTTTCGAAAAAAATTTCCCCCTAATTTTTTTTTAGCAGTGTATTATATGATCGGGAATTGCAGACAGATATATTTTTCGTATTATTGATTTATTTGATTCGTAGTGCAGGCTGTGGTATTATCTCAGTGGTTCTTAACCTTTTTGAAGTCAAGGAGCACTTTTGATCATAAGAGAAAATCCCAGAGCACCAAAAACATAGGCGTACTTTTATTAAAAATTAAAACGATTATTACATAACACATAAAAAATAACATTAATTAGAAAAAAAATAAATATACTAATAGTCTACCTATAATTTCGACAAATTTAATTTTTAGAAATCAAATGTCATTCTGAGTATAATATTTATATGGACTTATATGTTTTTGCTATTCCTTAAGAAGTTACAGGCGTTTGAAATGTTAAAAAAACAAAAAAAAAAGATAAAATACATATCAAACAATGCGAAAACGAAAAATTAACACAATCACCCTCCATTACAACTGTAAAAATTAAATGAATTTAAGTAATAATATTAAAAATAACGAAATAGAATCCATATAAAACTTTTTACCGATTTTCTTCGAGAAACTAAATGTCATTCCGAGTAAAAAAGTTCATATGGAGTTATTGGTTTTCTCAATTCCTTAAGAAATTGTAGGCATTTAAAATACGGTTTTATTGATATTTTGATCACCTCTATCTAACTTTTTACCGAATTGAAAAAACGAATACTCGAATGAAATTTATTTGCGGCGAAAATCATTAATGTGATACAGAAAAAAAAAATAAATTCCGAAAATATTCGGGAATTTTGGAATTTATTTCTACACACGAACTCTTAAATATGTTTGAGGGAAAAAGCGCTCTCGATGTACCGAATTGCTTACGAAGTATTCTTTTTGCCTGCATCCACATTTTGTGTGTGTGTATGTTTTGATTTTCTGGGCTCACAAAATTTTGTACGTGAATCACCTGGTGGTTATAAATGCCACCACCTATTTGGTATATTGTGATAGCTCCTCCAAACATCTGCATAATAGTTGTTCGCGGTAATATAAAACTAAATATAATAAAACTTTCAAAACCTTTCAAATTTGTCAAATATTTAGCTAGGGTGGCTGGATTCTTTATACATATTAGCAATTATGTATCACCAACTCAAGTAGTTTTGATAAGCTCATTTTTGATACCAGATTTATACTAATATAATACTTAATAACTCATGTGGATGATATGTAGATGAGGGCAAAAATATATTTTATCAAAACATTTATAATGTTTATTTAAGAAATATATTTCAAAATATTTGCATATTTTCCGAACTTTTTATGTGACATATGTAGCAGAGCTATACTCATTTTTGTTTTAATTGTATAATGTTCAGAATTCTTTATTTATTTTATTCATATTTATTACTATTTGAAAATAGTAAATATTGTAATTGTTAGCTTGGTTTAAGTTTTTGTACGTTAATAATATACAAATATTATTATTTCAATCACATACAGTAAATGAGTCGACAATTTTGGCTTGCATAATTTTGCGGAGCACTTGCAACAAGCTCGCGGAGCACCAGTGTTCCGCGGAGCACCGGTTAAGAACCACTGTATTATCTATTTGAGCTAAAGTTTCACCTGAACATTATAGGTCCATTGTTATAAATCCCAATCTCTATATCACTCCCAAACCATGTTCAAAAACACCAAACTCCACAAAGCATGTTCAACTTATGGTAAAAAGGTGTCATGACAATACTGCTTTAAACATTTCAAAACTCAAGACCATCCACACACCGCTTTATCTCGTTTGCTCGTACCGATTATGTTTGCTTTCTACTTGTTTGCAATAAAGATTATATCGCTCTGAGATCGTATTATAAAGCCCATATAAAATGAACGTTTTGGATGTGACGGGTAGACAGTAAAAAGACTATAAAACAGTTCGGAGATATTATTTTTAAACCTTGGCTGTTTAAACTGCCCAAATGGCATCCGTTTACTACCACAGCCAATGTTGAACGCTCATTTAGATAACAATTATAATAATTATAACAAACAACAAGGCCCGAGCTATAATTCATGAAAAACTAGGTCTAGTAGGAACAAAAGATAGTCTGAATTCCATACGTCTAACCGTGTTACATAATGCTTGCGTTTCAGCGTGTAGCGAAGGTCAAGTTTGAATCATGCTGCGTTTTTTCATGCTGCTGCAGTCTGCTTAAACGCTCGTTTAAAATCGGTGCATGTAATGACACAAACTATGATCATTTTTCGCCATTTTCCTTTAGCGATATAACCCGAAGGTTTATACGTTTGTACCGGGAAATTGAATTATGCAATATGTAACGTCTTGTCAATAAATAGGTACATACGTCACGTCTACGGTCACGTCCATTATTGCAATTGCCTTGACCATGACGGATCAATAATTTGTGCATCGTGACATATTTACGATGTACTTAAATCTTTCAAATGATCTATGCAACCTGTATTGTTAGTTAACTAAAATCGCAAACATAATATTATATATGAGGCGTTTATTTGCAAAAGTCTCTAATCGCCAAAATTTCAAAAATTCGTTTTTTTTTTTGCAAAGTTACATAATTATTTAATGAGGAATCGATTGCTTTTGTCAGAATTTTTAGATACAACCTATTTATTACCTAAAGTTTGATGCTAAAGTGTAAGTTATTTCCAAAACTCTCTGTTTGCTTTGAACGTTCATCTGCAAAACTGGTTGTCTACAGCTCAACCAATAGCTTGGTGCTCTAGTGTTCACAGAGCAAACAGGTGTTTTTTTTGTTTCACGCAGGAAAATAAATACGTTTCAGTCTAAACATCAATGTTCTAGTAACACCCTGTATACAAAAATAATACAAAGTATACGTATTCTTATAACGCTTTTTTGTGTGCTTTTTTTATCATTTTTCGTGCTTATATTAGCGCTTATTTTCCAAAAATAAGCATTTGCTTATAATTCCGCACTCTACTAACAACATAATATATAATCCTATAGGCCTTGCAGGTTTTAAGTCATTGCTCTATTTGTCTAAACAACAGCAATTACAAACAATTAAAATAGCGCTAGCATACTATTGTGTAAAAATTTGGACATAATCATAATAATAATAATCAACTGTATTTGGAGATAATTGCATTTTTACGTCGGTTGTATGAAACCTGAGGCTCGTAACACAAATTCTACACTTATATGTAACTCTGTTTCGTCATAAAGTATTTCTATACATTCTGCTTGAGACTAAACAAACTATTTCGGCTGTCACCGATAGTTTTGGTCATCTTCAGACATATTTTGCGTGTTACTTTTTAATTAAATACTCACAAATCCTTGTGTTCCTTCCTGTTTGTTAAATAGTTTTGAAACCATTTTCTACAAAAGAAACGTTTAGCAGCAATTCAGTCACTTTCCGCATCAATAACGCCCCCTGGAGGTTTTTAGGGGACCGACGAGGGCCAGACACGATAATGCCAAAATAATGTGCTCTCTCCAATTGCCACCGCAACGCGATCTATTTTCGGCAATACCCGCTTGCTTGCTGCTAGCTTGCGCTGCGTTGATGCTATATAGCCGAATTACGCAGTCTCGTATGTGTTCGTTCTCTCGCTGTGTGGGCGACCGGTTTTTGATACTGTTTATGCTAGCCGTATTATTTTTATGTTACGGTAGGTTAGCGTTTTGCCCCGCTATGCGCGGGCCTCTACGTATAAACTCCATACAGTCCGCATACCTCCACATACATAGACGCTTCAATATAACGAACGATGTTAAATTTTTAAACGTGACGACATTCGCAGAGGCTAAACACTCGAACGAAGGCTAAATGTTTGGATTGAGCGTTAGTCACGAGGTTTATTTCCGCGAAATTTCTGCGGTTTGGTATTTATTATGTAATGGTAGATATAAGTTGAAGACTTATTTAAAACATTATCGAACTTTCAATTACCTACGTAGAGTAATAAATTTAAAAAAAAAATCAAATAAATTATTCAACTTGAGAAACAAAATATTATTGAATTGAAAGTAATGATTTTTTAAATTTATGAAATCAAGTCCAATATTTTCGGATTAGTTGTATTACACCTAGTATATTATTATATTAATATTTTGATTAACAGTTTAATAATAATAATCCACGCCTTGTTAAGGAAAACGTCAATGCCGTCAATGCTCGGCAGAAAAATACTTTTTTCTTTCTACTTGTTTTCTGGTTAGTACGTTACAGTTTCGACGAGCCAACAAATATTTTGGTATGTAGTATGTTTTGCATTGCAAAACAATAATAATAATACATGATAACAATAATAATTAATGATGATTTAATTTATTGTTTGATATCTAGTAATTAATTCGATAAATTATTCATCTGACTGTAGTTAATCAAAAGTCTTCACTAACATTTAAAAACAGCAAAATGGTCTCAAATTTTGCAACATAAAACATAGGGTGAGGCCTTTTCTGAACATTTCTGGGGGAGCTTAAAAACGTGTCCTTAAAATATATGAGGTTTTAATAACACAATGTGAGATTCTATTAAAATATGTGAGACTCATATCAAATATATTAGATCTGGTAACCCTACTTCTAGTGCATCACACCAAATTCGGCGTGATTACAATACGTATTTTTAATGTTAATTTATGTCCTAAATAATACCCGCGAGGACGTTAATCAACTTCGTAGATACGCATGTCACTTGATAAGGTCAAAATATTTATTAATATTATTCAAACGAAGTAACAAAACCATTCTAGGACATTAAATTTTGTATGTACCAGGGGCATTACTTGGTGTTTATTAACATGAACAGGCGTCAAGAACGTATTCTTGCATTTTTGCAAGATTTTTGCACTTTTCTTGCTCAACGGAAAAAATATTCAACGAATTTTGATCGAATTTTCTCTTAATTATTCTTTGTATTATAAATTTTTTGTTTGTTCGATAATAATAAGAAGAAAGTAAAGTATAGAAGACTTGTTTCAGTATTTCTGTAACTGTTTTTCCTTGGCTTTCATGGTAAAATATCTATATACGTGAGAAATATTGTTTGGCGAATTCTCACAATAATTTTCATTCTGGTAGGCTCAAATCTACTTAAAAATCCCCCCCCCCCAGCATCATAACTCATAGAAAACATCACAAATACATATATTATACCACTGGGAAAATTTCTATAGATACCCATTTTTATCTTACATAGATATAGAAAAAAAATAATGTCATTAAAGTTGCCAAGACCAGTGTCATTAGTTTCTTTTAACTAAATATCCATTATGATAAAAAGAAAACCAAGTTGTTTACCCGACTAGTTCCGCAATCTATCCCGGTATAAATTTAGAACATAATTTCTATCCTACATATACATACAACATAATGAACGTTTTGATGCGCTAGCTAGCGCTCATCCCAAAAACAGCTATCAAAACAAAGAAACAGAACATTATCGCTCCGTCTCTGTCCGTCTCCCGCAATAAAATCGGATTGGCCGTGCCGGTTTATTCCCGTCTGGCTCGCTAAACGCGCTCGACGTATCTCTCGTAGGCGTATAATGAAATCCAGTTTCAGTGCCAAGGTCTCGGTCGGCCGTAAGCCGGGAAAATCTCTCCAACCGACCCATCTAGCAGGCCGCAAAATAATCCCCCCACCACCCACCCCAATTCCGCCTTTTGTCACTTCCTGACTACCAGACTAACTGACGTCACAACGTAAAACAACACATAAATATGCAAAAAACTAATAATAGATAAAATAATGCCACTCTAGCGCGAGAAAAATTAGCCGATTTTGTAGGTATATTTTTACAATATAGTAAATGAATTACAAAATCTCTTTAAAGCCTTTTATTATTCATATTTTGAGGAATATTCACAATAAATAAAAATAAAAATAAATAAAAAAATAGCAGCGTTAGAGCACATCAAAGGAAACCTCTTCCGGCGGATAGGGTTGTACGGCCGGAAAGATTTTGCACACAGATTTCACTTAACACAAATCTTAACAAAAAAATATTGATTCTATTATCTCGGGAAGTACGTTCGGAAATTAGAAAATTCCGCTTTAAAACAAAATGGCGCACGTTTGAACACAAAATATTACTTTTAGGTACAAAATTAGGTTAAAAATTGTTTATAACAAAAATAGTTTCGAACTTATCGTAAAATCCGTACGTACTTCTCTAGATAATATTGTTCTGAAGCTGCATATAAAATTTCAAGTGAATTGACGAATATCAGTTGAAGTTATCGTTCCGGCCAGTTTGAAAAATGCGGTTTTGAGAAAACACCGTTTAAAATATTGTGTAACTTTGATGTATAGAATTGTTATATTTTACTATAGTCGGCGAAGCCTGGACCATATAATTATCTTTTCAAATTAACATTTTCCTCCTGTTGTTTCTTAGTTTGATTTTGACGACAGACGGGCCTGTTTTGCAGCATCAGTCAGGGATGGCTCCGAAAACATGATGCGCCGTGCGTCAGCCTTCGCGCAGATAGTATTGGAGTTTGGCTAGATGCTCATACATAATACCTCCATAATCTTCATAAGGCTGGATAATGCATCATTGACACATATAGTTATACTTGCTGCAATATCCACAATTACTTGAAAATCACTTGAAAGTGAAAATGAAATCACCAGGTGGCATTTCATCGGTCAGAATTTATGATACAGTGTCGCCCAGATTTATTTTCTTCATTTCATCAATTGAATCATGATTATGACGAATGGCTAGTCCTTCATAAATTGAAAACTTATTTATAGGCTTCTGAGTTAACTTTCCTTTTTCTTCGAGGCCCTAACTGGTTTTTGTCAAATGGCGGGACGAGTGCCATTAGTTCTTTCACGTGATCTGTGCATTTCTTTTGTTATTTCCTTTTCTTATTTCAAAATTTGCAAGCTTTGCAGTAAGTATGTAGATTTTATGGGAATATCAACAACATTTCTCCAGCTGATAAGCGCCACCAATCATACAGAGAAGAAAAACTATGTTTTCTCTATGTTCCATCGTTCGAGACAGTTACGTCATTCTTTTTTTTACTATTTTCAATTGACTTTTAGCCCCTCCGTTCTTCTGCTGCTTTCTGCATACTTTGTTGACAATGCTTCTGTTTCCACAAAAATGGTGCGAACAACTTTAGCGTAAAATGAGTGAAAAATCTGACGAGGAAGGTCCTTGAATGCGCAAAACTTTTCAATTACATCTACACCTATTCTTATGCGCATGACAAGGATAATTCCGCTATTTATTTCATATCCTTTTTGAACAAATCGGCAACTCGGAATGAAAGTTTGTTCAAAATTCTCACAAGAAACCACGATTTGAAATCCTAAGTCACGGTTGCCACTTTCGGCCAATTTCGCATTTGATTTGCACGTTTTACACACTACAACTTGTGAAATAGCAGAAAAATAGCACAACAACAAAGTTCAAAAGATGATAATTAAACGTCATCCACTTCAACGGTGAATAGTCTTCAACCGATATTCCTTTTTTACCGGTGTGGACTGTGGATACGTTATCAGGCAGAGGCGACTCTAGTTCCAAACGATTCAATGCTGCCATATTAGTTCTATTTGAAAATCTGCTGCTTCCTTTCGACTCCTTTCGATCACGATATACTCCAAGAATGTGACTAATTATTTCTGCTATTTTTTTACCAACTAATCAAGAACAACACACGTTACATCAGACAGCTATAACATTGTGCGGATTGCGTCAGTTCAACGAACGTACCGAGGATATTTCCACAAAATCTTTGTGTTTTATAACATTTTATGTTATATTTCACACCACGCATGTAATTTCTCCAAATAAGATAAGAGCGTATAGGTCTCTAGGCTGCAACCTCTCACGCTAAACTTTTTGCATATACGCTCGGCTAGACGCTTGGTCGTATGTTCATCAAATAAGCATTTAAAAATGTTTTTCCAATATGAAACGTGTACCTTATTTCTAAGATCTCAAGACATCATTTAAGCAAAAAAATTATCTATTAATTATTTTATATCGTAATTTTTGTTTATAGGTGAGAATTTTGGCGATTCAAGTCGGATTTCGAAGACAAGTGCGATTGAAGTCCAAGTATGTATGTAAGTGTTAGCATGGTTTCTGCTTTATATTTAATTAGTCGTTATATAAATGAATAGTAAAAAGTCCCTATCCATAGGTAGGTACCTATAATTCGGTAATTTTTTTAGAATAGAAAGTAATTACCCGTCGTCTAAAAATCAACGGCGCACTATAATAGAAAACAATCTAACGGTTCTAAAAATACTGCGACGTTCTTTTTTTCTCTCTACTCTTCTTCTCTAGGAAGATAAACAAGATGAGACGCAATTTCATTGCTCGATGTTGTAGGGCGTCTGTCGTTTTCCGATTCGATCGAGTGGAAAGGAATAACAAAACGACAAACACGGACAAAAAACATAATACAGAAACGATACGAGTCGCCAAACTCCGGCAATTACGTTAGAATCGACCACAAATATTTGATAGATGCAAATATTCTCGCCGCTAATACACGCAATAACTGGCCTTGATAATTTCTCAATCAAATAACAAACAACAATGGCTAAACTAAAAATATTATTATTACTAGGGAGAAAATACCTCTAAATTCATATTTCTACAAATGTGTTAAAAGCAGACCATTAACTATTATTGACAAAAACAATGTTACAACTCTTAGTTACTTCTAAGTTAAACTTAGAAGTGTGGATTGGTGAGATTTAATACAGGTATGCCCTCCACGAGCTCGAATCACTTCCTCACACCTGCGTGGCATGCTTCGCACTAGTCTTCGAAGAGATTCTTGGGGTATGCTTTCCCATTCCACAAGTAGGGCTTGTGTCAGGTCTTGTATGGTCAGTGGTGGATTAGGGCGCTTGCGAACACGTCGGTCAAGCTGATCCCACACGTGTTCAATAGCATTCAGGTCAGGACTTAACGCCGGCCATTCCATGACCTGAATTCCACGTTCTTGTAAAAAGTTTCTGGTGATGCCGGCGGTATGTGGCTTTGCATTGTCCTGCATTAGGATGAAATTTTGACCGACGCCATATGCAGCAGGCACCACATGGTCCTCCAAGATGTTTTCGAAGTAATTCATTGCGTTTAGTCTACCAGGAACCACAACAAGATCAGTTCTGTTGTCTGTACTGATTCCAGCCCAAACCATCACAGATCCACGACCAAATCTATCCACTTCCTGTATAGTAGCGGCTGCGTAGCGTTCACCAGGACGTCTATATACACGTACTCGACCGTCGCAACGAGTTAAACGAAGTCTGGACTCGTCTGTAAACAGTACAGGCGTCCGAAGTTGCCTATCTCTGTGATTCAGAGCAAACCTGCTTTGTGATGCTGCGTAAGGCGTGGTGCGCGGACAGGTCTTCTTGGTTTCAAATTCGCTTCTTTTAATCTGTTTCTAACAGTTTGATCAGTAATTTCTTTCCATGTGCTCGTCTTAGGTCGTTTAAGAGGTCTCGTGCTGTGGCAGTACGCTGACGTAGAGAGGTAAGGACAAGAAATCGGGGTTGATTTTGAGTAGTTTTTCGATTTCGACCTTGTCCAGCTCTTCTAACATATTGGCCAATCTCCCGAAACAAAATCCATAAACAACTGTTTTAAAAAGTTACAGGTTTCGAGAAATTAATTTTTTAGAGCAGTGTAGTAGATTCAGGTAAAATATTATGTGAATTCTAAATGTTATCTTGTTTAAACAAATTTAAACTGAAATTTGCTCTACTGTGAAAATTGTCTCAAACGTACTTGGAACCTTATATTTCTTGGGTCGCGAAATCTAATTTTATGTGGATAAAATACAAATGCAAAATGGCTTGTATTATAGTCATCCTAATAGATTACAGTTTAAGGAAACTATTTGTTATTACTTTTCAAAAAAGATATGCTTTATTTCTATTAAAAACCAAAATTAAAAATTTTATAGAATAGAATTTTATTCACGTCCTCTCACGTGATTGAAAACGCTCTGTAATTGGCTCAGTCTCCAGTGACGTCATTCGTTAGTACGCTTAGAGCGCGTTCAGTTTGTCAGGGTAGGGTATGTTGGGAGCAATGCTTAGATAACCTGGGTCGGCTGTCTCCCTCTTATATAGAGATAAACGCCGTATGACGTTAGTCCGCCTATTATGCAGCGCGTCACTCTCACCGTACCCGATTATCCGAACGCGCCCTTATGCTTCTCCCGTCTGAATTTAATAGCACTAAAGTGCCATGTAAGCATAACTTTGTAGGTTAGGATAGCCCTAACCTTACGCTGTCAGATCAGATAATACCTGGTTCGAAAATACGATAGATAACTTATTCTATTCAGTTTTACTTATGTCGAAGTAAACTTCACAACAAAAAAACACTTGTATTGGCCGCTATTTATTTCATTTGGATTTCTACGAGCCAACCACTTTCTTCGCAGTTTCAAATCTTGCGGAACAGCTACAAATAGTTTATCCGGAGTTTTTATTGACGTATTTCTGCACTGTGGATTTGTACACCATTTATAACCCATTTTTATGGAGAAATTGTGAAAACAACACATCATACAACACAATTACCAAACGGCAAGGATGCCGATGCTGACAGACCATATGGGCCGATTTGATACCTACTATCGTGTGACGTCACACAACAGAAAGTATCGCTTTGGCGGGACTTTTTGTGATTCAGTTTTTAACGCTGATTTTTATGAAATATTGAGGAAATAATTACGAAAAATAATGCATTTACAATGTACAGTGAAGGAATAAACACACTAAGATGGTTTTCCAATAATAGTCAAATACCCTATTCACCAACAATCCAAAATAGACAAAACTATTTATTACGCAAGCATTTCTCCAAACAAAACAGAACACCAGCACCCAAATACGAAAAAAAAAATCCAAACACAACACGAAGCAGCGCCAACATAGACAAGTTTTTATAGCGAAAATCCTCCCAAAAACCTAACCTAACATAAACTAACCTAGGTCAATCGAACGTCTATAAATACGAACCGCGGCCTGCTTGTATATTTGCACTAGCAGTGCGGTCAGGAACAGTAAACGTCTGTTTCTTGCTCGGCCTGCTAGTCGCTAGTATTATAAATCGCTTGCACTCGGCCTGATCACTCGACCATCTGACTCGACTCGCGCGCTGCTCTACTCGCCCATATTTTTTCGCTACGCGGCCGAGCGAGCTGCTATTGAGATAACTTTTGCTAAATTCTGCTACCGGCCAGGGTCGCGGGCGGCCGTGGCGAAAATATTTTCAAGGTCGCGTCACGTGGTGCGCCGCTAGCGCGTCCGCCGACGTCACGATCCGCGCTCGTTATCATGGCCTGCCGCGATGCCTGTCGTCGTCTCTCGTTATCTTCGGATGTGAAGGCCAAATTTTTAAAGAAAAAATAATAAAAATAGAATACCGGAGGGAGAAATATGTGGGTTATTTTTTTAGAGGTGTTTTGGTATGTTGTTTTGCTTAGAGAATTTTAATTGTTTCGAAGTAATGGTGGTCAATATAGATAATATTTTGTAAGGATGTAATGATATGATTTATATATGTAGTAAAATCGCGATAAATGCGTGTTCCGTTAGAGCTGACGTTTCTATTCCGTCATTTTTTATTGTTATTCTGTGTTTGTATTAAATAACCTTTTTTAATTTAACTTTAAAACGTCTTACTAGAATAGTTGTAAAAGAATATAAACTTAATATAAATAATAAATATAATAATAATATAAGTAAGTAAATAAAATAATAAATATAAATAAATTGTTCTGATCGTATCGTACTAATAGTAAATAATTTTCCACTGTCCCAGCTACGTTTCCATTTACCGTTACGATTGACGTAGTGCGCGCTGAACGAAATTTATATCATTCATATCAAATCGCTTTAACAATTACTTAAAAATTATTATGCAATTCTGCTTCTACAGTCGCATTAATTAAAATATGACGATTGTTTACGTGCATATCCCGATATCATTCTAATATTCGTTACTGAGATATCCGCTTCCATGAAAATCTTATTCGCAACCTTTATTACACAAAAAGTGAAGAAAGCAAAAACGCCAATCTATAGAAGCGGCTCTAAATTCAACCTGAACAAAACGCTCATGTTTACACCGAGAGGCAAAAATGTTGACAGTCATACAACTTATGTAGAAATGATTCAGGAGTATGATACACTTTATTTCATTTTTTCTGTTCGGAAGGTTTATAGTTATGCGCCTTTAAATACAGGCGTCAATATTATCGAAATAAGAGATGGCAGTTAGGGCGATTCCCTCGTGCGGGGTCACATATGCAGCTTTAACTTGCTGTAACTTCCTAGTTTATGTATTCAGATCAAAAGTTGAAAAAGTGTCTGACAGCAAACCTTAAACTTTGTACTTTTTACCTGACATCATGAAAGTTCGCTTGCAATTGTTTTTGATTCGACAGCCTTTGTTAAGGTTGCGCTTAAGATTCAACTGATAATGCTTCAGAACTGTCAATCAGCTGTTACACCTGAATTTTCAGGTTTTTTTTTGTTCACATTACGACAATTAAAAGATATACAGGGTTACCCAAAAGCACTGGAACACCTGTTCTTTTTATTATTGGAATTTGGTAACATTTGTTTTTTTTTAATGGAACACCATATATATTGTTACATTTTTGAATTCTAAGAATTCTTTTTTCCAAAATTCATAACTTTGTAATTATAAGCTATTAACCAAAAATAGTCAAATTTACCGGAACACCTAAATAATTCTCCAACCGCAAAAAAATTTAAATAAAAGGTTTTTGTGTTTAAACAACCTCTCGTTCAAATAAATATATTTTTCTACTTTGCATTCACAATGCACACATTGTAACACTGTTTTCGGTGTTACAATTAACACATTGTAATACCGAAAACAGTAACATTTTTGTCTAAGATTGGTACACATTGATATCAAATGCCATATGTCAAACGTACAATACATAACCCAACATAACCACACACTGCGTCTTCTTAATCGCTTGCAATCGCATAAACTGCTAAATATCAATATTCTATATATATTTAAACATGGGTGTAGCCTGCTGTAGTATGGCCAAAGGATTGGGGCTTTCTTAGTTTTGCTGTGTTCATCAAAATACGCCAGCATGACGTTTTCGGTGATGTTTTACGACTCCGGTAAGTGATCGTTATCATTCTTTTCAACTAAACATCAAATCCCCTTTTCAGATATAATTCAAGGACCACATTTACTTTAATAAGGTATTATGCGAAGATCAAACCTACATCGTAGATATGAACGATTTTAATTACTGCTGCGAGATTGTATATGCGCAATAAATGGTTTATCAGCATACACGTACGAAGCTATAGTACAGTTAAAGTGTAGAGGATTTCTTAGTTCATGTAACGTATAAGTTTTCGGTAATATTTTGGACGATTGGATGCTCGGTTCAATTCGTATTCGTTTTTGTCCGTCGCTTTTGACTTCGTCTTAGTTCTGGTTGTGTGCAACGTATTTGTATTACCTCCATCACATGTAATTTTACTAAGTATAATTTATTCTAATAAACTACTTTGCCGAAATTAGAATTGGGTTTCAATTATAAGTGCTTGTAAATATATAAGCCGCAACGGCTACGTAGCGGAATTAGGTAGACACCGCTATTAAACGTTAAGCGTTATAACAATTCTTTAGTAAGTTCTTGTTCTTCGATGTAACTAATCAGTCACCGCCAAACATTTCTATTCTGATTATTATTATACTTATAACCATTATTTTAAATATTGTTGAATGATGAATGAACTATTTTAAAGTTGTTAACTTTTTAGGTTAAGTTTCATGTATTTATCACAGTAGGGTTAAAAGTGTTGCCCCAAGCTCCATTATGATCATCGTTGCGACCTCGCTGAATATTTATTCAAACTTGTAGGCTAAAGTAGAGTAAAATTATTCACAATTAGATTTTGTCATGATTTTATCTCATCGATCTGATCCTTAACGAAGTTGACAGTTACTACAGTGCTGCCACGTGGTACCCGCAAAATACCCTAGATTCTAATTTAGCGCGATATAGTAACCACAATTTCTAAATTTATATAACATTAATGACGCAAAGTAGAAAAAATACTATATTCGTTTTATAAGACGTATCGCACTCGTTCCATTTGGGCACTCCTCGCTACGCTCGGTATCTATTTTATTATGGAAATTCGCCAGCGTTTCCATTTTCACAACAGAACAGCCTGTATTTTTTACATTTTTTAATTCTAAGAATTTTATGTAAAAATATATAGGGTGTTGTATTTAAAAAAAGGATATGTTACCAAATTTCCATTGTATATTCAGAATATATTTAGACGATAACTTGTTAAAAGCCAAAGAACTTTTGTTTGAAATTTTTATTGAAATTTCTTACGTTTGAAGAATTACTTAGGTGCTCCTGTAATTTTGCATAACCCTGTATATCGCAATCAGTAATAAACTGTTTCTGTTTAAAACAAGTCGATGAAGTCAAAAACAATGGAAGCTCGGAAATTGGAATTTCTATAAAAATATATGTTTTGGTCAATAGAAACTGACATGTTTAAGGACTTTTTTAAAAATAACAAACAGTCTCAATTTTAATGCATTTATTTCATAATTTTGGTGTTAATTATACAAGGTATCCCAAAACTCAATGTCATGTCTATGAGAGTTATTATTGGCACTTATGAATTTTAACAAATTCGTGATGTTAGGTCAGTTTTTCGACTGCCCGAGCTACAAAATTCCAAAGTTTACAATATTTAGCACACAATCCTAAAAAGGCCCGCTATTGGTAACAGTACAAAATAAATTAAATATTGTTATACTTCTGTAAAGAACTAATATTTTTGCCCGATTCATGAGTATTTTTTCGTTTTTAGCCAACTTCGACTAGTCATATGTAAAAAACATATACAGGATATCCCATAAAGATTGCGACAAACTGATAGGGGTTGTAAAGGATATCTAAACAAGCATCTTTAGTCAATAAAGTTATATCAGGATAAGAACCGTCTAGGTACCACGCTGAAGCAAAAGAATGGACTGAAATAATTTTTATTTCTTGCATATGTGACCCCGCACGAGAGAATCGCCCTAACTACCATCTCTCGTTTCAGAACAAAAATTGAAATAAAGTGTGTCATACTTCTGAATCATTTCTACATAAGTTGCATGACTGTCAACATTTTTTGCCTCTCGGTGTAAACATGAGCGCCAGAGAAATGAAAAAAGGTACCCGATTTTTGCACTTTTAAATTAACGCTCGTCTTTCCAATTTTTCTCCTCGTAAACCGCTTGTCACAAAAATTTCTATTTTTGTTCAAGTTGCATTTAGAGCCTCTTCTATAGAGTGGCGTTTTAGTTTTCTTCAGTTTTTGTGTAATAAAGGTTGCGAACAAGATTTTCATGGAAACGGATATCTCAGTAACGAATATTAGCACGATAACGGGATATTCACGTAAACAATCGTCATATTTTATTTAATGCGACTGTAGAAAAAGATTTGCATAATAATTTTTGAGTAATTTTTAAAGCGATTGAATATGAATGATATAGATTTCGTGCAACGCGCACTACGTCAATCGTAACGGTAATTGGAAACGTAGCTGGGACAGTGGAAGATTAGTTAGAAGATTAGTTATTTATTGTTAAATTAATATTTTATTTTTTAATTCACTTTTTCTGGATATGATTTTTATTAACAAAAAATGCTTGTTTAGGTTTCACCTACAACCCCTTTCAGTTTGTCGCAATGTTTATGCGACACTCTGTATATTCGTTCGTCTATCTTCAGAAAAAAAACAGAAAAATCTTAAACTAGGAAACAAAATGCAATTTCGAAAAATTCTTAACGTGCGGTTCAACACTAGTTCGAAAATAATAATCAGCCTGTATACCGCAGGACAATAGTAACAATGTACCTAAAGTAAGTAGGTACATAGTGCAAAAATATACGGCTGACAACTGCAATTGCAAATAAATGTTCTATTTATAATCACGATTTTGTTCTGAGATTATTGTCAAGCACTGCAAATATATTATACAATCAATTATGTCATTAGCGCCTCATAATATATCTAATTTTTTACACATTTTACATCATTTATTTCAGACGTATTACGCCACTATCTTGCGTACATATCAAAACATACGCTATATATAGTCGGTTTTATCTCTACAACACCAGAGCGAATCCAAAATTATAAAAGATTAAAAAATAATTTTACGCAATACAGTTTCTCAAGCAATTTTATGTACGCGTTATATTTATTATACAATCCTATAAGTTTATAATAAGAAAGAATGTTTCTCCAAGATGTTTAAAAAGTATTTTTTGCGATTTAAGATATTGCCAGGCGAGAGGCAAGTTCAGCCAAACCAAATCCAAAAATAAACATTTTTAACGTTGACCATACGACGCTAAAAACTGCATAGCAACCAAAACATCGAACTTTCGCATCAGAGAATTTATTTATTTATTCAAATATTGACATCGCGTAATTATTTGCATGGAAGGAGAATATTTGTAAACATACCACATCGTGCATCCACGTGTCCATTTTGATGTAGGTGCACATACGTAGAAAATAGGCGAGATTAACCAACGGAGTTAACAACAAACTTTAACGAAAAAACAAACACAACTAGAATCAAAGCAGATGGTTGTCGAAACGTAATGAAACAGTCCAAAAACACTTGTTTGTTAGTTAGGTTTCACATCACTTCAAGTCACGGAATTGATTTATTTTTTTTTTCACACAATGAATTTTTTTGCTGTATTTTTTTTTTTGGTCGCGTGGATTATTTTGGTATCAAACATGAGCGAGTACGTAGTGCCGGTGTTCGTGGCTGACTGGCTGAGAGCGGAGAAATCGCGATACTCCGTTGGGACAGACACGGAGTGTGATGCGGGGCACCACGTGTTGTACTGACGAAGTTGCGAGAGTGAAACCGTGGTGGTTCGGGCTTCGTACGCGGTGAATTTTTGGAAGAGGTCGGCTGTGTTGTCTGCGTATTGCTGAATCTTGCGTTTGGTGTCTCTGGTTAAAGATAAAGAGCGGTTGGGACATTGGGAAAATAAGAAGAGTGCGGTGTGAGATGGTTAGGTGAGATTTTTGGGACGCCTACACACGGGCGTGTGTTTTGTATGGCAAAATAAGGTTTTTGCTGTTTTTGTTTTGGGGTACGCCTACAATGAGCGATGGTGGAGGCTATTGTCATAGTCATAGTCATAGTTTTATTTGTGTAAAGCATCAAAATACATACACGCGTCAGAATACATATCAAATATTGTTCAGAAAGGATAATCTAAATAATTATCATATTCAACTAAAACAATAGATTAAAGAAGCCTATGTTGTCGAAATTGGAATCAATAGTATAGGAAACCTTGAGTTTGAAACTTCGAATGTTGGGGTTTTGATTGGGTGAACAAGCTGGCCAATTTATGACTTCGATCTTTTTGCTGTGATCTGTTCAGTTCTATAGATTGGCGTTTTTGTTTTCTTCAGTTTTTATGTAATAAAGGTTGCCAAGATGGAAGCCGATATCTCAGGAACGAACGTTAGCAGGACAACGTAGTTAGCATGCAAATAATCCTTATTTACTGCAATACACATCCCTTGAATTTAATAGTATTCCGACTATTTAATTTTTAAGACCGAAATAAACATGAACAATATTTTGCGTTGTTCGGCTTCCCTCGCTGGTGGGGTTTGGTGCGAAGCAGTCGAACAAGATGCGAAGTTTTGATCAGTTAATACGTTTTTGTAAAATATTGTTGGGTATAAAAAATTGTACATCTAAATTCATTATCTATATTTAACTTGCACTACTATTCAAAATTCCGCAATTAAATTGTTCTGATCGTATCGTACTAATAGTAAATAATCTTCCACTGTCCCAGCTATGTTTCCATTTACCGTTACGATTGAGGTAGTGCGCGCTGCACGAAATTTATATCATTCCTGAGATATCCGCTTCCATGAAAATCTTGTTCGAAACCTTTATAAGACAAAAACTAAAGTAAACAAAACGCCAATCTATAAAAGAGGCTCTAAATGCAACTTGAACAAAAATTAAAATTTTTGTGGCAAGCGGTTTACGATGAAAAAAATGGAAAGACGAACGTTAATTTAAGAGGAATCACTAGAGGTAGTAGCGTACTACAAAACAACACTATATAAAACCAAACATCCTGAGCTTAATTGTGTGTTAATAATCACGTGTAATACATTAAATTATAGATATATAGAGGTGTATTACACCGGGTACGAATGCCACTTTTTTTCATTTGCGTTGTTGTTTTGTTTTTTACCCTTGCTAAAGAAGGCAATAACTGGTAATTTTTGTTATTTTTTTTTCCAAATCCGAACCAAACATCGAAAAAACAATATTACAACATTTTGTATTGAGCCTTCATGAACTTGTGTAAAAAAAATGACAACAAAATATGAATGTTGTAATAATTTAACCGTTGGTTTTTTAACCTACTTACAATGTGACAACTACTAAATAATTAATAGGAGTTAAATAAATTATTACTAAGGAAATACAAGTAATTTAATTTTTAATCAGTCATTTATTTTTCGTCATAGAATTTCAAATATATTGGTATTTAGATTTAGAAAATAATATTAATACCAAACACTTGTCGCTTGGCAATTCATTCAGGGCAATCGCAATCTATGTAGGATGGTTGGCTTTAGTTCTACTTGTTGTACAACAGACGTAGAACAGACGCTAGAAATATGGGCAAATTAAAAAATCAGCTGCCTTTATGTGCCCCGCGTTCTAAGAAAACTAATGACTTGCGAGAGTACCTGCGGTAAGTGTATATGTAGATATCATACGTGTAGTGTAATTCTTCGCTAATTAACTGCGCTAGTTAATTTAGGCAATACTCTCTTATAGGCGTAAGCGTGCCGGATTACCATATGTGGCAAAAAACTTTTATAAAGGTGTAAAATATTTGAACATTTATCTATATAATATATAATAAATGACTTATACATATACATAAAGCTGCCTGTTTTATTGAAATCGCTATTTTTTCTCATACCTACAATTGAAATTGAAGTACGTATACTACCAAGTCTATACATAGCAATAATAATTTTGAGTAAAATTTCAAAATGCAGTATCCAACTGTATCTAGAATTAAAATAGGAATATTATATTTACTAACACCTACTTGCGTCAGCCGATAAAAATTGATGATAAATTTTTATATGAGGTGTGTTTTACCTGAAAGTGTCGATCTCTGCTAAGTACGAACGAGACATTCGAGATTATTGATGCACAAAGAAAACGTTAAATGGATTTAAATAAGTATCTGAGTACGAATGCTTTCACGGCCAGTCATTTAAATTTAGATGATAAATAGTTACCGGTTTATGCCGTGAGTAAAAATTCATAATTACTGTCTTCGCGAACCATGCTGTTCGCTTCTTCGGAGCTAACTGATATAATTAGTTACTAATTCTAATAATAAATGTAAAGCAATAAATGATTTATGTAAGAAAAGCTGCCTGTTTTACCAAAACTACAATTTTTTTCAACATACAAAAGGTAAAATGTCCAACCATAGTTAGTAGTAAAATAGGAATGTTATAATAAAGCAATTAATTAATTTGTATCACTGTATTGTTTTGTGGAATTGTATTTGTATTTAAAATATACAAGAAAAGCATTTCAGAACATGCGACCGCACGGCCCCTTTGATCTTCGCCGCCAAAGAACGATACCACCGTTCCCCTCATCTACTCAGTGCGTTGCTTGCATTTTCTGCGGAGTGTACAGTGGCGCGGCTTGTTCCCTCCTCTCGCGCCTCAGTTTCGTCGAACTTTTGAGGCCGGTGACTAACATTTACTCTTAATCATAGCTAAAACACAATAGGTTAATATAAAAAAAAAAACCAAAATAATTTTAAAAAGTACCTTAAAGTATCTATCGGTCGACAGATGTGTGTGTTTATTATGTATGTAATTTTGTTACTTTAAGGTACTTTCCAAATTATTTTGGCTTTTTTATATTATTCGGAAAAGTCCATGATGCAAAGGTCGGTAAATATCGTAAAAGAAGTAATTAAAACGCCTCTCAACTTTGCAGAATTTATTATTTTACTTTTGGTACCAGTTTCGGCAATGCTGCTTTCTTCAGCCAAAAAATAGTCGGAATAGTCGGAGTTGTTATCTCTTCGCAGACCCGCCACCACGCACCACATGGTCTGCTCCTTGTTTGTATAGTTTGTGTTTAAAATGGTTTGCGTCATTCATGTTTTCGTTAAATTGGCAGCTCAGGTGCTTCTCACGTC
The DNA here is from genome assembly GCA_963966075.1 of Aphodius sticticus. NCBI lineage: Eukaryota > Metazoa > Arthropoda > Insecta > Coleoptera > Scarabaeidae > Aphodius > Aphodius sticticus. The sequence continues at coordinate 79,554,740 of OZ014507.1, forward strand.
TACCATGTCACACAATGTTCTTGACACAGGAATGATCTTGCTGCAACTATCGAAGTTTTAAATTCCGACTATTTTTGGCTGAAAGCAGCATTGCCGAAACTTGTACCAAAAGTAAAATAATAAATTCTGCAAAGTTGAGAGGCGTTTTAATTACTTCTTTTACGGTTTTTTATATTAACCTATTGTGTTTTAGCTATGATTAAGGTGAAAATTATAACCGAAACGTTAGCAACAAAGTAGAAGAATTTTTTGTTGCAAACCAGCTCCCAAAGCCATTAAAAAAAGTTAATTTAAAAGTACAAAAATCGGGGACCTTTTTTCATTTCTCTCGCGCTCATGTTTACACCAGGAGGCAAAACATGTTGATATTCATACTACTTATGTAGAAATGATTCAGGAGTATGACACACATTATTTCAATTTTTTTGTTCAGTAGTTTTAGAGTTCTGTGCTTTCAAACACAGGAGTCAATATTATCGAATCGAGAGATGGTAGTTAGGGCGATTCTCTCGTGCGGGGTCGCATATGCATATTATGAATACCAAGAAAATTGCCTTTCCAATTGTATCAGCTGTACCCATGTAAAGAAAATAGGTTTTGAGACATTTTAAAGGATGATAAAAAAGTCCATTTACTACCTATTTCACCAGCATTATTAATTCTATACAGTGAGATTCCTCCGAGACGGTCTGTGTTTTAAAAAAATTCTCCAACGCGTAGATTTTTAGTTATTAAAACACATATTTCTGTGGAAAGTTCAACTTCCGACCATCAATTGAGTTATGACGTCATCGACCCTTTTTTAAATGGCAAGCCAATTTTTTTCTTGTGATTTTGGTAGATCATTTAATTGTCTACATGGACATATTTTATGGCCTTACATAAGAAAATTTTCGGAAAATAGGCAACTGAAAATTGTAAAGTGTTGATAATTCTATGAAAAATAGTTTTTGTAAATTGGATATAAAATTGCGATTTGGGTAGAATTAATTGCCCTGAAGAAGAATCTGGGGTCCAAAATTTTCTATCGCGTTATTCTCCGAAACCTAAATTTTTCTATATTTTAAAGCAGGTATGTAATTCTGTTTATCTTGTACCCACATACAGTACAGCGTCGATAATCCGAACCTCGGTAATCCGAAGTTTCGCTAATCCGAACGTCCAAAAAGAAATAATAATAAAATAAATCACTTTTAAACCTAGGGATAAGTCACTTTTGAAGGCACCCTCGATATCCCTTCGATATCTCTCCTATATCCCTTCGATATCTCTTCGATATCCCTTTGATATCTCTTCGATATCTCTTCGATATCCCTTCGATATCCTTATAGTTTATGAAGAGCGGAATCAAATGGTGTTGGAATCAGAATAGACGTTTTGTTGCTGTTCACGTATAGTTTCGAAATCCTTTTTTTTAAAATTACAATCGGACGACCTCAAACGCATCCAACTCTCCGCAAAAATATTGCCAAAAAAATCAAATGAGGATTGTGCGAAAACTACGTGTACATGTGAATAGTTATCACTGTGCATAGTTTCAGCTGTTAATATGGCTGAAAAATGGCGGAGTTATGAGTCTTTTTAAAAAAGCAAAATTTTCTTGTTTTTCCAGCTTTTGTCCGGTTCTAATTATCCGATCGGATCGTTTGACCTGTCATTCCCTTCGTAATTTAATTCTCTACAGTTCATCCCGTTGCACCATTAAGATTGCTTCAATAGTTTCTCTTCGATATCCCTTCGATATCCTTATATTTTCATCCCTATAGTTTAAGAAGAGCGGAATCGAATGGTGTTGGTTTTATTTAAGATTGAACTTCTATCCAATACTCGTATTTTCTATTATTTAGCTGCAATATTTGATAATCCGAACAATTTGATAATCCGAATCACCTTCGGTCCCAATTAGTTCGGATTATCGACGCTCTACCGTACTTCGTCTTTCATGTGGTATAAATTTTGTTCTGCTAAGCTTAATAGGTACTTTCGGAGACATTGGGCGCGTTCTGCCAGTTCCAGCCAAAGCTGCTTACGCTGCCGGCGCCGAGACTAAGCGGCCGCGGTGGCTGAACGGTCAGATCCAATCACATGTATTTCCGCTTGAAGCGGAGTTCTAGCGCTGTCTGGCGCTTTCACTAAGCAATCGCGTTCATGTTGTCGCTGCCGTCCGCTGAGCTCAAGCGCTTAAGCGGCTTAAACTGGCAGAACGCACCCATTGATGCAAACATAGGTGGACAACATTTCATTTACTGATAGATAATAATAATAATAAATCATTTATTGAGGAGCATCAATTATCACTGATAGTTTTTAATTAATTTTAATAATAAAATCGCCAAAGATTCAGTCAATAGTTTGATATGACGTTCAGGCTATTTTTCTGTATCTATTCGTATTATTTTCGTAGGCGGGTTAATTATTTTTCCATCCAAATCTAAAATTATTAGACTATAATTTATTCATCTTTCGCTAGAATGCAATTTTGACACTTCATGGGCAGACTTGGCTGCTGGCCATGGTTGACCATTTTACATGAGAATTTTATGACGCCAACATCAACAATAAATGTTATTAGGTAACATTTGTAATTTTTTAAGCATAGGTACTTTAAATTGTATGTCAGCTGTTCCTGTTTTCCAAAATATCACGTTTGGAACCATATTTATTAAGAATTTCGATTAACTTTGATGATCATTTACATATTCGCTAAAAACATTCGTTTTCTAACATTCTGTATAAGTAATCTTAGAACACAGTCCAACAAAAGTCAAAAGTCAATTTTACATAAGAACAAAGAAAAATCCAGTTGAAGACCAGCTTAGTGTTTATTATTTTTTTAACACTATTAGCTACCTGAAAAATAAACGTCAACAAACGAAAGCAAACCATTTCGAAAACAAAGAAAAGCGTTTTCACTTTCCTCGTCGCACCAACGACGCGCCCGCGCACCTCGTTTGTTTTGCGCGCCGCTCACCGCCAACTTTCCCCCGAAAACGCGGACATCTGTCTCCTTCCCGTCTCCGTCTACACTTTTCTCTTTATTCCTTTTACCACCGATTAGGTACCCATGCGGGCGCGAGCGAAAAACAAAAGAAACAAAACAAGTGAAAAAGAGAAAAAACAAAAAAAAAGATGAGCATAACCCGTTCTCGGTGCGCGCGGGCCTATCGGGGAGGGAAGGGGAAGCGGAGTTTTGGGGGACCGCCGGTGCAACTTATGGCGGCCGCCACCATCCGTTGCCGGCCTGTGTCAAGTTCAAGGCCGTCTGGATTTAGCCGTTTCTATTTTCAGGGGCGCGCGACGCGTTCGGCCCGACCCGAACCCGATCGATCCGTCCGTCCGTCCGTCCGCCCGTCGCGTCGCGGCTGTCTGCAATCCATTTCCTGCGAAAATTCCCCAATAGGGATTTGACTATTATTGGAAAACCATCTTAGTGTTTATTCCTTCACTCTACATTGTAAATGCATTATTTTTCGTAATTATTTCCTCAATATTTCATAAAAAACAGCGTTAAAAATTGAATCACAAAAAGTCCCGCCAAAACGATACTTTCTGTTGTGTGACGTCACCCGATAGTAGATGTCAAATCGGCCCATATGGTCTGTCAGCATCGGCATCGTCGCCGTTTGGTAATTGTGTTGTATGATGTGTTGTTTTCACAATTTCTACATCAAAATGATAAATGGTGTATAAATCCACAATGCAGAAATACGTAAATAAAAACTCCGGATAAACTATTTGTAGCTGTTCCGCAAGATTTGAAACTGCGAAGAAAGTGGTTGGCTAATAGAAATCTAAATTAAATAAATAGTGTTGTGAAGATTACTTCGACATAAGTAAAACTGACTAGAGTAAGTTATCTATCGTATTTTCGAACCAGGTATTATCTGATCTGACAGCTTAAGGTTAGGGCTAACCTAACCTACAAAGTTATGCTCTTACATGGCACTTTAGTGCTATTAAATTCAAACGGGAGAAGCATAAGAGCGCGTTCGGATAATCGGGTAGGGTACGGTGAGAGTGACGCGCTGCATAATAGGCGGACTAACGTCATACGGCGTTTATCTGCATATAAGAGAGCGACAGCCGACCCAGGTTATCTGAGCATTGCTCTCTCCATACCCTACCCTGACAAACCGAACGCGCTCTAAGCGTACTAACGACGTCACTGGAGACTGAGCTAATTACAGAGCGTTTTCAATCACGTGATAGGACGTGAATAAAATTCAATTTTAGTTTTGGTTTTTAATAGAAATAAAGCATTTTTTTAAAGTAATAACAAATAGTTTTCTTAAACTGTAAACTATTAGGATCACTATAATACAAGCCATATTTTTAATACAGTCAAATACCCGATTGTAAAGGCTGTCTCGATAGGAACGCAAGATTTGAATTTTAAATTAAACATGGGTTTATTTAGCAAAGAACTGAAATACACTGCTAAAAAACACTTTTTTCTAAACCTGTAACTTTTTAAATAATAGTTTATATTATATTATAATAGTTTATATATTTAACTAAAGAAAATTACAAAAACACTGTTTACAACTCTTAGTTACTTCTAAGTTACACTTAAAAATGTAAATTAATAACGGAAAACAAAATGGAAATGACTGTCATAGGTATCGATGAAAGTCGGCTTTTCTGTGGATTTGTGAGGTTTAATACAGTGTATGCCCTCCACGAGCAGTGTTGTCAGATGCTATTTGGCCCTCAACAGTAGATTGCCTATTTAAAAAACGGTACATCTGGAGTGAAAAACAGTAGATTTCCCGCACGTTGTATAAATATTCAGATTTATATAAAAAATGCCAATTATTGTTCCATTCTAATTTCTACGTTAATACCTCATTTGCTTATTATTGTCTATTGTGAACAATGTACTTCATTCTATTGCCTCATACGCTCACAGACCTGTATTATTGAAATGGATAGACAAACGAATAGAATGCGCAAGAACTAAGAATGTTTAACATCTAAAGTTTTGAAATCAGGAACGAATAGCAAAATACTAAAAAAACGTATTTGATCAAAATTATATTTGTCCTTTACTTGTAGCATCGCAAGCTGTTGACTTCTATTTTTAAATCATATTCTAATAAATCTGAGTACAGTTTTCAAATAACTCCTAGGATATGGCACAGTAGTTATTTTTCCAAAATTTTGAGTAAAAGACGGTGCAAATATTAGAAAAACTAAAAAAACTGGCCTCAGAATTTTTACTAATTATTAACAGTTTTTTAAACACATCTTGATCATACTTATAGATATACATATTTAATTTAGTGATGGGCAGAATCGTATTATTTCAAGAATCGATTTTCAGTATTCGAGTGATTCGCATAATCGTATGATTTGGTTCTCGAGTTGTTCTCGATTAATAATCGATTTTTAATAATCGTATGTTAATGATCGATTTTTAAGAATCGATTTTTAATATTCGATTATGGATAGGGAGAGTCAATGATGTAAAAGCATATTTTGGGTTGGGTTGAGCGACGAAGTTGGGGGGGGGGTATAAAACTGATGTAAATGTATGTAAAACCGACTATTAATCACCGATTATTAAAAATCGATTATTAACATACGATTATTAAAAATCGATTATTCAAAATCGATTATTAAAATCGATTATTAAGAATCGATTACTAAAAATAATAATCGACATATCTCGATTATTTCAAGAATCGATTATAATCGATTTTGTAATCCGAATGCGCCCATCACTAATTTAATTATAGAACAATTAAATTCCAATTAAAAAATTGACAGCTTGTGACATCAAAATGAATTTTAAAAAAATAATTTTTGGGACACAGTTTTGTAGTATTTTGATTCTAATTTCAGATTGCAAAATTCCATATCTCCATATCATTCTTAATGCATGAGATAAGAAGGATACTGCATTATCAATTCACCTTGTATAAGTTGTGAGTTGTCTCAGCTTCCGCTTTCAAAAATTTCTCTACAGTTTATACTATCACACAGATATAAATTTATTTGGCAATAATTGGGTACTTAAAACTTGATCACTATTCAAAATGCTATTTATAGTTAGAGTAAATTTTTACACAATTTATGACACTTCAAAAACAAACAATTAGCATACAAAAATGGATGTTTGAGCAAAGACGAGGTCTATAGAAAAATCTGATGTGGCCAGGCACATGACTTTATCATACTATATATAAAATTAATAGTTTAGCTGCATGAGATTCTATTTGATCGAGATCGGCTATGTCTGCATTAAAATAAAACTAGTAGAACTAGACAGATATGTCGAATAAAACTGCAGTCGGATATTGTACTCCGCTGACACAGGGTACACTGTCCAAATGACACTTACGTGTTATTTGGTGTAAAAAGTGTACGGTATACTATATCCGAAGGCAGCTTATATTGACAGTAGGTTGTCAAAACATTTGCGTTTGACACTATGTACTGTCATTAGAATCATATCTGACATATAATCTGACATATCCTGGCTACTAGTTTTAAAGGAGTACGACCGATCTCGATGAAATAGAATTTGCTCATGCAGCTATTGATTGTACCAAAAAATGTCATAGTGATAAATTATTCAGAATTTCATCTTCCTTAATTTATTATTTAACTATTTCGACGAAATTCCAGAAATGGCGGCTTATTTACAAAATGTTTCAAAAATGCTAAGACTAAACCTGCAGTTCCTTTGGACCATTTTCAACAGAAAGCTTTTCAGCTTTAAGTTTGGTTATGAAACTTCTAAATATGAAGTTTCGTCCCGATACCTTTAGTAGTTTCTCCGGAATCGTCGTCACAAAAAACGGGTACACACACACACACACACACACACACACACACACACACACACACGCACACGCACACGCACCCGCACACGCACACACACACACACACACACACACACACAGACACACAGACACACACACACACACACACACACACACACACACACAGACACAGACACAGACAGAAGAAAGAGAATATTGTTTTAATATATCATATATACGGTATGTGAGAGTCGTGAAAGCCAAATAAATGGTAAATAAAGCAAAATAACCAAAATAACGCGTACCTCTATGCGAACAATGAGGTTATGTTCAGCGTTTTTTTCATATAGCGCCTCCTATTGGATGAAAAATAAACTTTGGTGCATTATAGCGCCATTCAGCAGATACGAGACTGTTCCGGATCGGTATCGTAAATCGGTTGGTATCGGTCCGGTACCGGTAGATTCTGCTGAATGCACCCATTGTTTTGTTTTGACATACCGCAGAAAAGTATACGTTTAAGGCTCCCGTATCCCCCATTTAAAACGTTGAGTTGCCGCTCTTTTCTCCAGAGCTTCCGACCAATATTTTACTAGATGTAGATGGCGACACAACTACCAAATCTGGAATTATCCCGTATATTTTAATTTGCGGCAAGTATCCACCCCACCACAAATATCGAACCGTATACAATTTCTCGTAACCATGACAACCACGGAATATACCAATCCAATGAGAGGTTATCTACTTCTCAATATAGGTTATGCAGGGGCATTGCAGGGGTATGTTCGTTATTGTAAGCAGTTTTTTCAAGAGCGATTTATTTATGAGTGTATCTCTCTAAATGAATATTGATCAATTATTTGTTTATTAGGGATTTATTGATAGGTACGTACACAATTTTACTGGTTTTCATATTTTCTAATTAAATATTGTTTAAGGTGCTCCATTTCCATATAGAACTTTACGATACCATCCAAGGACAGCAGCTCTGTATACTTTAGTCTGAATACACGATATGTCATTAGCGGCTGGTTTAGATCAGAGATGGTCTGTGTTAAATATCCTTAAGTACGATTAGACGGTAACTCAAATTGTATTACATAACCTTTGCTCTCCGTAAAATGACTCGTCTAATCATACCTTTAACGCAGCAGCCCATTCCGAAATAACGCCATACAATGGAGATAGTATCATTCGTCGTTTTTTGTTGCTCGACACAACTGGAAGATTTCAATATTTTATTACGCAGTCTTGAGGGGCAATTTATGTTTTAAATGATTCTTACCGTAAAACCTTTTCATATAGAAAAGAGAATTCTTTGTGCAATTTAAATGTAATAAAATCTGCCACCTTGAGGTAGCAAGGTATATCGACCCATGCAACGAAGACTAGTAACTACATTTAGTTTGTTACGATAGTCTTTGTTGCATGGGTCGATATGATTAATAGTTATCTACATAAATATAGAAATAAATAAAAATTGTGTGTTGTTTACTATTTACGTAAAATTCAGCAGCAAAAAAGAATGTCAAAAATGAAATGGAGAAAAATACTAATAAAATGCTGACTGATTTTTGTTTTAACGTATGATTATTTAGCTGTCGTATAGCCTGTACTTTACAATGACGGTATAACTATTTAGTATCAGCTTTGCTCCGAAGAAAGGTGATTTGTGACTAAACTATCAACGAGGTTTTTGTTTTGAACACATTTTGATTGGAAACTATTTTACAGTTCATCTGTGATTTTTAAAAACCCGTAGACACTTAACTGAGTTTGAAGGTCGTTTATCTGAATTTAGTTTGATTCGAAGTTAAAGATTTTTTTGTGACATTTTGCGCTGATTACAATAACAGATTTTTAAGTAATTATTCCTACAGCTTATATTAAAAAAAAAAAAACAACTTTAAACGACCTTCAAATGCAAATAGGACGACAGCTACGATTTATATTATTTAACACGAAGACAAAATATCCAAAGTGGCATTCTTTATGTTACGTCTTGATTTCAGTATTACCGATTTTTAGTGTACTTTAGGTCATATCTAAATAAATTATTTATGTTGTATTTAGATTTTCAATTTGAAACAGCGCCATCTATCCACAGACCGTTGAACTATTTTGCAATGCCAACAGACTAAAACTCTCCCAGAACGGTATTCTAGTTACGTTCACTAAAAGCTACACCCCATCGTTATAAGTAACATTTAATGTATTTTTATAATATATTACAGTACACAATAATCATACGCCAGTAAGACCAAAAAGCAATTCTATATTTGTAGTTTAGTTTTTTTTAACACTAAAATTAGCAAGTATAATTTGCATAAATATTGAAATTCTTTGTGGACGCAGTTGCGTAAGGACCTATTCAATCGAATAGTTGCTATAGTTTCACAATTTAAACAATAATTATTGTGTGGTGTATCGGCGCGTTTTCGACGTAGGATACGGGAGCCTTAATGTCCCAGTGACGCGCCACGCTTTGTACAGTTGGTTTAATTTATGTAATTTAATTTGTACTAACATGTTTACAGTAAAACATTGCACAAATAAACCTGTATAAAGTAAACAAACAACATAACCTTAAATTCAACAGGTTGGCTATTCTGGAATAGATAAAGAAGTGTGTCTAATATACCCATCTTTTGTTACTTTAAAACTTTTTTCTAGTTACTAAAAAGAAGTTTAGCAAAAGACGAAAGTAGTGCAGTGTAAAATAGCCTTTAAACGAAATCTGGACTCGTCTGTAAACAGTACAGGCGTTCAGTGACGACCAATCTCTGTGATCCAGAGCAAACCTCATTCGCGCTGCTTTGTGATGTTGCGTAAGGCGTAGTGCGCCGACAGGTCTTCTTGGTTTCAAATTAGCTTCTTTTAACCTGTTTCTAACAGTTTGATCAGAAATTTCTATTCCATGTACTCGTCTTAGGTCGTTTAGGAGGTCTCGTGCTGTGGCAGTACGCTGACGTAGCGAGGAAAGGACAAGAAATCGGTCTTGATTTTGAGTAGTTTTTCGATTTCGACCTTGTCCAGCTCTTCTAACACATTGGCCAGTCTCCCGAAACAGATTCCATAAACGCTGAATAACAGAAGGGGAAACTCGAAGGTCCTTGCTAATATGTCGAAGAGAGTGGAACGAAAATTGACAACTGAATTCATTTGCCATTTTTAGTAAGCTCTCTTACATTTAATTGTTTTGTAGTGCAATTAACCACTTATGATCATCAGGCTACCAATTCGCGGGAATATACATAAAACCGCGCATAACTACAGTACATCTGATATTATATTTGCATAAACAATTACCTAAGGTATTGCATAACAGCCATTACATTATGGAAATAATACCTCGTAAATCAACATTCTTATTTGTAGCACGATAAAATATGTTTAACTGCTAGTTTCTTGCAATTATTGTTATTTATGAACGTTAGTCACCTGTCTCGGCAAAATTCAAGCAATCCGTCGTTGAAATAATCAATTATAGTCCGCCAACATAAAAACTAAACTCCCAAATTTCTCGTGATGCTGATGCTACCTGCACAAGAAGCCATTACCATCACAGTAAATCAAGGTCTACCAAAATGCTACATGAAATTAAAGCTCAGAACATCTGATGTTTCCAGAAATAATTATTCTCTCCGTTTCCTTGGAAACACTTCATACAAAACCCGTCTACCCAACTTGATAATATGAAGGAAATATTCCATAAACAGCATGTTATCCTAAGATCCTGTAACAATACTACCAGCTACTATACTAAGTACCAGGCACTGTCAGTTAACATTTGTCATGTTCAAACTGTGGTAATAACGAATAATACATTCTTGGCTTGGATAAACTCATGCAAGTTTTTGTCTATAAAATTCGAGTGCATGAGAATACAGACTGGCCATGTGAATAACGGCTGGTAACAATTGAAGAGAAGTGTGGCCGCCTTCGTGATAACGATAACCTATGTTACAAATTCTGTAAACGAGTGAAGGATATTGCGAACCAACGCGTGCCAAAATATCGCGTTATATTTTATTATGTAAATTTATGTTTCGGGTCAGTGAAAAGTGTTAAATAAGCGAAACTGTTGCATATCTTACGATCGGTCGATTTGTTAATAGTATGCTCATTAGCAATATCAGCTGTATGTTGCATATATTATGTCACATGTTATAATATAGGAAAAAAGCTAAGATATATTGACTGTGCTGTAGAAAAAAATATTTTCTTAGTTTTGATTTGAACACCCTTGTAAATTATATTTTGATATTACATATATAATTTTCAGTTAATTCCCAGTGTCTTTAATTTATATAAGGAATCTCATGTAGATGCTTATTTTTATCAGTTTTTGTCATTTAATATTTAATGAATATTAATATCTATTATTAATAATTTATGTTCCTAAATATCATGTAAATACGAAAAGGGGTAATTCTTTGGCTTATTTAATGACTAAAAATTCATATAAACATTGGTCCGCAAACGCTTCTTTGCCGATCTACAGGGTGTAGAAGTTTCAAGATTTTTTTAGTTTTTCTTTATAGCTCTTGTATCCTAGTTTTAATTTTTAACAGTTGGTGGCGAATAAAATGTCAAAATAAATACAAACAAAAGGTTATCTAATAATTTCATCTAGCGAAACACAGAAAAGCTTTTATTTTTTTCTCGATAACGGTGGTGAATACGAAAAAACTACAAAAGATTAAAATGCTTTAGACCAAAACAAAAAATGCATTTTGTATTTTAGAATCCACCAGCAGCACACCGAAAAAAAGTTCATTGGGAGAAAAGGGGGCATGACCCCTAAAAAAATATCTCCCTGTAGATTCTTAAAACCAATTGGTATGCCCAAATGATGTAAGTCCTACAGCGTAAACCATATTCCAAATTAGAGCTAAATATCTCAAAAACTACAGGAGCTATAAAGAACAAAATCTTGAAATTTCAACACCCTGTAGATCGGCAACGAAGCGTTTGCGGACCTATGTTTATATGAATTTTTAGTCATTAAATGAGCCAAAGAATTGCCCCTTTTCGTATTTACATAATATTTAAGAACACCCTGTATACTTTAGTATTGGTTTGTATACAGGGTGTTTGGTAGTTCGACGTAAAGTTCTTAAGGGGTGATAGTGGGAGGTCATTTAGCCCGTATTTAACCAACATTAGCATCAAACTACCAAATAATATGCGTGTAGAACAATATTAAGTTCGAACACTTCAAGTTAGAACACTTTATCACTTTATCTATTTTTATACCCCCCACATTTAATGTGGTGAGGGTATATTGAGTTTAACACAACATTTGTAACACCCTTAAGGAGGCGTGGCAGATATAGACAGATATAGACTGTCTGCCCGTCTGTGTACACGATAACTGCCGTAATTTTGAAGTAATTGATCTGAAATTTGGCACACAACATTTTTTTTTAGTATTTTACGGTGGCGGTATTTTAACTTCAGCATGGCTGAAGATAATTTTCTTACTAGTTTTAAATTCCAATTATCACAAAAACTAGTCAAAATAACTACATGACATTCTTAAGGCTCCCGTCTCAATTCAAATAGCGAACTGTAGCGAACTTCTCTCCAAAGCTTCGAAATAAAAAAATCACCAGACGTAGATGGCGCTACTACATGTCTGTTTTTATTTCGTATTTATTACATTTGACGTATGGTATAACCTAGAGAAATAAATGTATATATGTATGCTTTATATTTGCACAAATATTCAAACTGGACTGTGTTTGAGCTTTTAGTCGATGATATAATACTTTGATAATCGTCGCTATTATAAACATGGTTACCAACTCACTACAAACACGCACTACAATACTCCAGAGTGCAAGTCTAGAGAAGTTCAGAAGAAAATAACTTGTGCTCTTATAGTTAACATTTAGTTTATTTTATAATGTGTTACAGCAGACAATAATCAGACGCAACTGCCATCGGAAAGCATTTCTATATTTGTAGTCCACACCAAAATTTGCATAAATAATTTTCATAAATATTGAAATTCCGTTCCGGTGGCAGTTGCATAAAAGGACCTTCGAAATCGAATGGTAGCGAGCATTTCACGATTAGGCCAAGCAATAGAGCAACAAATGATTGCTTTTTTGACATAAAGATGCAGGATGCCGCCTAGCAGGATGCCGCCTGTGCCATTCTGTGCAGGACAGTCCGCAGTATATTCCCACTATGTTTCCTACTCGAAAATGCCATTTTTTAATTTTTTTTATACAATTATCAACAAAAATCGAGTTGTTTCTTACTTTTTTTTTATAAAAGGAAAACTATTGAAGCAATCTTAATGGTGCAACGGGATGAACTGTAAAGAATTAAATTACGATGGGAATGACAGGTCAAACGATCCGATCGGATTATTAGAACCGGAGAAAAGCTGGAAAACCGGAAAATTTTGCTTTTTTTTTAATTCATAACAGCTTTTTTTTTAGCTGAAACATTGCACAGTGGTAGCTATTCACATGTACTTTAAGTGTGCAAAACCTGAATTCGGTCGAATTAAGTTTTCGCACAATCCTCATTTGAATTTTTTTGGCAATATTTTGGCGGAGAGCTGGTTGCATTTGAGGTCGTCCGACTGCAATTTAAAAAATGGATTTGGAAACTAGACGTGAACAGCAACAAAACGTCTATTCTGAGTTTTCGATAAGACCCGTTTAAGTGGGTAATAAACTAACTACTGAGAACATGAGCGAAAACGCCCGCGCCCGCTAGAGTGGTCGAGTGATGGGGGAAGTGTGCGATTAGAAGGGAATATAATATAATATAATACGGCGCGCTTGTATTACTATAGATACGCGCTTCCCCGCGTCGACCGCCTACTTATTTCTCTCTCGTCTATTCGACCGGTTTGGAGCGCGCGGCAGTTTTCGGTCATGTCTGCAAGCATTTTTCACCTATTTCGCAACATTTTAACGCAAAATCCGAATAGACGTTTTGTGGCACAAGACTTCTACTTTCGAAATACGTAACAAAAATTAAAATCGGACCACCTCCGACGCATCCAGGCTCGCCGAATCATATTGCATACAAATATTCAAATCGCAATTGTGCAAAAACTAATCATCGGACAACGCCTGGGTTGTCCACACTCAAAGTACCCATCAATCGCTACTTTCACGCGAAAAGCCTCCGCTACAACTTTAAAAATGGCGGAGTAATGAATTTTTGAAAAAACGCAGATTTCTCAGTTTTTTCCGAATTTCCTCCGCTAATCGAGTCGGTGAAGGGTTCATTTTTTTCGTCTTTTGAAAGCATCAAGATTGCTCCATCGGTCCAGTTTTTACAACCAAAAAACGAAAAAAAAACACGATTTTTTTATGTTTTTTGTCTATAACAAATTAAGAAATGATATTTGCGAGTAGGAAACACATCACAATACATCTACGGTCTGTTCCACGTGACATGGGACCGTCGGCTTCCTGCTAGTATTTTTGTCACGCAAAAATCTCCATTGCCTGGTCTAGATTGGCGCAATAATTATGACTTAATGGAAAAAAAGTAATTCTTAAAACAAAACTCGTCCTGTATTGTTTAGTCCTTAAGGTTAAGTTAAGTTTAGTCTAGATTGTAGAGTTTAGTTTTAAGGTCCAACAGTAGTATTGTTATGAAGGATTATTTTATTTTGTTATAAATTCATAATAAAATATCATATCATTCACAACTCCTTGTAAAAAGAATTAAAAATTATACCAAATTATATACCAGTTTAAGTTTAAACTGAAACCTGCACTACTGTCAAGTTGTCTAAAATGTATGTATGTACTTAGAATCTTATGGTTCTCTAGTCGCGTATATTTGGCATATCTTTTATCTGGCAACAGTACTGTTATATCCAAGTTTTTCACTAAAATCTTATGCGATTCAGAACAATTTTAAGAAGTACTATAATAGGTACAGCACAAGTCAAAAGTTCGTTACATAAAACCCCTACCAAGAAACGACAAAAACAAATCGCAATCACACAGTCGGGGGCCAAATCTAAACAAACAACCTCCGTGCAATTAGCCTTGTTTGTTCGGATATCCCTCATACGTAAAAACGCAGTCAAATTGCCAGCAAAACATTCCCAGAAAGCGGCGAGACTTACACGGTGAGACGCAAAAACTAGATTTGTGTACATATTCAATTCATGGCCTCCCCCAACATGCAGAAACGCAGTCGTCAGGCCGGTCTACCTTGAATGCAGATAGGTTCATTGCCAAGGCCGGCAACATGAAAAAAAAATACAGACGTCGCACGTATTGTTTGTTATTCCGCGCCTCCCGCATTAAAATGCACATAATTCTGACGGATTAACGTCGCTAATTACACTATCGGAAGTTATGCAACTATCGCGCTAGCGTGATGGTTTGTTTGCATACAAACCAGGCGCAAATTGTCGAAAAATAACGTTCCCATGACAATTAACGGCCGAAAATCAATTCAAGGCCGCCTAAGATTAGTTTAAGGTGATTTAACTCTCAACCTATTTTCAACACACCTGGATATGACAGATAAACAATTGAATTATGGTCGCGTATTGTACAGAGGTAAAACTAGAACGAGATGTTGAACAACATGCACCTAAGTGTTGATGAAATATGTTGTAAAATTTGGCGTAATCTTCTTACCTTTCGTTTGGAGGTGTTCTATAGCATCTCTGCTGAAAATGGGAAATCGCACGGTTTTTAAAACTCCGCAAACGCGTTACGTTATACCGAGAATCATAACCATTTGGCCGTGATATTTTCGCTACTGAGGCTGGTTGACAGAACTCCATACCGCGTCGCTAACGCCATCTATGCGTGATTTTTAGTACTATATACGTAGTGATTAATTCTTAAAAAGTACGGATCCTGCAGAACATGGCGTTTTGAAACGTTTAAAAGCGTTTTCTAAATGATTATTTCGCTCATTTGTAATTGTAGTTTAATATAATCTAAATGTTTTGATTATTGGTGGCTGTCCAACTGAGAGCTTTTGATGTCGGTGGTGACATCTATCGGTCATGCTGCGAACTATACTCATACAGTGACGAAGTGTTCTAGTTTAATTTTCATAAATTATTTAGTTTATAAGCAATTCAATGTTTTTGAGGCAACTTTGTGACTTTTTACGTCGATCGTTTATTTATGAGTAAGCTTAATGAATAGAAAATCATTTATTAAAACGCTCTATAAATGCACGATTTCTATTAATGCAAGGTTTGTTATAGCCAATCGAAGGACTTCATTATAGGCAATCGAACATACGCAAAATAAAACCATCCAATCAAAACATCCCTTTATCCAGGCACACAGTTTAGAACTGTCAGTGTCAAATTACATAAGTGGTCATATAACCTCAAACGACATCGAATGAAATCATTGCGTGCGTTCTGCCACTTTAGGCGCTAACCGCTTGAACTCAGCGGACGGCAGCTATTGGGCAGCAACAACATGAACGCGAAGGCCATTGGTTGCTGAGTTCAAGCGCTTACGCGGCTTAAACTGGCAGAACGCACCCTATGTAGACGCCGCCGAAGAATTTGATCGACGAAAAATTTTTGTAACCACCTCGAATATTAAACGGCGATTAATGATCTCGACAAACAGTCTTGATCATTAATGGCTCTTTTTAATACAATATACTCTCCTATAACGCGGTTCCTACAACGCGAAATACTACAAACGCGCTAAAAATTTTGCGACTACATCTTCATATAACGCGATTCTCGTACAACGCGCATGCGACAAAATTTGCGATCCTCAAATTCCTATAACGCGTTTTCATAAAACGCGTAATATTAAACCGCGTTGTAGGAGAGTCTACTGTATACTTGTTGGTTAAATAACAATTATAATAAATTCATTCATCATTAATTAATTCATTGCACATGTGTTCTTATTATATTTTGCAAGATATACTACAAGCCAAGATATCATTTTCTCGTCAAAACTGAAACATATTAAGAAATCTCGTATTTTACCCGTAAAAAATCTGATGTGGCCAGGCACATGACTTTATCATAATATATATAAAATTAATAGTTTAGCTGCATGAGATTCTATTTGATCGAGATCAAAAAAACTAGTAGAACTAGACAGATATCTCGATTAAAGCTGCGTTCGGATATTGTACTCCGTTGACACCGGGTACACCGTCCAAATGACACTTGTTATTGGGTGTAAAAAGTGTAACGGTGTAACGGTATATTGACAGTAGTATTTTCAAAACATTAGCGTTTGACACTAGTTACTGTCATTAGAATCAAAAAATCTGACCTATCCTGGCTACTAGTTTTAATGCAGTACGACGGATCTCGATGAAATAGAATTTGCTCATGCAGCTAAACTATAAATTCTACCAAAAAATGTCATATACATAAATGAAAATTTCCCCTCCTTTAATTTATTATATAACTATTTTGACGACATTACACAAGTAGCGGCTCATTTGCAAAATCTTCGAAAAATGCTAAAAGTAAACCACCAGTTCCTTTGGACCCTCTTCAACAGAAAGCTTTTCAGCTCTAAGTTTGGTTATGAAACCTCTAAATATGAAGTTTCATCCCGATACCTTTAGTAGTTTCTCCGGAATCGTCGCCACAAAAACGGGTACACACACACACACATACACACACACAGACATTTTTTTGTACCTTGGTCAAAAATGTTCAGGGGACCCAAAAACATATTTCCGCTAAAATCTCAAAAATTTTTTTTGGCACGATTACAATACTTTATTACATACTGCGTATGATAAAGTAAAAATTTCTTGCAAGTAAAAAAAGACTTTTTCTGCGGAGCATTGACGGCATGTGTTTTCCTCAAAATGTTTGAAAATCCACATGTGACCCCGCACTAGCGAATCGCCCTAACTACCATCTCTCGATTCGATAATATTGACTCCTGTGTTTGAAGGTGCATAGCTCTAAAACTACTGAACAGAAAAAAATTGAATAAAGTGTATCAGAATCCTGAATCATTTCTACATAAGCTGTATGAATGTCAACATTTTTTGCCTCCCGGTGTAAACATGAGCGCAAGAGAAATGAGACCCGATTTTTGCACTTTTAAATTAACTGTCGTCTTTCGAATTTTTTCCTCGTAAACCGCTTGCCACAATAATTTCAATTTTTGTTCATGTTGCAGTTAGAGCCTCTTCTATAGATTGGCGTTTTTGCTTTCTTCAGATTTTGTATCATAAAGGTTGCGAACAAGATTTTCATGGAAGCGGATATCTCAGTAACGAATATTAGCACGACAACGGAATATGCACATAAACAATCGTCGTATTTTATTTAATGCGACTGTAGAAAAAGAATTGCATAATAATTTATTAAGTTTTAATTTATTGAGTCTTTTTTAAAGCGATTTAATATGAATGATATAAATTTCGTGCAGCGCGCACTACCTCAATCGTAATGGTAAATGGAAACGTAGCTGGGACAGTGGAATATTATTTACCATTAGTACGATACGATCAGAACAATTTAATCGCGGAATTTTGAATAGTAGTGCGAGTTAAATACAGATAATGAATTTAGATGTACATACAATTAATTACACCTAACAATATTTTACAAACATGGCTTCAAACGGATTCACTGATCCCGTCAAAACTGCGCATCTCGTTCGACTGCCTCTCAACAAAATCCACAAGTGAGGGAAGCCGAACTGCCCAAAATATTGTTCATGCTTATTTCGGTCTTAAAAATTAACAAATACTCGGAATGCTATTAAATTCAAGGGATGTGTATCGCAGTAAATAAGATACTTAGATATCGGCTTCCATCAAAATCTTGTTCGCAACCTTTATTACATAAAAACTGAAGAAAACAAAAACGCCAATCTATAGAAACGACTCTAAATGCACCTGAAGAAAAACTGAAATTTTTGTGGTAAGTCGGTTAAAAAAAAGAAACAAAAATCGGAGAGACGAGTGTTAATTTAAAACTGCAAAAATCGGGTACTTTTTTCACTTCTCTCGCGCTCACGGCATACTTTATTTAAATTTTTTCTGTTCAGTAGTTTGAGTTATGGGCCTTCAAACACAGGAGTCAATACTATCGAAACGAGAGATGGTAGTTAGGCTGACATAACGCGCAAACGTTCCTACGCATTGACATGTGTTAGAATGAAATAAAGAAGATTGCGATTTCATTCTAACACACGTCAATGCCTATAGGAACGTTTGCGCGTCATGTCGCGGCTTACTGCCACTTGTCGTGAAAAATACCATATGTACAACAGTGGCTATCTGTAATTCTGTGGCTTCAGAAAATTTTGATATCATGGCCTACATCGACTACAATCATTTATAATGACCCGCTATTTTAAAGCAAATAAATGACATTAGGTAACTACACTTTTAAATTTGCCATTTTCCGAAAAAGGCATATACAGGGTGTGTATAAATTGGCGGGAAAGCTATACGTGGCGATGTTCTTCGTAAAATTCTGAGTAAACAATCTTTATACTAAAATGTTGTAGCGTCATTATTGTGCCCTCAGGAGCCAATTGAAAGAAACATAGATTTGGCAACGCTGAATCCAACAGGTGTTCGTGTTACTATGCACTGTAAACAATGGGTCCGTATACCATATACATATCGGCATACTCATTAAACCTATATTCCATGTTGAACGAACGAAAAGATAACGGAAAATACAATAACTAATAAACTAATGAACTGTAGGAATAATCACGGTAGAACGGTAGAACTGACGAAATTAGCACAAACAAGTCAAATTACTTCATTTGATTCTACAACTGTCAAAAGTGACAAATGCCAAAGTTAAGTTACCCATGTTCTACAGTGTTGCCGAATGTATTTTTATGACAAAATTAACGAAATACCGAAATTAAAAACAAACTTTTTAGGCAGAAAAATAACATTTAGGAAAAGAAAAATTTTCAATATTGTTCTTTATTCTAAACTGCAGCTTCTCAATAGATTTCAAATAATAACACCATTCAAGAGATCGGATATCATGACTTTGGAGACCTCGTGAAGACTCAAGAAGCACGGTACAACATTTTAGATTATAGATTGTCTACTCAGAATTTTGCGAAGAACACCGCCACGTGTAGCTTTTCCGCCAATTTATACACACCCTGTTTATCTTCATAGACGAGTTTATAGCAGCGGGGGCCTAATAGGTGTATTATATTTTTTAATAATTTTACAAAGAAATCAATAAGCAAGTAACAGTGCGAAATTGACTAATAGTTTATTTCAAAAAAAAAAAAGAAAAACAAATCGCATATTTGAAATCATATATTTTTCCGGAACACATCAAATAAAACTACCGCACGCAAATGGTGATGAATGCTTTATTAATTTGAATGAAATTATTCATTTATCTCTCGTTTGTTTCTTTAATAATTAATAATAATATCCTTTTACACATCAGTTATTATACATAACAAATGCCATAGCATATATACGGATAATGAGAATGAGTCATACAATTGAGTCAATCGGGAGATATACCTGTCAACAACGATCTTTATCATAATAGAAAAAAAAATCAAAATTTGCAACAAGCCGAATGGAAGAATTTGCTCGCCACACTCTAGAATTTCCCAAGACTTATGTTCAATGTTCAAACCAGAGGTCGCTCTCGCTCTATACATATATCTCTTCGCTCGCCGCCCTCCTAAACGCTAATTGATGCGTTCGCCCTAATTCTCGCCCTCGTTCTCGCCCTCTTCCTCCTCGTCGAATTCGCCCTCTTCCTCTGCCGTGGCGTCCTGGTACTGCTGGTACTCGGACACCAGGTCGTTCATGTTCGACTCCGCCTCGGTGAATTCCATCTCGTCCATGCCCTCGCCCGTGTACCAGTGGAGGAACGCCTTCCTCCTGAACATGGCCGTGAACTGCTCCGAAATCCTCTTGAACAGCTCCTGGATGCACGTCGAGTTGCCGATGAACGTCGAGGACATCTTCAGCCCGCGCGGGGGTATGTCGCACACCGCCGTCTTCACGTTGTTCGGGATCCACTCGACGAAGTAGCTGCTGTTCTTGTTCTGGATGTTCAGCATTTGCTCGTCCACCTGAGCATTAGGAAACAAAAAAATTACTACGGTTTTTCGCCCGGTTTCTACGGTTTTCATCTCTTCAAATTACGATTTTCATCTCGCAACCCAATTGAAGTACTCCGATCTTCAATATTTCAAATTTAAAAGACAAACCATTAAAATAAATTTTACCAAATTTGACGCTATTTCTTTATTTGATAAATGTCTGCCTTTTTATACACTGTCGGCCAAAATCAAGGTGAATAAATCCAATACTGTTGTCGTTTTGAGATCAGACGCGGAAAATATTCTACGGCGTCCGCGAACCTGGCACCACTTAAAAACCACCTAACGTGTACGTTTACAGATTTTGGATTTTACTGCAAACCGGTCACGATTTCGTAATTTTAGCTCCCGTACAAAAATAAATACAAAATTCTGCACACAAAAGTGTGCAGAATAATTTGTATACAGCGGTTCTCAAACTACGAGCATCCGAATATATGTTTTGTTTTGCTAGTTTGCACAGATGTATTTTTTGAATATTTAATGCAAAACTATAGTTATTCACGGAATTAAATCTATCTTGGTGCAGATTGGTGCACTAATGTAAAAAAAATATTTTGAGATTTTTAGTAGCATATTAAAAAGAGCACATCATAGACACCGTTTAACAAAAAACCTCATCATTTTTTTTTATTTTGGCAGTGGTAGTTCTTGTACCAAGGTAAAGAAATATAAATATAGAACTATTAACAAACGGATATGTGATATTGGAATACCCCTGAATAATGTAGCCTAGAAATACAGCTGCTGGCATATAATAAGTTTAATAATACCGAAATAATAATAGTATATTATTTGACGAGCACATAACTAAGGATATAAATCGCGAGCATGAAGTTTATACGCGAGCCGTAGGCGAGCGTATAAAAATGCGAGCGATTTATATCAGTTATGTGCGAGTCGAATACGACGTTTTATCTACGACTCAAATTCTATTTTATATCAAATCTTTTAAACGTATTTGTGAAGTGTGAAATGTCAAATAACTGTCATCCACGTAGGTTTAGACTGACTTTGACAGTACATTCGTATAATGATGACAGTTCCTTCAAATAATGAAGTCATTATTTGAACGAACTGTCATTATTATACAACGCTGGTGTCATTGTAATCATTGGCGCGTATCATGATGGGGATTATATAGTCAGATATGTATGCAATGAACTTATTATGTGTGAGTCGTAGATAATAGTATATTATTTGACGAGCACATAATTAAGGATATAAATCGCGAGCATGATGTTTATACGCGAGCCATAGGCGAGCGTGTTAACATGCGAGAGATTTACATCCGTTGTGTGCGAGTCAAATACGACGTTTTATCTACGACTCATAAATTCCATTTTATGTAAAATATTTTATATACGACTCACATATAATAAGTTCATTGCATACGTATGTATGACTATATAATCCCAATCATGATACACGCCAATGATTATAATGACACTAGCGTTGTATAATACTGACAGTTCGTTCAAATAAAGACCTCATTATTTAAACGAACTGTCATTATTATACAATGCTAGTATCAAAACCTACGTGGATGACAGTTATGTGACCGTTCGCCTAGCCGTCATTGACAAATACATTTAAAATATTTGATATAAAATGGATAAATCGCTAGCATGTTTACAGCTCGCCTGCGGCTCGCGTATAAACTTCATACTCGCGATTTATATGCATAGTTATGTCTATGTGCTCGTCAAATAATATAGGTACTATTTTATTGTTCTTTTAACGGGTATTGATGATGTTCTTCGTTGGTTTTTGTATTATTTCATATGTATTTCATTTTTCTGTTTTTATAATATTTCAAACGGCCATTATTTCAAGACGTCAAAAAACAAATAGGTTCTAATGAAAAGTTTTACATGACATTTACTTTCTAAAAAAGTATTGTATATTAAAAATATACTCCCTTCATTTTGGGGCAGTTACAGTTTGAGAATCACTGTATTTAAGAAAAAGTGGAACATACCGTTTTTATGCAAAATTCAATAAGGATTAATTTTGTATAAGAGCTAAAATTGCATAATCGTGACCGCTTTGCAGTCAAATGGAAAAAACCTTAAAAGTGCACGTTAGACGGTGGCTTTTAGAGGTGCCAGGCTCTAATAAAATTTTCGGGCGCCATAGAACATTGAAACCCAAAATTTTCCGCGTCGGATCCGATTTTACTAGCGAAGAGTTTTTTTCTTTCACAATAGCCAAATCCGTTAATAGTATACCGGGTGATCCACGCCATAGGTACGCTCGTTTATTTATTTTACCCTATACCTCCGAGTAGGGTTACCCGATCCTAACGCTTGGGGATTAAAAAAATCTGGCAAACCTACCTTGGGTAGGGTTGCCAGATCACGAATGCAGGAAATTGAAAATTTGGCAATCCTACATGGGGCAGGGTTGCCAGATCGCGACAGTCGGGGATTGAAAATCTGGCAACCCTACCTTGGGTAGGGTTGCCAGATCACGAATGCAGGAAATTGATAATTTGGCAATCCTACATGGGGGTAGGGTTGCCAGATCGTGACGGTCGGGAATTGAAAATCTGGCAACCCTACCTCTGGGTAGGGTTATCAGATCGTTATTGGCCGCCAACGAGAAATCTGGCAACCTTACCGGAGTCACGGTGTCGCTTTTAATTCGTTACATACGAAAATACAGGCAAAACTTTTCACACCCAAGGAGCCTAAAGAAATTTTCACTTAAAGATAGAATCATAGAAATCGGAGCAGTTTTGCCAGGTTTTGAGAATTCTGGGCCGCATTTGCTTCTAATTTGACTCATAGCAAGACAACAAACAAACAACATTGAACATACCTCCTTCATAGACATGCGGCCGCGAAAGATGGCCGCCACAGTCAAGTAGCGCCCGTGTCTCGGGTCGCACGCCGCCATCATGTTCTTCGCGTCGAACATCTGCAGGACGAGCTCGGGCACGGTCAGCGCTCGGTACTGCTGACTGCCTCGCGACGTCAGCGGCGCAAAGCCGGGCATGAAGAAGTGCAGCCGCGGAAACGGCACCATGTTCACCGCTAGCTTCCGCAGGTCGGAGTTCAATTGGCCCGGAAAGCGGAGGCAGGTCGTCACGCCTGACATCGTCGCGGACACGAGGTGGTTCAGGTCGCCGTAGGTCGGCGTTGTCAGTTTCAGCGTGCGAAAGCAGATGTCGTAGAGCGCCTCGTTGTCGATACAGTACGTCTCGTCGGTGTTCTCGACCAATTGGTGCACGGATAGTGTTGCATTGTACGGTTCGACAACCGTATCGGATACCTGGGGAAAGATTTGAAGAGAAAGATAAATTATAAATGGAAAACAACTAAGGAATTTGTTTAGCGAGTTTGTTTCAAATGATTGTAGCAATTTTGAAGCCAGAAATTGTCAAGACAATGCAAATTTAGATTGCTTGAAAAATTGTACTACTTTTTGTGCGACAAATTGTGTAGTGTAAAACGGTTTTAACACAATACGGTTGAACCGGAGAGTTCGAAAACAGTACAAGTCCAGAACTGGCCATTTTGAACTGATATAGTTAAAATGTTCATGATTTATTCTATCGAATAGACCTAAAGACGATGCTTGGGCGAAATAAACAAGTCCAGAGCAGTGCTTTTTTGCTCCCTCATGCAACGCGTTTCTACTGTTTCTACTGATATATCAGCCGTAAACATTTTTTGCCAACTTCGTAATTTGCATTCAAATCGTTGTTGAGGTACGCCGAAGTAATCAATATGAATATCAATATCACAAAGATATAAAATATTAAAAAAATCATCAAGTATTTAACTTGTGAAAACTCTATCATACTATATCATACCGCTATATACAGTGTTAGTCAAAATTACCGGAACACCTAAAGAATTTTCCAACCGTAGAAAATTTCAATAAAAATTTCAAACAAAAGTTTTTTGGCTTTTAACAAGTTGTCTAAATATATTTTGAATATACAATGGAAATTTGGTAACATATCCTTTTTTAAATACAACACCCTATATATTTTTACATAAAATTCTTAGAATTAAAAAAATGTAAAAAAATACAGGTTCTTCTGTTCTGAAAATGGAAACGCTGGAGAATTTCCATAATAAAATATATACCTGTAAATTAAAAATATATTTGAACGAGAGGTTGTTTAAACACAAAAAACTTTTATTGAAATTTCTTTTTTGCGGTTGGAGAATTATTGAGGTGTTCCGGTAAAATTTTTCAAGTAAAAGTTGTTTTGCTTCAAACAATCTATCGTTTAAATATATTTTTGAATATACAGAATGTTCATTTTATTCTGGATATCTGGTAACCTTTCTGTTTTCAAATAGAACATCCAGCATAATTTTTCATTTTTATTTCTAAGATTAATTCTAAGAATCTTTTGTATGATTTTTTATAAAAGGCGTTATTTTTGAGTTATGAGCACTTAATCAAAAATAGACAAAATTACCGAAATATCTAAATAATTCTCCAACTGAAAAAAAATTCTGGGTTGAAGAAAACTATTGTTTATTCTAGAAATTTGGTAACTGATAGCACACCCTGTATATTTATACATTTTTTAATTCTAGGATTAATTGTTCTGTAGAAATCATTTTTTTTAATATAATATGTACCATCATTTTTTTAAATTCTGGGTTGAAGAAAACTATTGTTTATTCTAGAAATTTGGTAACTGATAGCACACCCTGTATATTTATACATTTTTTAATTCTAGGATTAATTGTTCTGTAGAAATCATTTTTTTTAAATATAATATGTACCATCATTTTTTTAGTTATAAGCAATTTATCAAACCTCCTGGACTTCAAATTAAGAATATTTTCCCACATGTCTTTTAATTTGGCAGCTTGAATATTTAATTTAATCTATTTCATAGGTTAGTTTTTCTTCTTGTTTTTTTTTATTTTTTATCCGTTAATGATCAATTAACTGCTCATAACTCAAAGACTATGCATTTTATAAAAAAATGATTCTTAGAATTAAAAGAAAAACTCTTCGAATTAATCTTAGAATTATAAAAAGTAAAATGTAAAATATACAAGCTGTTCAATTAGAAAAAGAAAAGTTTACCAAATTTCCAGAATGAAATGAACACCTATATACTGAAAATATATTTAGACGATAGCGTGTTTAAAACCAAAAAACTTTTGCTTGAAATTTTTTTTTTGAAATTCTAACCATGTAAAATCTGCCATTTTGAATTTATTTTGAAAATCTGAGATGGAGACATTTTTAATTATTAATCTTCAACTATTACGGGAAATAAGTTTCATGCAAATCCAAGATTTTTTACAATTTCTAGTCGCTATACTGAATCCGCCATTTTGAATTTAAAAAATATGACAACGGGTTTGGAAAAAACAACGCCAAAAACACTAATACATCATAAGAAAAATATTTAAATGCTTTCAAAAACAAATATTGTTAAAAATGTACGCTATTTTTCCGTCGAGTTCAAAAACAGTACAGCGGTGGGACTCTGTGCACTGTCGCTTTCATGCGATATATCGCTTTCTACCTTGGTGGCACTCTGTGCATATTTCGACTATCGTCTTGGTTACCCCTTCTACTACCCAACTATCGCCTAGACGCGACAGCTAGGGAAGTGTCGCCAAAGAGAGAGACATATATCGCTTTGGGTTGGAGAAAGATAGAAAACACGGGCATGGCTTTTGCATTCTTACTACATTGACACTGACATTCATATAATAAGGGTTAATCAGTGTCATTAGGTTTTTGTCTGAACAAATGTTCGAAATTAATTTGCCAATCGTTCTTGTATATTCATATAAACAGGGTTTAACTAAATTATTTGGTTAGTTATACATAGGTGAATTCTAGAACACAGACTACTCAGACAGTGCAGTCAAGGTTATTTTGTGTACCTACAAAAACAAGCGGTACTGTCATAAACCAACGTAGGTGGCGCTCCGGTAGCATTTGCGCGCCAAATTCAAATTATCGATTTCAAATTAGTTCAGTTTACTAAAGCTGTTGTAAGATGCGGTTGAAAGAATTATCATTGATTTTACAATATTATATTGTTATAGTGTAGACAAATATCAATAAATGATACTTGTTTACTATTATGTTTATAATATTACAAAATAATTATAACACTGTCGCGCATATCTTAAGATTATTAGAGAAATATATCAGGGGCCCTGGTAATAATAATCATAATTACACAAAATAAAAACTAAAATTTATTTTAAAAGATTAACAACATTTTGCCATGTGACATTTGTAGTGTTCACCGGGGTAAAACACATACCTTTCAGCATTTCTCGGAAAGGAAAACAGCTTTTCAACTTCATCTTCCGAACAACCACATTAAATACAAAACATCTTTATACACTTTGTACACAAACAATAAAAGAAAATGCAAACCGCCTTTGCCTGTAGATTTAGATGATATTTGGGAATTTGTGACAAGCACTGACATTTAGGGCTTGTTTTCATAAAATCCATCTGATGGCTGCATCTGTAACTTAGGGTACAGTGCACTGTACAGTGGATTCAGGCACACAGGTTTCTACAGTCGTAAACAGCGCCTCTACATAGGTTTATGACAGCAGGGCATACATTTAAACCTCACTGCACTGTCTGTAGTAGTCTGTGTTCTAGAACAAAAATAGCAAAAAAATAAGCTTCAGTAAACCAACTGTCAACACGAAAAAAAAACTACCTCCTGTCACTCAAGGTCTATAAAGAGAGAGGTTATCCAGCTTGCTATGTTTCCTATAGTCCACTTTATATACCCCCCTCAGATCCCTATATGCTCTATATTCGTGACGTCACTAGAGTCCAGGCCACTTAGCAGTTCGCATCACGTCGCTTGCATCGCCCGTTAAGTTTGTTCAAAGATACGTTTAATTATTGTCAGCTCACGTCGTTATTGTTTTATTAGTTAATTAGAAAGGTTGTTTTTGTTCTTGTTTAATCGTTATTCTGTATTTATATCCAATAGTTCAATATTCTTGTTATATTCAATAGTTGATAGGTTTACGTTTTTAGTTGTTATTTAGTGTAATATTTTAAGTACTAATTAAGTTAGTGAAGGTAAGATATTAATTTATATTGGTAATTACATTATTCTAAATCATTTATCAATTTTAGATGCCTATGGTTTGCTCCGTACCGGGTTGCGGTATGAGGTATAACATTTCAACATTGGATTAACAATATCATATTTTACTTTTCCACGTGATCAAAGTTTAAAGCAGAACTCATCCACAATTGGGACATTACTCATACGAAGACCAGCAAGAGCACCCATACTCCCTTCCATCCTGGATACGTCATTTATCTTTTGACGGCCTAAGATATCCGTCGGAAGAATTTAAACGCTTGTTTAATAAAATGAATTAGCAAGTTCGAAAGACTTACGGGGGATGGGATTAATAATTCGAAAAGAATTAGCAGTAAATTAAGAAGAGAACTTTTAAAACAAGATCCAATTATTGATACCATAGTTTTGAAAGCTTTTGTCGAGCAAAGAATATATCTACGGATAAATTTTTTTAAATTTTACTTTTCAACAGCAAAAAAATCTAAATATTTAAAGAAGAGTAGCTGATATTAAAAATAAAATTACAACAAAGATGAGAAAATTTGTACAATAAAGCTTCTTACTGATTTTTTATTTTTTCTTTGTACGTATGTTCTAACCAAATATTGTAATCAGGACAAGCCAATGAGTGGTTTAATAAGCAAGTTGTACCAATACTACCAATACTGATTTAGTTATAGTTTTTCTATTTATTTATCTGTAGAGTCGGTAAACCAAACATTCGACTTCAATTCCTGATAATTTTAGTGTTTCAACCCCCAATTTGCATGGTTGTAAAAATATGTGGTTGCCGTTATACCACCTTCGACTCCGGCTCTTGACTTTGTTTGTAGGTTGACTCCACTCACTGAATTTCTGCTAAATTTTGATTCCAACTGCTGAGACCTGGTTTAGCACAACACATTTCTTTAATCGGACATACATTACATACTAATGTACTTATTCAGCATTATTAACAAATTATTGAAATAGCATGTTGTGATAATCACATTCATCATTTTTTTTCATCCTAATCATTTAAAAATGATCACAATAAAGATGCATTTATTTTTTCAATATAATTATGCACCTACTTAACCTAAATCATACAACGAAATAAGCATTCAAATTGGTGGCAGCGCACGACTCTAGTGACGTCACGATCTCCCTTTACCCCTCAAACTGAGAAATCTCGTTTCTGGATAACCTTACTACTTTATAGACCTTGCCTGTCACTGTCTATACAAAACGTCCAGTATATGCAACCTTGAAATCATAAAATCACCAAACATTTGCACCAATAACCCAAAAATTACTAAATATTTCCGAAGGCACCCGAAGGTTTGGCGATGCTGTCACGGAGTACCAATTATGGTGACTGTCGCCGGAGATGATCGGTTGCGATAGTAGAAAGCGATATGTTGATATCGACAATGCACAGAGTCCCACCGCATGTCCATGATGATTGTTTTAATCATAGCTCTGCTTTTATAGCAAATATAAATAAAACATTATAATACATTTAATTCTCTGTGAACTACTTTATATTTTGTCTGTTGGCACAAAATAGCGAACTGCTATACTTTTCAAGATATTCCACAGTAATTCCGGCAAAGTGTTGTTTGGCAGCTGCAGATAATTATAATATATAGTATAATATATAGTACACCCTGGTGTACTATTCCATTATTTTTTTTTAAATTTTATGCGTGGTTTTAGTTTTGAAGGTGTGCTCATTTTTTTGCAATCAATTCTACATATATGAGAATTTCAAATTCCCACTTGGCTTTTATAATGAAACTTTAGTCGTGATGCAAACGTTCAACTATCTAGATTTCTTCAACATCTGCAAAACTAAAAGAAAAAAAGCATTTCTTACATCTTCAGGGGTTACATCTCATGTAATCGGTTGAAAAAAAAAATCAAAATTTTTATCTTTCATATTTTGAAACATTGAAGTGTATAATATCCCCCAATACTGTTTTTTGGTTCTAGCAAGTTTTACGGTTCGAATATATCTAGCTGCTTATATTGAGTAAATTATTAAATTTATTAAATGTATTCATATCGAAAATGAGTTTTAAAAAGTATAATGTTTCTTTCTACCTTCTAGTGTAGAGTTAACATCACCGATACAACAATTGCATTTTTTCTAGAAACACGATCTTTCAAAATGGCATGCGCGATTACTTTTAAATCGTTTAAGGAATCGAGTTATTTTTTTCCTTAAAGAAAATACTTTTAATTGGAGGCTGAACCTCAAGTAAAACCGATTTGAAAACGAAAAAAAGCTGTAGAAAATAGAACTTAAAATTCAAACAGCAACCATTTTGTCAATTTTCAACTTTTTTCACTAACTGTTGGTTTAGCCTTCAACTATATTCATCTAGTTCCACAGCGCTTTTAAAATTTCGATTTCTGGTTATTTTTATAGGAGCTATCGTGCACGTCGTTAAGAAAAGCACGCCGCGCAGGGCCTGATACTTCCTACAACAGTATCCACTTCTTGCATATACTTTTTTCTACTCAAAAGTATAATAAATATGTAGCAAAAGAAAAAATATTGATATCTCTTACAACTTGTTTGAAAAACTGTTCCAAAGTTGAGCTATTTTTTAGGTCTCTACATGAGAACCTCCCCTTAAAGTAAGATATTTGATTAATTTGACTACATTTTTAAAGATTTTACGCACCTTCGGCGACGGCACCACCGAAAACGTGTTCATAATCCTGTCCGGATACTCCTCGCGAATCTTCGATATCAGCAGCGTCCCGAGCCCTGATCCGGTGCCGCCTCCGAGCGAGTGCGTCAGCTGAAAGCCCTGCATGCAGTCGCAGCCCTCCGCCTCCTTGCGCACGACATCGAGCACCGAGTCGACGAGCTCGGCGCCCTCCGTGTAGTGGCCCTTCGCCCAATTGTTGCCCGCGCCGCTCTGACCGAAGACGAAGTTGTCCGGCCGGAAGATCTGGCCGAACGGCCCGGACCGGACCGAGTCCATCGTGCCCGGCTCGAGGTCGACGAGGACCGCGCGCGGGACGTACTTGCCGCCCGTCGCCTCATTGTAGTACACGTTTATGCGCTCGAGCTGGAGGTCGGAATCGCCGTGGTACGTTCCGGTCGGGTCAATTCCATGCTCGTCGGATATCACCTCCCAAAACTGCAAAAACGCATCAAAAAAAAATTATTAAAATCGAGAAACTAAAAATTTTATGTAAAATGTGTAAAAAACGGTGATTTTGGTAGATTTTAGCAAATTATGATACTTTCTTAGCTTTTAGTTCTCTCGCATTTTTAAGTTATAGGTCTACAAAAACGTCAAAAGCACATTAAGCCGGGGCTACGCATTCGTATACTTGCCAAATAACAAATATTTACCACATGTTAAATATTTGGCAAATATATTTGCCCCGCAAATCGAAAATTTTTGATATTGATTGGTCTAAACACTTTAAACGATGCCATGATTTATTCTTCCTTTTAAGTTCGTTCACCGAATATTTTTCATTCATCCTTGATTACCGGCTGATTTTTATAAAACTAAAAAAAAATCTATGACACCAACAAATTTGTACAATATTCGTTTGTGATTTCGGACCGTCAGAGTTGCACTGCAACAGTAAATACATCGGACATTGATGCATCGCCACATAGCATTTTCTAATATGTGAAAATCTTCTTTGAGGACTTGCTACATGTACGTACCGAATGGGCACTAGCTATTTTTTTGATTAGTTCGCCTTATTTGCACATTAGCTTTTTAAAATCAATCTGATAATTTGATTACGAACAAGCAAGGTTTTATTTTATAATGCCGACATATTTTTAATTACATAAGTGCAGAATTCACTGCGTACTAACAAGGGCGTTCTTGTGGTAATTTACAAAACAAATCTTGACGAAAGTGTTTGGTTCATTTTAATGATTTTTTGTTTAATTCATTAGCTTTCTGTATTACTAATTCGCAGCATCTAACTTTAAAGTTCTACTAAATCCAATAATTGGACTACTAGGTTCGTTATATAAATATGTCCTAATATTGTCTGACATACAGATCAATTAGCTCCTGAAACAAAAAGTTAAACAAATGAGCTTTCAAAATATAATATTTTTGTTGAATAAAAAAGCTATACAAAATTGTCTCTACTATTAAAATATTGCCTGTCTATAAAATAAGTTATTTGGAAATTTATACTTTATTTGCTTGTTGTATTTACACTACGCGTCAGAGAAAACGGGCCACCCAGAAACAAATTTCTCAATAAAATTTAAAATTCTCCAATTTTTGCTAATAACGCTTTCTACTGGTACAACTCGGGCGCACCAGTGCACAATGTATGCATTCTGTTGGTTGCCCTCGCAGAGTGTTTCGTGTTCTGTTGAAAAACCAACAGTGCAACAAA
Source organism: Aphodius sticticus (assembly GCA_963966075.1). Classification (NCBI taxonomy): domain Eukaryota; kingdom Metazoa; phylum Arthropoda; class Insecta; order Coleoptera; family Scarabaeidae; genus Aphodius; species Aphodius sticticus. The sequence goes on from OZ014507.1 coordinate 79,587,031, forward strand.
ATCTGCACTCAGTGAACATTTTTCTCCACGAGCTCCGAGAGCTCGTGTTGGCGACTGCAATATGACTCCACTGTGTTCTCTTGGAATCGCACTTGGTTGCCCTACGGCCTACAGTCTACACTCATGAAAAATTGCACCAGTGCGCTCGAACTAATGGCTAGTGCGCCCGAGTTTTACCAAATGAAAACATTGAGTTTTCGTTCGTATCTCATAAAAACGTCGGACGATATGCTAAAAGAATTTCTGAATCAATAATTGCAAAAAATGCAAGCAAAACTTAAAAAGCTGGATAATTACGAACGTTTTTCGGGTGGCCCGTTTTCTCTGACGCGCAGTGTACATTGCAAAAAAATGCATCTTTTTTTTCCTTTTTTTTTCACGATTCGGATTAAAAAAAAAGTTTCGGATAGTTATCAGGAATTGTTCCGAACTCCCCAACCACTATTTTTTTTTGTTCACAACCCCCACCCTCCCAATAGCACCCTAAATATGAGACAAAAGTTTCCCTACATTTAATTTTATAATGTTACGTCTTATATTATTTTTTTTGGCAGAAGTTATTATTATTGGATTATTGACATTTTTTTCATTTATTATTATTCATTCCTAATTTATAATGGTTTAAACAATTAGCATTTGTTAAAACAAAAATATACGATGTTACGAACATATTTTTCCATTTTTTGAAGAAGTTATTAAATCATTGACTTTTTTGTCATTTATTAACTAATTAGCAACATATACAATGTTGCGGACATATTTTCTATGTTTTAAAGGAAATTATTATTAGGATATTGGCATTTTTTGGTCATTTACTAACTAATTTGCATGTAAAGCTGGTTAATCGACGGTAAGATATAAAGGAGAAAGGTATTTGTCGGGCAATTCCGTCATACGAAGATCGAAGATCGAAGATCGAAGAAGCAACCGTATACACGTGTTTCGGACTATTAGTCCTCATCAGTACGGTATAGCCAAGGAGCAAGATGGACACTCAATGGAAAAACACTCAAATGGTACTGATGAGGACTAATAGTCCGAAACACGTGTATACGGTTGCTTCTTCGATCTTCGATCTTCGATCTTCGATCTTCGTATGACGGAATTGCCCGACAAATACCTTTCTCCTCTAATTTGCATGTGTTTAGACAAATACCATTTGCTTACAAAAATATACAATATTACGGATATATATTTTTTTTGAGAAACTATTATTAGATTGTTGGCATTGTTTGTCATGAATTAACTAGTTTGCAATTGTTTAAACAAATACCATTTGTTTAAATAAAAATATACAATGGTACTGACGTATCTTTTTGGAAAAATTATTGTATTTCTTGTCTTTTTTCTGCCAAATTTGTTAACTATTTTTCAATTATAACCTATAATAATAATTAGTGTTGCAACCACATTACTGATTTGACCGATATCGTAAAACCTCCAAAATTACATAAAAAGACTAGAAATCCTATAATAATTTTTGCCAAGAAATACGTACTAACTTAGTATATTATTGTTTAAACACATTTATTCGTTCAAACAATTGCACATTAAGCAACAAATTAGAAAAAAAAACATGCCAACAATGTAACAATAATAAAAATACAAATACAAATTAGTTAATAAATGTAAAAAACACTGCCAATAATCTAATAATAATTTATGCAAAAAAATTAAATATTATGCCCATTACAATGTATATATTTGTTTAAACTAATGGTATTTGTTTAGACAGTTGCAAATTAGTTAATAAATGACAAAAAATACAATAATCTAATAATGTTTGCAAAAAATGGAAAAATATGTTCGTAACATCGTATATTTTTGTTTAAACAAATGACAATTGTTTAAACAATTGCTATTTAGTTAATAAATGACAAAAACATGTCAATAATCCAATAATAGTAATTTCTGTCAAAAAATAATAAATCACATAACTTTGTAAAATTGTAAATTTGGGGAAAATTTTTCCTCATTTTTAGGGTACTGCAGGAGAGGGTGGGGACGGTGAAAAAAATAGTGGTTATGGATTTGATCCTTGGGAAGTTCTGTACAATTTCTGATAATCTCCTGAAACTTTTTTTTAAATCCGAATCGTGAAAAAAAAGTAAAAAACATGCATTTTCCAATATATTTTAAATGGGAAATTTGAGGTGCTCGGTGGCACGTGTTAACGTTAACCGATTTTTCTCTATTCTGTGGGAATTCTTTTCCCGGAAATGGAACAGATTGTCACCCTAGTCTACATAGTACCAGTTGGCAAATTCAAATTATAGGTCTAAAAAAAACATGAAAAGCAAGTAAGAGAAACATATAGATCGATATATTAGTTGATTTCATCTATATAACCACTGGCCAAATGTTCACTTTCTATTATACATGTCAATAGACAGAAAAGTCATTTTGAAGGAAGATTTTGAAATACGTCAAAAACGCAAAATGTGACACTTGTCAAAATGACACCGGACAAATCTCTTGGAAAGCAATGTAGGTTACATCCCGACAAACATTGGAATTGATATAACTTTTATAACAGAATTTTATAACAGCAAATTTACCTAAATATAGATTTACATGGCCGAAAAAAAAGGGCATCTAGAATTTAACATGTGAATTAGTTTTTAGATAAGCTTTTTTTAGATATAGTTCCAAAGTAATTTATTCGTTCCAGCTTTTCAGTTATCGTAAAAATAATAAATAATAGTTTAATTTAAAAAATAAAACTATTTTTATCGATACAAAATATTTTGGGGCCTCGCAAATTCACCAGGCGGCCCTGATATTACTTCTACGCAAACGTCTACTTTTTTCAACAGCCAATAGGAATATGGATAAGATTTTCACTACCACAAACGTCAAAACATACCTCAAAACTTATGCAAAATTATTCAAAATTATCATAATCCATTTTAATATTGTCCATTTCACTAATTACAAACTCAAAATTCTACGAAAACGCGAAAATAATCAAAATGACATTTCTCCTGACGCATGACACGAATTCTACGTAAATTCTAACTAAAACGAATAGAAAACGCTTACCTTTGCACCAATTTGGTTCCCACATTGGCCTGCTTGTATATGTACAATTTCTCTCATTTTAATGTAATTTTAAAATAATTTTAAAGAAACAAGTACCAAAAAAGTTGATGGTAAATGTTCTATGAGGTGCTAAACAACTGTTGTTTCCTGGTCAATTTGTTATTTTGTTTTCGCCAGGGCATACGCTCACTATCTGCCGAATTTGTTTACTTGAACGACGCATTTTTGCGCGCACGCCACGCATACCAACCAAACAATTCGACCACTTCCCCCACCACGACGCCTTTTTCGAAATAACTTCTCTATAAATTGGTAAATCCGATAAGAATTCTAGCTTGTATGATGTTTTAGAATTACTATTCGATAAGTTGAATAAATCTCTATGTAGATAAGCAATTATTTAACGCGTAAATTCAAAATTGGGAAACCGTTTTTAACCGTTATAACGCAATCGAATAGATTCGTATACTCTATGTGATATATTCAAATTAGCGCAGTGCGATTGGCGGGCGATGCCAAGGCCAACTTCGGCATGTTTTCCTAACCTCTAACAAATGTTTTTGATGGGTGTTCGTGACTGAAAATTATGGCCAAGTTTCTTTCGGTATCTTTAAACAAATTACTGTTCCTACTGATACTTGCGAATGGAGCGATTTCGTCGAAATTGAATGTGCCGCATGTGCTTTTACCGATATTCACAGACGTAAAAGTGCATTTCACTCTAGAGGCTGTAAACGGCGGGTGCTATAAATGGTATAATTCAAAGTTTTGAATGTGCGAGATGCAAATTTGTGTGTTTTTTAGGAGTACCACGCGTGGGGATGTGATCAAATTGACCCCGTTGGAGCCGGATCCGCAATTGGACTGTTCTACGAAGGCGGAGGTCTACTCGATAACGAAGGACTTTGTACGGAACACGGCTGTGGTGCTTGCGGAGGACACGCAGACGCAGCTTGTGCTCCGAGTTGACGTTATTGTGGACGTGATAGAATCGCTGAGTATTGCTACGACGACTAAGGAGATTATTATGCACGAGACTCCGGAGGCCTTTAGAGTTATCGCTCAAGATAATCAAGGTTTGTAGAGAGTTTCAAGTAATATTTTGGAGATTATTTTAAATGTAGTAGTAACTAGTAGTAACCATGTTTACGATAAACTTTTTTTTAATAATTTAATCCCAATTTAGGTAACCAATTCACCAGTTTGGACGGGATCGAGTTCGACTGGAATATCGTCTGTCTGGGCAGCAATAAGGATCTGAACTTCCTTCGTTTCATGACGTTCCAGGAGTCGACGTACGAGGCGCCCGACTCCATAGCCGACTTCGAGGAGAAAGGCAAGAAGGGACACCTGGTGCTGCTGGAAGGCATCAAGACCGGCACGGCCAAGGTGCAGGTCCGCATGCCCTATGCCGAATACGAGAAGATACCGCTCACCGAGGTCCAACTATCGGTCGTAGCGAATCTGATAATTGTGCCCGCCGATGTCCACGTGATGCCCTTCGATGTCGCTGAGTTTAAAGTGTACTCGGTGAGGATTGAATTTTTAATTGTTTTTTTTATATACAGGCTGTTCCCATATTCGCGCATACGAACAGTATGGTGACAATATATAACAAAAACTGAATAAAAAGTTCCTTTATAATTTTTCGATTAGATCAATACTTTTCAATAATTACGATTTAAAAAAATACAGATTCAAAAACAAAATCTGTCAACATGGTGAAAAAAATGACAAACATTCAACAAACAAAACATGTTAAAGTGTCAAATCGTGTGGTAGTCTATCATAACAAGCTATTATTAGTAAAATGGCTGGTAATTATTCTAATAGGGAGTATTACGACATGCTGATGGCATTAGGTGCTAGTAATAATCAAGCGGGACAGGCGGCACGTTTATACGCACAGCGATATCCTCAACGGCGATTGCCAGACGCCAATGTATTTAGGCGGTTGGAAGATCGAATTTTATTTAATGGCAGCGTTGCGGTACCCCGGCGTATAAATGCTGGTCGTGAACGTTTCCACGACGATTAAGCTCTGGATGCGATGAGAAACAATCCCTCAAGAAGCACCCGGTGCGTTGGTAGAGAATTGGGAATTTCTCATAAGCGTGTATGGAGTGCCCTAAGACGTGACGATCAGCATCCTTATCACTACACAAAGGTGCAACACTTACTGGACAATGATCATCCAGTTAGACGTGAGTTCTGTGAACGGTATCTGAATCGTCTACAACAAGACGCAAATTTTGAAAACTCAATTTTTTGGACGGACGAAAGTTTATTTACACGCGAAGGTATTTTCAACGTCCATAACGAACATTTATGGCATACCGAAAATCCCCGAGCAACACGGACTAGAAACTACCAACAACGTTTCACTCTAAATGTATGGGGTGGATTAATTGGTAATCAACTGGTAAGAAATTGATTCATTTTAGTGTCGAAATCTTATTTCTAATCTTAAACCTACATATTTCTTAATTCTTACTGAATCCATTACTCCCTTTTAGTTTATCCACATTTTGCCTAACCGACTGACCGGAGAAAATTACTTACATTTCCTGCAAGAAGACCTTCCGGAATTTTTATACGATGTACCACCGAACGTGCGTCAAACCTTAATTTTTATGCATGACGGAGCAGGCCCTTATTTTGCATTGAATGTTCGGGCACATCTAAATAACACGTTCCCTCAGCGATGGATTGGCCGAGGTGGTCCATTCACCTGACCACCTCGTTCACCGGACTTGACACCCTGTGATTTTTTTCTGTGGGGTTACCTCAAATCCTTGGTCTACAGAACCCCAGTGGTTGACTTACTTGAGTTGCGGGAGCGCATACTTCAAGCAGCGCAAGAAATAACTTCGGACATGATAAGAAACTCCGTTCGAGAAGTGCAACAACGTGCTGAAGCATGTTTAGCTGCAAACGGTGACCATTTTGAAGAAATGTTATGATTTCATATTTGTATTAGAAAATCCTTTATTAATTTTCCAAACATTAGTTTTAAATACAGTTGATTAAAATTAATAAAACATTTTTTCTTTTTCTGTTTTCAAATTCCTTAGTTTCATGATAACTTGAAAAGTGTTCGTCTAATCGAAAAATCTTAAAAGAACTTTCTGTTCAGTTTTGGCTACAGAACGACCCGTCACTGTCCGTATGCGCGAATATGGGAACACCCTGTATTTTTGTTGGTTTTGCTGAAAAGTAATTTTTTCATCTCAACTTAATAATCCAAACTCCCGTTAATCCGGAGTTCCGTTAATTGAGGTCTCCGTTAATAGAATCTCTTTCAATCTGGATTTCCATTAATTGAGATCACTTAATCTGGATTTCATTTAATTTGGATATTTGATAGTCCAGAGGTTTGAAAATCCGGAACTCCGTTAACCTGGATGTCTTTTAATCCGAATCTCTGTTAATGTGGGTTTCTGTTAAACCGGACCCCTTTTAATCCGTATCCATTTTAATCCGGATTTCCTTTAATCCGGTTCCCCTTTAATTCAGAGGGCGGTAATCTAAATTTTCGGTAATCCAAATCCCTGTTAATCCAGATCTTCTTTAATTCTTACTGTCAAATCTAAAGTCTAAATCACTACAGGGCTAAACTGAAAAAAATTTTGATGTGAATTTACAGTAGGAATAGTTTTTTTTGCCCTGCGACAGTGTAATTTTACATCTCAATCGTATTTTTACATTGTCATTGTATATTTATACTGTGATTTTACAAGAATTTAGCTGAAATATTACACCGATTTTAATGTAATTTTAAGTGATATATATATGGGGCAATACGTAATATTTGAACATCAATTTAAATGTAATTTTAAATGAAATATGAGGTAATGCGTAATAATTTTATATCGATTTCAGTGTAATATTCAATGATATATGCAGTATTTTTGAGTTGTATAGTTTTATTCTGATCTTGAGTAGATCTTAACATTATTTATCATATAACACAAAAAAAAGCAGTAACATTATGCACACAGTCAAATGTTACAATAGTACGGTCAAGCAAAACGGTATAGATAAAATTACTTGTAAAAAAATAAATATGTAGACGTAGAAGAAGTATAAAATAGTTTGAGGGACATAAAAATACATTAAAACTACAGAGAAGCAATTAATAAATACTTAGCGTACGCAAATACTTAAACATAGAAAACACACAGATAAATATATAAATGCATTTCGGTCAACCATGAACACACTCACTCGTTCACTCTTTTTCTGACAAACACACTTGGTGCAAGAAGTTCCGCATCTGTATCTGTAAGAATATTAGACAGACACAAAAAAGTTAACCTAAAAAGGAGATTGCACATTATCTTTCTGTTGGTATAAAACCCTATATATATTAAAGCAAATTTTCACAAAGAAACGTTGAAGACTGTACTTACAGCTTTCATGCAGGTATGGCGTTAACGTTAAGACATCAATTTCTAATGGCTAATTGTCGTCGTTGGTGATCTTGTGATCTACAAAGGTAATACAATTGTTCTGCAGTGTGACATGGTATTTTAACCTACACCTACATGGTATCTAGATAAGTTTTAGTTCACTGTATAATTGTTACTTACCGGAGACAGAAATACAATGCGCCCAACTACATATTGCACTCGATGGTATGCGTGCCGGCGTTTGTTTGCAAAACAGCTGATCAAACGTAGCGCATGCGTCTGGGCGTTACAATATCAACAAACCCGCAATTATAATAGTAAAATCACAACATACGTTGTAAATTTAAGAATTTACGGTATATTTCCATTGTATTTTTACTAAAAGATCATTCTAATTGAAATAAAGTAGCAATATCGCTGTAATAGTACACAGACTTGTAAAAATAATTGGAATTACGTGCAATTTTTATACTTACCAAATTTCTATTGTAATTTTCACATTGATTTATGTGTAATTTTACAGCCATTTTTCTCAGTGTAGGGAAGAAATTTAAAGAATATTCAAATTAAGTACGTATGCCTTCACAGCCAGAATCATTTAGAAAATAAATTGCTTCCGTGTTATGCCGTGTGTCAAGATTTGTAGATGCTGTTGTTTTGCGAACCATGTTGCTTGCTTCTTCAGAGCTTCTTCAGTATTCAGTTAGCTCTGAAGAACCGAGCAACATGGTTCGCGAAACGTCAGCATTTATGAATCTTGACACATAGCGTAACCCGGAAGCAATTTATTTTCTAAATATTCAAATTGTTTATTCATTAAATCAAGCGTGCTTTGAAACCTCTGGAACCTTTGTTCCTGAGGGCAATTGAAAACCGTCGATTGTAAAAAAATTTCATTTGATTTTACCTCGAGATATAAATCACCCTGTATAATAATAATAATATTTATTAACTAGCAAAGCAGTAAGTCAAATCTTTGTTATCAATTCTTTGTTATTAAACCAATTTCTGATATAAGTAAATTGGTGTCCCATTTTTCGCCATGCAAAATTTGACTTTTTCATAAAACTATAATTGGAAATTTTAGATAGATAGTTGATAGTTTGAATACGACACATTATGATTTACTGATAGTAGCTGGTAGTTTTGTTACATGATCTTAGGAGAGCATGGCTAATTACAGTATATGTCAACATGATTATTGTTTATAGAATAATTTCTTTAAATTAACAAGTTTGGTAAAAGGTTTTTTTTTGTAAGAGGTATTTGCATGGAAACGAAGAAAATAATTATTTCTGAAAATATCGTAGGTTCAGAAAAACTAGACGTTAACATATGTGCTTTGTAGCTTTCTTGTTATTGAAATTTGTATATATAGGGTGTCTCACGAAACTGGTACATTAGAAGTTTCTCATGTTCTACTATTTCTGGAAATTTGAAATTTTGGAATTAGAATTTACTCGATCTGAACTCTTCAGCTAAAATATTTTTAACTTACCTGTCACGTCCGGTCACCGGAAGTCAGTATCAACTTTGTTATTTTAAAACGAATGATATAATTTTTGTTTTATTTTTGGTTTCTACGTATCAAAATACATCATTTTTGATAAGGTTGCCCTATACCTAAATAACACCAGTTTTGAGTTTTTTTGATTTTACTTTTTTTTTGGTGATTTTTGCGGTTACGTTTAAAATTGAATATCTCGGTTATTATTGAAATCAGAAGTTTCATGATTGTTGGTCCAAAACTAGACACAACCAAATGAGACGATGTTGACACAATAATTGATTTTTCAAATGTAAAAAACTAATTTTTTTCAAATGGAACACTCTGTATACCGATACGCCATTAGTTAGGAAATCCTATTGTTCCTATTGTTAGAAATTCTGCCCGCTCTGCTCCAAACATTTTAAAACTCTTCGCTGTTCTTCTGTCATCGTCGCTCTTCAGATTTCTTGTCGCCGAAGTCCATTAATCCCGGCTACTACTCTGTTTGTCAATTCTTCTCGAGTATTGGTGTGGAATAGGCCTGACTTTTTACATGACCCCAGAAATAAAAGTGTAATGGTGTTAAATCTGGTGACCTTGGTGGCCACCGCCAAGGTCCCCTATTTCCGAACCACCTATCGTCAAACATCTGATTAAGTTGAATGGATACCACATGCGAAGAATGTGCCGGTGCATCACCCGTTTGATAAAAGCAGTCACGTAAAATATTGAGGGGAAGATTTTCGAAAAAATTGTTCACATCCTTGCAAAATTTCTAAATATCTATCACTATTTAAATTTTTGTTGTAAATTTCGTATCTAATTTCGTCCCTCCTTATTAAAGCAAAAACATTAAAACTAAAATTGTATCGAAAATTTATAAAAATTATGTTGTGAAAGGTTATCGATAATGAAATACTTTATCTGCCAAAATATGAAGGCCTCCTTATACAACCCAGGAGTATTCAAAGTGGATTTAAAGAAAATGTGACAATAGTCAAAAACTATTATTAGGGAATCCTAATAATATTGATTGATAGGGAATAAGATTTCTTATCGAATGGTGTATTGGTATACAGGGTGTTGCATTTGAAAAAAATGATTTTTGTACGTTTGAAAATTCAATTATTGTGTTGTAAATTTTGAACACCCAGTATAAGATATCATAATGAACTAAATATCATCTTATTTGGTTATCTTTTTAGTTTTGAACCACCAATAATGAAACTTCTAGTTTCAATAATAACCGAGATATTCAATTTTAAACGTAACCGCGCAAATCACCAAATAATTAGTAAAATCAAGAAAACTCAAAAATGGTGATATTTAGGTATAGGGAAACCTTATCAAAAATAATGTATTTTGATAGGTAGGAACCAAAAATAAAATAATAATTATATCATTCTATTTAAAATAACAAAGTTGATACCGACTTCCGGTGACCGGACGTGACAGTTATCTTGAGAATATTTTAACTGAAGAGTTCAGATCGAGTAAATTCTAATACCAAAATTTCAAGTTTCCAGAAATAGTAGAACATGAGAAACTTCTAATGTACCAGTTTCGTGAGACACCCTGTATAATACGTTATGACTCACTCTAATACCCTTTTAATCCGTATCCACTTTAATCCGGATCTCCGTTAATCCAGATTTCCTTTCATCCGATTCCCTTTAATCCAGATGAGGTTAATTAATCTGGATTTTCGTGAATCCAAATCTCCGTTAATCCGGATCTTCTTTAATTCTTACTGCTGTCAAAGCAAAACTCCACTTTAGGGATAAGTAAGAAAAATTGCTTTGTTTCTGTTTTCAATATGTTAAGGGCGTGTGGTAAATTTATTTACAATACAGAGCAAAAATCATCAACATCAATAAAAGAAGTTATTGAATATTAAGCTAAAATTGCAAAGCTTTACTCGTAACTGTATCTTCTACAAACATTGGGACGAACCAAAAACTAAAATGCTGGATTTGTAATAGATTGCAAAAATTACAAAAGTAAATTTTATCAAAATAGTAGGTATTTGGTTTTGTGCCCCAGAGTCTAGATTCTTTGAAATCGCAAACATTCTGGCTGTCTGACGCTGAATGTATACTTCTATAAATTCTAATTATTTAGAAATTCTTGTGTACGGTTATCTTTTCTTCTCTTTAAAATTGAAAATCTTGAAAATCCCAATCAGTTTACAGTTTGTTTACTTTGATTTTCATTTGACTATATATGTTATAGTTTGTATCTCCGTTGTTCTTCTTTCGTTTTTCTTTCTTCATCTGTTTTGTTGCAGTTTGTTATTTCATTATTTGTGATGCGGAAAGCGAAAAGGGACCAGTTGTCTCAAAAATTCAAATTTGAGTTATTATTTTTTTCTTAGTAAAAGAGTAAATTATAAATATTTTTACACTAAAAAAAAAGTTGATATTTCTGCCGACAACTGGTCCCTTTTCGCTTTCCGCATCACATTTATTATTATATGATTATATTTATTTTATTCACAATCTTGTTCCAAGGAGGTAATTTTATGATGATTGGTTTCAGATGAACAATGGCAAAATGGAGGAGATAGTTCTACCAAATTCGCAATACTTCCTTGAAGTCGAGGATAACTTTATCGCTACTGCTGATCCCCAAACAGGTACGTACTTCTTTTTTTTCCAAAAAAGTTAGAAAAGTTTATTTCCAAACTACTAAATCATATCATCACTTTAGGACTCGTCACAGCACTGAAAGACGGCAAGTCCAAGGTGGTCCTTAGAGACCGCAACGTCCACGAGGACGATCCTAACCTCAAACAACCGTCGGCTTCCATAAACGTCTGCGCTCCAGCCTACATAACGCTTTCTCTTTTGCCGCACAACAACTGGGCAATCTTCCAGGATAAGCACCACGACCTCTTGGTGGAAGTATTTTCTAGGTACGAACATTTTCGGTCGTTTTGAAAATTTAACCTAAAAATAATTTTTTTTAAGTTCCGATCACAAGTTGCTACTGGGACCTGGAGTGTCGTTGTCAACGCAAGTTGGCGACGCTTTTTACGTGCATGAACGGTCGCAAAATGGTAGCTGGCTCACGGGTTGGGCTAAAGAAGTCGGAACGGCACCTGTCCGAGTGACTTTGGAGGGTGTGTCGCACAAACGTATGGGAAAGGCGTCGATTGGACCAATAAGTTCGAGTGCGGAGATTCTGATCTATCCGAGGATTGTTTTGAATCCTTCCGATGTTATTTTGCCATGGGATCCGATAGCTAAACCGAAGTATGGATTTTTTTTTATTTTTTTTTGTGGTGATTATTGAAAAATATATATTTTTTTTAGGTATCAAGTGCAGATTTTGGCCGAAGGTGGAGATGGGAAGTTTCTGTGGAGTAGCAGTAATCATTCGATTGGAATTGTGGCGCAGACTGGGAATGTTAGGACACACTCATGGGGAGAATTTGAGGTGTCTGCCGCTATGCAAAGGAATCATCATAATAGGGAATCTGCTAAGTGAGTTTTCTTTATTTTTTTCGACATTTTTAGATTTAGAGATTAGTTTTGTGTGCCCATTGTTAATGTTAAATACTTGTTGAAAATATCCATCACAAATTCTAAAGCCGGGGGCTTCATATTCGTATACTTGCCAAATATAAAATATTTGCCAAGTGTACGAATATTTGTCAAGAAAAAACCAGCTCTATTCAATTCCTAGCGAGTCCACCTCAAAAATAGATTTATACATTCAACATTACGCTGTGCGAACAAGTTTTTTTACATCAAGTACTTGGTATTTGCAATTAGGTCAAGCAATAGAGCTACAAATGATTGCTTTTTTGACATGAAGACTAGCAGGAAAATGCCAAATGCCATTTTTTAATTTTATATAAACAATTATCAACAAAAAATGGCTTTTTTAACTTTTTTTATTGTAAATGGAAAACTATTGATGCAATCTTAATGGTGCAACGGGATGAACTGTAGAGAATTAAATTACGAAGTGAATGACAGGTCAAACGAACCGATCGGATAATTAGAACCGGAGAAAAGCTGAAAAAACTGGAAAATTTTGCTTCTTTTTTTACATTCATAACTCCGCCATTTTTTGATATTAACAGCTGAAACTTTGCACAGTGGTAGCTATTCACATGCACTTTAAATATTCTGGATTCGGTCGGATTAATAGTTTTTGCACAATCCTCATTTGAATTATTTTTGGCAATATTTTTGTGGACAGCTGGATGCGTTTGAGGTCATATGATTGCAATATAAAAAACGGATTTGGAAACTAGACGTGAACAGCAACAAAACGTCTATTCTGATTTTTAGATAAGACCCGTTTAAGTGGGTGATAAACTACTGAGAACATGAGCGAAAACGCCTGCGCCCGCTAGAGTGGTCGAGTGATGGGGGAAGTGTGCGATTAGAGGGGAAACGTACATATAGTAGTAGGTTTGGAGCGCCCGGCAGTTTTCGGTCATGTGCGCAAGCATTTTTCACCTATTTCGCAACATTTTAACGCAAAATCAGAATAGACATTTAGCACAATACTTGTACTTTCGAAATACGTAAAAAAAATTAAAATCGGACCAATTCCGACGCATCCAGGCTCGCCGAATCATATTGCATACAAATATTCAAATCGCAATTGTGCAAAAACTAATCATCGGACAACGCCTGGGTTGTCCACACTCAAAGTACCCATCAATCGCTGCTTTCACAGGAAAAGCCTCCGCTACAACTTTGAAAATGGCGGAGTTATGAATTTTTGAAAAAACGCAGATTTTTCCGGTTTTTCCGAATTTCCTTCGTTAATATTAATTCAATCGAATCCGTGCAGGGTTCATTTTTTTCGTCTTTTCATTCTCTAGAATTCGTCTGTTGAAAGCATCAAGATTGCTCCATCAGTTCAGTTTTTACAAACGAAACATGAAAAAAACACGATTTTTTGAGGTTTTTATTAAAGTGGAAGTTCTTCCACTAGTGATTTGCTTGGACAATATCCAGTAAAGATACTATGAAGTGCTAATCTCTTTTCTTTTTAGTTTCTACTGAAGATGGCAACTTAGTTGCTGAAATACGTATTTAGGTTCTAAAATACTTGTTGTGGTTAGGGGTTTATAATTTTATTATTAAAATGAAGTTTTGTCAATATTTGTTTTTAAATTTCCACAATAATGCCTTGTTGGTACGCTACAGTGACTTATGTAATTAATACTTATGTAATTAATACTTATGTAATTAAATATGTTGATTTCAAAAAGCAATAATCTAATGAGCAAAATAACCCGAACTATATTTGGCAAGTATACGAATATGAAGCCTCTGCTTAAGTAGTATTCATAACCTACAGTGATCGGTATTAACGCCGGTTTAATTTACCATTTTGAATTTTTAATTACCCAGTAATTTAAACCCGTGTAATTTACCATTTTGAATTTTTAATTACTCGGTAATTTAAGCCAATGTAATTTACCATTTTTCATTTTTATTTACGTGGTATTTATATTTGAAATTAATATTTTAAATTTCAACGGTAATTTACGAAAAGAATTAATTACCGTAATTTAACATCCCTGGTTGTAGTAGATTTAAATAATATAGATAACTTTACAATTGGACATTAGGTTAATGATTTTGTCACATTGTTCTGGCTGACATGGTTAACAGCGGAAGGCTTTCATAAATTTGACTTGCTCCAACCTTTGAATGAAAACTAAGTGCCGCAAATATCACTTTAGGTTTTGTCGGTTGACACAACACCCAAATATAGGTAAATATTGGTAGGTTTTTGTCTATTTTCCGTGTCCATTTTATCAACTGATACTAGGACTAAAATTATGTTACATAAAAGCTTCTGAATAGTGTAATCAACGAGTAAATTTTTAGTTATCCTGTCCCCTATCGTAGTAACTGACATGTACTGTTAGAGTGTCTACATGTCCTTTGTTTAGTTTGTATAAAGTTTATCATTATTATTATTATAGCTCTACCTCATTCTGAACTTTCGCCGCCTCGTCGATGGCTTGCAGGGCAGAAATTGTACAAACCTTAATATATTATAATGATTACAAAGGAAGGATTACAAAATAACTATTACAAAGTAACGATAACTACACCCAAAAGTAACGATTTCATACGAGTACAGAAAAATAACGAAATTTTCCAACTCTACGCTTCTACTTGCTTTACCCCATTCAAAAAACCACCAGTAGAAACATTCTCCCCTTTCCAGATTCTACATAATCCCACCATCCCGGCTCGAGATCGTCGAGTACATCATGGAAGCCGAGGTCGGCTCTCAGATCTACGTCCACGTCGCCCTATTCGCGGAACGCACCTCCGAAGACGGCCAGATCACCCAGATGCCGTTCACCCAATGCCAAGATCTCCCCCTCAAAGTAAAAACCTCCGACTCGAACTTCAAACAGAACCGCGAAGAGATCATCCAACCTGTCGGCATCTCCTGCGCGAACGTAGCCGTCGTCGGCACCGCAGTAGGCAACAGCAAAGTCACCGTCTCCTACAACAAAGAAGGCCGATACCTAGAAGACAGCGTAACAGTCACAACCTACAAACCCGTGAAGTTATTAAACCCCACGAAGCCGATCGTTCTAGCCGTCGGAACGGAAATCCAGCTAGTTTACACCGGCGGTCCTCAACCAACTCCCGGGAAACAAGCGAGTTTCCGAAGAGACGTCACCGTGGCTAATCCGGACGTCCTCGAAGGGAACGACGTTACGTCTTGTACGAAAGTCCCGAACGACGGGAACGATTATACCGTCGTGAAAGTTCTCTGCCGCAAATTGGGCGAGACGAAAGTGAGTTTGTCGTTGTATAACAGCCCGATAGTGCCGAATTCGCGGAGTCACGACGCGGCGATTTCGACGCAGGTTATATGTGGGAAGCCGAGGAGCTTGACGGTGCAGCCGGAGATTAAGGTTTCGGACGTGGAGGCGTGCCCGATGGATCTGAGTTCGGAGCGAGTGATCGTGCAGTCGAATCAGAACGTGGAGTTGGATGTGATTGTGAGGGATGACGCTGGGTTGAGGTTTTTAAATGTGTCGAGTTTGTTGTTCGCGTGGACGATGGACGATGAGAAGTTGGGGACGTTGGCGAAGAAGGATGCGGTGATCTCGAGGGACGATATGCGGGCGGATTTGAATTACGGGGATAAGAGTTATCAGGTGAGGGTTCCATTTTAGTATATATTGTGCTGAATACAAATGGGTCTTAAATATTGGCAAGCAATTGTTTCAAAAGAATTGATTTGGACACTCTAAAAAAGCATGAATTTTTAGATTTTATAGAATGGGTGAATCCAAGTTCTAGTAACTTAAAGTAAAGATTTAAATAAACTTAATTAAATTAAATTAAATAATATAAACTCTTTATAAATTTTAAAATGCATGATTGAAGCACTGACTTTTTTTTGTGACAAAAGTGCCTGCACACTTTCTATTGATAAAATACACGAAATTTTTAATGTAAAGTGATAATTTTGAATGTTCTTGTTACGACAGATTCCTAAAGAATCTTTGATAATAAAAACAAAAAAAATGGGAATAGGGTATTTGACTGTATTAAAAATATGGCATGTATTATAGTCATCCTAATAGATCACAGTTTAAGAAAACTAATTGTTATTACTTGTCAAAAAAAAAATGCTTTATTTCTATGAAAAACCAAAATTAAAATTGAATTTTATTCACGTCCTATCACGTGATTGAAAACGCTCTGTAATTGGGTCAGTCTCCAGTGATGTCATTCGTTAGTCCGCCTTAGAGCGCGTTCGGTTTGTCAGGGTATGGTATGGGGAGAGCAATGCTCAGATAACTTGGGTCGGCTGTCTCTCTCTTATATGCAGATAAACGCCGTATGACGTTAGTCCGCCTGTTATGCAGCGCGTCACTCTCACCGTAAAATACCGGGTTATCCGAACGCGCTTTTATGGTTCTCCCGTTTGAATTTAATAGCACGAAAGCGTCATGTAAGCATAACTTTGTAGGTTAGGATAGCCCTAACCTTCAGCTGTCAGATCAGATAATACCTTTCGAAAATACGATAGATAACTTATTCTAGTCAGTTTTACTTATGTCGAAGTAATCTTCACAACAGAAAACACTTGTATTGGCGGCTATTTATTTCATTTGGATTTCTACGAGCCAACCACTTTCTTCGCAGTTTCAAATCTTGCGGAACAGCTACAAATAGTTTATCCGGAGTTTTTCTTGACGTATCTCTGCATTGTGGATTTATACACCATTTATAACCCATTTTTATGTAGAAATTGTGAAAACAACACATCATACAACACAATTACCAAACGGCGACGATGCCGATGCTGACAGACCATATGGGCCGATTTGACATCTTGACATCACATCATCTTGACATCTTGACATCACTAACCGGTGACGTCACACAACAGAAAGTATCGTTTTGGCGGGACTTTTTGTGATTCAATTTTTAACGCTGATTTTTATGAAATATTGAGGAAATAATTACAAAAAATAATGCATTTACAATGTAGAGTGAAGGAATAAACACATTAAGATGGTTTTCCAAAAATAGTCAAATACCCTATTGCCATTTAAAAAAAATGTTTGACATTTGTTCAAAGGAATAATTATTGATGATTGGGAATTGAAATGAATTTTTAATGGAATAGTATATTTTTCTCTATATTTTTTAATTACAATTTTAAGTACTAACATAATCCTACCATATTTCTTACAGTTTTTAAGTTTTTTGCTTTATTGTCTAAAAGACACCATCTGAAGAACTAAACTATTTCTGAACTACCAGAAATAAATTGTTTGAAGTGATATATGATTTAACTCTGTTTAGAATGTGGTTACACCAATTTTATGACATAGAACAACTATTTTGTATACAGCATGTTCACAATATTGGACTACAGTTATCAAACAATCCACATTTCAGGAATAATCGATCTTCTTGTTGGAACATCCTGTACATGGGTCCTTTTCTGAAATCTACATATTTTTTTACATGAAAAAGTAGATTTTTACAGCAATTGTATGAAACCTGGTTGTTTATTTTATTACATAGAAAATACATTTTCTATTGATTATGATTCTACATAAAAAATAAACTTAATATTGTTCGAAACATTTTTCTCATCGTGTTTATATCAAGTAGAATACAACCTGTATAAAAATGCAACTTTTCTACTATGTGATAAATATCTGCATTCTAATATTGGGCGCGTCCAGCAAACTCACCGGTGAGATACTGATCAGTAAAATTTGTGCTGGATGCACATGTCAAACAACCGGTGCGTCTCACCGGTTACCAACTTGGTGATTGTAAAATTATGTCAAAATAAATAAATTATAAAAAATCTGTCATAAGCATGGAGCATTGTCAGAGAAGGTGACACTGACACTAAGTTTAAAAGTGGTACCCAGAGTAACAAATCCGGTTAGTTCCACCGCTAATCCACCGGTGACTAACCGGTGACTTACCGGTGAGTCTGCTGGACGCGCCCAATGTAACCACTGTTCCAATAAGACAATTAGTATTTTCATCACATATTACTTTCTTATTTCTTAAAATGATAATAATCAATGTATATAATCAATATATAATCATTGATTATTCTCATCATTACGGTAAGCCCGTATGATACGGTATGTCCGTATATTCATTTCTAGTTATATTCCTAAAATGATGTTTTTAGACAAATGAGGCAATAGGGTGGTATAAATGAAAATAAGTACATAATCATAAGGGTATAACCAGATATAAAAAAGCGTGTTTATTTTGATTTTTCATAAAATATGTTTTCTATTGACGTCAACCATAGGGGTCTTGCACTAAGTCTCAAAATTAAAAATTAATACGCTTTATTACTGCCAAACGTATACCAGAACAGTCTGCAAAGGTTTTTTTGTAAAGAAAAAATTCGGTTTGTACACAATAATATTAAAATCGATCTCATCTCATGAGTCGCAAACGCAGAACGCGCTGTGATTGGTGTGACGTACCATGCTTGGTCGAAGGCCACGTGACATGTGCTAGTTACGATCCGATTGTCATGCCTTCACTCTTTCTATGACATGCGAAAAGATTGACATTAACGTTGGATCCAGATACTATATATTCAACTCGATGCCGTTCTCGTCCCCTAGGTCTCGTTTTTTTGGCCTCTCTCTATGGCGAGCTTCTCACCAATTTTATGACGTCACGGAGCGTTTTGGCGCGCTCTTCGTCCGGTTTGAACTTTGATGTTCAATAACAATTGAGTGCAACAATATTAAGTGGAAAAATTATACACACGGTTTTCTTACCACCTAAGGATTTTATTTGTTAGGTTAGGTAAAATCATGCAAGATGCCCATTGTCCCAGAATATTACAATAGCATAATCAAAATACAAAATTAATAATAAGAATGTGTGGTTACATCAATTACAAGACAGAACAACTAGTGTGTATACAGTATGTTCATAATATTGGACTACATCTATCAATCAATTTCAAGCATATTGATTTTCTTGTTGGAACAGCCTGTGCATGGTTCCATTTCTGGAATCTACATATTTTTTATTTATCATACGTAGTATGTAAAGTATTGTAATCGTGCCAAAAGCAATTTTTGAGATTTTAGCGGAAATATGTCTTTTTGGGTCCCCTGAACATTTTTGACCAAGGTAAAAAAAATGTCTGTGTGTGTACGACACTTTATAGTTAGAAGTTTTATGACCGAACTTAGAGCTGAAAAACATTCTGTTGAAAAGGGTCCAAATGAACTGGAGGTTTAGTCTTAGCATTTTTGAAAGATTTTGCAAATAAGTCGCCATTTCTGGAATTTCGTCGAAATAGTTAAATAATAAATTAAAGATGAGGAAATTCTGAATAATTTATCACTATGACATTTTTTGGTACAATCAATAGTTTAGCTGCATGAGCAAATTCTATTTCTTAGAGATCGGTCGTACTGCATTAAAACTAGTGGCCAGGATTTGTCAGATTTTTTGATTACGACAGTAGGTAGTGTGAAACGCTAATGTTTTGACAATACCTTCTGTCAATATAAGCTGCGTTCGGATATTGTCAACCGTTAGACTTTTTACACCCAATAACACGTAAGTGTCATTTGGACGGTGTACCCGGTGTCAAGGGAGTACAATATCCAAACGCAGCTTTAATCGACATATCTGTCTAGTTCTACTAATTTTATTTTATTGCAGACATGGCCGATCTCGATCAAATAGTATCTCATGCAACTAAACTATTAATTTAAATATAGTGTGATAAAGGCCTGACCACATCAGATTTTTAGTTTTCTATCAGGCACAAGACAAATAGCCGTAGGAAGTAAAATATAATGAAACAATATAATGTCATAGTTAAAAAACTAATCAAGCTTGAAAGTAGTATATTGAATTTGATATAAAAATCTGTAATTGAAAGGCAGTAAAGTTGTCATTGACGTCTTTGCAAATGAGCATTAAAAATAAAACTTTTTAACAAAAGCCACCAATATTAAACATGAATGACATTGAACGAACTATATTTTATTACATACACTATCCTCCAATTATTCATAAATTATTCTAGGTAGTCACCCCAAAAATCGAAAACGGCCTAATCACAGTAAAAGGGCGCGTCACCGGCTACCGCAAGGAAGTCCTCTCCCGCTTCAAGATCACCTCCGAATGGCCCGAATTCCTCGACGAATCCGAAAAGGGCATCGACCTACCGCCCATCGAAGCCCAGATCGTCTTATACCTAGTCGACGACACCATCGTCACGCCCGACGCGCTCACCCTCTACAACCACCCGACGAACAAACGCACCGTCAACGTCAAACAGGGCTCCGGCTATTACGAACTCCTCCTGAGCGACCCCGATATCGCCGAAGTCTCGTACTCTTCGGGCACGCGAGAAATCGAGATTACGCCGAAGATCAACGGAGACCTGAAGATTAGTTTGGTCGATTTGTGTCTGGTGGCGAAACCTGCTGCGATCATGGTGAATGTTGTTTCGGTGTCGATCGTTAGGGTTGAGATGTCGGATAAGGTTGAGATTGGAAAGTGTATACCGGCTGTCGTGAAGTTGTATGATGATTCGGATAATCTGTTGAATGTTCCGGATGTGGATATGATCCAGATTAAGGTGGATCAGGGAGACGCGGTGGCGAGTTTCCGGAGATTGGAGCAGGATAAAGCGAAGCCGTGGCCGATTGGGCATGTGAATTATATCGTGCAAGGTATGTGGAGTTTTTGATTTGTTTTTTTTGGAATGCTGATGGGTAAATTTTTCGTGTGGTTTGCTTGCTTATAGTTTGAGCTAAATTGAAAGAAGTGTCAAACGTGAATTTTTAGGTATTAGAGAGTAAAAAGTTTACCAATTTTCTCTGAATTTGTTTATAATAAACGTGTAACCTTTTTTGTAGCAACTTTAAACGAGTGACAGTTTTGATCTGAATAATTACCATCTATACTCTGTTCAGTGAAACTTTGCAGTGGTGGGCGGGATTTAGCAAGCCAGATTTACACTGGCCAGCACGGTGACTATATAGTACCACTTTGTAACTATCGTACAACAAATTTTTCTAATTACATTAATGTCATCGATTTAAAGGTTAAAAACGTTTAGTTTTGTGTATTGTAACTCAAGCAATTTTTAGAAAATCTGCTTTGCTTTTCTTTCATATAAAAAGGCATTGCCATAATAAAAGAATTACGTTAGACAAATAAACATAATTTATTTACAGTAACTTGTAAATAATAACAATAAAAACAATAACACGGAGAAAAATGAATGTTAAAAATACAATAAATCCACCACTTAACAATCTGACATGATGTCAATTTCCTCATCAGATGAGCCTGTATTTACGGTAGATTTCATCTCAATTTCCTCTATGATGTCGTCTAAGCGATACATGTTGCCTTCCTCGCTGACAACATGTCTAAGACATGCTGCCCATTTAGCTGGAGTGACTTGTTGGAGTGCCTCATGTAAAAGTTTCTTCACGTCAGCCAATTTAAATGTGCTATTGTGTGACGCGACATACGTTTTCACTTGAGACCATACCAGCTCGATGGGATTGAGCTGGCAATGGTACGGGGGCAATCGTAAAACTGTCCTACCGGTAGCCTCCACCATGGCATCGACGCCATATGGCACAGGATTATCTCTACTGTAGTTTTTTGCCAATTCCAACAGCTGTACTTTCAAAATGGGCTCATCAATCTGCACTCCTTTTTCTCGAAGCCAATTTGCTATCAGCTCTTTTCGCCACGCTGTTGTGGGCGTTTTCTCACGCTTAACCGAATGGTATGGCGCGTTGTCCATAACAATAACGGCATTGGGTTCCAACAATGGCAGAATATGTTGAATCCATTGCTGAAAGACATCTCCGTTCATTTCTTCGTGATAGTCACACGTTTTTTTGGATTCAAATAACAATAGCCCACCTTCCACAAAACCAAATTCGTTACCTATATGAAGAACAATTTACCGTTTTCCTTTTCCAGAAGGGTTTTTTGGGTTTTTTGGTCTTTCCATACTTTGGCGCATGTATGGCCGGCATTACCCAGGTCTCGTCTGTATGGTATATGGGTCGTCCCTCCTGCCTAAATTGACGAATGCTGGTTAAATATTTTCGTCGCCATAGGACTATTTCAGGACGGTATACTAATAGCACATTTCTCCCTCTTTTTTCATATTTGAAGCCTAATTTGTGCAACATTTGCCATAAGGTAGTCCTGTCCATGGATGACAGTGCTTCGTTTTGTCCTACAGCTACCATTAATTTATTTAACGTTGGTGGCTCATTTTGTAAATAAAATTGATGCACAATAAGTAGTAGTAAGCTTTTATGTGCATCATCCACATTTTCGTGGATCTGAGGGCGCGGCCTTTTTCTCGATGGAGACGATAAAATTCCTGCTCTTTCCTGTTCTCTCACAATTGTCCAAACAGTTCGTTTTGAAATGCCGATTTCAGAAGCGGTTAATTTAACACGCTGTGTCTTTGATTCATCCTCATTATGATGAGAAAAAATGTTGTACACAAGCATCTTTTCCCCTCGACTAAGCGGTTTGCCCTGACGATGTTTGTATATATTATTAACATTTTCCGAAGGCGCTGGACCTGCGGCAGCTTCACCAATAAACTTATCACCACCAACAACCAACCACTTGGTTGCGGATATCATTTCGCTGTTCATCCAGTTCAGCCATGTTAACGAAAAATCAAACACACGTCAAATTATGACAATTTTATTTGCGCTAGTGTAAACCTGCCTGCCGTTTGCACCAATCAACGGCGTGAATTTTGATCCCTATCCAGGCTAATACTGCAAAGTTTCAGCGAACAGAGTATAAATCTTGAATGTCAAACTCGTTTTTGTGCAGAAATAATAAAATTACGTACATTATTTTTCATAATTTTATAAAAAAGAATAAGATTTGCTACCGGCTGTTAAACTTTAACATCAAAACAAACTAAATAAAAAATAAGCAATTAAATTAAGATATGTGACCCCATACGAGAGAGTTGCCCTAATTGCTGTTTCTCGTTTTGATAATATTGACTGCCGTCTTTTAAGGCCCATAACACTAAAACTACTGAGCAGGAAAAAAATGAAATAAAGTGTGTCATACTCCTGAATCATTTCTACATAAGTTGTATGACTGTCAACATTATTTGCCTCTCGGTGTAAACATGAGTGCGAGAGAAATAAAAAAGGAACCCAATTCTTGCATTCTTAAATTAACGCTTGTTTATTCAATTTTTTTCTCTTAAACCGCTTACCACAAAAAATTCAATTTTTGTTCACATTGCATTTAGAGTCTTCTATTGATTGGCGTTTTTGTTTTCTTAAATTTGTATTTATTAAAGGTTGTAAACAGGATTTTAATGGAAGCAGATATCTGAGTAACGAATATTAACACGATAATTGGTTATGCATGTAAACAATCGTCATATTTTATTTAATGCAGTATAGAAATTTTTAACTAATTTTTTAAAGTGTTATAAATTTCATTAGCACGTACTACGTCAATCGTAACGGTAAATTGTAACGTAACAGGGTTATTACGATCAGAACGATATCAGAATTTTAAATAGTAGTGTGATTAAAATTTATATTGTATTATTACAATGAATTTTGATGTAGGATTAGTTTAAAGTAAGATGTTTTACAAAAACGGATCCAGACGGATTCACTAAAAACCTCAAAACCGTCCAAACACACGTAAAGGAAACTGATCTGTCCTAAATATTGTTCATATTTATTTTGGTCTTAAAAATTAACAAATAGTCGGAATGCTATGAAATTCAAGGGATATGTATCGCAGTTCGAGGAAAGACCTAGTATCACGTGCGTTGGCGGGAGATACGGCGCAACAAACATTTTGTCTAGAGGTGTGGCACAGGGAAGTGTCATTGGTCCATTGTGCTTCCTACTCTACATAAATGACCTACCAGTAAATCTGCCGTGCTCATCATTACTCTTCGCTGATCTTAACTGCTGCAGATCAGAGTTTGACTGGATTACGTCTTCGTATGCCCTGGTTATTGCATAATGCTGAGGAATGGTTCTATAACAACAGGTTGCTGCTTAACAAAGACAAATCCCAAGAGCTGATCTTCACGTCCTCGAGGCGCTGCGAAGTTGCGCAAAACCAGGAACCAGCAAAATACCTCTGCATCCACTTTGATGCTAAGCTGACATGGAGTGAGGAAGTCCGAAACCTAAGCACTAAGTTATCGAGAGCCATCTACGGTGTTCGACGAATATCTTTAATAGCTGGAAAGGACGCAGCCATTCTTGCCTACCACGGTATCTTCCACTCCGTGTTTAGTTATGGTGTGTCGGCCTGGGGATACTCTGCACATGCAGGAAAGATTCTGCTTCTTCAAAAAAAGGCTGTTTGAGCTATATCAGGAGTTCCACAGACAACATCTTGCAAGCCACTCTTCAAAAAGTTTGGAATTCTGACTGTACCCACAACCTTCATCCTTCAGCAAGTATTGGTTGCCATCAAAACATTAAAAAAGAAAACACCAGCGCCTTATAATATCAGAAGGCGCGAGGTTGCTGAGGTTCCCTTTAGGCGACTAAAATCCACAGAAATCACTTCAATAAGGTTTAGACTATACAATGCCCTACCAGAAGAACTGAAAACTCGGACCACTATGATAATAAAGAAACGCCTAAAAGAATTGCTTCTTCAGATGGTTCCCGTATAGTGTCGATGAATTCTTTTAACTAATGAAATAGTATTATGTTGTGTATTTTATTTTGACTTGAGCTGTAATTTTGAGTTTTTAAATATATTATTACTGTCGCTATTACTATTAAATAAGGATTATGTGCGTGCTAACTGCGTTGTCTCGCTAACATTTGTTACTGAGGTATCCGCTTCCATTAACATCTTGTTTACAACCTTTATTACATAAAAATTGAAGAAAACAAAAATGCCAATCAATAGAGGAGACTCTAAATGCAACCTGAACAAAAACTGAAATATTTTGTGGTAAGCGGTATAGAAAAGAAAAACAATCGGAAAGACGAGCGATAATTTAGAAATGCAATAATTGGGTACACCAAGGCGGAACTTTTGCTTGTTTTGCAACCTCCGCCTCCGCCTTTGCCTCCGTCTTTTTTTGGCAGAGGTACAACTAGAGGTATGAGTGAACGACGCGACGTGTGTGACGGGCGTATTTATATGTAAGTTTGTTGTGTTGAAGTTTGTCGGCCATATAAACGCAATAAATCACCAACCCAACCCAGCCCATCGTTTTTAATAGTCGAGTTCACATATATGTACTTAAGTTCTCCGTGTTCAACTCCGCTACCCATATAAATCCAACAAATTGCCAACCCAACCCATATTATGTGTTACCGATTATGAATAATCGATTATTAAAGGAGAAAATTTTTTTTATAACCTCCGCCTCCGGGAAAGTCGACACTTGACTTCCGCCTCCGTCACCGAAATGTCACCTCCGTTACATCCCTAGTTGATAGTCATACAACTGATGTAGAAATGATTCACGAAATGACACTCTATTTCAATTTTTTCGGTTCAGTAGTTTTGAGTTTTCAGAGTTATGAGCCTTCAAACACAGCAGTCAATACTATCGAAACGAGATATGGCATTAAAAGCGATTCTCTCGTGCGGGGCATGTATGTAATCATAGAGATGAACCAAGTCTTTTGATATTTCAGTATTGAATTGGTACGTACAAATCAAACTAAAATAGGACTAAATAATTGAGATAAATATTTTAAATGTAAATGTTTATAATAACAGACTATGTAAGTAACAAATAATTATTTATTTGTACGTGGACAAATCAACTATTCAAACAAATCACCTCCTAATTTGGCCACGAGTTCTAATATTTTTTTAAGAATTTCTGCCGGTGGTAGAGCTTAATCGCATGCATTATTCTTAGTTTCAATAGTTCTGCATTATATTGTAATGGGTCACTGTAAACAATTTGTTTCAATCGTCCCCAAAAATATAGATCCATAATTGAGGTTCTTTGTACAATATTACAAAGAGGGGATAAGTCACTGTTTTTGGTGTCAGGTTATTGAGCACATTTTGTTTCACAAAAAAAAATCTGGCTGTAATTTATAATAAAAAAGTGCATATATTTTCAACAATGCAGATACACAAGTTAAAAAAAATACCTATAGATAATCAGTTATAATCATAGTAATCTTCATCTCCATCAGTGTTTGAAACAGCATTTACTAGAGGAACTGAATCACTTGTTATAGCTGAAGTCAATTTTTAAATAAAAAAACATGCCTTGCGTTGAGTCTGAACCAGGTGCTCAATATCTCATCAATATTTCATTCTTATTATATATTTATCATTCCATATTACGTATTCTAATTTCTCAACAGGCGAAAACCTAGGCAACAGCAAGGTAACCTTCCAAATAACCAGCTCGATGGACATCATAGAGAGCGCCCCGCTCGACCTGCAGGTCTTCGCGCCTCTGCGAATCCAACCGCGCAACGTAACCCTACTCATAGGCTCCTCTATCCAGTACACGCAAGACGGCGGTCCGGAACCGGACAGCCACATCGAGTACACCGTTCCGGACAAGGTCGGCGAGATCGGCCAGTACGGCATCCTGACCGGGAAGCAGTTGGGCCGCACGAAGGTCACCGCCAAGGCGTTGGGCATCAATCCGACGACCGGCCAGAAGGTTATATACGCTACGGATACGGTCGACGTTTCCGTGATACCGGTGCAAGGGTTCAAGATCAAGGCGCCGTTGACGAGGTTCAGGCTGGACGCCGACGTTCCCGCGTGGGCTACGGGATTGCCGGAGCAGCTGTCGCCGTTGATATTGGGGACGGTGACGCCCGATTTTACGTATAGGTGGAGCGTCGAGGATCCGGATATGGTGCGGTTGGAGGGTGCTTTTAAGCCAGTTGGTGAGTGTTTTTTTTTGTACTGTTTCTTTTAGTTGCTGTCTGACAAAAGAAACGTGTATAGAATATGGAATAGAATTTTATTAATTTCATAAACAACAGGTCCCAAAAAAATACATAAAACAGTTCAATTGACACTATAATGCATACAATCATCTCCCCACTTGCTATTTGAGAAGTTGGTAACATACTACCTAAAGCATAATTGACGGTGATAATATATACTTTTTTTAACCGGTAATTATTATTTATTGGGTTACGGGTGCGATTTAAGCATGCATTAGTTAAATAGATATGTGCAATAAAATAAATAGTTTGAGCATTAAAATAATAAATATTGTGCATTAAATAAATATAAATGTTACATAGAAAATTACATATTGTGCCCTAGAATGGATAATTTGTGCATTAAAATAATACATATTGAGCATTCCATAAATATGAATAGTTACATACAAAATATTATAATGAGCAATATTTTATTCATATTGTGCCCTAAAATGTGTGCATTAAAATAATAAATATTTAGCACTAGATCTACTGCGCATCAAAATTAACGCTGACCTGATTTTGACGATTCGTATGTTAATCACAGCGCATACTTTCAATAATATACGACCTTATTGATTAATTCAAATGGCTCACCCTACATACTATGTTAAATGAAAATTTTAATGTTTTCGACTTATGACATCATCGATACTTTTTTTAATGGCAACCCCATATTTTTTGTACTGATATTGATAGATCTATTACTTGTCTTAAAGGTAATTAGCAAGCGTATGGGCTTACATAACATTTTCGAGAAAAAGACAGTTGAAAATCTGTGATTTATTTCCGCTGATTACGAATCTGAGCTTGAATTTTGCATATTACGTCAGGTCATTGTGTTTTTTTTTACATTTCTTTTAGAGAGCTACCTGCACCCCACTTAAAGAATCGCTGTAAATGCTTCAAAAACATTTAGAAACAAACTTTTAGGATTTTAGATAAAAGTGCAAAGATTAAGGTTTACTATGAGACCATTTTGAGATTTCTAGAACAATAAGTTCACCTGGTATAAATTTGTCAAAATTACTAAATTGAAAACTTTGCACGATAGCATATTAAATTATTTCATTAGATTGGTTTTCAGGGCAATTAGTTCTACCCAAAACGGTATTTCATATTCAATTTAAAAAATGTATTTTCTCTAACATATTTTTCAATTTTCAATTGTCTTTTTGTCAAAAATTTTCTTTTGTAAGGCCATATAATGTTTCCGCTGCCATTTACACAATTAAATGATCTACCAAATTCAGTAAGAAAAAAATGGTGTTGCCATTTAAAAAAAAGGTGATGACGTTATAACTCAAAAAATTTGTATTTAAATAATTAAAAATTGACGTCTACAAGAATGTTTTTAAAATGACAACTTCTCAGATTTTCCCATGTTTCCATATTTTACGCGCTTACTACTTACGCTTACTACCCGCTTACTTTACACGCACATAGTGCGCTACAGGTTGCAAAACTTAATGCACATTAAGTTTCTATGCACATTTTTTCTAGGGTGCGTTATAATTTTCTTATCATACGTTATTTTGATCATGTAAACATATGTCTAAAACGGCTTAGTTCTAATTTTCTTTTGGAATTTACTCGCCAGTCATTGCGACGGAGAACAGAAGGCTGCATTGAAGTTAGCGGAGGTCATTTTCAACAATTTTTATAAGTTATCTATGGTTAATAAAGATAAAGTGCTACGAGGTTACGTAATAAGAGGTTATTTTATTGAAATAAAAATATATGTTGTATGTAACAGTGTATACAGTAGAGAGAGAATTAGAGAGATTGTGAGTTGGCCGCTCAACCAGCCATCCACCGCGACCGCGGGGGTCTATTGTGGCTCACTTACTACTGCTAGTAGCTAATGTTATACTTCACCGTCCAGGTCCAGTTCTTTAATGAGCCTGATTATCCTATCGGGTGGTTGGTTCTCCAGGTCTTGTAGTTTGATTTTGGCCGTGCCAAAAATCGTGACCCTGATGCCATCCACGGCTGGGCAGGAGCAAATAACATGCTCCATTGTTTCATCATCCTCCAGGCATAGTCGACACTCAGCGGTATCGGTCAGTTCTATCTTATGAAGATGATGCCGAAGTCGGCAGTGTCCCGTGAACGCAGCAGTCATAGTTTTGATGTCCATTCTGCTTAAGTTCAGCCAGGATTCAGTTCTGATTTTGGATGGTGATGTGGTCACCGCCCTGAAATGTCTCATCCCTGGGCATCCTGACCAGAAATCCAAGGATTTCATAACCATCCATCTCTTAATCGAGTGTTTTGCCACGTCTCTCGGTATTCCGAGAGTCGGTTCTGGCCCCTCCGGTACTGTGTTGGCCCCCACTCTGGCCAGGGAATCGGCCATTTCGTTTCCCTTTATGCCAGCGTGGCCAGGCACCCATGCGGGAGTAACTCTGTTTGCCTTCCCCAGCCCGGATAATGTTCTCCTACAGTTTAGTCGAGTTGTATACAGTATGTAATAACAGTATATAAAAAATAATATGAAAGTAAATAAAAAAAAAAAAAATTAAAAATAAAGTTCTTCATGCGCAATCAAATCTATGTCCGAGTCTGCCTCGCTGTCGACCTGGCTCTCCTCCGACTCTTCGGATGAGCCTGTGTTAACAGTAAATATAAACTCATCTAATGCTATGTCAAGTAGTCCTTCTTTGACCATAAGCTCTTTCTTTTGTTTAATTACGTGCTCACTTATATTTTTCCAGTGATCAGAGTTTGCTTTGGTCAACATGTCACATCTTTTCTCGGTTATCATGAAACTCACTTAAACTACAATTTTTTATTGATCGCTCTAAATTCTACTGTTGGTTGAACCATTACGACATCATTGTTACAACTCACAGTAGTTTAAACTTTAAAATATCTACCATAAATGAGATTTCTCTTATTTTAAACCCCTCTTGGAACGAGACGCCACTGTATTTCCTTTTATGGAGCTGTCGATGTCAATTTTGTTTCCCGCCACGCGTTTACTAAACCGGATGTATTCTTCTGATGGTCCAATTTTTGGCCCAATTTTTTTTTTTGTATTTGACAAATATTTTTGGGATTGGTCAAATATTTTATCAAATGCTTACAATAAATGCACGTTTTATTTTATTTATTGTGCATATAATTTGTACTGTTATTTATTTTGCATTGAACAAAAATTACAACAGACAGAGCCTCTCTAAACTGTAGATACATAACCAAATGTAGATACATAAATTTGTAGTGACATTTTGCACCACAAGCAGTGCTTTTCAATAAGCTTTCTCTGAAGTCAATCGAGAACAAGCTAAAAGTATAGCATTGATATTAATGATTTATTACAGAAACCTTCTTTACAGAGCTCTGCGGTGACAGTTCCTAGTAATTCGACAGAATTGCATAAAAAACAGATCAACTTGACAATGGCTGGGTCAATTTTAAAGAGCTGTCTTAAAATGTCACCCATAAATTAGTTCCGGGATTAATGCTATTGGCTTAATCACCATGAAACCATATTCAATGAACCAGTATATTGTGTCAAAAATTAGCTTCTTTTCTCGAATTAAAGCAAGTGCGGTTGAATTCTATATTTATCCCGGAACAATGCGCTATGATTACACACTCCAACAGCACCTTACCTTTACACATCAGTGCAATAGTTTCGACTACGATCTGCTTTTTATGCGCCCGTGCTTTGCATGTAACTGGTATATGGATAAACGCCCCTCTTAATGTGAAAAACTGTAATAAAAATGCTTATAGCGTTATGGTGGTCTTTTAGAGCAGGTGTGCTACTGTCATACTGCATACTGCTATCAAAAGTAAAAAACAATGACTAATGGAAACTAAATTTAATATAGGTAATGTGTGTTTTGATGATAAAAAGACTGACTTGTTGGAAACTTTTTTGAAATAACAAACTGTCTTGGATATTTTGCCATATTTCCATACTTTCTATGCTCAGTGTATAGCTTGTTCACAAAAGATCAGAAAAATTACAACTAGAAATTTTGCATATTTAGAATGCATATAAGATAAATATACATACAAAATCCTTCCATTTTAAAAATGAGCAGCTAACAAGATTGTAAAGAAAGAAATTGTTTTGTTGTATACATTATTGTTTTCAATCACGAATATCATGAAATTTAAATGTGGATCTCAATGTACATTCTAGATCGATTGTTTACACAGGAGAATATCACATTGTTTTTTACTTTGTACATATTGTCATTTAGGAAGTACTTATTTAATGTAAAAATATAACCAATAATTTATTTTTAGTATGTTCAAATTACACTTTAAACTAAAGCTTCTTTATTTATGCCTCATATATAATAAGTTTACATATCTATATACTATTATATGACATATTTGTTTATATCATTTTGCTTTGAAAAAATTTTGTGATCTGCAACCCCAACCCTACCATTTTTCTACAATGTGGTTTGTTTTTTTAAACTTTACATAATGGATAATTTCTAGTTTAGTTTTGACTTTGACCATTTTACTATCAATACTCATTAAAAACCAATACAGCACCTTTCCCAATTGATTAATTTCTTCCCAATTTCTTCCAGGCATCGAATACGACCCAGTGGACCAAATCTCCGTCCGCCTGCGCGGCCTCAAGACCGGCAGCACACACCTAACCCTCAACGTGACCGTCCCCGGCGCCGTGGCCAAATCCAAAAAGCCGTTTGCCACCTTCACCGACACGATCGAGATCGAAGTCTTCGACGCCCTCAAACTAAAAGCTCCCGCCGGATTCACCGGCAAACCCCTCCTCCTCGCCCCGCACTCCAGCATCCAACTCGAGACAAACATGGACACCTCCTCCGACATAACCTACCGCCTGATCGGCGAGAACTCTTCCGGCGATTCCTCCACCAAGTCTCTCACTTTACCCAACCCTACAGTCACAGTTTCCGATGCCGGCCTCTTACGATCCCACAGCCAACTCGGGTATTCCATGGTGTTGATCGTAGCGACGGATAATCACGGTTTGGAGCAGACGCTGAGCGTTATCGTTGAGGTTAAGTCGATTTATTATATGCGGTTGAATGTGGTGGCGAATTGGTCGGTGAAGAAGAACGAGAATACGGTTATTCCGCTGGGGACGGAGTTTTTGCTGAAGGCGACGTATCATGATAATACCGGGAATGAGTTTACTGCGGGATCGGCTGAGTTGCATGTGAGGACGTCGAGGATGGATCTGGTGAGGATTAAGAGTGGTGGGGATAACTCGACGCTGTCGATTTCGACTAGGAAGCCTGGTGTGACTGTGATGAAGGTGTGGGCTGATGGGGTGCAGAAGACGGCGGATTATATCAAGTTGCGCGTCGGACAGACCGTCACGCCATCTGTGGTAAGTTGAATTTTATGTTTTTTAAAGAGTGAAAACAAAATTGTGCTCTCGGGGGTCCCCGAACTTTTTAAACTAGATAAAAAACAATAATGAAGGGCTCAGAATGAAAAGTGGCTAAAGACCATAGGAAACCATATGTTTTTATCCACATTTCATTCTCATGCCTTTAATTAGTAATATCCCTATTGCAAAGTTGCTTTAATGTTGAAATAAAATGAGAACTCTTCTTCTTTGCAGAGTTTTTAATTTTATCGAGACATGTTTCGATGCCTAGGCATCATCTTCAGTCGAGAATGGTCAAATTTCTTATAGTCCAACAATATGCATCCTCCTGTAACTCCTTCGTTTAATGTGTGTGATTTTATACGTTATTGGTTTTATAATTTAATAAAGTTTATGTCCAAACTTGCGTCGTGCGAGAATCACGTTTCGACAAAATTTGACCAGTACAATTTCTTGTACAATTTCTTGTACAATTTCTTGTACAATTTCTTGTACAATTTCTTGTACAATTTCTTGTACAATTTCTTGCACAACTTCTTGTACAATTTCTTGCACAATTTCTTGCACAATTTCTTGTACAATTTCTTGTACAATTTCCTGTACAATTTCTTGTACAATTTCTTGTACAATTTCTTGGACAATTTCTTGTACAATTTCTTGTACAATTTCTTGTACAATTTCTTGTACAATTTTGTTGTAATACCGGGTGATTCAATTTTGAGGTTCACCATGGGGATCTCGCTTGTTAGTGGAGATAGAGGCTATGTTTAAATTTGGCAAAGTTTCGTATTTTTGTGCTGATCAATTATCTGAAAAGAAATTTAAGCTATCATTTTTCATTTTAAAGATATCCGCAAAAAACGGAATTGTTAAGATATCGTTTTTAATTTTTTATTCAAAACCAAACGCAGCTAGACATTTGAAACAAAAACATTCTACAGCGACTTTTTAACAAGGAATTCAGTGTTATTTTTTAATTTGAAATAATATCAAAGATGGCGGCGTAACCATGGCCAACTTTTGTTTTTCTTATGTATAACAATTTTCAATGTATAACATGTTGGCATTATTTTTTAAAATAATGGTGTAATAATCAAAAAACCTTTCTCTCCAATGTTAGGAATTTTGTACGATTAGGCATTTCTATGAGGACAATAATAAACCCTTACATATCACGCTTTTCGTTATTGGTAAACGGTATTTTACATCCACAATCAACCACAATTAAGGTTTATTTGGTTAAATGGCAAACCCAACGCTGAGCGCGCCGCTTGATCCAAGTGCATTCTTTTGACGTTGTTTGGCAACGAGTCCGGCGGTCTGTAACCAAGCTCCAGTTAGGTACCTGAAGGTTTTTTGATTATTACACCATTATTTTAAAAAATAATGCTACCATGTTATACATTGCGGAAATGAGAAAAGACACGACTATCGGGAAATGGCAAAATTCAACATGGCGCCCATAAGAAAAACAAAAGTTGGCTATGGTTACGCAGCCATCTTTGATGTTATTTCAAATTAAAAAATGACACTGCATTCCTTGTTAAAAAGTAGCTCTAGAATGTTTTTGTTTCAAATGTCTAGCTACGTTTGGTTTTGAATAAAAAAATAAAAACGATATCTTAACAATTTAGTTTTTTGCGGATATCTTTAAAATGAAAAATGATAGCTTAAATTTCTTTTCAGATAATTGACCAACACAAAAATACGAAACTTTGCCAAATTTAAACATAGGCTCTATCTCCACTAATAAGCGAGATCCCCATGGTGAGGCTCGAAATTGAATCACCCGGTATAGCTGTTTGACACTACGCAATCTTGGGTAAGAAGTTATACAAGCAATTGTTAAGCAACTGAAATCTGCAAACAGAAAATGGTTCTAGTTCTAGACAAACTAGTCTAGCATAAGAGAATTCATAACAATTTGTGGTTAAACAGATTGATATGGTAGCTACTTACTGCACAAATTATGTGCTAAATTGCGTAATAAATTGTGTAATGTGAAACAGCTTTTAGATTTAATTCTCTTCATAAATGGTATGAAATAAAAAAGTTATTTGGTTTTAAAAGAGCTATAGTGTGTAGCTAAGATACGTTTAACATCAGAAAAGCAGAAAAGAAATGTCTTAATTTTTTGTTTTTGGTTATTGTAATTAATATCCTAGTCAAATTAGATGAAAAAATCGGCAAACTTTGTAATATTTGCAACCCAGCTGGATTTTTCTATACACCGTTGATTGGGTACTACAAATAATGTATAAAAAGTCCTCATCAACTTTGTGTGTGCGTTCGGAATTATTCGTCAAAGATGATCGAATTGAGTTTTTTTTCAATAAATACCTACTTTGTTTTTATGGGATTTTCAAAAACTAGTATGCTTTGTTAGCATACATTTGATACATAGTTACAAGAGATTCCAGGGGACTTCTTACTTTTTATTTGTAGTGCCCAACCAAAGGTTTATACAAAAACTCAAAAGATTTATTTATTACTTTTCTGACGTCATGCGAGTTTTGAGTTGTCACTGTTGAAATAAGTGTGTTAATTTTACTTTGAAGGTTAAAAGCAAATTAATCATTTAAAGCCACATATCTTTTGACTTGTTCCTGAGCCAAATTCTTTTTCTTTTCTAATATTAATTTTCAGTTTTAGAGGGTCCAACTGAAACTCGTTGCATACGCAAATTTAACATTGTTTTTCTTGTATCGCAGGACCAGGTTGTGACCGGGGACATAATATGCATGTGGACGCCCGTCACCGCCCACACACCAACCATGTGGGCGTCGAGCGACGGCGACATGGTCATCGTGGACCCGGAGAGCGGCGTGGGTATGGCAGTCGCCACCAAGAGCGGCCAGGTGCTCATAATGCACACGCTGCATCCCAGTGCTCCCCTCCAACTGCACGTGCTGCCCATCACTAACATCGTCTTCATAGAACCGAACTCGCTGACGATTAGCAACGCCGCCAACGACAAGACGTTTGAGGTGCCCCTCTTGCTATTGGGAGAGTCGTCGGAAAAGAAAAATAATTTGGTAAGTTAGATCTTAATCTATCGGCAGTTAGAGTTATGAATTGCATTAGGATGACCAACTTTTTAATACTCCAAGTTAGAACGCTGTGATTCGAGGGGTGTACAATGTACATAAGGAAATATTTTCAATAATTAAATCTCATTAATAACTTAAATGGTCATAATTCTTGAATACTCTTTTTTATCTTTAACGTTTTCAACATACCTAATCCAATGACAAACATTTTATGTAATTACTTCGGTGTTTGAGTCATTTATAAAAAATGTTTGGATTTTTTTAGTTAAAAGGTGTTTTTATAAGTTTTAAGCTAAAACTGAAATAGAAACAAAATCCTTTCTTTTCTTCCGTTTGTAATTCTTTTTTTACTGCTTCGCTTCCAAAGAATAGTGTTAATTTTCTAGAATTTGCAGCGTCGAGCAATTGTTTTTGCTTATTAGATATTGGATACATTTTTTCATTTTATTTATATTTTCTATGTAAAACTGTCAAAAAAAATTAGATCCGACCGGAAATGTGGTCTATATAGCCCAATATGGAATTATCTGTTCAAATTCAGTTGAATTTGCATTTTTGTTTTTTATATTTTATGATTTTTTAAATTATAAAATTCCGTAAAATATGCTCTTCCTACTTCTAAACCAAAGCTAACTCGAAGAAAAATGTTTCTGATTGTTTTATTTGAAATCCGATAATAACAATTTTCTGTGGTCTAATTCGAAAATGTAATCTTTTATTTGCAAAAGTAACTATTGATTAAAATTTAAAATAAATCTTTTTGGATAAATTCAAAACTGTATCCACAAACATTTAAGAATCTATAATTAGTAATTTATTCTTTTGTGTAGGTTTTTTTCTGCATATGTATGACTATGAAATCCATACATCTACTTGAAGAATAAAATCCTCAAAGGCACAGATGTGGTTTCTCAACAAGTTTCTCAACTTGACTAAATTCATACAGCAGTTCTACCCTATTATATTAATAATGGGGAAAATGGTTTCTTAATTAAATGTTTAGTAAAAAAAGTTTTGTAATTCTCAATTTCCACATAATAATCAAGCAGTTTTTCTAAACTATTTCCTTTCTAAAAAGTAATGTTTGGAAATTCTGGACATTAGAACAGAATTATCAAAAAGCGGGACAAAATTTGGGATACTTCACGAGGCGAGACTAGTTGTCAAATTTTGGGACTGTCTCGTCCAATTTGGGACGGTTGGTCACTAGGGTGATTCAAAAATGCATTGCAAAAATTTTTGTGATGATAGAAAGCAACGATCCCTCCAAACCGTTTCCAAATCCAAAAAAGTGGACATGTATCTTTTTTTTCTTCGAAATTTTGATTTTTAATGGTGCCTATTGATGCATTAAATTTACATAAGAAAATGCATGGGAAAAAGACATTTTTTGGTATTTTTTGAATAATTGTTCGGGGTTTAGGAAAACTTTAGATTAAAGTTATAGGACTTGTAGAGGACTTTTCAATGAAGAATTTGAGGTATTATACATATAGCTTTGACGCCCCCAACCCACCCCCACAGTGCCCTTAAAACTACCATTAAATGAAAAATGTATATTCTTCAGAAAATTTACCCTTCTAATCACTTCATTCTCTTTTTTCTCATAGAAATCATTATTATAAGTTGAGTTCTCGAAACTCCGTCGGACATCTGTTTGCTGAGTTCGAAATGGCAGTTTATTATCTTAGAGTGACATTATTCATTAAACAAATTCTTCCTATTGTTTAAACTATCAATGATTATTAATTTTCAACTGTTGTTCTAATTATGGTAGGTTTTTTGTGAAATTAACTTATACATTTCATTGTCGAGGTATCTTGCCTAGCTAATAAACCCATATTTGTTTAAACAAATTCCATTTGTTTAAACAAATTCCATTTGTTTAAACAATTTTTTTGCAATTTTCCTAACATTCATTTTTTTAGATCGGTCTGGTCGACTGTTATTGTCAAGTGACATCATTTATATTTTGGGATAATTTCCATTGTTTAAATAATAAAATATTATTCAAATGCATAATGGTGATATACAGGTGGTATGTAAATTTTAAAATAAATTAAAAATTACAGCCACAACCTGGATTTGAACCAGGGACCTGGGACCTGGTTCAAATCATTATTAAGTAAAATATTATTCATTTTCAACATAATTTATTCGAAAAAATTGAATTTATTTAAAATCCTTTTTTCGGGAAATTGGGAGTTACATTTCTTTTAAAAATATTAAATTTTCTACCATAATTAGAAAAAAGTTGAAAATGAATAGTAATTTATTGTTTAAACAATAGGAGGAATTTTTTCTTAATGAATAATGTCACTCTAAGATAATAAACTGCCATTTCGAACTCAGAAAACAGAATTCAGACGGATTTTCGAGAAAAACGAATTATTTAAACACCTTAAAATTTGTTTAAACAAATGGAAATTAACTGACAAATGTTTATAGGCATCCCACTAGACTTATAATAATGACTTTTATGAGAAAAGAAAAGAGAATGAAATAATTAGAAGGGTCAATTTTCTGAAGAATCTACATTTCTTCATTTAAGGGTAGTTTTCAGGTGTGGGGGTGGGTTGGGGGCATCAAATCCATATGTATGATACGTCAAATTCTTCCTTGGAAAGTCCTCTACAAGTCCTATAACTTTAGTCTTAAGTTTTCCCAAACCCCGAACAATTATTCGAGAAATACCAAAAATTGTGTTTTTCCCATGCATTTTCCCATGTAAATTTGAGGCCTCGACAGGCACCATTAAGAATCAAAATTTCGAAAAAAAAATACGCGTCCACTTTTTTGGATTTGGAAACGATTTGGGGGATCATTGCTTTCTATCATCGCAAAAAATTTTTAAATAAATATTTTCAATAATTAAATCTCATTTATAACTTAAATAGTCATAATACTTGGATACTCTTTTTTATCTTTAACATTTTCAACATATTCCTAATCCAATGACAAACATTTTATATAATTACTTCGGTGTTTGAGTGTTTCCTCAATGATTTTCTAAAAAAATATGTTTGGATTTTTTAAGTTAAAAGTATTTTAAAATGTTTAAAGTTATAAGTTTTTTAAGCTAAAACTGAAATAAAAACATGTAAAATCCTTTTCTTTTCTTCTGTTTGTAATTCTTTTTTACTGCTTCTCTTCCAAACAATAGTGTTAATTTTCTAGACTTTGCAGCGTCACGCAATTGTGTTTGCTTATTGGATTCATTTTTTCATTTTATTTATATTTTCTATGTAAGACTGTCAGAAAAAATTAGATCCGACTGAAAATGTGGTCTATATAGCCCAATATGGAATTGTCTGTTAAAATACAGTTGAATCTGCATTTTTGTTTTTTATCATTATTTTATGACTTGTTAGATTAAAAAATTCCAAAAAACTGTATCCACAAACATTTAAGAATCTATAATTAGTAATTTATTCTTTTGTGTAAGTTTTTCTGCATTTGTATGACTATGAAATCAATACATCTATTTGAACAATCAAAACCTCAAAAGCACAGATGTGGCTTCTGAACAAGATTCAATCTTGACTAAATTCATGCAGCAGTTCTTCCCTATTATATTAATAACGGGGAAAATGGTTTCTTAATTAAGTGTTTTGTAAAAAAGTTTTTTAATTCTCTATTTCCACATAAAAATCAAGCAGTTTTTCTAAACTATTTCCTTTTTAAAAAGTGATGAATTGGAAATTCTGGACATTAGAATAAAATTATCAAAAACCGGGACAACTGGGACTGTCTCGCCCAATTCAGGACTGTTGGTCACCCTAAATCACATAAAAGTAATTATTATCCATGCGCACGTGGTCTAATATTTTCTTCCGAACAGCTTAACGCTATGCAGTGCCAAGGTGACGTAGTCGCATCGATAAAGCAATACCCGTACAGCTGCGAAATGGAATTCAGTAACGAGACGCACGAGATAGACATAAACGCCATCTTTCGCATCGAGTCGTCGTTCAACCCGAAAATGGGAACTTATGGCTGCAAACTGACACCCACCGGGGTCACGGATCCCAACGTGAGCACCCTCGACACCAAGATCAAAGTGACGGCCAGGTCACAGAGCAACTCCGTTAGTTCGACTCCGTTGGAGTTGGACTTTATGCCGGGCATTTTCGTCGAGAAGGAACTGTTTTTGGACGACGTGGATTTCAGTACGGAGTTGATTGTCGTGGGGACGAAGCAGATTATCGACAAGGTGCGCGTCACGCCGGCCGATGCTCATCTGTTGGAGGTGACTAAGGAGGACAGGGATTCCCCGACCATGCTGAAGTTTAAAATTCGGCTGATCGACTATCACTGGAAGTTGAACGAGTTCGACGGGCCATTGGTGGTTAATGTCGATTCGCCGTTGACCGAAGAGAATATTCAGGTATGTTTTGTTTTTTGCTCTGGTTGAGGCGTGACTTTTTGAGGCGAAATGGTTGGTTTTGAATT
Organism: Aphodius sticticus; assembly: GCA_963966075.1. NCBI lineage: Eukaryota > Metazoa > Arthropoda > Insecta > Coleoptera > Scarabaeidae > Aphodius > Aphodius sticticus. Next base: position 79,627,292 of record OZ014507.1, read on the forward strand.
GCGGGCGGTTCTGTAAGTAATCATAGTGATAGAGTTGCAATTTTATCCAGAGTTTTACTTCTACGAGTTTATTATTATTTTATCCATAGTAATTTTACTAGGATTTGCAATTTTACTTAGAGTGGGGTTTGAAATTTATCCTGAAGCTTTAAATTGGGTTTGTAGTCCGGAGTCTGTAGTTGCTTTGCAATTTTACCCGGAGTCTTTAGTTAGGTACGTAATTTTACCCGGAGTTTTTAGTTTGGCTCGTGATTTTACCCGGAGTTTTTAGTTTGGTCGTAATTTTACCCGGAATTTTAAGATGGGCACGTAATTTTACCCGGAGTTTTTAGTTTGGTCGTAATTTTACCCGGAGTCTTGAGATGGTCACGTAATATTACCCGGAGTTTTTAGTTTGGCTCGTAATTTTACCCGGAGTTTTAAGATGGGCACGTAATTTTACCCGGAGTTTTTTGTTTGGTTGTAATTTTACCCGGAGTTTTAAGATGGGCACGTAATTTTACCCGGAGTTATTAGTTTGGTGGTAATTTTACCCGGAGTTTTAAGATGGGCACGTAATTTTACCCGGAGTTTTTAATGTGGCTCGTAATTTTACCCGGACTTTTTAGTTTGGTCGTAATTTTACCAGGAGTCTGAAGATGGTCACGTAATATTACCCGGAGTTTTTAGTTTGGTCGTAATTTTACCCGGAGTTTTAAGATGGGCACGTAATGTTACCCGGAGTTTTTAGTTTGGTCGTAATTTTACCCGGAGTTTTAAGATGGGCACGTAATTTTACCCGGAGTTTTTAGTTTGGTCGTAATTTTACCCGGAGTTTTAAGATGGGCACGTAATTTTACCCGGAGTTTTTTGTTTGGTTGTAATTTTACCCGGAGTTATTAGTTTGGTCGTAATTATACCCGGAGTTTTAAGATGGGCACGTAATTTTACCCGGAGTTTTTAATGTGGCTCGTAATTTTACCCGGAGTCTTAAGATGGTCACGTAATATTACCCGGAGTTTTTAATGTGGCTCGTAATTTTACCAGGAGTCTTAAGATGGGCACGTAATTTTACCCGGAGTTTTTTGTTTGGTTGTAATTTTACCCGGAGTTTTAAGATGGGCACGTAATTTTACCCGGAGTTATTAGTTTGGTCGTAATTTTACACGGAGTTTTAAGATGGACACGCAATTTTACCCGGAGTTTTTAGTTTGGCTCGTAATTTTACCCGGATTTGTTAGTTTGGTCGTAATTTTACCCGGAGTTTTAAGATGGGCACGTAATTTTACCCGGAGTTTTTAGTTTGGTCGTAATTTTACCCGGAGTCTTAAGATGGTCACGTAATTTTACCCGGAGTTTTTAATTTGGCTCGTAATTTTACTCGGAGTTATTAGTTTGGTCGTAATTTTACCCGGAGTCTTAATATCGTCACGTAATTTTACCCGGAGTTTTTAGTTTGGCTCGTAATTTTACCCGGGGTTTTTAGGTTTGGTCGTAATTTTACCCGGAGTCTTAATATGGCCACGTAATTTTTCCCGGAGTTTTTAGTTTGTCGTAATTTTACCCGGATTTGTTAGTTTGGTCGTAATTTTACCCGGAGTTTTAAGATGGGCACGTAATTTTACCCGGAGTTTTTAGTTTGGTCGTAATTTTACCCGGAGTCTTAATATCGTCACGTAATTTTACCCGGAGTTTTTAGTTTGGCTCGTAATTTTACCCGGGGTTTTTAGGTTTGGTAGTAATTTTACCCGGAGTCTTAATATGGCCACGTAATTTTTCCCGGAGTTTTTAGTTTGTCGTAATTTTACCCGGAGTTTTTAGTTTGGTCGTAATTTTACCCGGAGTCTTAATATGGTCACGTAATTTTCCCCGGAGTTTTTAGTTTGTCGTAATTTTACCCGGAGTTTTAAGATGGGCACGTAATTTTACCCGGAGTTTTTAGTTTGGCTCGTAATTTTACCCGGAGTTTTTAGTTTGTCGTAATTTTACCCGGAGTTTTAAGATGGGCACGTAATTTTACCCGGAGTTTTTAGTTTGGCTCGTAGTTTTACCCGGACTTTTTAGTTTGGTCGCAGTTTTACCCGGAGTCTTAAGATGGTCACGTAATTTTACCCGGAGTTTTTAGTTTGATCGTAATTTTACCCGGAGTCTTAAGATGGTCATGTAATTTTCCCCGGAGTTTTTAGTTTGGCTCGTAATTTTACCCGGAGTTTTTAGTTTGGTCGTAATTTTACCCGGAGTTTTAAGATATATGCACGTAATTTTACCCGGAGTCAAGGATGGTCACGTAATTTTTCCCGGAGGTTTTCTTGGCTCGAAATTTTACCCGGAGTTTGGCTCATAATTTTACCCGGAGTCTTAAGTTGGGTACGTACTTTTACCAGGAGTTTTTAGTTTGGCTCGAAATTTTATCCCGAGTAGTTTTACAAGACCCTTTGGTTGTTGATATTTAAGAAGAATTTTATTACGACCATGTTTGAATTACGGATTTTGACCTGAACGGTGGTGGTGTCATTATCCATTAAATACGGCATTCCACAACACCACTTCCTCGCAGTAGTGAGTCACTAGTGAGTCACCCAAAGAAGAGAGACCCCTTCTTTGGGTGACTCACCACTGTGTTAAAAAATAAGTTATGGCTTGTTCCGTAAACTAAAAGCATTAAATTTGCAGGTACACGTTAGGCTTCTATCGCCAGATAAATTTGTTGGTCTGGAGTGCAACATGAGAGGCAATACGCTGCTTGGCTCCATTCTATACACCTATAGATACATCCTAGCAATAATCGTCTCAATGATCGTTATATTCTTAGGCACATTCTACGGTAAGTCCCATACAAAACATCCTAAAAGCAATTTTTAACAATTTTTTTTACTCTTCATAGCTTACTCTCAATACATCCAACCGGTAATCAACGTGAACGTCACCCCGGTACGCTCACTGCTCCACTCGATGCCCCCCGGTTCCGCGGGAGCACCACGCTCGGCAAATCTTGCTGGTGGAAGCATGTGCACCATCTGTAACGCTCCGATGTTGTGCAGTACGACGTCTCCTCATAGATGCAGCCCATCGCAGTATAACTCGAATCAGATGGCCACAGGAGGAAGTGCGTGCACGATCTGTAGTAGCCCGATGTTGTGCATGAGGCCCCATCAGTGCAACGCGCAAACGTATAACCAGAGTCAGCAAAGGTCCCCAAACAAAATAAATATGTCTTTGAATACCACAGGTACGCCCACCAGAGACCAGGTCTACGGTGACCCCACCAGTTTCTACTCTACAAGTCCCGAGTTGCGGAGGAATCGGCGATTTTTATGAACGGACATCAAAATCTGTGTGCGTGTGACTCTACTGTCAGGATTTATCGCGAATTCGTAATTTCGTGGTTTAGTTTGTTTTTTTGTTGGTGAAATTTTACCCTCAGGATAAAGTGGTTGCTTTGTATTATTTTGTTGTGTGTGTACTAATGCGCGACTGTGAATATTGACTTTGAATAATAAAATGATTTAGTGTTGATGCGTTTTTATTTTTGGTTATGACCTGCATAGAATACCTTCTTATATAGAACGCCATCTTATGGGTTAAATGTCTAGCCAACTAGCGATCTCAGCGACGCGAAGCCTCGGACCCCAGAACTAAAAATCTAGCGGGAAATTTGAACTCGACCTTCCGTATTCTTTCCCATTCAGATTATGATATACCAATCATTTCGTGTCCTGAACAATAGGTCTGTTCGCGAGGCGTATTAGGAATGTGTGCGGAAGCTATTATTTTGGACCAATGCTGGAACTCTTCATTGACTTACACATGGCCCATAATACATTATTTCCGAACAAATTCAGAACTTGCACGAACACACCTATTATGTATATAAAAGACACGACATGTATGACATTGTATGTGGCACCGTACATGACGGCACTGAACACTTTCTCACACGCATTATAAAAAAAAATTGTTGCAGACGTTGCAAAATACTTGTATTATGCCGTTTGATAACTGTCATAATGTGTCATAACATGACATGAATTAAGTAGTCCGTAGTAGTTACCAGTTACCACGGGCTACTTAATGCATGTCATGTTATGACAAATTCATAACTTGAAGTTTCCCGCCGGAGCGCGAACCGCACCATCTGTCGGATCTTATGTTGGTTTACGGTAGTGAAATAGATATCGCTAAAATATACTGATTGCGCCATCCCTCGTAGGATACATGAACTATAATTATTGGCTACGTTTGTCCCATAAGCTTGGACCCCCTTGATGACCTGGCACCTACCTTTCAAATTGATAGGTAGAGTTGCCAGATTTCGACTATTTGTGAAAAAGGGTTGCCAGATCATAGCGATCAATAATGAAAAATATCTACAATTTTACAATTTTTTGCGGGTATGATCTGGCAACCCTTTTCCGCAAAATGTTTGCCTGATTTCCGGTGGCGCCATCTCTTGGTCAGTAGCCGAAGTTCGAAAAATGTCCGAATGGTTTGCGACTCGACTAACTAATTTTCCCCGGCTCCTCCAACAAAATTTTCAATTTTGGCGGCGGCGCCGGTAAAAATCCCCGGCTCCTCCACCAAAATTTAAAAAAATTGGTGGAGGCGCCGGTAAAATCCTCGGTGGCGCCCTCTGGCGGGAATCCCCCTGAACTATTTTGGAAAAATTTGGTGACAGTGGCGACCCCTGGCGGGAATCCCCTGAACTATTTTGGAAAAATTTGGTGATGGTTGCGCCCCCTGGCGGGAATCCCCTGAACTATTTTGGAAAAATTTGGTGACGGTGGCGCTCCCTGGCGGGAATCCCATGATTTTCGAAAAATTTGGTGACGGTGGCGACCCCTGGCGGGAATTCCCTGAACTATTTTGGAAAAATTTGGCGACGGTGGCGACCCCTGGCGGGAATCCCCTGAACTATTTTGGAAAAATTTTGTGAACGTGGCGAACCCTGGCGGGAATCCCCTGAACTATTTTGGAAAAATTTGGTCTTTTTTTGGAAAATTTTTAGCTTTTGACCGGTGAATTTTTTGAAAAAAAGGCAAGTAGAAACATTATTTTATTAAAATCCTATTAGGAGAAACTGGAGCAACATCATGCTCTAATTTATTTTCATTAGTACACTTAGAAGTTAGGCAATCAAGTTAACACAGCACTGTTAATTTGGTTGCCTATACCCCAGGGGCTAATTGCTAGAAGTTAGGCAACCAAATTACCACATCGCTGTTAATTCGGTTGCCTAAACCCCAGGGGCTAACTGCTAGAAGCTAGGCAACCAAATTAACACATGACTGTTAATTTGGTTGCCTAACTACAGGATAAAATAAAACAATGAGACAGAGGGGTAGAGACCAAATGAATTTTATTAAAATTCTAGCATGCAACATTATTATACTTATGTATGTATACATATATTCAAGAATGCTATATACAAAAGAAAAGAAACTAACACTGTATATATATATATATAATAAATGTAGTATCTAATTATATAAGTTAATTCATAAGTAGTAGTGAACTTTTCAAGATGGTATATACAATAATCCTTACAGTCTGTTATCGAAACTAAACCTACATTGTAATAAATTAATCTAAACGTATATATTATATTTATAATAGTATTTTTATAGAAATCATGCACCCAGTTTCGCTTTTTAATTTTTAGCCGAAAAACCTCTAAAAGGCTCTAAATTCGAAGACAAAAAATATCAGACACTGCGCCTTTACAGACACTTATTCCAGTTCAAACAGCGATTATACAGTAATTATGTATGTATATGTATATAAATTTAGTGAAAATATAAGACCTCTCGTAACATCAAACAGTGCAAAGTAACTAATATTGATAAAATTTTATATACTCTATATTCTCCTCAATAAACCTCTATATATAAGCATCTCTTTTTTGTTAAAGTCTATAGTTTTAACTTAACCTGGTCCATAGTTTTTTTTAAAGGGCGATACTTCTTTAAAGGGATCCAATATTAACCAATTTCATGTTTCATAAGCACTTAACGCATTTTTATTTTCTATATAATTTGTTCTATTAACTTTACGGCACAGTAATTTCAAACTAACAGAAACAATTGTTAATTTAAACTAGATACTGTCAAAAACATGTCATAAACATAAACTCTTTTTTAATGTAGTATATATAGACAATTGGTTCCCTAAGTTTGTCGATGCAATTTAATTGTTTGTTTTTAAATGCGATATGCAGTCTGTACATAAAGTAAGGAATATCTAGAACTTTTTAAAATTAACAACTTGAAAAAGTTACGGCAATATTGCTTACTGTATGTACAGTGAGTGCCAAAAGTATTTCTGACCTCTAAAAGAACTCATCTAGTACAGGAATACTTTTTACACCAACTGTATACGTCTCAGAAAATGAATTGGTAGATATAGATAGGTATATTATATCTATTTTTTTTTTCAAACGACCTAATTAATATATAAAATTCTCTCGCTAACAAGTAATTATAGAGTGTCATTGTACTTATAATCTCCTCTAAATATATTTTTTTCATTAGCGCGATATTTTTCAGGCAATTTTTGAAAGTGTTAAATTGATTTTTGTTTCTTTCCCTCTTTAGAATTGTCTAAATTGCACTTAATAAACATTACGATGAATGAATTACTTCCATTCTACATCTTCCTTCAGTTTTTCTTTTGTTTACAGCTATAATGTATCACAATTTAAGCAGGTATACTAAGTTATTAAATAACGATATATTAAAAAAGAGAATGTAGTAATAATAATATTAGAGACTATCAAATAAGTAACAAATTGACTAGAGACGCAAAAACTCTCACGAACGAACATACACAATCAACAATGAAAATTAGTGTCTATTAGTTTATAATAAGCCGAAAACTTATATTGACATTGAATTAGGTTCGAAATTGGGTTATGTCGGATTATTGCAAATCCCCACCAAGAGATGGCATGCGTCATGCGACGATTGTATACATATAAGTTTTGTAAGCATATTATATAAATTAGACACAGCCTAAATCTTTTTTTATATAATAATACTTTGACTATAAAGACGATCCCTAGAATCGAAAATAGGAATTCTTTTAATTTTATGGTCGTCAATAATATACCGACCCGGTCGGTAAAACAGATCTGACGTTTGACGATCGATTATCTAACCTAGAAATATGAACAATGATTCTGCGAATGCCCGAGAAATAGAGAAAAATTTCTTTCCGATGAGATTATGTTATTAAAAACGTTATTTAGTGCATTTCATATACAACATATATCCATACGGTGGTGTGAATTGTTTAAAAATACAACACGCTGGCGCAACTTTGTAACGTAACAAAGACCGCGCGTATACGTATGCTCTAGCACTTATCTTTTTAAAAATTATCTACTAATGGCTTTGTATCGGTTGAACTTTAGGGTAACTTTACCCGCAGCAGTCTTTAGTATGGCTCCAGCCTCGTCACCACTGACGCCATCTACCATCTGGCCGTTGACTGATACCAGCAGGTCACCCTTCATAATCTTCCCGTCCAGATCCGCAGTTCCTCCACTCAACTATATAAGAAAAAAAGACAAATAACTATCGAGAAATCAGAAAAATGCAGCAGAATATTTACTATTTCTGAAATGTAGACGCCCTTCTTGCTTTTTCTGGAGATCACGCTCAGTCCGAGACCTTTTCCTGGTTTTTTGATTAGATCCACCTCGATCGGCTGATAGTCCAGCTTCTCAGGCCGATATATCGTTAGTTTCATCTAGAAATTATAAACTATGTTAAGTAAATTGAAAAATCAAACTATTAAAAAAACTCAACAAAAGAAAAAACTGAGTTACTTTTGGCAGTGTCTGTCGTAGGGCTTGAGATGCTGTCGTGTGTGTCGCCTCTTTCAAGGAGATTCCGTTTACCTCCAAGATTTGATCACCAGACTGTAATCGGCCATCTTTTTCAGCCACTCCTCCACTATAAACTTCCACTATTATGATCCCCTCCTGCACAAAATAAAGAAAAAAAGATGTATTACACAATTATTCCATAAAAAAAAGAATAAAAATCCAAATAGTACAGTTAAATTAGACAGAAATACTGGTTGAACCAAAAAGGTGCTTTGTTGTGTTAGTTTGACATCCTAACCAGTACATAAGGGTTTCAAGTACCTTCATCAGAGCCTCAAGTGTTTCCGTTACCATTAATACAATTAATACATATACCAAAACCAGTGAAAAAGAATAGTTATAAAAAAATTGTTGATGATGGCATAGGGCAGCAATAATTTACGATAGGAAATTTATTTCTTGAAAACGTATACCTATTTCAATAATTGAAAATCGACTCGTTTGTTTGATGAGGTTTTTAAACCAGCAAACTCTCTCATAGAGTTTCTCTTGTTTCCAAATTTGCCATGCTGCAATTTTTGTGGCAATAGAAGAATCCACAAAAATTGCCAAAATCACACTTTTTTTTATATTTTGAAGTCAACTTTTTTGAAAACCTTGTGCCAAACCTTATGCCGCTCAAGTGTGGCATATCGATGAGAATAGATTTTAAATATCTCCTTTTAAAAGTATTTTGTTAACAGAGGCACAATGGTGTACTTTGGGGACTTCTTGATCTTGTATTATGCTCCATGCCCATCCACATCTTTGTTTATTTTTGTAATGTCCAACTTTTTTGTTTAAATCCATATTTAAATCATATAATTAACAGAAACCTATTCAACATTGACTTAATAAATTTAATAACTAATACATAACCTTGGTACTAATTGCGAAAACAGCATGCAGTGGAAAAGATTAGAGCATGTGATCTTTGATATTGGTCGATAAATTAGAATCCACAAACACACAGATTCTGTCATAAAAAAAGGTCTTATTGCAAAGTTTTACTTGAAACTGTGTAGATATCTTCTCCAGAAATGACCACCATAACATAATTTATTTCTGCTGGTATAATAAGCTGTAGGAGTTTTCTTTTTTTTCAATATTTTGAAGGCGTGTCATAATGTTGATGAATTCGTTTACAATGTGGTGAAAAAAATGATCAAATAGGTAAACGATTACAAAAGTTATTGAATGCAATAAATAATACTGTTGCAGTGTTTCTTAATTTGCAACATATTAAAAAAATAATTATTAAAATCCGAGGAGTTTCAATTACTTCTGAGATAAACTCCCATAAATATTAAATATATGACTACACTAAAAGTATGAGACAAGTTTTCAGACTTACAGGAATCGCTGTATCCTTTCCGCCGATAAAGAAGATCCCTAGCCCTTTGTTGTCAGTCGCGATATCAATTTGGGTGTCCTTTCCAGGATTTATGGCACATGTGGTCGGATCGGCGTGAGGTTCTAACAAACAATAACAAAAGAAATAATTATTTACACAGGTTAATAATATGGTGACATACAGGCGGGATGTAAATTTTAAATAAATCAAAAATTACAGCCACAAGCTGGATTCGAACTAGGGACCTTTGCGTTTATTATTTACACACTTTCACATTCCATAAAGAAAAAAAATCTGATATGACCAGGCACATGACTTTATCATACTATATTAGCTGCATGAGATTCTATTTGATCGAGATCGATCGTGTCTGCATTAAAATAAACTAGTTAGCCACAATTTGACAGATATATCGATTCTATTGACAGTAGGTATTGTCAAAACAGCACCGTTTGACACTACCTACTGTCAGAATGAAAATATCTGTCAAATCCTGGCTAACTAGTTTTATATTAATGCAGACACGACCGATCTCAATCAAATACAATTTGCTCATGCAGCCAAACTATTAATTTTACCAAAAAATGTCATAGACATAAATTATACAAAATCTCCTCTACTTTCATTTATTATTTAAATATTTTGACAAAATTACAGAAATAGCGGCTCATTTGTAAAATCCTTGAAAAAAGCTTGGAGTAAACATCCAGTTCCTTTGGACCAAAAAAAAAAATTGTTTTGAGTATATTCCCGAAAAACTTTGTGCGTACTACGCAGCAGTAGAGCAATATATTAATTAAATTTCAAATGCTGCTGGTAACAATTAAATCAGCATAACATTTGCATTAACAAAATTATTGTGTTATTTGCGAGTCGTAATTGTAGTTTTTGAATTTTTGCTGTATGAGTAGTGATATTCAGATCTCAGGTTGGTGACATTGCTAAAAACAGCCAGTGAACTGCCATTAAACTATTTTTGTAGTTATTATAGGAACTATTGATTATTATGTTAGTAGCGAAAAATTCAAATACTACAGAGAATGATATCTCACGCTGTATACAAAGTGTCCCAAAACTCAATGTCATGCCGTGGCCGGTTGATAGGCCACTGACCAGAGTATCGAAATATGACCTTAGTAGTCGTTAGTTGTGAGTTTGTTTAAAGTTATTTTCGAAGATTGCTCATTTAGTATAGTTTTTAAAATTCTTTTACTTGATATGTTTTACTACAGATAGAAAATTTTTGTTTAACTCAAATAAATGCGTGTTTGAATAGAGGCAAAATATATTTATTTGCTACAAAGAATGTTTATTTGAGTCAAATATCAGAGTCAAATAAATTGGTTTGGAGTAAACTAATATCGTTTTGACTCAAATAAACATTCTTTGTATTTTTGCCTCTCGTCAAACAAATATTTATTTTATTATTGAAAAAAAAATCTGATGTGGACAGGCACATGATTTTATCATACTAGATATAAAATTGATAGTTGAGCTGCGTGAGATTCTATTTGATCAAGATCGATCGTGTCTGCATTAAAATAAATAAATAAATAAAGTTTATTGTATACTGAGGTACAAAAGGTGAGTATAACACTAAAACCAGTGATTTAAAATACAACCCTTCATGAAATTAAAATTATATTAAAACATATCTTGATGTAAAGATTGATTGAGAAGGTCACGTTTGAGTGTATTCATTTCAATAAAACTAGGTAGCCAGGAGTTTTCAGATAAATCGATTCTATTGACAGTAGGTATTGTCAAAATATCACCGTTTGCCACTATCTACTGTCATTAGAATGAAAAAATCTGTCAAATCTTGGCTAACTAGTTTTATATTAATGCAGACACGACCAATCTCAATCAAATACAATTGACTCGTGCAGCTAAACAAATAATTTTACCAAAAAATGTCATAGACATAAATTATACAAAATTTCCTCTACTTTAATTTATTATTTAACTATTTTGACGAAATTAAAAGTAAAAAATCCGATCATACTCAAAACGAGTTAAGAATGAGTGTGCGTCAGAGTTGTGCAATATAACGTCATCTTTAAAATCAAAATCAAGTCAAAATACAACAAATAGAATTAAAAGAAAAGAAAATGAATACCTGGCACTGGTGTTGTGGGTCTCGATGGGGGCCCTGCTGGCTTGAGGGCAGGTTTTGAGGAACCAGCACTGGTGACGTTATTCGGCGCTAGATTGTTATTGACAGTGATGACAGGTGGCCCGCTCACATCGTTCGGCAACGCGTCTTCCAGTTCAGTTGTAGGCGTTTTCTTAGTAGGATTCGAAACTATCAGTGTGACCAAACCTTCAGTTCGCTTCAGCAACGTCGCAGCCTGCTCGAAAAAGAAAAACAAACACATCCAAACCATTATTAGTAGAACATTTAAACGCAGACAAAAAACTAATTTTGATCTACGCTAATTGAAAAAGTATAAACGTTCGAGTATATATGTACATAGTTTGGTTAAAGACAAGTGATATGTTTTATACCTGCATGTTAACTGGATAAATTTCAGGTTATGTAGTGCTTACTAGCGGTGCGCGACATTTTTTGTTTTGGTGTTATGCGGGTGTTATCTATACACTTTTTACCGTGTTAATATTTGATTTACGTTTCAGGCTTAATGTATAATACGCAATGCCCGTTAATAGGCACAGGCGTTTAGTGCAAATGGACTTATCTGTGTTATCTGTTGATTAAATATAACAATTCAAGTGACACGGGGTATTATCTTATAAGCTATCAAAACTAAGATAAATCAGATAAAATCGCGTATTTTATAGTATACAGGGTGAATCGTTATCTTCTTTTTATTCTGGTAAATGCACTTGTTTGCTAGCAATTTAACTAGTCTTGAAGATACATATATAACAAAAATGTCGTGTATAGCTAACGAATCACTCTGTATAGTAATAATGAAGATACTACATATCAAAGCACGATACAGTCAACCCCACACAAGGGTGCACCTATGTTGTATGTTGCAAAATTTGAGATCACTTTGTTACTTTTAAATTGATGATCGTAATTCCGACACCCTGTAATAATTAGGGATTATTGATGCCCGTAATTCCGACACTCGTGTCAGAATTTGGACAAAATGCTTAATTGTAATATAGCAAACGATGTAAAATGTTATTTTCTTGTGTAAAGCCAGCAATAGAGCCGTGTTCTAAACGTGTACACAATTCCGACACACATGTCTGATTTACGGACGTGCTATATTTACATGTACACTGCCGCTCATGGAAGTTCGGACACATAGTAAACATATAGGAAATAATGATAAAAACACTGATAACGTAGCAATAGGCACCTGTATTTCTACCAAATAGCGAACACATTCTTAACGTTGATTTCCAGTAACATACGACATCATTAAATGTGCTAATTTAAAATAATTTTTATTTTTAATTATTATGCAACATTTATGCTGTTTTGTAACTGGTTGTTGGGAATTTTCTAGTTTCCATTAAAAAGGATTAAATACGAAATAACAAATAGAGTCATAAATACTGCATCTCAGGCACATGTTGCGACCCCATTTTTACCAGATTTTTGCATCAAATGCTCGAGTTCGTATTCAAACGAATCTGTGCCTGCAATCTGTAGTTTGCACAAGATAACTCTGTCACGCGGAAGACATCATGCGACGCGGAAAGCCAACAAGCAAGGAACAGCGTTCTGTAATTATCGCTGTTCATCAGGAACGATTGTCAGTTCGTGAAAATTCAAGAAATAAGTCAACGATACACAGTGAGTCAACGATAAGTGACACTGAAGAAACATGGAATTTGGATGACGTGTTCGGCTGGGACTATCACGAATAATTTCCCAAGCGGATGAAGAACGATTAAAATTAATTTTTAAGCAAAACAGAAAATTGACCGCACCTAAAATCGCCTCTGAAGTCAATCGCGATCTTTAAAGACCAATTTTCGTACGCACAGGGAAACGACGTCTCCAAGCGGAAAATCTGCATGGACGCGTTGCCGTACGAAAACCATTGCTTCGTCGGGGAAATCGTCACAAACGACTTCAGTGGACACGAACACATCGAAGTTGGACAAATGAAGACTGGAAACAGTAGTGTCTGACGATTTTCCCGACCAAGCAATGGTTAGCGTACGGCAACGCGTCCATGCAGATTTTCCGCTTGGAGACGTCGTTTCCCTGTGCTTACGAAAATTGGTCTTACACGATCGCGATTGACTTCAGAGGTGATTTTAGGTGCAATTTTATGTTTTGCTTAAAAATTAATTTTAATCGTTCTTCATCCGCTTGGGAAATTATTCGTGATAGTCCCGGCCGAACACGTCATCCAAATTCCATGTTCCTTCATATTGGTGAAGAGTGTCACTTATCGTTGACTCACTTATCGTTCACTTATTTCTTGCATTTTCACGAACTAACAATCGCTCCTGATGAAAAGCGAAAATTACAGAACGCTGTTCCTTGCTTGTTGGCTTTCCGCGTCGCATGGTGTTTTCCGTGTGACAGAGTTATCTTGTGCAAACTACAGATTGCAGGCACAGACTCGTTTGAATACGAATTCGAACATTTGATGCAAAAATCTAGTAAAAATGGGGTCGCAACATGTGTCTGAGATGCAGTATTTATGACTCTATTTGTTATTTCGTATTTAATCCTTTTTAATGGAAACTAGAAAATTCCCAACAACCAGTTACAAAACAGCATAAATGTTGCATAATAATTAAATATAAAAATTATTTTAAATTATCACAATTAATGATGTCGTATGTTAGTGGAAATAAATGTTAAGAATGTGTTCGCTATTTGGTAGAAATAGGCCTATTGATACGTCTGGTCGTCAACTGATCAGATTTTTTTTGACTTGAGTAAAATATGGCAACCCTAGCCCTAGGACCTTTGGGACTGACTGTATATTATTTTTATTAAACAATTTCGTTTTTGATAGATAATGACACACAATTAGTATAATTAATCAAAATGGGTTAGGTTATATAAAGGTAAATCGCGTTCTTCTTTTTTAAATTATTTTTGAAGTGGATCATCGACGTCTTCAAAACTAATTTTATGCGCACCCTACCGTCTAAATTCTAAACTACACACTAAACACTACAAGACCACTACAACACACATGCGCATCTACACTATTACTATACCTATTATTACTTACATTATCATAGTTAGAGCCCAATAGCGGTTCCTTGTTCACAGCCAGTATCATCTCGCCTATTTCGAGGCCGGCCTTCGCAAAAAACAAACAAACAAAACACACGGCTAGAGTGACAGACGTCCATTTCTCTCAAGACCGCTCAGATCTCACGAGTGAGAGCGAAAAGAAAAAGCTTCGAAAAGATCGAACAGCATCGAGAACAACATACCTTTTCGGCCACGCTTCCCTCCTGGATATCGGATATAAAGATTCCTTGACCCACATCTGTGTGCTTCCCCTCAATTATCATTATGCCCAAACCTTGCGGGCCCTGGGACACACATACACACAAATCAAAATCGAAAAGATCAAACTTTAAACGACTGGTTATGTTTTGTAGTTCCTTTTTGTCGTGTGAAATAGCGGAGATCCGACCTAGCTTATACGCATATCAAGTTGGAATAGTGGTTTAATGTAACTCCATTAACACACTAGACGTGCATTTATTTGTTACGTTATTCCACATAAACGTACAAACAATCCAATCGGTAAATATTTCCAAGAAGAGTGACGTAGAAGTGATTTTGAACAATCTCGATGTCCTCGACTTTGTTTATACAAGTTGACGTAAAAGTCATCACCCAATTTTTTTAGCTAATAATTCTGGTTATAATTAGAGAGCAGAATGTAATCTACCCGCATCCTCTGTTTGTAAGAGCGGTGTTGTTTGTTTCTAGTATGGTTTTTAAATGAATGATACGTACTTCACAGTAGTTTTCTTTTAAAGATAGCTACAAACAAAAACTAGTTATCACGAACAAAGAACATAAATATAAACCGTTGATTATGTATACCTACATATAATACATATTCAAAGTATAAACTAAAGAAATAAACAGTAGAAACTAACCACCGTTTTAACAATACATAAATAAATAGCACTACTCTTACATATGGACGATTGCAGGTAGATTAAATTCCGCTGTCTGATTATAACCAAAATGATTAGCTAAGAAAATAGGGCGATGATCTAACGTGTTGTAAAAAATAGATGAAATAGCAGCCCGTGCAGGAAATCGTACTATTTAATAAGGTTATGTCTGCTATTTACATTTCAATAGGGTATCTGACTGTATTAAAAATATGGCTTGTATTATAGTCATCCTAATAGATTACAGTTTAAGAAAACTATTTATTACTTTTCAAAAAAAATATGCTTTATATCTATTAAAAACCAAAATTAAAATTGAATTTTATTCACGTCCTATCACGTGATTCAAAACGCTCTGTAATTGGCTCAGTCTCCAGTGACGTCATTCGTTAGTACGCTTAGAGCGCGTTCGGTTTGTCAGGGTAGGGTATGGGGAGAGCAATGCTCAGATAACCTGGGTCGGCTGTCTCTCTCTTATATGCAGATAAACGCCGTATGACGTTAGTCCGCCTATTATGCAGCGCGTCACTCTCACCGTACCCTACCCGATTATCCGAACGCGCTCTTATCCTTCTCCCGTTTGAATTTAATAGCACTAAAGTGCCATGTAAGCATAACTTTGTAGGTTAGGTTAGCCCTAACCTTAAGCTGTCAGATCAGATAATACCTGGTTCGAAAATACGATAGATAACTTATTCTAGTCAGTTTTACTTATGTCGAAGTAATCTTCACAACAAAAAACACTTGTATTGGCCGTTATTTATTTCATTTGGATTTCTACGAGCCAACCACTTCCTTTGCAGTTTCAAATCTTGCGGAACAGCTACAAATATTTATCCGGAGTTTTTCTTGACGTATTTCTGCATTGTAAATTTATACACCATTTATAACCCATTTTAAAAGAGAAATTGTGAAAACAATACATCATACAACACAATTACTAAACGGCTACGATGCCGATGCTGACAGACCATATGGGCCGATTTGACATCTACTATCGGGTGACGTCACACAACAGAAAGTATCGTTTTGGCGGAACTTTTTGTGATTCAATTTTTAACGCTGATTTTTATGAAATGTTGAGGAAATAATTACGAAAAATAATGCATTTACAATGTAGAGTGAAAGAATAAACACACTAAGATGGTTTTCCAATAATAGTCAAATACCCTATTCACAGACTTCTTCCTCTATAAAAACAGGGAATTTGGTGGTACTTATGGTGCTTTTAATTTTATTTGGTTACCGAGTTTCGCCGCTAACTTCTCTTGGTAAGAGTTTTAGAAACCCCGTTTCAAGGTCGGACCTCCGCTATTGAAATTTTAGGTCTCAAGAAAAGAACAGAAAATTGACCAAGTACACGTAAAAAAAAATCCAGCTTGAATGACCAATTTTCAACAGTTTAAAACGTGAGGATAGGCTTGGTCAATTTGTGCTGTCTTCTTGCTAAGTTTTCCTGTCAGTATTAGCGGAAATAAATGAAAACAGGCAAAATGGTGTTAATGGTGTGTTTTTAAAAGTTGTGAGAAGAAATATAAATAAAGAGCTTGAAGCAAGAAATAGAATTGTCTGTAGAGTGGGCAATATATAGCTGAAAGCTGGTATTAAGCAGTTATTTGCTTAAAACCTTTTAGTTTTACTCATATTTTAAATCTTATACTAAAATCTCAAGCTATAATTTACTCAATCCTATATAATATGAATCCGAGTATACACACAGGGTGTCTCATGGTACTATTCTACTAGAAATTTTTGATGTACCACTATAAAAAAGTTTGTCAATGGCGCGCAATGGCGCAGTGTTTAGAATTTTGTGATTTTAGTTGATGAATGATAATGCAACTGTTGCCAGGTATGTGTTTATTAAGTTTATTCTAATTCTATCCTCAATATTATCTACTTTATTATTATCTACCTTCTAAGTTTGTAACAGAAAATAATGAAATTTTAGTTATAAAAACAAAAAAAAAACATTAGTTTTGTTTTGTCTGTGAATTTCAACAGTAGTTTACAAGAAATATGTGACAACTCAAATAAGGGTTTGACATTAAGGGCAGTTTGTCAAAATAATATTTTTATATACAGGGTTGAGTTAAAATTACCGAAACACCTAAATAATTCTCCAACCGTAAACATTTTTCAAACAAAGGTTTCTTTTCTTTTTCAAATAGAACACATTGCATATTTTTACGTTTTTAATTCTAAGATAATTCTACGAATTTTTATAAGAATAATTTTTTTTTTATAAAATGAGCTATAACCAATTAATCTAAAGTAGTCAAAATTACTGAAACACCGAAATAATTCTACAATCGTAAAAATTTCAAAACAAAAGTTGTTTGGGTTTAAATACGCTCTCGTTTAAATATATTTTCAATATACACAGGGTGTTAATTTTATTATGGAGTATTTGTATTTTTTTCTAATAGAACACCCTGTATATTTTAATTTTTTTTAATTCTAAGGTTAATTCTGAGAATTTTATTTAAAAGAGAACATGTTCCCACGTGCATGAACATTTATTTTAATTTAGCATTTAATTTAATTCTATTTGATTGTTTTGTTGTTTTTTAAAATTTGTTTATTTTTATCTGGTTCGTTAAAATAAAAGTTTAAGAGTTTTGATTAATTGCTTACAAATTGCTTATAAAAATAATAATTTCGGGTAAAAATTCTTAGAATTAATCTTAGAACAAAAAAATAAAAATATACAGAGTGTTCTGTTAGAAAAAGTCAAGGTTACCAACTTTTCATAATCAAATAAACATGTTGTATATTACAAATAAATATATTTAAACGATAGGTTCCCTAATATCAAAAACTATTGTATGGAACATTTTTTGAAATTTTGTACGTTTGAAGAATTATTTAGGTGTTCCGGTGATTTTGACTAAGCCTGTATAGTCCAGTGTATTGCAAAATTGTCATAAACAAATAAAACAAAGACCACATGTCAAAAACATCACTTACATGCATGAATGAAAAATTCAAAATAACCATTATCACACACCTTTAATTGTTAAATTACGACATTTAGAAATGCCAAATGGTCAAAAATTATGTTGTAGAGCAGAAGGTCACAGATAATAAAATACAAATGCTGTCAAAATATCAGAGCCTGCTAATACAATATCAGAGGCATTTTGATGATTTAACACAAAGTTATCAATATCTAAAAAACAATTGAAGATAGGTATAGGAAACCCAATATGGAATGATAGACCAGAAGATTTTCTTTCGAGTTATGTGTTAGTTTGAAAAAAAAAGTTTTTAAATGTATCACTTATGTTGCAAATGTTGAACATCCTGTATAAGATATAATAATACGTTAAACTTTAATTACTTTGATAATATTTATGGCATCTTCTCACCAAAAATTAAACTTCCATTTTCAATAATAACCAGAATTATATGATTCCATTTATAATGGCAAAGTTGAGATCAACTTCTGGCATACCGGAAGTGGCAGTAAACCATAATTTAAAATTTTCAAATAAACAGAAATAGAGGAGCATCAAAAAATTGAGAAACTCCTTGAGACACCCTGTAAGCACATCAAAATAATCTAAAAGACAGAATGAATAATAACAAAAACACAAGTTTTTAACCTTGGACAATTTTTCAATCCATAGACATCCATTTGTTTAAATAATTGCAAAAAAAGCAAGATAATGTTGCTAATCTTGTGTCTTAGATTATTTTGACGTGTATAATCTTAGTTCAGTCCTATATATCAGTCGTATGTATGATGGTGTATAATACAAGAAAATGGCGATCATTACCTTTTTTACAGAGATGGTTCGGACATTTGGGTATGTGTTATAGTGCTCCTCGGACGCCTGTAGAAAAGAAAAACAAACAAAAGAAAAAAAACCTCAAAATAAAACAATCAAACAGCGACATGCGACAAGTTTCATCGATATTCAACATATAATATTGATAAGCAGCCAAATTAAAACAATAATGGACAGATTCTCCGTTACGCAAGCTCGTTTACTTCAGTTACTTTACCACATATAAATGCGACATTGAATTTACCACATCTCTGAAATAAAACCAAAGAAAGATACCCGGAAAATAAATTAAATAAAATGTTGCGTACTTTCAAAGTTTTCGAATTCGGCTTTCCGGTGAAACATTTGCTGATCCCCGATGCTAGATCAGCAAGGGAAATTTTAAACATTCTTTTTTCTATCAAGTATTATGTTTAGTGTGCGATCGCATCTTACCAAAGTTGAAAACTGACTTCTTATCGCGTAGTGCTAAAATATTTTCCAACGTATTGTTCATATGTGTGTCTGTGTAAATATTAAATAAGAGATTTCTTCTTATCTGCAATACCCAAATATTTAAATTTTCAGTTTCATGTACCTACAGTGTAGTCAAACTTGAAAACATTTAAAAATTACCCTTGAAAATAATACACTGCTGAAAAAAATTAGGGGAACACTCTTTTCGAAACCTGTAACTTTTTAAATAATAGTTCTAGGCAAATCAAATTTTGTATACTTCAACGGCATATATTTAACTAAAGAAAATTACTAAAACAATGTTCCAATCCTTAGTTACTTCTAAGTTACACTTAAAAATGTAAATTAATAACACAAAAGAAAATGGAAATGACTGTCATAGTATCGATGGCAGTCGGGTTTTCTGTGGATTCGTAAGGTTTAATACAGCACACAGAAAAGTGATTATTTGGAACGAGAAAATATAATTTCTTGAATTTATTTACTAGATTCAAATGCATATTTACTTGGATGTAGAAAGTTAGGCATATACAAGAAATGCCACATACTCAATATAAGTAAAATAACTTCTCAGATAAATGCTGTCAACAAATAAATTCTTTCTTTATAAGAACCAACATTGTATTGAAAGAAGTAATTGAATTTTTCGTCTCAAAAATGTTAATTTCTCCAACGAAGTAATAGTAAATCCATCCAAGTGCGTAGTTACTTGATCCAAGAAAATATAAGACATTTAATATAAGTAAGTATTGTTTACTGAATAAAAACCCACCAATTATTTAACTGAAGTGATTCTCACTTCTTTCAAGTAATCTCTTTCTCTGGAATAAATATGCGCACCGTGATTTTGTCAAGGCTCGCGCGCCCGAGCGTGGTGCTGGCGCCGTAAAGGAGCCTAACCTAGTACGAAAACAACAACGAAGTACCCGTAGGGGATGTGCCTTGTGATTAGTGTACAATAAACGTTTCAACACGGAATAGTTTGATGTAACGCACGCAACAGTATAGAACGAGTAAGTAAATACAACATACCTATCTTGTTAATTAGCAATAGAAAACGTATTTGTGCCAAATCTTTAAAATTCTTACATTAAGTAGCTAAAAATATTTACCGTGAATAAAAATATACACTTCGTTGAAGACTGTTTACTTACTTCACCAGAGTAACGACTTTCTTAAATCTAGTAATTATTCCAAGAAAGAAAATTTCTTGGTTGAAGTCAATAATCTCTCGCGTATATACGAACCTACCAACTACTTCAGCCAAGTAATTCTCTCTTCGTTCGAGAGATCACTTTTCTGTGTGTAAGCTTTCATACGTGAATTGATAGCATATTTTTTCCATTTTGTTTTGTCGTTATTAATTTACATTGTTGTTGTAATTTTTTTTAGTTAAATATATGCCCTTAAAGCACACCAAATTTGATTTGCTTAGAACTATTATTTAAAAAGTGACAGGTTTCCAAAAAAAGGGTTCCCCTATTTTTTGAGCAGTGTATTACATGATATTCACTATTCAATAGTATAATAAAATTTTTATTTGCAATTGTGCTTGAAATTTGATATCGCAATTACAGCAAAACTTTACACTGCAAAATTTATAGCTTCCGGCAAATCGTGCAATTTTTATGGCTTTCATAGTTTACTGCGCTGGTAATTAAAACTTTTACAACCAACCAGGTCGTTTAAAATTTGTAATAATTGAAGAAATTGGAAAATATCCTTGTCAATCCTGTTACCTCAGAGCAGTTTTTCGAGTACCACAGCTTAAAATTCCATTTTCTAAGATTCCAATTTTTGGTACGCAATATACTAAACTGCTAAATCACTAAAGTAAAAGTTTCAGTCGTTATATCTAAACGAAATATTTTATTTCATTTTTTAGCCATATGCTATGCTTTAAAATAGTTGGAAACTAAACAAGACTGAAAAGAAGCGTATTTTATTCATCTGAAAATCAGAAACCACACAGTCGTAAGTTACAGTGGAGGGAAATATTTTTCGGTTTATGGATAACCTGGCAAATTTTATTTTAAAAGATTCCATTTAGTGTGGTTTTTAAACTGAAAAAACACTTGTTATGTTTTACTATATAGAAAAAAAAGTAGTTTTTTGACACTGGGAGATTTGACCCAGATTGTTAAATTCCAAAAAGTAAACCAGTTTCTGGGATAGGTAAAGGACCGATGTATTAAAAGGCGGCAATATTCTTTCACCTGAGCCCTGCGCCACGTGTCCTTGTCAGCCAAAAGTTAGATTTTACTTTGGCTAAACATAGATGCACATAAGTTGACGCTCTTGAAAACGATTGTAATGTTGTGTGTTAAGGAAAAATGTGACCTTTTTGTTATACCTTCTTTAGAACCAAGTATAAACATTCATTCGACATTGCTTTTATTAAAATTTACCCACAATTTTGTTTATTGCAGGGCCGAGAACATTCGCTATTATAAAAAAATAGTTTTATGCAGAATTTGAGTGTTTTAGTTTAGTGTTTAGCTTAATTAAGCTCTTGAAAGTGGTTAAAATTATAGTACACATATTTGACATTACAACTACTGCAAAATCTGCTGTGGATGCGGTTTTTGCGATTTTATTTCTATCACGTTGTAAGGGACAATCCAAAAATTGATGTACGAGCTTATATTTAATTTGATGCAATTCCTTAAAATCGTGATAGTAGAGGTAATTTAGAACATATTTAACCATATTTAGCTATATATAAATGATTCCGGTTGTCAAGATATATACAAATTTATGTTCAATTCATCTTGTATGTTGTAAATGCCGTTATGTACGTATATTTTTCCGTTGTGGATCTTGTATAGCAAACAACCCCGATGACTTGGAATTTCTGGAAATTTGTTGCTTGAAGCGAATCGGATTTATATTCAGGGCAAGAAAATACATCGAAAGCACCTACTCGCATACACAGTTCTCTGCATTAAAATGGATTCTTGTTGAGGAGAGACAATAGTAAGCTTGTGAATAGAAACTGGTTAGGCGTTTTCGATAAGTGTGTTTATACGGAATGCGAATCAGGGTTCAAAACATGCGTATTAGGGTGATACCACTAAAAAACGACCGTTTCAGTTTGAAGGATCATCACATTTCGAAAGTTTTCATGGAAACAATAAGTATAAGTTTTAGACAATTTTGAAATAATACTAAAAATAATAGTTTTTATAGTGATAAATATGGTTAAATAGGTTCTTAACTGTCTCTACTATCACGTCTTAAAAGGAATGCATCGAACGGAAAATAGCAGGAATAGCATATGTACTGTTTCAATACACACACACAGAAAAGTGATCTCTCGAACGAAGAGAGAATTACTTGGATGATGTAGTTGGTAGGTTCGTATATACGCGAGAGATTATTGACTTCATACAAGAAATTGTATTTCTTGGAATAATTACTAGATATAAGAAAGTTGTTACTCTGGTGAAGGAAGTAAACAGTCTTCAATGAAGTGTAGGTATATTTTTATTCCCGGTAAATATTTTAAGCAAAAAAAGATGATCAAAAGTATGCTAATAAACGGGACGAAGACATATAATGGTAAGAGATCCGAACACCCTCAACACCGCCCACCGAGGAGAGGTTTGCTCACACCACGGATGGACGAAGTAGGGAATGACTCACGTATATGTATATTTGTATGTCATGTATCATTATGAAATATCATAGTATTGATGTGACTGTATATATGTATATATATTCTATAATAAAGGTACTTACTTACTTACTTACTTAATGTAAGAATTTTAAAGATTTGGCACAAATACGTTTTCTATTGCTAATTAACAAGATAGGTATGTTATATTTACTTACTCGTTCTAACCTGTTGCGTGCGTTACATCAAACTACTCCGTGTTGAAACGTTTATTGTACACTATAAATCACAATACACATCCCCAATAAATCACAAGGCACATCCCCTACGGGTACTTCGTTGTTTTCGTACTTGGTTAGGTTTCGTGGCGCCAGCACCACGCGCGGGCGCGCGAGCCTTGACAAAATCACGGTGCGCATATTTATTCTAGAGAAAGGGATTACTTGAAAGAAGTGAGAATCACTTCAGTTAAATAATTGGTGGGTTTTTATTCAGTAAACAATACTTATTTATATTAAATGTCTTATATTTTTTGGATCAAGTAACTACGCACTTGGATGGATTTACTATTACTTCGTTGGAGAAATTAACATTTCTGGGACGAAAAATTCAATTACTTCTTTCAATACAATATTGGTTCTTATAAAGAAAGAATTTATTTGTTGACAGCATTTATCTGAGAAATTATTTTACTTATATTGAGTATGTGGCATTTCTTGTATATACCTAACTTTCTACATCCAAGTAAATATGCATTTGAATCTAGTAAATAAATTCAAGAAATTATGTTTTCTCGTTCCAAATAATCACTTTTCTGTGTGTGGCGCTCTTGCAAAAATGGTTGCATTTCTCTTCAAATTACAAACGTCAAAGAACTGTGATTTATTATAAAATCTTTGATAAACTACGATCAATCAAATCTATGATAAATTTCAACATTTTATTTATTTGCGTATTTAACATTTGCACTTTGCACAAGCACATGTCTCAGAATTTTACCACTGAAGGTCAAACAAAATTCTAATCGAGCTCTATAAAATACGTTTCGAGGCATACAAAATCAGACACCTATCATTCAGTTTTAGTACCAAGTTTTAAGAATTCAGATTCAAATTGATGTTTAATCTTTTAGATTAGTTTTAATATGTTAAACATCTAATCAATAAGTAATAAAAATACGAATACGACTAACAAGAATGTTGTACCCAACAGTACTAAATCAATAAGAACATACGTTTTTATTACATACGTAACATTAACATAAATCATAAGATTTATGTCCTGTTACAACATAAACGATAAAATTTCGATCGCACACAAACAATAACAAATGATTCAATCAATAGCAAAACGAGGACAGCTGATTTCGCTTGCCAATGTTACACACACACACATACACACACTGTTAAATTAATGCTAACGATAATAGTGTTACACAATTACACACACACATATACACCGTGATACATAATGAGCGCAACACGTACAGTAAGAACGGTGTAGTTCTGGTCACGTTGTAAGAACAAACAGCAGCAACACATCGGTGCAACTTTGGCACATTTCGCGAGAATTGGCGACACAACACGTTGTTGTTTTTGACACGTTTGACGGCACGCACGAGTTGCCGTTTTAGTTGCCGGCCGAGTAACTGGACGCGGTTTTGAGTGTCTCTCTACTGTCTCTAGTAGTGCGAGACTACGGTTAGAGAATGAGAGATAACGCAAAAGTCGGCGTGAATCGCGGCGCTTGTGCTGCTATTTTGCATTTTTTCGCTATCGGCGATGGCCTTGGAAGCGCGGCACCGTAAACAACTTTAATAGGGCCTTTAATTCAATTGTTTGCACGCCGTTTCGTTTCCTTATATTTTGATTAGAAAGAGTATAGTCTTATTTGACAAATATTAAAAAATGGCGTCATAAGTATTTAAATTTATATCTCCTTTTTGTGGAACCCAGATTTGTTGAATTGAAGTGAAAGTGGCGACAGATGTGTTCTGGTTGGATATACAGAGTGCTTCTAGACTAGATTTATAACACAAAACAAAATGGAAAAAATGTCAAGTATGCTTTAGATTCACGCATGAAAGCCTACTAAACATGACAAATGAATTCACTTGTCAATTTTCGTTGATTAGAAACGTCAGTAAAAATAAAATGAGGCATCTTAGTGAAGTGCAAGTTGCTCGTGCTGTCGCCCTTATTCAGCATGGCCACTCTATTCGATATGTTAGCAGGGACCTTCGAGTTTCCCCTTCTGTTATTCAGTGTTTATGGAATCGGTTTTGGGAGACTGGCCAATACGTTAGAAGAGTTGGACAAGGTCGAAATCGAAAAACGACTCAAAATCAAGACCGATTTCTTGCCCTTTCCTCTCTACGTCAGCGTACTGCCACAGCACTAGACCTCCTAAACGACCTAAGACGAGCACATGGTATAGAAATTTCTGGTCAAACTGTTAGAAACAGATTAAAAGAAGTTGAAACCAAGAAGACTTGGTCGCGCACCACGCCTTACGCAGCATCAATTTTAAAAATGTCCCGCTTTTTAAACATTTTTATTTTTTTTTACAAAATTTTTAGAGAATTACTACGAAAAATGAACTATATGCTATTTCGTTCAAACATTCTTTTTCAAATCGTGCGTTAAAAGGCAGTAAACTTTTTTTAATTATTAAACAACATTTTGGAGTCGAAACCCGTTGTTTCACAATTGTGTTTTTTTACAAAGAAAAATATCAATTACTCATTTTTGTTAATAACTAGACTCTAAGCTAAATGACAACAAAGCAGTTCCTTCAGTCATTTAATCAAAATTGCACTATTTAACAATTTTAACCATTTTTATTATTTTCAAAGTATTATTGGATACTGACCCTGTCATTTACTCGCAAAGAAAGAATACACAGAAACTTAATAGAAAACACAGAATCTTAACAATACACCAAATTATACACAGAAAAAAATATGACGGAGTTGTGGTTCACGTAGTTAAAAAGGAGTGAACAGAGTTGATTATTCGCCGAAAATTGTTAAATTTTTACTCTGTTAGGAGTTATCATAAATGTTTCTTCGTATTTAACAAAAACAACACCATCAAGAGTTGCAATAAATATTTTTCGGAGTTGATATAACTCCCTTCGGAATGATTTGTCTTTTAACATCACGAAATTGTTGAATCAACTCTGTGCAGCAAAATAATAAATCTCTCGATAGTTACCATTTTACAACTCCGTTACCATATTACATTAAACTCTGTTAATGTGTTAAATCAAATCCGTAAAGGATTGCAAATTGTTGTGATGCGAGAAAAGGCGCCAGCTTGGTGGATAACGGACTGGAGGGGGTTACCATAGGGTGTCGAGCAGTGCAGTGTCGAGTTTGAAGAAAGTCATTTGTTTTTATACCACGTGAGAATGAGTTCCTAGAGTTCCTATTTATACGAGGAAAATTCAACGGAAGTAAAAAGTGGATAAAGTTTCCTTCAGAAAGTTTATGCTTGGAATCAATAATTAGTGCCGGTAAGTAAGTAGAAATTGTTTAATACCCGATAGATTGATCTTGCCGGACGTATAGCGACGTATTTGAAAACTGATAACTTCAAAACGGCTTGACCAAAAAAATTTATAATTGTTAGTTACATGTAATATGTAATTAACAATTTTATTATAAACCTAAATATGTACTTTAAGTTCTGTGTAAGGGCTCTTTCAGAGCGTTGCGTACCATCCGTGCGGACGGTACGCGCGTACAGCTATAACTAGTGGGATATATGTATGTATGGCAGCTTTCAGAGCAACGTAGATGAAAGCCGCCATAGATCTCTGTAGACATAGCGGTACGCGCGTTACCGTCCGCGTCCGCACGGATGGTACGCATCGCTTTGAAAGGGCCCTAAGGTAAATATGTACCGACTGTTTACTGTATTATATGTATAGGTTAAGGATTGCAGCTTGTTCAATTAAAATCTATTCTAACCAATAAAATATTTAGATGTATATTTTTGTAATACTGACATTTTCTGTTAATTAGTTGGACAGAGTATTGGTATAGATCCAAACGATTGGGACAATCGTTTGGACAATCGCTAAGGATATTCTTCTAGATTTTGTTAGGTGTAGCCAAAGAGGCGTCATTATTGACGTAAAGCTTAAGAACGAAAACTTTCTAGAGGAATCTTTACCGTTATGTAAGCAATCAAACATATATTTAATTATTACAATGTAGTTATTAAATTTATTTCCTTAGCACCCCCTACTTCAAGTACTGTAACAAACACATCAGGTGATGTAAGCGATGTACCTTTAAGCATCATTCTCAGCCAGTCATTGTCTCCAAACCCTCAATCGAGTAAAGAGACTTCGTTATTACAAGTAAGTACCTACATACTATCTGTGATATTATTGAACCAAATTTTTGTTTGTCTTCAGATAATTATACTTAATAAATTTGTTTGTAGGCATTTGAACAAAATTTAAAGCAACATCCCATCGGACAACAAATTTTAGAAGAATACAAGAATACTGGTCAATTGACAACAAATAAGTTAAAAACATTAATACAAGCACATCATGAATCTTTTATTGCAGAATATAAAGCAGATTTGATACCAAAACAACACATGATGGTGCATTATCCTAGGATTATAACTATGATGGGACCACTTTATCAAATGTCAGCGATACGTTATGAAGCAAAACATAATTTTTTTAAAAGACTCCTTGGTCAAAATAGTTGCTGTAAAAATATTTGCAAGACGGTGTGCAATAAACATCAACTTCATTGGTCACATATATGGCATAATAAAGTACAAGAGGATTTAGTTTTTGGTCCTGTTAAAAGTATTAATGATTTTGGTAATAAAGAATGGTTTCTCGGTTTAAATGTTACACATCCCAATAACCTAACTTTTATTAAATGGGCAGCAATAAACGGCATTAAGTATCATGTAGGTTTTTATTTGGTGCATGGTAAATGCAACAACAATTTACCAGTATTTTACAAAATTAAACATTTATTTCATTGTAATAAAAAATATTATTTTGTGTGTCACCGTTGGAAAACAGTTAAGTTTAATGAGTTTTTGCAAGCATATCAAATTTGTACAAATATAGAAGATAATGAGACGTTAATATGCTTGGAAGAACTATCTCATTTGTTGTCATACGAATGTCATACTATGTTTAATAAGCCAAATGAGTTGTATATAGTTCTTAAATACGATTTACTATAGGCAATATGTTTTATGTTATAGTTTTGTGTATTTTTATAATATAATGTTATTTGAATAAAAAAAAATATAATCATGGAACCAGTATTTTTTTGAAAACCTTTGCTAATTATAAATCCATAAAATAGTTAATATCTAATCCTAACGGATTTAATTCAAATCCCACAAGGAGTTGACCCAACTCCCATACAGAGTTAATTCACGTTCTCGCCAGTGTTAATTTAACGTCATTGTTAACTCTACAAGAAGTTAATTCAACTCTTATTAAATGTAAATTTTTAAATAACTCCAGAGTTATTTCAACACTGTTGAGAGTTTAATCAACTCACAATTTGTATTTAATAAGTCAGTTCCTTTCGAAGTTGATTTACATCCAAAATGGAGTTAATTGAACTACTTTCCGTGAATATTTTTCAATTCCGAGTTGGGAGTTGGAAGGAGTTAATTAAACTCCTAATGTATTTATATTAACTCTGGAATCAACAACTTTGCGTGATTTCACTCTGGACGCGAGGGAAACACAAAAAGAGTTGAAAGGGAGTTGAAATCAACTCCGTATTTTTTTCTGTGTAGCTAAAGAATATACAAGAATGTCTAATGGTGGATATTTAATATTTTTGTACGTTTCTGAAAAATCGTAACTGTAATCTGTAAAAAGAATTTATGGATTTTTGCATAGTTTTACGAAAATCACAGGACAAAATTAAATTGATTTAGAAAACCAACCTACCTTTTGCTATACGTCTATAAAATTTGGCTAACACGTAGCAACATTTGATACATCGACTGACCGGCTTAAACGGTAAAAAAAGTTAGCTAAACTTTGATATTCAATAACTTTTGTAGACTTTAACCGATTTTCATTATTTTCTCGAGACATGTAAAGAAATTTATCAGATTTATCATATTAATATACATTTGATAATTAAAGAAAATAAAATGTTCCAGCTGAGTATTTATTCTGGGAGATAAAGAATAGTGTTTTTGGTCTGTTTGAGATATCCTGTGGGATAATTAAGGAACTTGTTCTCTCGCAGGTTGGCAACTAGGTATGTACTCACTTACAAAATCATACCAATTTTCAACATTTTGTTTTCTAATTCATCTCAATATCTGAATTATTGTAGAATATACACAGTTTTTAAGCAAGATTTTGTATTTCACTCATAATCAAGTAACATTTGCTGCAAACTTAAACAGCAAACTTAAATTGCTAAGTCTTATTTGAAATTTGAAATTGTTTATCTTCTACATAATTCAAATATTGGAATGAACTCAAAACAAAATGTTGAGGATATGGATGTCTTTTTAACAAAGTAATTTAAAACTTGGTCATGCTCCGCAGTTATTTCACAGCGTGTATCGAAAGTAGATCAAAAACATCATTATGGTCTGTTTTTCAAAAATTACAAAAGTATGTGCTTATCTCTAAGAAATTCAATGAATTTCTTTAAAATGCATTAAAATATAATGAAAACTGGTCAATATTACAAAAGTTTAGCAAATTAAGCGTTCCTTTAATTGTGCCGGTCAGTGTATTTTTTGTCAAAACTGTACCTTTAAACTTGGCATATCTTGTTGTGTTGTACAGTCGTTAGATTAGAACATATGTTTGTTATTTTTTACCTTAAGATTTATTTATTATTAAATTCATCTTTCTTAGTCGTTGTTTTTATTTTTATTAGCTGATAAAAATGCTTTTAAAAAATATAAATTTTTTTTTCGTGCAAACGGCATACATTTGAAGGATTTATGTTACAGGGAAGAGTTAATATATACAATTTTAATCCCTATAATAAACGATAATGAAATAAACTTTGGCTTGTATAAAAAATAATTGTTTATTTAAAATAAATATGGCAAAACAATTAATCACTAATAATGCAAATAATGTCGAATATTCAATGAAGTATGTGTTGTTCAAATAAATATGTTTTTATCACAAGGGCAACAATATAAAGGAGTATGTGTGATGTTGCTTAAAATACAAAAATCTGTATAACCAACCAAACCAAAAAATCATACTAATAATAATTTTTGTGATTATAAAAATCCTAGAATTTGTCTATTTTCGAGTACGATCTTTTGAAAAGACGGTTGGTTTTAATTACTACCGCCTACCCCGCCCCGCTACTGTCCCGCTTTTCTACAATAAAAATCTGGGTATACTCAAAGAATCTCTTCGCAGACTACACCTTTTCCTGCTGTTATTCAGAAAGTAGCAACTGATATTCATCTATTCCGAATTATTTTCAGAAAGTAGCAATTGATATTCATCTATTCCAATTTAGTATCAGAAAGTAGCAGCTGATATTCATCTATTCCGAATTATTTTCAGAAAGTAGCAATTGATATTCATCTATTCCAATTTAGTATCAGAAAGTAGCAGTTGATATTCATCTATTCCGAATTATTTTCAGAAAGTACCAATTGATATTCATCTATTCCGATTTAGTATCAGAAAGTAGCAGTTGCTATTCATCTATTTCGAATTACTTTCAGAAAGTAGCAATTGATATTCATCTATTCCAATTTAGTATCAGAAAGTAGCAGTTGATATTCATCTATTCCGAATTATTTTCAGAAAGTACCAATTGATATTCATCTATTCCGATTTAGTATCAGAAAGTAGCAGTTGCTATTCATCTATTTCGAATTATTTTCAGAAAGTAACAGTTGATATTCCGAAACGTCCAGAATTTTTATAAGGAACTTCTCTATACAGTGGATCGCATACAGATCAAATGGATGTCACATGACATAATGACAAAGCATATTTTTATATCATGCACGCTAAACAGAGACACATAGTTAAAATATACAAAGTTATTTGATACTTAATTTTTAAAAATTTATACTTACAATTGAGAACTTAATGAAGCACAGAAAAAAACATTATTTCAAAACGTCAAATTGTACATTATTCTATGTACATACATACATACGTACGTACAGAGATTAATACATACATAAACCTAAAATCACGTCAGGAAATAACTGTTGCTAACAATATATTTATAATTTCCTCAGAAATTGTCGAAATAAAATATTAATACAGTTATAATTTTTTAAATTTACTGAATATCATCTGTCAATTTCTGAATTTCAAATGATATTCTGAATATCAACTGCTACTTTCTGATACTAAATCGGAATAGATGAATATCAACTGCTACTTTCTGAAAATAAATCGGAATAGATGAATATCATGTGTTGATTTCTGAAAATAATTCGGAATAGATGAATATCATGTGTTGTTTTCTGAATATCAGTTGCTACTTTCTGAATAACAGCAGGAAAAGGTGTAGTGCGAAGCATGCCACGCCGGTGTGAGGAAGTGATTCGTGCTCGTGGAGGGCATACACTGTATTAAACCTCACCAATCCGCAGCAAACCCGACTGCCGTGGATACTATGACAGTTATTTCCATTTTGTTTTGCGTTATTAATTTACATTTTCATCATTTTGAATAGAACATTGTATTAAATAACACTGAGGTATCTTTAATTTAAATTCTTTCTCACACGGGAAGTGAAACACTCTGTATATGATACGAACAACAAAAAAGGCATACAATATAGACAGAATTCTTAAAAAATCAATCAGTACGATGTCACACACTATTTCAACACTAATTCTACGAAATGATTTGTTTATTTTATATGGCATTTATAAAGAACGCGATACGCAAAAATTAAATTAAACAATTTTTTCGAGTTCTCACCATTTTTATTTCTTTCTTACTATCACCACTTTATCATTATTATTGAATTATTAAAACTAAAAAATAAAACGAGTTTATAAAAATTTAGACCTTCGACATGGTATTTTAATTTAACATCTAGCGGAATTTCTCAAATTAAATTTCTAGGAAACGAATTACAGCGCGCGTAGCGCGGCAGCGGCGTTATTCAAATGTTTCGACGTCGTTCCATTATCAATTACGATAGAAAATCAAGCGTGCTCGCGTGTGCGCGACTCGTAAATAACACAACAACAAAAAACAACAGAAATTATGCGTTTAAACAACACAAAAAAGACGAAAAAAAATAGAGAAAAGCGGTCGACTTACCTCCTCCGCGAGCGAGACTGGGAACTGCGTTATTGGCCGCACAGCAATGTCATCTATGGCCGCTTTCCGTCTAAAAATACAAAAACAAAATAAATAAATTTCTTCGCGTAAACTATTTACATTTGGCGCGGAGAAACTTGGAATAATCTCATACGAGATCGTACCGTAACAGAAGGAGATATACCGGGCTTAAGTCCAATGGAAATAACAGAGATATCATGTTTCGGAATTACGCGCGAGAATGCATGCGACTGACAGGCAGCAACGGTACAACAAATGTGGATATATTGGTCATATTTTTATGATTTCCGTTCGGGTATTCAAGGCACATACATATACAATACACATATACACGCAGACACACACACACACACAAATACAGACTAGAGCTGGTATTGTAAAAAACCTGTTCGTGTTCGTGTGTTGTCTTGTGTGTGTATGGCCAGCGCCAAGGACTCCTGATGTAGAGGAATTTTGGAAATGGTTAAATCGCGGAGAGTGTGGGTCGGGGAATCATCCGACGTTGCATAATATTGCGCAGGGCCGGCTCTTGTTTTTTTAAACTTTATTTTTATATTATTCCATTCACAATTCATCAACTGTGAAAAGAATAGTCGCAAGATTCGACGGTGTTTATTAACCATTTTGATACGCAGTTACCCAATGTACACATATCGAAAAATTTGTTTAATTCAAATAAATATACATTGACTCAAAGAAATCTGGTGTTTCAATAGAGTCAAAGAAATATTTCATTGCGGATAGAAAAGCATTTGTTTCAAATATTTTAATAAAATTTACAATTTATATATTAATGATAACGAACACGAATTATTTAGTTCAACTAATTTTGATTGTGCTGAGTGAAAGAATCATAATTTTTTAAATTAACCAAATTGTTGGTTGGGTTAAAAAGTGAGTTGCGATAAATGGTTCTTTGATTAAATATTATTAGTTTGTTGACGGAATTAATGTAGACCTATTATTGACAAGAACTTTTCGGAGGGGACAGTAGAGCAAAATCTCCACGTGTCACCGCTTTTTGGGATGTCCGACATTCCCGACCAATGGTTGGTTTTCCCAGACCTACATATATATAGTCAAGATTAAACCGGGACTTAATATTCGTACACTTGCCAAATATCAAACAATTGCCAAATGTCAAATATTTTGCAAATAACGAACAAATAATGTTTAATTACACAAGTGCAGAAGTCACTGTAGCGTATCAAGAAGCCATTATTGTGGAAATTTAAAAACAGATCTTGACGAAACTGTTTCGTTTTAATGATTTTTTGTTTAATTCATCAGCATTCTGTATTAATAATTCGCAGCATCTAATTTTAACAAGCTCAAAACTCAATACAATAAGTCATTTGGTGACAACTAATTTAAATAAACTATTATTTTAAGGAGAATAAATATATTTCTTTTATTTAAATTAGGACGATATTGCCCATAAAGAAAATGTTGGGTATGGTTTCTTCGGCATTTTTAAGTTCTACTAAATCCAATAGGGTATTTGACTGTATTAAAAATATGGCTTGTATTATAGTCATCCTAATAGATTACAGTTTAAGAAAACTATTTTATTACTTTTCAAAAAAAAATGCTTTAATTCTATAAAAATCAAAATTAAAATTGAATTTTATTCACGTCCTGTCACGTGATTAAAAACGCTCTGTAATTGGCTCAGTCTCCGGTGACGTCATTCGTTAGTACGCTTAGAGCGCGTTCGGTTTGTCAGGGTAGGGTATGGGGCCAGCAATGCTCAGATAACCTGGGTCGGCTGTCTCTCTCTTATATGCAGATAAACGCCGTATGACGTTAGTCCGCCTAATATGCAGCGCGTCACTCTCACCGTACAATACCGAGTTATCCGAACGCGCTCTTATGCTTCTCCCGTTTGAATTTAATAGCACTTAAGTGCCATGTAAGCATAACTTTCTAGGTTAGGATAGCCCTAACCTTAAGCTGTCAGATCAGATAATACCTGGTTCGAAAATACGATAGATAACTTATTCTAGTCAGTTTTACTTATGTCGAAATAATCTTCACAACAAAAAACACTTGTATTGGCCGCTATTTATTTCATTTGGATTTCTACGAGCCAACCACTTTCTTCGCAGTTTCAAATCTTGCCGAACAACTACAAATAGTTTTTTCGGAGTTTGTCTTGACGTATTTTTGCATTGTGGATTTATACACCATTTATAACTCATTTTTATGTAGAAATTGTGAAAACAACACATCATACAACACAATTACCAAACGGCGGCGATGCCGATGCTGACAGACCATATGGGCCGATTTGACATCTACTATCGTGTGACGTCGCACAACAGAAAGTATCGTTTTGGCGGGACTTTTTGTGATTCAATTTTTAACGCTGATTGTTATGAAATATTGAGGAAATAATTACGAAAAATAATGCATTTACAATGTAGAGTGAAGGAATAAACACACTAAGATGGTTTTCCAATAATAGTCAAATACCCTATTAATGCAGATTCAAATTTAGTATCAAATACGTTCCCTACGTCTGGAAAGTGGCAGAAGTTATAATGATACCAGAACTGGGCGAACCACGGAATAAAGGTCAAATAATATCGTCCAATATCACTGACTTATCAATGATATTAAAGCTTTTTGAAAAGTTGCTTCTAAAGAAAGAACATGTAACAAACATAAAGTAACTAATTCCAAATCACGCATTCTTTATAAAGAATGTCATAAAAAATGTCCTAAAAACGCCAAACCCATAGTCAGAATATCAATTAAACATACAGAATGGTTCAAAACAAGAAATTGGTAACTTTTCCCAAGATAAAAGCATCTGTTTTACACAAATTATCAAATTTGAGTGTAGTTCAGTCTGTTTCTAAAATATTCGTTTCAAGTCCTGTGTACCTCGAGCCGGGCCTGTATCGCGAGTGAATTTAATTAATAAAAACGACCAGATCGGTCGGTTTGGTTGCATAAACGGCGCTCTAACGGCGATCCGCGTAAACGTGAAACGGCCACTAGAGGGCAGGCTGATAAAATTTGCTCTTGAAGCGGATATACTGGCTACCTTTTAGCCGAATTACCATACGTCGCGTCGGCCACGTAACATCCGATCTCTATTCCGCTTTTTCATAATCCGCGCAAATAACCACCTTAGGGACCTTAGGGCCCAAAGCTATAAAGTAATAGGATACCGTATCGCTCGCTTAATGGACGTAATAAACGGTTTTATATCATTTTTCAGCGAGAGTAATAATAAGTGACCTAATAATCTTAAAATTTACTTAATATTAACTGAAGGATTTATCCCTATCCCTATCCCTATCCCTACTATATACTAAAAGTCTAACACAGTACGCGCAAGAAGTTTACGAAAATCGGCGAATCGGGGAAAGGGTCTGCTCCTCGGAGAAGCGAAAATCGGCGCCGCAGGCGCCGATTTTCCGCCTAAAATTGGATTGTACAGCGCTTAGGCTTTTGATTTCGTCCAATTTCCGGCCAGTTCTCGTTATTTTTTAACTCGATTAGGCTAAATTTATGGAGTATCGTTTGGGACTGTCCTCGCCAGCGTGTCGTCATGCCAATCGATCGCGGTTGCTAGGCAACGGCCGCGCGGTTCGCGACGCGGTCACCAGACGGCGACACATCATGTCGCTATTGAGGTTACGCTACGAAGCGATAGATGGCGCGCCCGTAACCGCTTCGAACGTACGAGCATTAACGCTTCGGCGATCTACCTAGGTCGACCAGCAGGCCTATTAGGCCTGCACATTCTCCTAGTACACCTACTAAACAGTGTGCTATCGTTAGAATACGCCGAGCTGCTAACATCCTATATATCAGATAGACCTTTCAGAATGAAGAAAACTACTCGAAATCAAGACCGATTTCTTGTCCTTTCCTCTCTACGTCAGCGTACTGCCACAGCACGAGACCTCCTAAGCGACCTAAAACGAGCACATGAAATAGAAATTTCTGATCAAACTGTTAGAAACAGATTAAAAGAAGCGAATTTGAAACCAAGAAGACCTGTCCGCGCACCACGCCTTAAGCAGCATCACAAAGCAGCGCGAATGAGGTTTGCTCTGGATCACAGAGATTGGCAACTTCGTCACTGGACGCCAGTACTGTTTACAGACGAGTCCAGACTTCGTTTAACTCGTTGCGACGGTCGAGTACGTGTATATAGACGTCCTGGTGAACGCTACGCAGCCGCTACTATACAAGAAGTGGATGGATTTGGTCGTGGATCTGAAACGGTTTGGGCTGGAATCAGTATAGACAACAAAACTGATGTTGTTGTGATTCCTGGTAGACTAAATGCCATGAATTACATCGTAAACATCGTGGAGGACCATGTTGTGCCTGCTGCATATGGCGTCGGTCAAAATTTAATCCTAATGCAGGACAATGCAAAGCCACATACCGCCAGCATCACCAGAAACTTTTTACAAGAACATGGAATTCAGGTCATGGAATGGCCGGCGTTAAGTCCTGGCCAGAATCCTATTGAACACGTGTGGGATCAGCTTGACCGACGTGTTCGCAAGCGCCATAATCCACCACTAACCATACAGGAACTGACGCAAGCCCTGATTGAGGAATGGGGAAAGCATACCCACAGCATAATCACTTCGCAGACTAGTGCGAAGCATTCTACGCTGCCCAGTGGTTGATTTTGCACTTTTAGCCGGACAAAATTATTTTTTTTTCTAATGCATTAAATTATGATAGATAACCGAAAAAATAGCAAAAAAATCTAAGCCTTAAGGGGGTTGCTTTGCGAGGGTTGCAAAATGAATTTGGGTGTTGAAATTTTGAAACCTTGTGAATATGATATTATTATACTTAGGAGTACCTACACAATAAAAATGGAAAAAAATATCAAGTACCCTTTGAGGGGGTTGAAAATAAATTGTTCAGAAACTTTGTGAATGTGATATAAATTTTCCTACAAATACGTGAAAAAAAGGAAAAAATCTAAGTACTTGTGAGGTGGTTTTGGAAGAGGGTTGATTAACAAATTTCGTTTGAAAATTTTGAATCTTGCAGGACTGTTATTTATTTTTTTTTTATTTTTTGTCGGGTCGAATTGTGGCAGTTTGAATATGGAACACTTTACCATAACAATAACTATTTGTTTTAGCTTACGGCTGCAACACCGCATTGTAGTCGATTTTGAACTTTACCCAAACCGAATAATATGTGGCATGAAAATATATTTTATACATTAAATGAATCTACACACACTACAGTCGGCCGAATTCTGGCAACAGCACTCACTTTCAGAACGTTAAATAAAATCATGGGTCATGTCTGGTATCATTGCAAAGATATTTTCAAACGAAACAACTTCTGCTGGAAACATTTCTTTCCAAATCATGCGGTTTACGAAATAAACCATATGATCTCGGGCTATCCTTTGTTGGACAGGTGACTTGTTGGCTTTAAGGTTATGTCATCAGACGCGCTAAATCTTTAGCTATCGATATACTATCACGTCTCTTCACTACTAACAAAATAAAACATGAACACGTGGATTGTTCTTCTGATCACAGCTCATACAGACAACATAACATGTTATGGGTTCTTATGTGAATCGTATGGTTTAGAAAATTTTTGTTCAAATAAAACTTGCTTCTATTTAAAATATATATACACACGACCTAGGTTCTCGTCTGAGATTCTAAATCCGAATGCAGTTATGACTACTTCCGGTATGTTCCGAAAATTATAATTGATGCCATAAAATACGTCAGATAGGCTTATGTTTTGCTTTTTTTTCTGAACCTCTATGACGTCATATAACAAAGAGAAACACATGTATCTGTATTTGTAGAAGCTCTCCAAATGACAAGGGGCTCCCTTCAACAACAAAAAGAGAGTTTCCGGCAAAAAGTGGCCACGTAACTTCATCAAATCCTAAAACTATAACATCGAAACTCAGCAATAGAAGACTTAATCCGGTCGTACTCCGTCGTACTTTTTTTATAACCTTATGGTGAAAGTTAATTTTATTAAGCGCTAAAAAAACTCCGATTATTACGTCAGTACAGCTTCCAGAAAGTAGTACGCACCACCACACGACTCCTCCATTGTAGTTATTCAAAATAATTGACAAAAATCATCGTAAATATGCGTTTACACTGACATAGATGAACTTGCGAATGGTTATGCACTTTTGCCAGTGAGCGTAAAGTTCAGTTTGTGATGGTCCACACCCGCGCATTTGAAATTTTGACGAAAAACTTGTTAAGAGACTGATCTTTGACTATTTCTGTTAATATTTAGCGCAGTTTGAATTACAAATGCGCAACTTTATTTTTCACTTTTGTCCAGCTAGCGAAGCAGAATCGACTACCGTGCGAGGTGGTGTGAGGAAGTGATTCGTGCTCGTGGAGGGCATACACTGTATTAAACCTCACCAATCCACAGAAAACCCGACTGCCATCGATACTATGACAGTCATTTGCATTTTTTTGCGTTATTAATTTACATATCTAAGTTTAACTTGGACAACCAGAATCTAGTGAGAAATACTAAATAACTAAACCCTACGAACTATCAACATAAATAATTGGTATGCTCTCGTATACGTATAACTTGGTAATTTAATTAATAAATTTCCTTGTATCTGTGAAACCAGGTCACCCACTAACGTAGTTTCATGTTGTTGTTGTTTTTCTTTTATTGGCGAATTGACGAGTGCGTACCGAATAAACAACGTGCGCTCGTGGCCGTCTAGATCGCACACACACATTAAATTATCGTTGTGCCGCCTAATTGGTCACCTGTGCAATTTCGAAATAAAATTACATTTGCAATTCAAATTTGGCGCCGCGCGCTGATCGCCCGCACCCTCGTGCAACGGATACGTCCTGAATTCGAATTGCAATTAGTACGGACGACGCGCACTGTGGCGCCCCCATTCGCGGGATGGCGCGTCGCGGCGCCTGGCGTCGCACATGGTAAACTTTCACGTAAACAAATTTACAATCGCGCGGTGAAAAAATTTTGTATCCTTTATTTTATTGTTTAGGAATTAATCGCTAATTTAATGAATTTAATTTGAGCTTCATAAGTGAGGAAACATGAATATAACACAAAATAAGAAATGTACAATATTGAATTTTATTTTAGGATTGATTTGACATTACACTTATCAATCTACAATCGTTTGATATTCTACCAATGTTGTAACGGTCAGAACATAACCTAGAAGTTTGACTGATCTTGGTAATTGAGTGTTATGCTAAAAGTTGTTTTTTTCCTTATAAGGTAACTGCAATTCTAATAATATCTATGTTGAACTCAAATAAAAGCCTCCTTGATCCTTGCAAGTTTATTTATTTACTGTAGACATGTTTCGGTGGACACCACCATCATCAGTACGTACAAACTACAAAGGAAAAATAGCGAAATAACTAATGAAAATGAAATCAAAAATCTCTTTAAAAAAACTTACGTCAAAAAATATCTAAACGGATCATGAAGAGATTCGGGAACAAACTAATTTGGACGAGCATAATCACAATCAAGAACATCAAGTATGGAGACACAGTTAAAATTAATCTCAATACAGAGCGTGTTTCAGGTACGTGTGTATCGCATGGCAGCTCGAGGCGGAAGAAAAATGCGCGCGAAAACGAGCATACCGAACATAGATACTGTAAGAATCAAAAAATATTTACCACAACTTAAAGCGGGGAACAACGAAATCAAAATACAATAAAAAGGGAGGGGGGGATGGAACACAAACATTAATAACTAAATTAAATTAATATCTCCGGCGACATGGACTGGAGAAACTATAAGTATGAAAATAAGGGTTTGTAAATAAAATTAGTTTGATCATTAAGAATAAAAGTATTAGGGATTTTTTTGTGTCGTTCTATTTCAAATTATTCAAGAAGGTCTAATTTATAACCTTTATCACATTTGTGAAGTAATTTAACATCTCCGTAATTAATAATATGCCTAGTTTCAACTCTATGTTTATATAAATTAGAAGCACTTTTATTACGATGTTCTCCAATCCGTTTCGCCAGAGCCCTGCCCGTCTGACCAACGTAGCAGGCATCACATGTATCACAATGCACAGAGTAAACACCATTCTCATCCAAAATTGGTCTAATAAGCTGACGCTGCCATGAAAGTAAATTGAAAATTTGGGTTTTACATTTTAAAGCAGGCAAAATATAGTAGGGTTTTAGAAATTTGGTTAATTTATGACTGAAAGGACAATACGTAAAAGGTTTATATGAAGGCGATGAATCGGGGGGATTTGTTTTAGTATAAGGAGGATCTACTTTAATAGTGACATCATGCAAAACTGTTAATTAGTTTCTTTGGGAAATTATTTGAAACGGCTAAATTATGAATAAACTGCATTTCAATCAGTCTATTGTGTCTCCATACTTTTGATGTTCTTGATTGTGATTATGTGTTTTACTTCAAACCATGTGACTGACACTGCGTTGTTCCTGTGCTCGTCCAAATTAGTTTGTTCCCGAATCTCTTCATGATCCGTTTAGATAATTTTTGACGCAAGTTTTTTAAAGAGATTTTTGATTTAATTTTCATTAGTTATTTCGCTATTTCTCCTTTGTAGTTTGTACGTACTGATGATGGTGGTGTCCACCGAAACATGTCTACAGTAAATTAAATAAACTTGCAGGGATCAAGGAGGCTTTTATTTGAGTTTAACATCGATTTATTTCCTTGCACCATGGACACTTATCATAGAAATATTTGGATATGTTACAACAGTATTTTAATCTACAACTAGTAGAATTATCCTTAAATTTTATACGGTTAACGTAGTATCAATTTACTATTTCAGTATGTATTATAAACTTCTAATATACTTGAAAACTATATCGACAATAGGAAATAAAAAAAAAACTTACTGATATAGACAGCGGATAATAAGGCCCAAATAGTAATAAATAGCACACATAACTACAAAAAACATTCGTTTTTTTTTTTTAAATAATAGTGTGTTAGTTGAGACAAAACGCGTAGAATCGCGACACCATGAACACTGGTGTATTATTTTAGTATTAAATTTAATCTCGATCTTATCTTAGTCTCTCCCTATAGGTAAACTAAACATAATTATCAAAAGACATTTATTTTATGATTCATCTGGATTCATGTTATCTCATACATTTGATAGTCTGTAAATATTATCTTTAAGTAAATATTAGTTTCACACCGTGTAGGTACTAGG
This sequence comes from Aphodius sticticus, assembly GCA_963966075.1. Classification (NCBI taxonomy): domain Eukaryota; kingdom Metazoa; phylum Arthropoda; class Insecta; order Coleoptera; family Scarabaeidae; genus Aphodius; species Aphodius sticticus. The sequence continues at coordinate 79,668,980 of OZ014507.1, forward strand.
CATTATAGCTGTTTTACACTAAGCAATTTAGTACGCAATTTAGTACACAATTTGTACGGTAGTACCCTTTTACAACATCTCAAGCAGTAATTGTGATGATTTTTCTTATGCTGACTAGTTTGTCTAGAAATTGAACCATATTCTGTTTGCAGATTTCTGTTGCTTAACAACTTTTTGTCTAACTTCTTGCGCAAGAATTGCGTAGTGTAAAACGAATTTCAATATTTACGAAAATTATTTATGCGAATTTTGGTGTGGTCTACAAATATAGAAATGCTTTCCGATGGCAGTTGCGTCTGATTATTGTGTGCTGTAATACATTATAAGACATAATTAAATGTTAACTATAAGAGCACAAGTTATTTTCTTCTGAACTTCTCTAGACTTGCACTCTGGAGCAGGGGTTCTCAACCTTTTAGGTTTCGTGTACCACCTAAAAAATATCCAAACTTCTTCGTGCCACCACCCTTTATACAAAAATGCATATTAATACAGGGAAAGAAATAATCCTACTTATTTATTTTGTAATAAAATATTAACATTTATAACAAAAGTTCACTTGGTAAAAACTTATTTTATTTAAAAAACCTTTGGGGTTGTTTTGCTAAACCAATTTTTTTAAATTATCATGATCTGTGTCAATTAGTTACAAGCTCAAATTTGGCTCAATCATTAATTTCGGCTTATGTTTGTTGTGTAAATATGATATTGATGAAAACCCATACCTACATAAATTTCACATAAATCGTGGCGCAAAAAGGCATTAAAAGTCTAATATCTTAATCTCCAGTTTCTTTAAAATAATTCTTCCTCTGGATCCAAAAAAAACGGTGATTGTAATAATTTTAAATTCTTCTATCAGCGCTGTGTGTGAGAAAATGTCTATCAAATGTTCTTAAATGTTCTTTTTCTATTAGGTTGTGAAGTTTGATGTTTACGTATCTTTTAGATTTCTTAACCAATTTTCATTGTCATAGATTTGGGAAAATAACTATTGTCTTTTAAAGAGGTGCAATAAATATTTTTTTTTATATCCGATTAATTCATCATTGATGTTTCCCATCTTTCTTCAAGGGAGCCTTTGAATGCTGGCAATGAACTACAATTATTTTTATTAACTTCTTATATAATTAACTCGATTTATTTATTGGTAATTTTATCTTCAACGCGATAATTAAATGAACCTTTGATCCCTGCAAAACTAAATTTAATTCATACAGCTTTCCAAAAATATCATCTAAATATGCTAACCGGGCCATCCACATTACGTCAAAGAAAGAATTTTTGAATTCGAAATTAGCGTTTTCAAGAAAAACTTGTACTGATTTAAGTTCGAAGAGACGATTCAAAACTTTATCTCTCGAGAGCCATCTATCATCGGAATGTAACAAGAGTGACTTCTGTTGCTACCCATCTCTTGACATAATATTAAAAACATTCGTGAACTGAATGCTCGACTTTTAATAATATTGACTGCAATTATTTTTTTGTTAACGCCCGAGCTTCATCAGTGCAGACACCAGTGCATTTCGCTCATGGAATGGAATTGTTAAACATAAAATTATTAAGAGATTTGAATATTTCAGCAGTTGTTCTTTCGAGCAGAGGTTGACAAAATAATTATTCCTCTGCAATTTTTTCTTCCACCTCGAATCGGATAAAGATTAATAATTGATAAAAATTAATGATGTCAGTATTTCATCTAACTGTAGCGCAAAATATTAATCTTTTTACTACACTTCCTTTTACACAATGTGCCATTTGAAATACGTCTGCGTACGGTAACGGGTATTATCTGATTTGACCGCTGTAATTTTGGGTCAAACAATTTAACAATATCATCTGAATAAATATGATTTTAAGTTTGGTACCTTTTGCGTACCACCTAGAAGTTCTCAACCACCGGTTGAGAACCCCTGCTCTGGAGTATCGTAGTGCGTGTTTGTAGTGAGTTGGAAACCATGTTTACAATAGCGACGATTGTGAAAGTACTACCTATATCATCGACTAGAAAACTCAAACACAGTCCAGTTTGAATATTTGTACAAATAGAAAGCAATGCATTTATTTCTTTAGGTTATGCCATACGTCAAATGTAATAAATACGAAATAAAAACAGACATGTTTGTAGTAGCGCCATCTACATCTGGTGATTTTTTTTATTTCCAAGCTTTGGAGAGTTGCTACAGTTCCTTATTTGAATTGAGACAGGAGCCTTAATTGTAAATTTTGTAGACAATCCACTAGGACAGTGTTTAGCTACCAAATCAAGGTAGTTAACAGAGTGTTAGCCAGTTAGTTGGCAGCACCTTCAGTCTCCCCCTGTAATTGCTTCGTCCACATTTGAATTTCACCCCCGCAACCCCTCCCCCCCTTTCCCATTCCATCTCTAACCGTCGTGCAGTAATTTAGTAAGTTTCAGTTCAATTCAATTCAATTATGCCGATCTTCCGGATCTCACCCCGTTTACGCCTTGCCTAACCAGTACTACCAACAGTAAATTCGCTCGACTATTACGTTTTCCCAAATTCGGTGTCGCAATTATTATTATATCGCATTTTGTAGCGTTTACGTTAATTTCCACGTATCAAACTGACGTTATTATTTTATGTGCTATCCAACAAATAAAATAGTAAATTCTGTAAATTAAGCAGGGTGTTCGAGGCAGATGTAATTACTTGTTGTGACAGAATATTGCGAGTTTATGAAACCAATTAATGTGAGACGATGATTGGAAATGACAGCTGGTAATTTTACACGATATAAAATTCCGTATAAATCGCTCTAAATGGACGCGTTTAGCGATTAATTGATAAATAATTGGGGTAATTACTGGAGGCTGGAAACCTTGGAGATGCTGGATAAATTTTCCAGTTTTTGTTTCTCCAACGAGGTAAATTATATTTTTGTTACGTCAAATAAAACCAGACAAATAGTAGATAATCTGGTGGTTCCACTATGGCGAAAATACCCGAAAAGCTGGCCAAAACAAAAAATATAATGAAAATGCTGATTCTTCAGTCACTGATTCTAAATCTGTACCATTTTTTTTTTCAAATTCAATATGCCGAAGTCATTTAATATATGGCGTCCAAAAACTCGCGAATTCGTGCGAAACTTGCCTCCTGTGATACCTCAAGCTCCATGATTCCAAATATGTCAGATTTAAACAATTCAAAATGTCAGATTCAATATGACGACCAAAAATGTGAAAGTTATATGGATTCGCATGAAACTTACTTCCTATCATAATTTAAGCTTCCTGATTCTAAATTTCGCGTCAGATTTTGTAAATTGAGAATGGCGGATTCAATATGGCGGACCCAAAATCAAAATATATTCAGATTTACATGAAACTTTTTTCCTGCGACATTTGAGGATCTCTATTCCAAATCTGCTGTCAGATTTTTAAAATTTAAAATGGCGGATTTAATATTGCAAACCAAAGTCTAGAAACTGTCGGATTTAATTGAAACTTATCTCCTGTGATATTTAAGCTGTCGATTTCAAATTTGATGTCAAATTTTCAACAGAATTCACAAGCTGATAAATTGAATTTACTTTTATAAGCATTTAGAAAGCTTTGGAAAAACGCACAATAGTATGGATGATTTTTACATACATTTTTTTCAACAATCAAAACATATATAATTTTAAGCTCTTTCACATGTTCATGTAAGCCCCAACAGCAGTCTTGTAATATTGCAGAAAATAAGTTTTATGCAAATCGAACATTTTTCGGTCGCCATATTGACTCCACCAGATTGAATTTGAAAATTCTGATATAAGATTAGGAGAATTAGGAAACTTGTAATATTACAGGAAATAAGTTTTATGGCAATCGGATATATTTTTACATTTTCGGTCGCCATGTTGGTTCCGCCAGTCTGAGTCTTGAACATCTGATGTCAGATTTTAAATCAGATGTCTTGTAATATTGCAGGATATAAGTTTCATGCAATTCGGAAATTGTTTACATGTTCGGTCGCCATATTGACTCCGCCATTTTAAATTTCAAAAATCAGATTAGGAATGAGGAGCCCTGTAATATCGCAGGAAATAAGTTTCATGCAAATCGGATATATTTCATCATTTTTTGTCGCCATCTTGGTTCCGCCATTTTGAATTTTGAAAATCTGATATCATATTTGGAATCAGAGAGCCCAAAAAGCTCTCCTGAGCATGTTTAACAAATGCGTTTCAAAAGCCCAAGCTTATTATGAGTTTTGGCAATATTTCCGGGATTTCTCGCCACTGTGGGTTCGTCAGAAATTAAATTGACAATACAAAATTTGATTTAAAAATTTTCTGAAACGACAACTGATTCCGGTAGGGTTTATATTTTTCACGGAATCAAAATCTAAAAACAGAAATATTAAATGGACTATAGTAAACTAGAAAGAAAGTTTATTGGTGTCAATAATTGACGTTTTTAGTTCAAATTTGCAATTTGTATATTATAAGGAACGAGAATTATTTAGTTCAAATATATAATTATTAAAATGTTGAGTGAAACAATTATGATTTCTTACATTAATGAAATTGTTAACACAAAATTTCCATGTGTCCAAAATATGAAATATTCAGAAATAGAAATAAAACTTGTTTTTTTTGCAGATTCGCTCTTTGATCTTTGCTATATAAGTTCTTTGAATATTAAGGAGCTCCTACACGCAGTGCCAACGTCTCGCCAACGTTGGTGATGTGACACGCTGCGCGTAGTGCGCGCATTCACTTCGCCAACATTGGCCAACGTTGGTATTGGGCGCAAGGTATTTCTGTGTATCGTAGAAGGCTCGTAGCGTCCCGTAGAGAATTAAAAATGAACAGTGAAGACGATATCATTGCTGTTGCCGCAGCTCCCATTATTCTAAGCAGTGCATTGTTGCTTAGAATTAAAAAAAGGAACCCTCGAAAGAGGACACTGTTTAATAAGGTTGTTAAATATTAAACATGTTTTTCAGTCATTATTTATACAGTACCTACGTTCGAAAATATTAAAGACATTAAGGAATACAAATATACAGCAATACAGGGAACAAAATTATTTAGTTTTTTATATTTGCCACGTGACATTAAAAAAATCTCCCTTTTTATTTTCTTTATGTTTCAAGCAACAAATGCGGAATAAGATGGGATCAGATCTGATACACTGAGTGGTCTATATTTTTATGCAGGACCCTGTTAATTTGTGTCGTTTCTTTATATAAATATTTCTTTTCAGTCAAACCGATGAATTCATAATTTTGATTTAAAATATAATATATATATAATAAAACTGAAATTATTTATAATAAGATACAAAGAAAAATTGAGAACCCTTACATACACGGAGTTTTAATTATAGATATTAAAACTCCAGGTATGTATATTATGTAGATATATTTATAATCAACCCAATATTTTGAGTAACAGATATGATATTTTTCTGATAATCAAAATAAGGAAAAGCATCCAGTATAGTTTTTAAACTTTGTTGAATACATTAAATACATCAGATTATTTAAATTTGCCGCTTAAAACTAATCTATAAATTGTTAATTAATAAATAGTTAATTGTTGTTAATTATATAAATGCAACTTTGTTTGATTGTAGTCAAGATTGTAGGGAAGAGGGTTGACTGCAGTCCTTGGACCCCTATACCGTATGACTCCCCATCGTGTGTAGATTCATATCCCGCTTCCCTCCAACCCCCTCCCTCACCTTTCCCACCCCACCCTAGCGGATAAGGTTGACCGCAATCCCAGAACCTAAATACCGTATGCCCCCATTGTGTGCGAATTCATTTTTAAAATTTTAATGATGACGTCATTTCTGGAAAACCCGGAAGTCATACTAACCTCAAGACCATCCCATAAATTGGCATTTTCTGTCTATTAACACAACGTTCATTCCTTCGGCGTCAAAAACACAAAAAATAAACAAACGTACCTACCTATGCCGTGGGTCACCCATTATAACGACTTCAATATTGTCTTCAGAATATTATTTTATTGCTTATTAATGTATTGTAACTGTAAGGTTAATATAATGCTTATAAGAACCATAATTATTGTGAGTAAATTTACAAAATATTAAAAAAGTTTTCATGTTTTTACATTTGAACAATCAGGTATTTGGGCAAATAATAAATCATCATTGTCCTTAAAGTGTTTACAAACATAAATAATGCAGTATATATGATAAAACATAGATAGATAACTATACTTTTCATCGGTAGTACGTACAATGCTAAAACAGAATGAAATAAAGCGGACAAGGTCGACATATTGGCGATGTGCATTGGCACAGTTGGGTCCCGCTACGCGAAGCACTCCGATGGCCAATGATGGCCCCTATTGGCACTGCGTGTGGGAGCACCTTTAGGCTAAAAATACCACCAATACAAGCTGACATAGCATGTATTCTTCAATGAATAACAAAAACCACTAAACAAAAACGTATCATCAAACTTCCTTCAGCAAACTCCTTCCACAAAAACCTTTTCTCCTCGATACGTCGAAACGAGATTTTACTGTAAACCGTAAACGCAATCTTCGTAATGCATCTGCGAGGAAAATTGAGGAAGGCACAACACAGCACCATGATTCCCGTTCCTTTCTAAAACCTTAATTTGCGGACGCGCCACCTCTCCTAGTGGCTGAGGTCTCATCCCCAAGGAGCGAATCTTATTTGCGATACAGTCGCGGCAAAGTAAGAGGTGGAAGCAAGCAGACCGGAAAACTCAATAACTTAACTCAAAGGCCGTTCTGAATATACGACGTTTAGATGGATTGCTTGTCCGCTACTCGCGTTGAATATCAAAGGTTCTGGCGTGATGAAGTTTGACGCGCAGAACTTTCCTAACAACTAAACGTAAAGATGAAGAGACTTTTAGTTTGACCTACATGGAAAGAAAGTCAAACTGCATATGGTGTGGTGACTTTATCTTTATATATGTTTAGGTATATTTTACAAAAACACTGCTTTGCACAAATTGAAAGAATTTTGTACAAATCCTGTGGTCCAGTTTTACCACCTTTCGTAAACTAATGTGTCCGTCAAATTGCGAACGATTTTTAGTTCAACGGCAATTCAAATCAAGGCTAGTGGAAAAGAACCAAGCAAAGCCACAGGTGCATCGAAATCATGATCAATTCAATACAACATCTGTGACATTTTTTCATTTAATTATGGAGACAAAACAATGTCTGTTACTTTCTAATTTAATTGTGGAAGACTGATACTTTACCTTTGAGAAAAATTAACAATTTCACTGTAAATTAAATTAATATTCGACTACGGGTATCGCGTTTTTAGTACATCTACAGGATTTGTCTTGTGAATTAAACAAGATCTATTTAGTACTGTCACATCCAACTATGGTTTCCATTTCCATATTTAAGATCTTTCAATGTCATTCTATGAAATTGAAAGAAAACATGCTTTATTTCTATTAAAAACTAAAATTAAAATTGAATTTTATTCACGTCCTATCACGTGATTGAAAACGCTCTGTAATTGGCTCAGTCTCCAGTGACGACATTCGTTAATACGTTTAGAGCGCGTTCGGTTTGTCAGGGTAGGGTATGGGGAGAGCAATGCTCAGATAACCTGGGTCGGCTGTCTCTCTCTTATATGCAGATAAACGCCGTATGACGTTAGTCCGCCTATTATGCAGCGCGTCACTCTCACCGTATCCTACCCGATTATTCGAACGCGCTTTTCTGCTTCTCCCGTTTGAATTTAATAGCACTAAAGTGCCATGTAAGCATAACTTTGTAGATTAGGTTAGCCCTAACCTTAAGCTGTCAGATCAGATAATACCTGGTTCGAAAATACGATAGATAACTTATTCTAGTCAGTTTTACTTATGTCGAAGTAATCTTCACAACAAAAACACTTGTATTGGCCGCTATTTATTTTATTTGGATTTCTACGAGCCAACCACTTTCTTCGCAGTTTCGTATTGACGTATTTCTGCATTGTGGATTTATACACCATTTATAACCGCGACGCAGCGACGCGACGATGCCGATGCTGACAGATCATATGGGCCGATTTGACATCTACTATCGGGTGACGTCACACAACAGAAAGTATCGTTTTGGCGGGACTTTTTGTGATTCAATTTTTAACGCTGATTGTTATGAAATATTGATGAAATAATTACGAAAAATAATGCATTTACAATGTAGAGTGAAGGAATAAACACACTAAGATGGTTTTTCCAATAATAGTCAAATACCCTATTGAATCGGTCGGTTCGAAAACAGTATAAGTCCAAAAAACGAGTTCTGAGAAAATTAACAAAATAATTTTGTCGGTGCAATATTTTGAAAAGTATAGCAGTTAGCTGTTTTGTGCCAACAGACAAAATATAAAGTAGTTCACAGAGAATTAAATATATTACATATTTGATTTATATTTGCATTAAAAGCAGAGCTATAATTAAAACAATCATTATGGAAATCATTATGTTTTTGAACTCAATGGAAAACAGCGTACATTTTTAACAATATTTGTTTATTTAGAGCAATTTAATAATATATTTATTATGATGTATAGTGTTTTTTGGGATCTGATTCCTAACCCGTTGTCATATATTTAAATTCAAAATAGCGGATTCAATATGGCGACTAGAAAATTTGTAATGATGTCGGGTGGGTATGTAATTTATTTACTGTGATATCTGAAGATCCTTAACTCCAAATCCAAAGTCCAATTTTCATAATTCAAAATGGCGGAAACAATATGGCTACTATTTATTACTAAATTATTATTTTATATTTACAACAATTTTATAGTGTTTGTCAGTTTTAACATGTATGAGTGTATACCTACAGTTTTATTTGATCTTTTTTACACGAGAGTCCGATGATGCGTAAGCGAAACTAGTCACTCTTAAGTATAAATAACACCTTACACGAAAAACAGTGTCTATCGAGTATTTAATACAATTTCACGTGTAAATAATGGAAATCTAAGCTTTTAAAAGTTTTTTGGTGTTAAACAAGTTATCGTCTAAATATATTTTCTTTTTCTAATAGAACACCCTGTATATTTTACATTTTTAATTCTAAGATTAATTCTAAGAATTTTTTTTATGAACAATTAATCGATCGTTAACGGATAAAAATAAAAAATAAATAAAAAATAACTAAACTAAAAATTCAAGTTGCCAAATTAAAAGAAATTTGTATGTATGGGGGAAAATATGTGTAATTTGAAGTCCAAAAGTTTTGATTAAGTGCTTATAACTAAAAAATGACAATAATGTATTTAAAAAAATATTTCTACAAAAGTATTAATCCTAGAACTAAAAAAAAATATAAATATACAGGGTGGGCTAACAGTAAAAGGAAAAAATAATCAGAATAAATGATTTAAAATTTTTTGTTTGACAATTTTTTGTTTTTTCTTAGTTAAAGATTTATATAGGTATTTAGGTAATTTTATCTATTTTTGATAAATTGCGCATAACTCAAAAATGATGCATTTTATAAAAAGAATCATACAAAAGATTATTAAAATTAATCATAATTAAAAAATGTAAAATTATACAGGATTTTCTACATGAAAAAGGAAAGGTCACCAAATATCCAGAATAAAAGGAACATCCTGTATATTAAAAATATATTTAAACGATAGATTGTTTACCGCAAAACAATTTTTACTTGGAATTTTTTTTGAAATTGTTTACGGTTGGAGAATTATTATGGTGTTCCGGTAATTTTGACCAACCCTGTATATGGCGATATGATAGAGTATGATATTATAGAGTTTAATGATTATATACATGTTAGTATTAAATTTCCTCTTCTACGGTGGTAGTCGGTCCGGAAGTCACGTGGTAGTAAAATTCTAAATTTTCACCAGTGAACATTTTGGCTATTTCAGTTCAAAATGTCCAATTTTGGACTTGTACTGTTTTCGAAGTCGCCGATTCAATTATTCTTAGTCAAATAGATCAAAATTGTTTCCCTCGAGCTGAAGCATTCAATCCCCACTCTATCAATATCAATAAAAACCGCCGCGACCTTCGCATTTATCTAATCTTCCTAATCGACGCAAGCATGCAAATATTCAATAAAACCCGATATATTACCCGACACATACACCGCACGAAAATCACCTCACATTTCCGTCTACAAATCCTACAAACTTACCTTAGAATGATCACTTTGAATATTGGCCCGGACAAACTTTTGATTATCGCTGAAGCGTTCAGGTGACACCTGCCGTGGAGCACCACACCATTCACCTGAAGAGAAAAACAAAAAAGAAAGCGTTTACTAACCTAAAAGAGAACAACTTCTTGAAGGAGCTACGCCGGGACAAACGCATGGTTCGAAGTATGTACACAAAAACACACAAAACTTGCGCAGCACAAAACAAGATCTTTCCTAATATCTATACAGGAAACTCGCGGTTTTTCATTTACTACATGATTATTATATGGTGTTAACGGTTGATTATCGCGAACACGCACGCACGCACGCAAGCTGTGCTCACCTATGGGAGGGAATAACGATACTGTTTTGTTGTGTGAGTGCTGACAAACCTTGTAGTTGAGTTTGTTCGTGACCTTCCTTGTTGGAAAATTGGTGGGGCTCTCTTTCGGCGCTGTTTTGTTGTTAAGTCATAATTATTGGAGCGTCCGTTTGAGTTTTACAAGAAAATTGCGGTGCTCTTTGTGAATAACCGTTGGTCGGTGTTCTATTGTTGCTAAAACGGCGGTAGCAAATTGTTGGGTTGTTGTCTGTTTAATTGCATAATTGGCAGACGGTTGTGTGTAACTTTTCAGTGCATATTGTTTAATTCTATGAGTGCGTTGTCGCATTGAGTGATTGAATTGAAGAATTCGTCTAAAATTCTAAAACCAATAATGTAACTATACTAACTATCAAACTTGACAATTTCGTGCTGCTTTCTGATGAACGTTGTGGATTGCATTGGCGCTATTGTCGTTAAAACCATGTCAATTTATTTTTTTTTATGAAGCAAGAATTTTTTATTTGCGTTGTTTGTACACGTAACTCAAAAATATTAAAACTACATGTTGAATAAAATGAATAGTTAGTAAAACGTTGCAACTATCAATCTAATGTAAACTGCAACTGAATGATACATCTAGCCAAACAAGGATAACGATAAAGAAACCAATTCAATGTTTATTTTGCAAACAACCGTTTAAAAATTTGTTATTTTCTAAAAAAAATCCTGAAGGATTTCCCTTCTGATTACATCAACATTTGATTATAAATAAGAGAGATACAAATTTATTTTACAGATTGTCACTATCTGGTGATAAATCAATAATTACTTATAGTAAATTAGGTAAGTATTGATAAGACAAATATCTATGTTTATTTCAAAATATTATAACATATCTACACTCCCATACAGTAGCCACTTTTTCAGATTTGTCATCTGAGCTGTGTCGGCTTTAATGGCAGTGGGATCAACTGTTGGAGAATCTACTAGGAATCTTCAACAAGGTAGTAATCAAATATATATGTGACCCCGCACGAGAGAATCGCCCTAACTGTCATCTCTCGTTTCGAAAATATAGACTCCTGTGTTTGAAGGCGCATAACTCTAAAACTACCGAGCAAAAAAAATTTAAATAAAGTGTATCATACTCCTGAATCATTTCTACATAAGTTGTATGACTGTCAATATTTTTTGCCTCTCGGTGTAAACATGAGCGCGAGAGAAACGAGAAAAGGTTCCCCGATTTTTGCACTTTTAAATTAACGTCTTTCCATTTTTTCTTCGTAAACAGCTTGCCACAAAAATTTCAATTTGAATGTTCAGGTTGCATTTAGAGCATCTTCTATTGATTGGCGTTTTTGTTTTCTTCAGTTTTTGTGTAATAAAGGTTGCGAACAATATTTTCATGGAAGCGGATATCTCAGTAACGATATCGGGCTATGCACGTAATCAATCGTCATATTTTATTTAATGGGACTGTAGGAACAGAATTGCATAATAAGTAATTTTTAAAGCGATTTAATATGAATGATATAAATTTGAAATTAACCTTATGTATACCGTAGGGAATTGAATTGTGATATCGGACTACAGTATTTGTAATGTTGTTTATATAAGTGTGCGGGTATATTCTCGAATGTGTTGTAATGCGTTATTGCTATTTACGGTTATTCTTTGGATCAGATTTTCTGTTGTATTAACCCGTTGTGTGAAATGTATACTGTTGTATACTATTGCGCAATAAATGTATTATTATTATTATAAATTTCGTGCAGCGCGCGCTACGTCAATCGTAACGGTAAATGGAAATGCAGCTGGGACAGTGGAAAATTATTTACTATTAGTACGATACGATCAGAACAATTTAATTTCGGAATTTTAAATAATAGTGCGAGTTAAATATAAATAATGAATTTAGATATACAATTAATTATACCCAACAATATTTTACAAACACGGATTCAAACGGATTCACTGATCGCGTCAAAACTTCGGATCTCGTTCGACTGCCTCGCACCAAAACCCACAAGCGAGGGAAGCCGAACTGCGCAAAATATAGTTCATGTTTATTTCGGTCTTAAAAATTAACAAATAGTCGGAATGCTATTAAATTCAAGGGATATGTATCGCAGTAAATAAGGATTATTTGCATGCTAACTGCGTTGTCCTGCTAACATTCGTTCCTGAGATATCGGCTTCCATCAAAATCATGTTCGCAACCTTTATTACATAAAAAACTGATGAAAACAAAAACGCCAATCTATAGAAGAGACTCTAGATGCAACCTGAACAAAAACTAAAATTTTTGTGGTAAGTGGTTTAAGAGAAAATATTTCGAAAAGACGAGCGTTAATTTAAACTACAAAAATCGGGTACTTTCTTTCTCTTCTCTCACGCTCATGTTTACACGAAGAGGCAAATAATTTTGCCAGCCATACAACTTATTTAGAAATGTTTCAGGAGTATGACATAATTTATTTCAATTTGTTCTGTTCAGTAGTTTTAGAGTTATGGGCCTTCAAACACAGGAGTCAATACTATCGAAAGGAAAGATGGCAGTTGGGCGATTCTCTAGTGCGTGGCCACATGTATCTATGGACCAAAAAATGGAATACCAAGCCAAACGAACTGAAATCTGCCCACATTAACTTTACAGACAAAATAATCTTGGACATATCTCATGTCAAGAGATATATGAATTGAGGCGGGAGCCTTAACAAGAAAAGGGTAGAACTTGGCCCCAAATACAGAGAACTGAGTACTGGCTTTTGGGGAGAAACAGTCTCAATTATCAGTACAGAATAAATTATTAAATATTTCATTACTTGTTAGATTTACACAACTGGTTATAAGTGTTAACTATAATTTATAGCTTGTTCGGACCTGGTTCGGACAACATGAGTCATGAAAGACATGTATACAGTGTGTATCAATAAGGGTGGCATTTTTCGGCCCGACAAATTAGGGGTTCGCACGACAAATTTCGGTACCTTAACGACAAAATATGCATTTGAACGACAAAATATGTGTTTTAACGACAGAAAATGTAAACAAACGACATAATATATGTTTAACGACAAAAAATGTAAATAAACGACAATATTTGTATTTGAACGATAAAATCAGCAAACTATGTGATTTAACCTCAAATACCATAAATGACAGCAGTATGACAAGCAACGCCGCGATAGGCCAGCCGTACAAAACTTCTTCCATACTCCTACGGCGTGCTACCGTTAAAGTGTGGTTATATGTAATTAGTTTTTAAGTTCGCAGAAGGACGTTGGGAATAATTGAAAATTATTCAGTGTATAATTGTTGTTCAGTCAGTCTTCAGGTACGTTATAATTATAAATTATATATGATTTGAGTTAGAGATAATATGGAAAACAAAATACAACTAGAAATCGAACAGTTGTAGGCAATTGTTTGTTAGATTGATATGATCTTTTTAACTAAAATATTCGTCAGTTGCAAAAGTTCAACTTTTAGTACTTTTTTACAGTTCATGTTCGACCGTATAATAATAACAGGGTCTTTACCCTGTAGCTTTGTTATTATGTCAATTAGTGTGGTGCTTATTTTTTGTACCCTTGTTTTTTATGCAGGACTCTCTCAATTTGTTCATTTATATCAATACTTAATTGATGCGAAATTTGAGATCTATCGATACAGTACATTAACCCATACCTCAAAGAGCACAAAATCGAGTATATGTTTAATTTAATCATATTAAAAAGGAAATACTTTTGGTTTGTTTACTACAATAAATTTACATACCACAGTTTTTAACTTGCATAAGAAAAATAATCAATGAACTATTGAGTCAATGTACTTTACATATTTCCAAGTAGAACTTAATTTGTCAAAAATACAATAATCTAAGCTAAGTGCCACCAATAAACACAATCAAACAGTCTATGGAGAAAATCCTACCAAATATAGTTTACACTTGCTCGATTTTGGTCATTGTTGGCCAGGATAGTCACTTAGCTTCGACCATTCTATTTTTGACAAATTAAATCTTGTAAATATGTGAAATGCTTTGAAATCAAGATGCATTGTCACCTAACTATGAACAAATTTACTCACTACAAACAACTTCCTTTGAGGACTGGACCGAAGAATATCAATGCAATTAAACAAAAAAGTTCTTGAAGTGGGTAATAAATATTACCCATATTCTACTAAATCAAAAGATAAAAATATTCAAATACACAATAGTTCAAGACAATAATTTATTGTACTTGAATTATAGTTTATTTGTTTCTTTATTTAAATACAATATTATAAATTGATATAAATGAAATTTTTACCCCCCCACACTACAGCTGTTAATTAAGTTTTATAAAACCAAAATTAAATCATTAAAACTCAAAAATCAAATCAATATAACCAATAATTTTCGCAAAGAGCTTAAAAAAGTAAAATTGCATAATCTGTCGTGCTAGTCAATGAAACTATCGTTAAGAATCCCGTAAGAATCATCGTGCTGAGTACATATTTTGTCGTGCACAATTTGTCGTTGAGAATACCTACTTTGTCGGGCCGATATATATTCCCCCCTATCAATAATAGGCCTGTCCTATTTATCTCTAATATTACTTTTCTACAGAAAACCATGTTATTTATTTAAAATTAAAAAATCTTGCGGTCTTATTGAAACACCCTTCTTGTATTCTTATTTTTTCGAATCCTGAATTATCCTGAACAACGTTCTGAATACGGCACTCAGCCTGAAGGCTCGCCGCAAACAATGGTGCACCGCTTTGCGACAATGGCGCCCACCATACCAAAACCACACACAATCGCCTAATGTAAAAAGCGAGGCAGCATCTAGCGGGTGAAGCGAGCGCGCGCTCGCCATTTTGTTTTGTATACGCGAGAACGATCTTTTACCATTTTTCAAAGCCAGTAACTCGCGCGCACTCTAGCGGTTCTCTCGCGAACATTAATTTTCGCCGTGTCCCGCAGTTTGATGCATTGCTAGGAGACGTCTAGCGAGGATTACTTCCTGTAATGAATTGTGGGGGGCGCTCTCTTACTTCCGCCTCGTCGCCGCTGCTTCAAATTTCGAAATATGCCCTTAATATGGCCGTTTTTCTTCATAATACTTTATTGCGGTATATCATATGAGTGTGAGTGTGTGAGTGTGTACGCTGTTGTGGAATTCCGTTATAAAAAAGTGCAGCAGGAATGGGATAGATGTTTCTGGGAAAATTTAATTTATTGGCTTGAAGTTCGTGCTTGGTGTTTTTCTTTAAAATTAAAGAAGGCAATAAACTTCAGCTAGTCGTGCTGCTATCATGGAAAGAGAGAATTACGAGTCACTCATTTAAGAATGATTGATTATTATCACACGGAATATTGTTTGCACTAATAAAACATATACTCATTCTTCTTATACACAGACTAGAACTTTTCGGAGGGTACAGTAGAGCAAAATCTCCACGTGTCACCGCTCATACACACTATTTGAATCAAAACATGATTTCTTTTGCGCAATTAAACCTATTTTTAAACCAAAGTAAAAATATTACTTTGAAGGAAATAAATCCCTTCTTGTATATAAATATAAGTGACCCCGCACGAGAGAATCGCCCTAACTGCCATCTTTCGTTTCGACAATATTGACTCCTGTGTTTGAAGACGCATAACTCTAAAACTACGGAACAGATAAAATTGAAATAAAATGTATAATACTCCTGAATCATTTCTACATTAGTTGTATGACTGTCAAAATTTTTTGCCTCTCGGTGTAAACACGAGCGCGAGAGAAATGAGAAAAGGTCCCCGATTTTTACACTTTTAAATTAACGTTCGTCTTTCAATTTTTTTCCTCGTAAACCGCTTGCCACAAAATTTTCAATTTTTGTTCCGGTTGCATTTAGAGCCTCTTCTATCGATTGGCGTTTTTGTTTTCTTCAGTTTTTGTGTAATAAAGGTTGCGAACAAGATTTTCATGGAAGCGGATATCTCAGTAACGAATATTAGCACGATATCGGGATATGCACGTAATCAATCGTCATATTTTATTTAATGCGACTGTAGAAAAATTATTGCATTATAATTTTTAAAGCGATTTAATATGAATGATATACTATTCGTGCAGCGCGTCAATCGTAACGGTAAATGGAAACGTAGCTGGGACAGTGGAAGATGATTTACTATTAGTACGATACGATCAGAACAAATTAATTTCGGAATTTTGAATAGTAGTGCGAGTTAAATATAAATAATGAATTTAAATGTACTGTTAATTATACCCAACAATATTTTACAAACGCAGATTTATACGGATTCACTGATCGCGTCAAAACCTCGCATCTCGTTCGACTGACTCGCACCAAAACCCACACGCGAGGGAAGCCGAACTGCGCAAAATATTGTTCATATTTATTTCGGTCTTAAAAATTCACAAATACTCGGAATGCTATTAAATTAAAGAGATATGTATCGCAGTAAATAAGGATTATTTGCATGATAACTGCGCTGTCCTGCTAACATTGTTCCTGAGATATCGGCTTCCATCAAAATCTTGTTCGCAATCTTTATTACATAAAAACAGAAGAAAACAAAAACGCCAATCTATAGAGGAGACCCTAAATGCAACCTGAACAAAAACTGAAATTTTTCTAGAAAGTGGTTTAAGAGAAAATATATCGGAAAGACGAGCGTTAATTTAAAACTGCAAAAATCGGGTACATATTTTCACTTCTCTCACGCTCATGTTTACACCGAGAGGCAATGAATTTTGACAGTTATAAATATATATGTAGAAATGATTCAGGAGTATGACATACTTTATTTCATTTTTCTCTGTTCAGTAGTTTTAGTGTTATGAGCCTTCAAACACAGAAGCCAATACTGTCGAAACGAGAGATGAAGAAATATGTTTTGATCCAAAACAATAAATTCAAAAGAATATATTTCTTTAAAACAAGAAATCTGTTGTATCAGTCTAAGACCGAATCGAACTTTAATTTTGTTTTGTCTCTTAGCACGTTTTTATTATTTAAATAATCTAATACCTATTTCTTATCTCTTTACTTTTTATGTGATACGATGACACCAACGGATTTATCTAATTTAATTTTGTTTATAAAACCAATCTATTTTTATAAACATTTCATTTTATTGTTTTCTACTCAATATATACGTTAAAACGCATATATATTTTTGTGGAGATTTAAAAGAGAGGCAATTAACTAGTCTTTGAGAACGATCGCCCATTTCCAACTTTTTTTTTTTTAAGAAATCACCATTTATGTCTTTGCAAGTGTTTGATTTTGGTCATTGAGAGTTACTTGACCTTTATTATTACCACTAATGTGAAAGAAATATTTTCTACTAGAAATGTTGTAGGAAACTCTTGGAAGTAGATAAAACGTTCTTTTTTTTTATCTCGGTAAACAGCAAGAAGTTCTGATAATACTTCTTCTACATACCAAAATTTACATACCACAATAAACTGTGAGTTCAATTCACTCCATTCCGAAACATCCTTCGAATTTAATACTTCTAATTCTATTATTTTAGGAAGTTCGTTCCCCTTTCGAAATGAACATTTCACACCGTGATATAACGCCAAACCCTATTCAGAGCTACCACACTCTCGAAGTCATTGAACGTCGCGCCGAAGCCAGATTACAACGATCTACAGACCGAATGAATCGCGCGATAGAAATCAAGTGGGAGGCCTCCATATCGAACTCCAACTTCCCCACCCCTTCAGGATGAACAACCTCAACTCCAAAACTACCAACACTCACACAAAATCATTTAAAACCATTTTAACACGACAAATTTCATTCTACACACTAAACAATAAACATAATCATCTCTAATAATAATAACACTGTCCAAACCAGGGTAAAAAAACGGTTTAAAAATCAAATTTACCATTTTACCGGAGGCGCCGGTTGTATATTTCTTTTCCTGATCGTCGAAAACAATAGGGTATTTGACTGTATTAAAGATATGGCTTGTATTATAGTCATCCTAATAGATTACAGTTTAAGAAAACTATTTGTTATTACTTTTCAAAAAAATATGCTTTATTTCTATTAAAAACAAAAATTAAAATTGAATTTTACTCACGTCCTATCACGTGATTGAAAACGCTTTGTAATTGGGTCAGTCTCCAGTGACGTCATTCGTTAGTACGCTTAGAGCGCGTTCGGTTTGTCAGGGTAGGGTATGAGGAGAGCAATGCTCAGATAACCTGGGTCGGCTATCTCTCTCTTATATGCAGATAAACGCCGTATGACGTTAGTCCGCCTATTATGCAGCGCGTCACTCTCACCGTACAATACCGGGTTATCCGAACGCGCTCTTATGCTTCTCCCGTTTGAATTTAATAGCACTTAAGTGCCATGTAAGCATAACTTTGTAGGTTAGGATAGCCCTAACCTTAAGCTGTCAGATCAGATAATACCTGGTTCGAAAATACGATAGATAACTTATTCTAGTCAGTTTTACATATGTCGAAGTAATCTTCACAACAAAAAACACTTGTATTGCCCGCTATTTATTTCATTTGGATTTCTACAAGCCAACCACCTTCTTCGCAGTTTCAAATCTTGCGGAACAGCTACAAATATTTATCCGGAGTTTTTCTTGACGTATTTCTGCATTGTGGATTTATACACTATTTATAACCTATTTTTATGTAGAAATTGTGAAAACAACACATACAACACAAATACCAAACGGCGACGATGCCAATGCTGGCAGACCATATGGGCCGATTTGACAACTACTATCGGGTGACGTCACACAACAGAAAGTATCGTTTTGGCGGGACTTTTTGTGATTCAATTTTTAACGCTGATTTTTATGAAATATTGAGGAAATAATTACGAAAAATAATGCATTTACAATGTAGAATGAAGGAATAAACACACTAAGATGGTTTTTCAATAATAGTCAAATACCCTATTATTATAATAATTTGCTTTAGTCGGTATATTTGAGATATATAGTGTGAGGTTTACCTCTAGTATTTCGTCGCCTACGTGGATTGTGCCGCACTTGTGGGCGGCGCCTGTGGGGTTTATGCCGCAGACAAAGACGGCCATGCAATTGCGGTCCTTGTGGCCCGCCAGGCTCAGCCCTAGGCCCTGACCGCTTCTCTCCAACTGCACCATCAGGATCGTGTGGCCCAGATTAGCGTATTTCTTCTTCACTTTATCTGAAATTAAAAACAAAGAAACGAATTTAAAAAAATAGGTACATTCTCTAATTCTCAAATAAACTTAAATAACACTGGTTCTTTGATCCAATATCAAAATGTTTGTAGAGATACACCGTTAACTGCAAAAAAGTTAAATTTTGCAATTTTAAATTCAGTTGGATCTTGCTGTAAATGTTACTTAATTCAGCGCGGATTACATTAACAAAAGTTAGATAAGAAAACATTCAATATTCTTCAGACCAAAATAAATTTAGATTGCTTGTACAGCTGTCACAACAATATATCATCAAGTTCACGACTCCACTAGCGTATCGAAAAAACGCTTTTTTTTTCGAAATTCGAAATTTCAAGTTCAAAAAATTGGTACAATTGAAAAATATTTAGGTCTCCCGCAGAAGGCCTAAAGTAATCTAATTTTCTTTAAGAATTAGAATTTTTTTGCAATGAAAAATTAAGTGATTTGTGTTTTTCAAATACAAAAAGTTTAACAATGAGGTGTGAAATTACCGTATACTCTAATGCAACATTTAGATCGCCTGCAGTTTATTTAGATTCGTTACAATTTTTAGCAATATGACCATTTTCGTATAATTTAAAAAATCTGCTTAAATGTTGATAAAAGTTTATTTGTCATCAAATTTTTTATTATGTGCGTACATGTGGGCTTTGAAAAAGTAATAGCATTTAATATTTCATTAAAAAAATATGAAAAAAATCGAATTTTTAAAGAAAATTATAAATTTTAGGCCTCCTGCAGGAGACCTAAATATTTTTCAATTGGACCAATTTTTTTTGTGGTGTATGAGTAAGGTGACCAGATTTTTATTGTAGAAAAGCGGGACAGTAGAGGGGCGGGTGGGCGGTAGTAATTAAAACCAACCGTCTTTTCAAAAGATCGTACTCGAAAATAGACAATTTCTAGGATTTTTATAAACACAAAAATTATTATTAGCATGTTTTTTAGTTTGGTTGGTTACACAGATTTTTGTATTTTAAGCAACATCACACACACTCCTTTAAATTGTTGTGCTGGTGATCAAAACATATTTGTTTGAACAACAAAAAATTCATTGAATATTAGACATTATTTGCATTATTAGTGATAAATTGTTTTGCCATATTTATTTTAAATAAAAAGAAATTGTTTGATACAAGACAAAGTTTATTTCATTATCGTTTATTATAGGGATTAAAATTGTATATATTAACTCTTCCCTTTAACATAAATTCTTCAAATATTAGTTTTTATATTTTTTAACATTTTTATCAACTAATAAATATAGTAAGAAGGACTAAGAAAGATGAATTATATAATAAATAAATCTTGAGGTAAAAAAATAACAAACATATGTTCTAATCTAACGACTCTGTACAGCATAACAAGATATGCCAAGTTTGGTACAGTTTTGAGAAAAAAATACACTGACCGGCACAATTAAAGGAACGTTTATTTTGCTAAACTTTTGTAATGTTGACCGGTTTTCATTATTTTTTAATGCATTTTAAAGAAATTCATTGAACTTCTTAGAGTTACTTTTGTAATTTTTGAAAAACAGACCATAACGTTGTTTTCTTATCTACTTTCGATACACGCTGTGAAATAACTGCAGAGAATGAGCAAATTTTAAAGTACTTTGTTAAAAAGACATCCATATTCTCAACAGTTTGTTTTTAGTTCATTCCAATATCTAATTTTGTAGAAGATTGTAGAAGATTACAAATTTCAAATAAAACTTAGCAATTTAAATTTGCTGTTAAACCTTGCAGCAAATGTTACTTGACTATAAAATACAAAATCTTGATTCAAACTGTGTATATTCTACAAAAATTCAGATATTGAGATGTATTAGAAAACAAGATGTTGAGAATTGATATGGTTTTGTAAGAGAGTACCTAGTTGCCAACCTACGAGAAAACAAGTTCCTTAACAGTATGTTTCAAACTTAGACCAAAAACACTATTTTTGATCTCCCAGAATAAATAATCAGCTGGAACATCTTATTTTCTTTAATTATCAAATGTATATTAATATGATAAATCTGATAATTCTTACCGTTTAAGCCAGTCAGTCGATATATCAAATGTTGCTACGTGTTAGCGAAATTTTATACACGTATAGCAAAAGGTAGGTTGGTTTTCTAAATCAATTAAATTTTGTCCTGTGATTTTCGTAAAACAATGCAAAAATCCATAAATTATTTTTACAGATTACAGTTACAATTTTTCAAAAACGTACAGAAATATTAAATATCCACCATTAGATATATACTTGTATTGCGACCTAAATGACAGGGGATACTGATTCCAATAAAACTTAATAAAAAAATAATAAAAATGGTTAAAATTCTTAAAATAGTACAATTTTGATTGTAAATGACAGAAGGAGCTGCTTTGTACTCATTTAGCTCAGAGTCTAGTTGTTAACAACAATGAATATTAATAATAGTATGGTATGTAAGTTACCTAAAATGAGTAATTCATGTTTTTCTTTGTAAAAAAATACAGTTGTGTAACAACGGTTGTCGACACCAAAATGTTGTTTAATAATTATAAAAATGTTACTGCCTTTTATGCCATTTTCGTCGTAATTCTCTAAAAATTCTGTAAAAAAATATATTTTCTAAAAAGCGGGACATTTTTAAAACTCCGCGGGACGCGAGACAAAATATGAAAAAGCGGGACGTCTGCTCACCTTATATATGAGGGGCCACAGGGGCAACTTTTTATCAACTTGAAATTTTAAATTTCGAAAAAAAACGTTTTTTCGATACACCCTACTCCACATATAGCACGCCAAAATTAACAAAAAAAGTGTATTAGGTTGAAGTTACCAACAATAAATTTAATTTTGTCTGCCAGATTTAAAACAGGTACACATTTTTATAAAAATTTCCGATTGTCAATTGCTACTTACGTTATTACCATTTCTTTACAACCCCATTAAATCAAATCCATATCATTTATCTCCTTTATCTCCCGATCTTAACCGTAAGACAATACAATTCTCATTCACCAATCATATAAATCTCTATCTCGCCCACATCACCCTATATGCGGCGTCCTGCGTGCCGGTGTTGTGTAAATAAATTAGTTGAGCGTCTGTTTCTCCGGGCGTAAACTTATGTAGGAATTACACGGCATTACTATACGTTTTGTAGAACATTGACGTATTTTACGGGGTCGGCCCTTCCGGTTCACGGTCATAAATACTGCCGGCAGGACACAGAAATCCACTACGCGGCCGCTATTCATCGTAATTGCCCCCCAGGCGGGGCGGCCGTGCGAGGGTGGCCGTCCGGAGAACGGTTTGCGAAGAACTCGCAAACCGAGAACCTGGCAGAACCCTGCCAGAATCTTGCACCACTTTTCTTTCCCTTTGGGCCGAGGTACAGCGCTCGTGAGGTACGCATTAGGGATGTTTTAAATATTTACCTTAGTTCGGGGGTAAACACAAGAGGAACACTTTTTTTCGGTTTTGGTTGTCGACAGTATCACAATAATTGTGGGTTTGAAAAAGTGGTATGCTAATTTTGAGAATAAATTTGTGGTCCCTAAGAAATTTGTTATATTAATAGAGGAAAAGAAATATTTTTTTGCGGATAAAAATGAATTTGTTTGGAATATTTCTTTGGTAGAAAGAATGTTTATTCGTAAAAAATTATTAATTGATTAAAGGTATTAATACCTTAGACAAATTTGATTTTAACACTCAGAACTCAACAAATTTTCACAATAGTTAACCTAAAAGTACAGAGTTTAGGGTTTACTTTAGCGGTAATTTGAAATTTTTAAATCGCGTGTTGAGTTGCCATACGATAGACTGCGAAATATACTTATAAAATTTCAATAAAAATTGTTAATATGTTGATAACGGTACTACTTTGTATAAGGATCAAGCTGGTTAAATCGTTTCTAAATTGTCTCTTCTATCACCACTTAAAGATTTTACATCAAATTTACAATTGCATCACATTTTCGTTAAATTGCAAATATCACAAAAAATAGTAACA
Organism: Aphodius sticticus; assembly: GCA_963966075.1. Lineage (NCBI taxonomy): Eukaryota > Metazoa > Arthropoda > Insecta > Coleoptera > Scarabaeidae > Aphodius > Aphodius sticticus. Next base: position 79,692,663 of record OZ014507.1, read on the forward strand.
TTTGGTGTATAACATACTCAATGTAAATTGGAGCTAAATAAAGGGTTATTAGAGCCGACACATAGGGTGTTCCATTTAAAAAATTCGAGAAAAAGGCATTTGAAAAACATTAAAATTTACTAACTCTGCATAATGTATCTAATATCTTTGGATACTATCACCTACCTACTGGCTTTGACTATTGTCTCACATAGTTTAAAGGTAAAATCGGCAAAAATGTCATTTTTACATAGTTTTTAAAAAGATCCTGCAACGCGCATATTTTGGAAAACAGATGAATATCTCTGGAACTATTAACGCTGTGACTTAGAAACATACACGGTTGGATAAACAAATTCAGTAGTATTCAAAATGTAATAAAAAATACAGGACGTTCCATTTAAAAAAATGTAGGTACATACTTTCCGTCATACCTAAATGCAACACCCTGTATAAATGAAAATAATTTTACGTGATAGAAAACGGCGAGTCAAACAACTTTTGTATAAAATATTCTTTTCTTTCTCAATTAACTATCGACCGCCGGGATACTAATAACTCACCCTGTATAATTGAGTAAGATTTTTTCCACCGAAAGATGTTTTATTTTAAAAGATCTATCCAATGATACCACACACGACCTAGGTTTTATTTTGAAATTTTGAAACTGAGCGCTGTTGATGACTACTTCCGGTACATTTCGGAAATGAAAATTGTTATAATTAAAGTCCTCAGGATGGCTTATTTTATGTTAGTTTCTTTCCGAATATCTATGACGTCTCATGACCAGGAAATAAGCCTAGGATAAAACTGGTTATATAAGCAGATATAATAATATTATACCATCCTCTTGGTACTTACATTTTTTTTGAACATTTTATGTGTACATATTTGCAGCTATAATATTATCATATACAGACAATGAAAATGTCTCAATTCAAAGCAACCTTTATTAGTCCAAAGCAACGGTTGTTGCAAGAATATATATCGTTAATTGATGAAAACCGTTGTTTTGACTGGTTGTCTTACTTTAAGATTGTACAATTTTAAATGGATACTATACATTTTTGACTTAAGATTTTGTTCTATTAAATCAAAAGGCTGGGTAGTTTTAGATTAATCAGCTCGCATTCTAAGGATAAACATTCACCTACTTCTTTTGAATATGAACATGTTAGAATGAAAGAAATAAAATTTTACATGGAATGCAATTAAACTAGAGAAGGCACCCGGTGTCCCTTCTTAGTCTCTTTTCTTTTCCATCAATACTAGCGCTGTTGGCCATTTCTACGTCAGGTACAGGTTCTTAAAGCATATTAAATAGTTAGTTAGGTTGTTTTATATTAAAGAAATATGTTTATTACAAGTGTGTCCTCAAACAAACAAATTTAAAAAAAAATTCACAAAACAACGTTAAGAATTTAATTTTCTTAATATAAGACAACAATTTCTCTGTGCGTATGCATATCGTTTCAGAATTTTAACACACTTGCTTTTTCAATCTCAACCCTGTCAAAAACAACTCCATTATTACTTAGATTTGTATTACAATTTTTCGTATATATTCACAAATGCAGTATTATTAAACTTTCTTAATATAAGACAACAATTTCTCTGTGCGTATGCATATCGTTTCAGAATTTTAACACACTTGCTTTTTCAATCTCAACCCTGTCAAAAACAACTCCATTATTACTTAGATTTGTATTACAATTTTTCGTATATATTCACAAATGCAGTATTATTATACCCACTAGGTTTCCGCAGTCCAGGTTAAATATACTGATGATCGGGCCGATCTGTGATTAGAGGGCCTACAACGCCATCTAACAATACAGTTAGATGACGTTTTTACACTAACAATACATTTATTTGAATCAAAATTTGACCTCAAAACATTGCAGAAAAAAACACCAGTAACAATTCTTATCAGTGCTACTTCATTACCGTTAAACTCTCACAAAAAAAAACGTAGCACGAATGTTTCAAATTACAACCGTAACCGCTACAAAGCGTAACGGGAGCGCCTCAAATTATCGAGGAAATGTACAATTTGCTCACGATCACAGGGACGTTTAAAGTCACCCTCGAACGTTTTAATTGAACCAAAAAAGCAAACGCAGAGCTGAGTTGAAAAGCGCGGAAAAGAGGAGATCAGCTTTTAAAAATTCCTGCCGCGTTGCTGTCCACTATCGACTTAAAAAAACCAAACAAGTCGAAGTATTAAAAATGGACGCCTTCGCTAATACACTTCTCTAGCTCGTGTGTTTTGTTCCCCATTCCACCCCCCACCACGTTCCGAAGTTCTTGTTTATTTTTCTCTGTCGTTGTCGAGCTGAGCTGAGCTGAGTGCAGCCCGGCTAATCCGAATGCGAACGAATATCGTATTGCAGCCCTTTTGCAGTCTTTTCTCCAAAGCCGATTTTGTTTCGGTGGCAAATTGCATCCTGCACGATAATGGACGCTCGTGTAGGATTTTCTGAGTAGATTTTGGTCGTTCAGTTTGTTTATCCTTTCTCTATGATGTCGATTATGTTATATTTTATACTGGGTGTACCATAACCTGACGCCAATACTGGGCAAAGTGCATACAGAATAACTAAATCCGATTTTATTAAAAATCTCTTTAGTGTTGATCAGATGTTGATTAAGAGAAATGTTTAAGTAAGAATTAACATACTACCGTTGATTGTCAATGGATATAGATAGTCAGCCATGGGTTAGTTGGGGCGTTGGCATCCAGAGGGCAGGGTCTTCAGCAAGACTCATTCAACATATATTATTTATTATATATTTATGCTCGGACTCAGCCAGTTCGCACAGAGTGCGTACAAAAAAGTATATAAATTGAAAACGCTATAATTTGTGAATGAATCTTGCAGAAAATCCTGCTCTCTGGATGTCAAGGTCCCAACTAACCCATGGCTGACTATCTATATCCATTGACAATCAACGATACTATATATGATAAAGTCATCGAGATAGTATAAAAAGGACACGCTATGATGACGTCAGTAGGTGTGGCTTATGGGACTATACGACGGTCGGTCTGCACAGGCCCAGACTAATTATAATTATTTTTCTGTAATATTGAAGACAGCAACATAGCACATATTAACTATATTTGTTTAACCAAAGAAAGTAAAAATATATAATAAACACAAAAATACTCTGGATTAAGGTTATAACAAATAATGTAAAATAAATCTTATATGTGTAACATAAATATGAATATGAACAAAATAAGTATTATACATCTTGTAACCTACTGGCCATTAAACAATACCAGTTTATTATTTTGATCTCGAATGCTGGCGGATTTATTTCTTTTTCTGATGTAACACATTCGAATATGAGTGTACCTATTTATAATACTTTTAATTAATAATATTCTGTGACTATCCAACACATCTTGATCGATACTATGTTTTACTAAACCTGAAAATATATTTGATGCGATTTGGTGATGTTCTGTGTATTAATAAATCCGTAAAATGCTTCGAACAAACAACACTGGACTTTGTCGGCTTCCAGTTACATCGGTCTACAATCTGTATCCATAATTCCTGCTGGGCACGAATCTTTGTAAACCTGAATTTAATTGTTAAATAAACCAAAAATTAAGTCAAATTTGATCGAATACGGGCCTGTTCATTTTCATTTGACTGAGATCTAACGTCACTTCCCGATAAAACGTAATTCCCGCTGATTTATAGGACCCTCTCTGCTGCGACAGCTACTTACATCACATACTGTCATGCTAATTAGTTATAAAACAAATACTTATAGCGCTCTATAAACCACTTAAACATATATAATATATCAGCTTGTCAATTTGGCGTTATGGGACTAACGGACGGTATAATTTGACATAAAGTGGTCCTAATTTTAAGCTCATATGACTCCTCCACTTTTATACTATCTCGATGGTACCTATACATATAGGTTGAGGTGTAGGTAAGGTATCTAATAACGCCACCTAGCGGTGTTCCGGGACAAAATTAATTCGTCGACGGGTTTCCGGGGGGCCGTAAATTATTTAGCACGGACGCGGGAGCCCCCTGTAATAAACTGATAACGTCGCACTCCAAATCTGGGGTGAGAAAACTACTGGCAATATTTCACTAGAGCCCATCTTCGTTCCGCTATATTAAAAATGGGGCGCGCGGGGAGTGAACAACCCCGCCGTAAGATTTCGTCCGTAATGTGCCTTAATTTATCATTTTATTATTGTTTTTGACATGATAATTATTTATATCTGTACCGTCTGCGACATTTAAAAACGAGACATCAAGAAAATGGACTCTGGTAAGGTAAACGTCTAAATATAAACTCTACAGTTAAACATGTAACCAAAACTCCTTAAGAGGGGCGTTTATGAAAGTGAGATCGACGTCGGCCTTGAGTCTGTAGTACGCCCAGGATGTGGTTCTATCTAACGTTGAACCGTTGTACTCAAGTCCTTGTGAATAAACAAACATACTCACTTAATTTGTTCAGCCGATTTCTGCCCTTTGCCAATAGGCAGCTACTGTAGTTGTTGTCAACTGTTATTATTGACCTGAAGCCGAGGTTACACATTCGTATACTTGCCAAATATCAAATATTTGCCAAGTGTATGAATATTTGTCAAGAAAAAAAACCTGTTCTATCAATTTGTAGCGAGTCCACCTCTAAAATAAATTTATATATTCGACGTTCGGCTGTGCGGACGAGTTTCTTTACGCCATATACTTGGTATTTGCAATACCCAGTTGAAGTGGGTATAGCAAATGCAAAGGCGACAAATATTGGTGCACTTATTTGTACTCGATGAAAATTTTAGTACGCTGTTTATTTTTTCCATTTTTTTATTTCGTTTTGTGTGTAGTTGGTCGTATACGAAGATTGACAATAGATTTGTAATTATTACTAAGTTTTTTGATTTTTCTAAAGGGCGAAAACCGCATAAAATTGTAATTTTGTGAAACCGTCAGACAGACAGTTTTCCGGAAACCGTCAGACACATTAAAAAAAATATTGTTTTTACCTGTCCACATAAACGCAATGTTATTTCTTTCCAAGAAAAACGTACACCATATACAGAGTGTATCCTAAGTTGATGCTTTTCTATGAACAATATAGATGATACTTTGTGACTTTTCAAAATATAAACTTCTTGTTAAATAAAAAAGCTATACAAAATTGTCTCTACTATTACTATATTTTTAATCATTTTCGTTTCTTTTCAAGTAATAAACATCATAAAAATTTTACAGACAGCATGACTATTAAATAATTTATTTGGAAAATTATACTTTATTTGCTTGTATTTATATATTTGTCGATTTTTATGATGTTTATTATTTGAAGAGAAACGAAAGCGGCTAAAAATATTTTAATAGTAGATACAATTTTGTGTAGCTTTTTTATTCAACAAAAAGGTTATATTTTGAAAGCTCATTTGTTTAAATTTTTGTTTCAGAAGCTAATTGATCTGTCTGTCAGACAATATTAGGACATATTTATATAACGAACCTAGTAGTACAATTGGATTTAGTAGAACTTTAAAGATGACGAAGAAACCATATCTAACATTTCTCTAATGGGCAATATCTTCCTAATGTAAATAAAAAAATATATATATTTTTTCTCATTGAATAATAATTTATTTAAACTAGTTCACATCAAATGACCAATTGTATTGTTTCACAGTCTGTTAAAATTAGATGCTGCGAATTAATAATATAGAAAGTTGATGAATTAAACAAAAATCATTAAAAAGAAACAGACAGTTTCGTCAAGATTTGTTTTATAAATTTCCACAAGAATGCCCTTGTTAGTACGCAGTGAATTCTGCACTTATGTAATTAAAAATATGTCGGCATTATACAATAAAACATTGCTTGTTCGGTATCAAATTATCAGTTTGATTTGAAAAAACTAATGTGCAAATAAGGCGAACTAATAATAAAAATAGCTAGTGCCCATTCGGTACGCACATGTACCAAGTTCTCAAAAAAGATTTTCACGTTTAGAAAATGCTATGTGGCGATGCATTAATGTCCGATGCATTTACTGTTGCAGTGAAACTCTGACGGTCCGAAATCACGAACGAATACTGTACAAATTTGTTGGAATGTCATGGATTTTTTAGAGTTTTACAAAAATCAGCCAGTAATCAATGATGGATGAAAAATATACGGTGAACGAACTTAAAACGAAACATAAATCACTCATGGCATCGTTTGGAGACCAATAAATAACAAAAATTTTTGATCTGCGTGCCAAATATATTTGCCAAATATTTAACATGTGGCAAATATTTGATACTTGGCAAGTATACGAATATGTAGCCCCGGCTTGAGCTGTTGGTACTCTTCTCCCTTGTCTCGGTCTGTGGACTTTATTACAGAAACCTTCTTTACAGAGCTCAGCGGTGACAGTTCATAGTAATTCGACACAATTACATAAAAAGCAGATCAACCTGACAACGGCTGGGTCAATTTTAAAGAGCTATGTCTTAAAATGTCACCGATAAATTAGCTCCTGTTCCGGGATCAATGCTATTGGCTTAATCACCATGAAAGCATATTAAATCAACCAGTATATTGCGTCAAAAATTAGCTTCTTTTCTCTAATTAAGTTCATGATTAAAGCAAGTGCGGTTGAATTTTATATTTATTCCGGAGCAATGCCCTATGCTTACACATTCCAACAGTACCTTACTTTTACACATGAGTGCAATAGTTTCGACTCCGATCTACTTTTTATACGCCCGTGTTTTGCATGTGATTAGTATATGGACAAACCTTACTGCAAAAACAGCAGTTTTGCTAGAAACTTTTAAAACATCAGTTTTGTTTGTCCTTCAGGTATATTTTTTGTTTCGACCCGTATCAAGTTTAGTGTGTGGGCGTGACGTGAACACTTCCGGTTTTGATTAATGACGCTTCTTAGGGACGTCTGAGAGGCGAGAGTTGCGTCAGTTGCAGGGGCGGGGGGGGGGGAGAGGTAAAAAGTGGGGGTACTGAGCGGTCGCGCGGCCCTGGAGAAAAACTCGAATATATTAAATCGGGCGGAAAATAAAGAAAACCCGTCGGGCGCGGGCTGTGCGAAAAAATTCACTCCGCGCCGTGTTTGTGTCGCAAACTCCGAAGAAAGGGGAGGATTAAATGAACCTTTGAACGGCGCGGATTGCTCGGAAAAGCCGCAGCCTTTCAGTATTCCGCCCCAGATTCAACCTGAAGGCAAAAAAAGGAGAAAAACTGAAGCATTGAAGTTATACAAGGATTATCTTATTTGTGAAGGATAATAGAGATATTTTGTGTTAACATGCAAACATAAACTGCTCAAAAAAATTAGGGGAACACATTTTTCGAAACTTGTAACTTTTTAAATAATAGTTCTAGGCAAAGCAAATTTTGTATACTTCAACAATGTTACAACTCTTAGTTACTTCTAAGTTACACTTAAAAATGTAAATTAATAACGCAAAACAAAATGAAAAAAATGTGAAGTATGCTTTGAATTCACGTATGAAAGCCTACTAAAGATGACAAATGAACTCAGAAGTAAAATGAGGCATCTTAGTGAAGTGCTACACACAGAAAAGTAAATACTTCACTCAAAGCAATATGCTTTCATCCAAGTAAATGATTAGTTTGCTATAGCCGCAAGTAGATATTTTCTCAAGTTAAGAATAAAGAGATATTGTTGAATTGAAATGATCATATGCTTGTATATCTGAGAAAATATTTTCTTGCAATGAGTATAGATATTATTCATTCAAGAAAACTATTCTCACGTTGAGAATAATGGAATTTTCTTAAAGTGAATATATATGCTTGACAATGAGAAAATATTTTCTTGAAATGAGTATAGATATTATTAGTTCAAGAACATGATCATAATGTATTGAATAGAAATTACTGTTTTAGTTTTTTTTTTAAAAAGGTAGGGAATTGTGTGAAATAAATAGACAATAACTTAGCGAATGATATTTGTTTTATTGTATGAAATTTCTTTGCTTAATTACGTATATACTTACCTATTTATAAATTATCACTACCTACAATATCTAAGGCATGGAAAAAAACACCATATTCTATTAGACATCCAATTGTTTCCGTTATATTACACAAGTAAGTTTTCTGTGGCATGTATGTTGATTTGGTGACCACTATATGGCTAGGCAAAATTTACGTACCGTGTGCGTCACAAGTCACAACTACGAACTGCATCGCAAATACGTTGAACATAAGTACTGTAGGCTATTCACGCAAAATTAAAACTATATACTTTCATAATATTATAGATCGCGTAGTTATTGCGTACAGTACTTACAAAATTAGTATTAACATATTGAACTCTTCCCGGACAATACTCGGTAGTCAGCGAACACGACGGCATAGCAGACCCCAACTAACTGAAGGCAAAAGCCGATGCGAAAAATTTAAAATCTCGGCAACGTTCGTGCACGTTTGAGTGTAAATGCGCAAGCGCGTTGCAAGCAATGGCTTACTTGATTCAAGATATTGATCAACTTCTTGAATTGAGAATTTAAACTACTTGGTTTGAAAATTATATACTTAACCGAAACTAATAACTCTGAGATTGGGATATTCTTGAATTGTGAGAACAAGGAATTCTTAAATGAAAGAATATAGAATTTTGAGAATATACTTCGCTGTGTGTAGTTGTTAATTTTCTTTAGTTAAATATATACCGGTGAAGTAGGTACGCCAAAATTGATTTGCCTAGAACTATTATTTAAAAAGTTACAGGTTTAGAGAAAACGTGTTCCCCTATTTTTTTTGAGCAGTGTAGTTATAGAAGAATTATCTCTGAATATTGTCTTATGCAGAATTTTTTTACAACTTTAAAGTATGTAATGTTCGTTGTAACTTAAGATTTTATAGTTTCTAACGTTAATTTCTCTATTCGCACAAAACCTAAGCACCTCAATTGTGCCAGGCTGGCCGCCACTATAAAGTTACCGAATTCAATTCAACTTTAAATGAAAATTTCATTTCATCCAGCTAGATAGGATACGGGAGTTCGTAGCTTCAATTCGTCAAATAAAAAACGCGGAGAAGAAAAAAGAAAGAAAAACTAACTGCTCGCGTTTGTTCATATTCAACAAGGAAACTTTTCATATTCAATTTAAAGTTACACATTTTAGTTTTTAAGTAATATACTACACAGATATGCTGTAGCATATACACAGATTTGTCTTTTCAAACAGAACGTTCAGTAATCAGTTAAAATTTTCAATTTGTATATTCTAATGAACGAGATAATTATGATAGTGTTGAGTGAAAGAATTATAATTTTTAAATTAACGAAATTGTTGGTTTAGTTAAAATACGATATTTTCAGGTTGCAATAAATGGTTCTTTGATTAAAGAAATTATTAATTTGTTGAACGAATTAATGTGGACCTATTATTGTCTAGAACTTTTCGGAGGGTACAGTAGAGCAAAATCTCCACGTGTCAACGCCTTTTGGGATGTCGCACATCCTCGACCAGTGGTTGGTTTTCCGATACCTACATATAGTCAAAGTTAGGGTAGAAAAGTTTACGCTGATTCGGAATCGGAACGTGCTCTATACTGCCGATCACACGGCCTTTTTAGCAATTTAGCCAGACGCATGACATCAACTTAGCGGTAGGCTTTCACCAGCTACTATTTATACTCAAGATAAGGCCGAACTGCGAGGAGAGTGTTTACAGCGCCATCTAACAATACAGTTGGATGAGGTTTTACATTGAAAATATATTTATTAGAATCAAAAATAGGAATTCTTTGGAGGAAGTAAACCTATTTATACAGGGTTAGCCAAAATTACCGGAGCACCCAAATAATTCTCTCACGGTAAGAAATTTCAAAAAAAAATTCAAATAAAAGTTTTTTGACTTTAAGCAATCCATCGTTCAAATATATTTTTAATATACGTGTTCATTAGGTGTTCATTTTATTATAGAAATTTCGTAAACTTTTCTTTTCCAAATGGAACATCCTGTATATTTTTACATTACAAGAATAATTTTAGGACTAATTCTAAACAGGTTTTATTAAAATAATCTTTTTATAAAATGCATCATTTTTGAGTTTTAAGCAGTTAATTAAAATTAGTCATAATAGGGTATTTGACTATTATTGGAAAACCATCTAAGTGTGTTTATTCCTTCACTCTACATTGTAAATGCATTATTTTTCGTAATTATTTCCTCAATATTTCATAAAAATCAGCGTCAAAAATTGAATCACAAAAAGTCCCGCCAAAACGATACTTTCTGTTGTGTGACGTCACCGGTTAGTAGATGTCAAATCGGTCCATATGGTCTGTCAGCATCAGCCAGCATCGGCATCGTCGCCGTTTGGTAATTGTGTTGTATGATGTGTTGTTTTCAGAATTTCTACATAAAAATGGGTTATAAATGGTGTATAAATCCACAATGCAGAGATACGTCAAGAAAAACTCCGGATAAACTATTTGTAGCTGTTCCGCAAGATTTTAAACTGCGAAGAAAGTGGTTGGCTCGTAGAAATCCAAATGAAATAAATAGCCGCCAATACAAGTGTTTTCTGTTGTGAAGATTACTTCGACATAAGTAAAACTGACTAGAATAAGTTATCCATCGTATTTTCGAACCAGGTATTATCTGATCTGACAGCTTAAGGTTAGGGCTATCCTAACCTACAAAGTTATGCTTACATGACGCTTTCGTGCTATTAAATTCAAACGGGAGAAGCATAGAGCGCGTTCGGATAACCCGGTATTGTACGGTGAGAGTGACGCGCTGCATAATAGGCGGACTAACGTCATACGGCGTTTATCTGCATATAAGAGTGAGACAGCCGACCCAAGTTATCTGAGCATTGCTCTCCCCATACCTTACCCTGACAAACCGAACGCGCTCTAAGCGGACTAACGAATGACATTACTGGAGACTGAGCCAATTACAGAGCGTTTTCAATCACGTGATAGGACGTGAATAAAATTCAATTTTAATTTTGGTTTTTCATAGAAATAAAGCATATTTTTTTGAAAAGTAATAACAAATAGTTTTCTTAAACTGTAATCTATTAGGATGACTATAATACATGCCATATTTTTAATACAGTCAAATACCCTATTGGATTTAGTAGAACTTAAAAATGCCGAAGAAACCATACCCAACATTTTCTTTATGGGCAATATCGTCCTAATTTAAATAAAAGAAATATATTTATTCTCTAAATATATTTAAAAAAACATTCAGGCAAACGTTTTTGACATTAAACAAGCTACCATTAAAATATATTTTTAATATACAGGATGTTCATTTTATTATGAAAATTTGGTAAACTTATCTTTTTCAAATGGAATACCTGTATATTTTTACATTTTATAATTCTAAAACTAATTCTAGACATTTTTTATTGGAATATTTTTTTTTATAAATTTCGTCATTTTTTAGTTATAAGCAATTAATCAAATTTACAAAAAATTCTTAGGATTAAAAAATAAAAATGTCCAGGACGTTTGATGAGAAAAAGGAAAAGTTTTCCATACTTCCATAATAAAGTAAACACCTTGTATATTAAAAATATATTTAAGCGAGAGCTTGTTTTAAGAAATGTATCTACTGTTGGAGAATTATGTAGGTGTTCCGGTAATTTTGACTATTTGAATTAATTGCTTATAACTCAAAAGTGATGCATTCTATAAAAAAGTTATTTCAATAGAAAATGTTTGGAATTAGTCTGAGAATTACAAAATGTAAAAATATACAAGGTGTTCTATTTGAAAAAAAAAGTTTAGGAAATTTCCATAATAAAATGAACACCTGTATATTAAAAATACATTTGAACGATAGCTTGTTGAAAGTCAAAACACTTTCGTTTGAAGGTTTTTTTTTTTTAATTTTTTTACGGTTGGAGAGTTATGTAGGTGTTCTGGTAATTTGGACTAATTTTAATTAATTGCTTAAAACTCAAAAATGATGCATTTTAAAAAAAGACTATTTTAATAAAAAATGTTTAGAATTAGTCCTAAATTTACAAAATATAAAAATATACAGGGTGTTGCATTTGAAAAAAAAATTTAGGAAATTTCTATAATAAAATGAACGAAATGAAATGAAAACAAGTATATTAAAAATATATTTGAACGATGGATTTTTTAAAGTAAAAAAACTTCTGTTTGAATTTTTTTTTGAAATTTCTTGCCATTGGAGAATTATTTTTGTGTTCCGGTAATTTTGGCTAACCCTGTATATATATATATATATATATATATCCTGCCGGACGCTATTTTATAAATCTCTCGGATAATGGTTTTGGCTGTTTTCGTTCGTTATTTACATCAACTCTTCACTTTGCTTTTCTCATTTATTTATATTATACAGTATATGGAACATTTACCCGTTAATTTTGTTGTTTTTGCTATCAATAATTCATTAAGTGGGCCTTATTACCCCAACCCACCTTATACGATTCAAACTCTTGCCAGATGTGAGACATCATTCCACTTGAATACACCCCCTAGAGTTTTTCTCGTGAAATATTGCCCGTTTGCAACTGTTCGCGCCGTTTGCGGTACGAGTAGTGAAGCGGCGCAAGTTGCACCAACATTGTTGTGGAAAATTAGTTCCAGTCGGGCATGAACTCGATACCCGCTTGTTCGCGAGCGTCGGGCGTCTTCAAAATAAGCTGCGGCATCTGCTTCCATTGTTCGACGCTCTTGCTATCTCAGATATCCATTGTTAGCATCATAGTGTGCCGTGTTCACATACGGAAGCCATTTTTACATGATAACGGTCTTCGTATGCATATATTACGTTTACATACTCGTCCGGTACGCTATGCAGGTATTTAGTGGATGAATTGATATATTATTATGTACCTACTGATATTTAGGACTGTGTAAACATCTTACTTCAGACTAATTGTTTAAGGGAGTTATTAGTTTTCAGAAGCGTACAAGCAGTACGCTAAATTAAAGATAAAAAGTATCTAATTTTGCGTCTAGTGGTAGATTTTTAATTGTTTTTGACAAATCTGTTACTGAATCTGACATAAAATGGACGGATTTTGCGATTTTTGTACGGAGAACACAGGTTGACATTAAAAGAAGTACCACATAACAGATCTAGGTTACACCTTCTGCTATAAGTATACAAAATTTCACGTAAAAATATCAATATCTTACATGCTTTTTGTACCCAAAATTTAACTTCTTCAGACAGAGAAATGGTTGACTAATGTTAAGAAAATGATATTCTTAACATAATTTCTTTGTTTTAAGACAAGACATACTTATAATAAGTATGTTTCTTTAATATAAAACAACCTAAATTGCTTTAAGAAAACGATTGTTTTGATTTAAGAAAGTCGTCGTTTTGAAAATAGTGTGAAGGCAGCCGATAGATGGTGCTTTAATTTCTCGTTGTAAGAGAAGTCCCCTAGAGGGTACATAACCCCATTCATGTCTATGCAGCATAAGTGATTGTGCTATTGTACCGTCAATGTACCTGACGTAGAAATGACCGACAGCTTTAGTATTGGCTCAAGTTGCAAAATAACAATATTCTTCTTAGTATGCGTTAATTGCATCCCATATAAAATATTATTGCTTTCATAATAAAATATAGATATTTAATAGAAGTAGGTGACTATTTAGTCCAAGAATGTAAGCTGATTGGTCTAACTACCACACCTATGATTTAACAGAACAAATTCTTAAGTCAAATAAGTGTAGTATCCATTTAAAATTGTACAATTATAAAGTAAGACAACCGGCCAAATAAACGGTTTTCTTCAATGAACGATATTATTTTGCGTACAAATATAACAAACGTTGTTTTGGAGTAACAATGGTTGTTAGAATCGAGACAACGTTTAAACAACAACAATTAAAATATGCATTACCATAACTTACTCTAACTCTTGTCTTCGAATCATAACAAGTATTACACTTTTGTCTATAATTTGATGTGTAACATGTGAGAATTGATAGAAAATTAACCTCACTGTGGATGCTTGATTTATATAGGACGTACTAGCTCTGCTGATTCCTGATTATATAACCTTAAAAACTACAATGTGCAACTTTGTTGAATTTGAAAATTTTATTGTTGAATATGAACATGAACAGTTTTGAATCCTTTTCAACTTCTTTATTTTTTTTTTTAAATTAAAGCTGGGAACTCCCGTAGCTAACTGGATGAAATAAAATTTCATTTAAAGTTGAATTAAAGTCAGCAACTTTATAGCGGCCACCAGCTTGGGACGATTGAGGTGCTTAAGTTTTACAATTTTGTGCGAATAGAGGAACATTAGAATCTATAAGATATGTAGTTATATAAGTTATAGTTGTCTATAAGATTTAAAGTACTTTTTTATTGTAGAACGATTGACATTAAATGCTGAACAATAAATTGTACATCTATGTGATGTCAAAATCACTGAAACGGTTTCCTATTTAAAAAATTCCTCAGACACATCGATTTTTAATTATCAAAATTATTATTTATATCAAATTTAATTTCCGATTTTCAATTGTTTTTGACTTATCACATCATCGACACTTCTGGATTTTTGGGGTTCTTGTTGTTTCTAGGACAATAAAGCTGGACTAAATTTGTAAAAATTAAAATGGCATTTTTTTTTATAATTTCACTTCACTTCGAAAAGTGCGAATCTGTGTAATAATTCTACCTAAGTCGACGGTCTACACGGTCAGAATTTTTCCTAAAAATGTGTAAGTATTTGTATATAGTAATAAATAAAAATCAACGTGTTCGAGGATTTTTTAAATTAACAAATCTTCTTCGTCCAATCTTTTTCCGGAAAACTTTTTCCTCTCGCAAAATTAAAAATTTTCCCGGTTTGGTAAACTTCTAAAAGTGGCACTCTCAATTTCCATCATACGCACAATTACCAACTTTCCACCAGAGCATCAATCTTCCTCCAGAAATCCACCTCGATCGTCAACATTTATCAGGATTAAGAACCACACAAAACGGCGACTAGAAAACCCTCTATATATATTTATTGCTTCTTTTGCGTCTATTCGTCCTGTCATCTCCCACCTATAGCGTGATTGACGACCCATCCCTCCGATCAATACCGACATAATAATCAACTTGAACATTCATAACACGTGGAAATTATGTGTCAAACTCGATATTTGTCAGCCGGAGTCGATAGACGGCGAAAGCAGGGGTGTTTTCTATTTCCTCTCCGGGGCAGTACGCAATTATTTCAGCGTCGAATAGGACTCAGTCAATCGAAAAGGACTATTGTGCTAAGCGGCGTGTTAATTGCAATCTCTTCATATCGAATCGACTGCAAACGCAATTCGTGCTGCTCTAGATATTCTCGGCTAGTTTTTGTTGTAATAATCGGGGTGGTAAAATAGGTCAAATCAATGCTAACGGTAGTAAACGATTGAAGTACCTATAAAAAGGATCACTAGGGACAAGTAAGGATGACGAATATTTGTCGGTGAATAACGGTGTAAGATAAATTTCGACTTTATGTCGGCGCAACTCGAAAACTAGAGATTCTTCTTGAATGAGTTTTTATTCCGTGGCGTAGTTTTAACTGCGGAGTTTTGCTGTTTAAAAAAACAAAGCCACGCTAGAAAAACTACCATCAAAATTTTGGCAAAAAAGTTATTTAGAACTTCTTTTTCATAGATTTTGATATTTTTCTAAAATTAGAAATTAGTAGCTAGTCTAAATTTCACATAAAAACTAGAATTATTTATTAACTTTATTAAAATAGAAACTTTACACTAGGATCATTCCGCGAATTTTTAATTTTAGGTTACCAAAACCAAGAGATCACTGGTAACGACCGTCACGGCTATTTAAAAAGGTTTTCATAAAACTTATCGGTGTGAACATCTATCTACAACAATTCTAAAAGATGAGTCGCCTTTTTGTTATCATGTTGCGTCAAAATAATAATAAAAGCCCCCATTGTTTTGTATAGTCGTTAAACGGGCGTGACGGGTGTGACACTTTACTGCAGAATAACCCACAACTAGGAGTTTGGCATTTTTGAAAAATCACAATAAAAATTTGTTTCTGTGTACCTCAATCCGTGGAGATATACTGTATATTTATTTGTAAGGAACACAAAGCTTTAATTTTTAAAATTTCTCTGATAGTTTGTCATTTTTATTTGACTGTGCAATCGCCTTTTTAACTGAAATAGTTGCCCTAACTATTCTATTTTTCCTGGCCCATTCACGTCATTTTTAAATTTGGAAAAGTTCCTATTGCTCTTAGCCCAAGCACTTTGTCTTTTTCCCTACAGCGAATTTTTATCCGCCGTTATGAAACACACGGTTTGTAAAGAACTGCGCCCATATACGTGGTGCAAATGTTTATCCGCGGCGATAAATAATCCTTATTGGGCGCCTAGGCTTAGCAACTAAAACAGGCAAAGTTAGTACAAGTCTGACTTTGGGAAATTCATTATTGTTTAGTCATCATCATTGATTTTAAATATAAATACATTTCTCACTTATTTTTAACATCTCTTGGACTGAGGTTTTAATGCCGATTATGTATATTTGAACTCAGTTTATAGTTATACTGGCATTGAAAAATCTAGCCTTTTGCTCCCTTTTATTATGGTGTCTGTGTGCCCTCTGAACCCTTCGCACGCGCCTCCCGCTGGCCCTGATCATAGTTAATAGAAAAATTTTTAATTAATGAAAACCATTGAAAAATTGTGCCTGTCAGACATGAATCATTCATTCCTCGAATCTCACTCATCTAATCATAAAAACTAAAAATACTTATATAATAGGGTATTTGACTGTATTAAAAATATGGCATGTATTATAGTCATCCTAATAGATTACAGTTTAAGAAAACTATTTGTTGTTACTTTTCAAAAAAAAAATGCTTTATTTCTATGAAAAACCAAAATTAAAATTGAATTTTATTCACGTCCTATCACGTGATTGAAAACGCTCTGTAATTGGGTCAGTCTCCAGTGATGTCATTCGTTAGTCCGCCTTAGAGCGCGTTCGGTTTGTCAGGGTATGGTATGGGGAGAGCAATGCTCAGATAACTTGGGTCGGCTGTCTCTCTCTTATATGCAGATAAACGCCGTATGACGTTAGTCCGCCTATTATGCAGCGCGTCACTCTCACCGTAAAATACCGGGTTATCCGAACGCGCTTTTATGCTTCTCCCGTTTGAATTTAATAGCACGAAAGCGTCATGTAAGCATAACTTTGTAGGTTAGGATAGCCCTAACCTTCAGCTGTCAGATCAGATAATATCTTTCGAAAATACGATAGATAACTTATTCTAGTCAGTTTTACTTATGTCGAAGTAATCTTCACAACAGAAAACACTTGTATTGGCGGCTATTTATTTCATTTGGATTTCTACGAGCCAACCACTTTCTTCGCAGTTTCAAATCTTGCGGAACAGCTACAAATAGTTTATCCGGAGTTTTTCTTGACGTATCTCTGCATTGTGGATTTATACACCATTTATAACCCATTTTTATGTAGAAATTGTGAAAACAACACATCATACAACACAATTACCAAACGGCGACGATGCCGATGCTGACAGACCATATGGGCCGATTTGACATCTTGACATCACATCATCTTGACATCTTGACATCACTAACCGGTGACGTCACACAACAGAAAGTATCGTTTTGGCGGGACTTTTTGTGATTCAATTTTTAACGCTGATTTTTATGAAATATTGAGGAAATAATTACAAAAAATAATGCATTTACAATGTAGAGTGAAGGAATAAACACATTAAGATGGTTTTCCAAAAATAGTCAAATACCCTATTATATTTTATAATTAATTTTGTATAATTGATTGAAATATTTTT
The DNA here is from genome assembly GCA_963966075.1 of Aphodius sticticus. NCBI lineage: Eukaryota > Metazoa > Arthropoda > Insecta > Coleoptera > Scarabaeidae > Aphodius > Aphodius sticticus. Next base: position 79,710,496 of record OZ014507.1, read on the forward strand.
TTGCGATTTTACTCAACCGGTCACATGATATTATAAATTACCGTTCTAATGTCAAACGATTGTTTGATGATTGTCGGTTGACATTAGAAATGTCCGGTCTCATGTCAACCGATCAATTGACGTGGAATTGCCAAAAATTCAACCGTTCAATTTCTCGTATACGTTCCCGAATCATTGGGACAGTAAATTGTGTCCGCTATAATGTGGTATTTTTAGTTTTGCGATTAAATGAGTAAGATTCCAGGAATGAAGGATTGACATGCACAATTTTTCATTGGTTTTAATTAATTACATATTTTCCTATTAACTATGACTGTAAACATTTTAATATGTTACTACTGGAACCATAAGCTATCGATTAAAATCAGTTTCATCGACTGCATTTAGTCTTCTTAATACACTGTATATCAAAAATCTAGAATAACGGGACTATATCTAGATTGTAGACTTCCGCGGTCTGTCAATGATATATTGATTTCCGGGTGGAAACCGCGTTAAGGACTTTGAGGCAGTCAACGTTTCGCGCTCTGTTGCAAGAGGCATCTTCAGGACTAAGTTATCAAACCAAGTGCTAAGAAGATACTGTCGTCTGTTGGGGCGGGTCTTTATATATGAGTGGGGTGGAGTCACCAGATGGTGTTTGGAGTGGGGGTAACGAAGTGGAAGGGGTAGGGTTAACAGGTAGTGGGCCAGCAGGTAGAAGCGGTTGGGACAGGACTGATTTCCAGGTATGCTGTAAGTGAAAACCATCGTCTCTATTGATATTGGAGGGGTGTTTTAGGATTTCTATTGATTCACGGATCCTTCTAGGGTAGTAATGGGATCACGGGCAAGGATTTTGGTATGTGGTAAACAGGATGTCATGCCCCGTGTTGTATCTGTGTTCAGCGAGAGCTGAACCAGCGATTTGTCGCAATCTAGTGCAGCGCTCGTGCTCAGATACTCGGACGCTAACTGATCGCTTCGTCTCGCCAATATAGACACTTCCACAAGCACATGGAATCCGGTATACACCAGGGGAAAGAAGAGGAGGAATTTTGTCCTTTGTAGAAGGAAGTAAGTCCGAAAGTTTGGAAAGGGGTTTGAATATCGGTTTTATGTTGTACTTGCGGAGGATGCGTCCAATACGATCTGTCGTACCCTGGAGGTAAGGAAGGAACGCTGTTGCAATTGGGACGTCCTGATGCTGATGAGACGGGACTATAGTTTCTCCGGAATTGTTGCCAGAAAAGACTGGTATACACACACAGGCACTCTTTTACCTTGATGAAAAATGTTCAGGGGGCCCAAAAGGACATTTTTCCGCTAAAATCATGTAATCCGCTAAAATCTGATAAAGTCGAAAATCAAGAAAAACGGAGAAAGTTCTAATAGGTTAAAATATATATGAGTGGGAAAAAATAGTGTGGCGGAGTATTATCTTCTTGCAATAAAATATTATTGTTTGGTAAGTTAGGGTAGTTTTCATTCGGAAGTAATCTTGCTAATGCACATAGTGGCTCAAACTGTAGAGAGTGTCTTTCACCAGTTGCATCTTCAAGCAGTAGTCGTTCATCTTAATTAGTAAAAGGTCGTTTTTCTTGGTTTTTTCTAATGTAACATATTCAAAATAGCTTAATTAATCAAATACCTTCACAGATTCTTGAAATTCTACTTTGTAGAAGTCAACCAGCCCCATCCACTAGAACTGGCAAAGTCCGTATTTTTTGCAATCCGCGCAAATCTTGTCGAATATTTTGCGAGGGTGGTAAACTATCAATTCGAGACGTACCGGGGGTTATAAATTTAACGCCGCGCCGCGCCGTCCGCACCCCCGACTGACAAAGTAATCGGAATATCGTGAAATTTTATGTGGGCCACGGGGGTGAATTTGAATATATCACGCCATCTGGCGGACAGGTCGCTTCCTGCAGGCGCGCTACATACGATCCCCCGATACGTTCAAATATACATATATCCAATATTGAGGGACACCGGATTGAGGGATTTTCAATTCGATCTCTCACCCCTTTTTCGCGTCGCGGCTGTTACCACGTTTCTCCGATGTTAGGGTGATAACGAATGAGAAAATGGAAAACGTGTTTTACCGCTGTAGTAGCCTGGCAATAGCTTGAGAGATTTATTTTCTTAATTTTAAATCTGTATTTGAGGCTATTTTAATTGGGAAAAACATTCCAGATAAGGCAAAAATTAGAAATCCTGAAATAATTGTGTTGCACACAATTTCCGATATCGCAGCGCATAACAGGTGGGCGACCTGTCAGTTATTTTAACCGACAGCGCTCGATTTTATCAGCCAAACCATAAAAAAAGAAAAAATCTGAACAAAATGCAGCCGATCGTCGACTACAAAAAAAGGTACGTGTAAATTGGATCGTTTAACCGTGGGGCGACACCTAGCGGCCAATCTAGGGCGCACTCAGCCGCGATAAGCTCGACTCAATTTCAGCAGCACTGCCGTGTATCAACAATAATTAATCAGGCGGCTATGCATAGTCGATTTCTTAGCTTTCAACTATAATGGTTCATTAATCCCGTCAATTTGGTTTCAACTAATTTAAGGAAAGGTTTTCGTGAAGATACCCAAAAAGTAGCTCAACTCTCAGACAGCTTTTAAAGCGAAATGTAAAGAGATTAAAATGGTTTTTCTTTTTTTTTTCCTACAATAAAAACTATTTTCTTTCACGGGACGTTCTCATGAAGAGACAAAAAAAGTAGTTCAACTTTGGGAGAGTTTTTCAAATGAATTTTTCTTTTTTCTATATGAATTCTCTCTATATGAATTATACTTTAATGTGGTTAATAAAATATTCCACCTGTTCCATGCTTGATGTTAACAATCAAGGATATATATAAGCTTGGATGGATCTTTATTAAAAAGAATTTCGTAGGACAATCGATTTCGGTATATCAAGTACCAGACTCGGGGCCCGAAGATGGCTCTCTCCAAGCTTATATATATCCTTTATTGTTGTTTATTGTTCTATATACTTTAATGTATAAAGAAAAAAAAATTCATAAAAAACTATATGCAAGAAGTGGATACTGTTGTACGTAAAAAGCTCATTTTTTCAAATGGAACACTTTGCATACCGATACGCCATTCGTTAGGAAATCTTATTCCCTATCAATCAATATTAGAATTCCGTATATCTATCTTTAATAGTTTTTGAGATATTGTCACATTTTCTTTAAATACATTTTGAATACTCCTAGGTTGCATAAGGAGGCCTTCATATTTTGGCAGATAAAGTATTTCATTATCGATAACTTTTCACAACATCATTTTTATAAATTGGTACTTTTTTGTGCAGTATTTAAATAATAAAATGTATGTGAATACAGATATTTTCATACTTTTCATGTTATTTTTGGCACATTTGCAGTGCTCTGGATTTATTATGTACGCCCGATGGTGGTCGCTGCTAAAGCACTTCTACCTTAATTTTTATAGATCTTTACGTTTGACAGATATGTTTGTATTGTTGTTCATTTATCGCTAATAATTGTGTATACCTGGTTGTGTACCTGGTTATTAGTTACGAAATGGAAAACGCTGACGGTTATTCAAATAGTGATATTTTGAATTTATTCTTCATTCATGGAGAATGTAACAAAATTTTGGAAGAGCGACGATGACAGAAGTATAGCGGAGAGTTTTAAAATGTTTGGAGTAGAACGGGCAGGATTTCGAACAAAATAATTAAGTTTTAATTTAAGTTAGATATCCAAAATATATTATTTTAGTTTTAACAAACCTTTTCAATATTTTTCTGTTTTCCTGCTGTTCTAAAGTTGTCACATTCCGTATAAATCAAGAATAAATCGTTTTGTACTTATATAGATTGCATTCTTTTATACTGACAATATCTCAAAAACGATTAAAGATAGATATAGGGAACCCTAACATTGATTGATAGGGAATAAGATTTCCTATCGAATGGCGTATCGGTATACAGGGTGTTCCATTTGAAAAAAGTGAGTCTTTTACGTTTGAAAATTCAATTATTTCGTGGTAAAATTTGAACACCCTGTATAAGATATCATGATGAACTAAACATAGTCTTATTTGGTTATGTTTCTAGTTTTGGACCACCAATCATGAAACTTCTAGTTTCAATAATAACCGAGATATTCAATTTTAAATGTAACCGCGAAACTAACCCAAAAAATAGTAAAATCAAAAAAACTCAAAAATGGTGATATTTAGGTATAGGGAAATCTTATCAAAAATGATGTTTTTTGATACCTAGAAACCTAAAATAAAATAAAATTATATCATTCCATTTAAAATAACAAAGTTGATTACTTGAGAATATTTTAGCTGAAGAGGTCAGATAGAGTAATTTCTAATTCCAAAATTTCAAGTTTCTGGAAATAGTAGAACGTGAGTAACTGCTAATGTACCAGTTCCGTGAGACAGCCTGTATACATTTTAAAATTTTAAAACATTTTATTTTTCGACTTTGATATTCCCCGATCGGAAAACATTTTTCTTTTCAACCGCTTACTCCAACAGCGGAACAAACGAGCATCGGGCAACCAAATTTAATCTAATTAATTTAATTTAAGCTAATTTAATCGTCCGACGCTCTTTTGTCACCGAAAATAATGTTATTATTGCGGGAAAACAATGCAGCAGCGGCGACAAGAGCGCCAAAATACATCCCAGACAGGACTAAATAGAGAAAACAGAAAAGAGAAAGAGAGATCGCGGACATACGCAATAAAGGGCTCGCGCAAAGTGTTTGCAGGAAAAACAATGGCGTGTCGCGCGCGACCCCTACCGGCGCGGCGCGACAATAAAGAACGTCAAGATTCGACAGTTGAATGTCGATAACAAACGCGCGCCGCGATGATTTATATAGCGTCCGGTGGGAGGGCGCTGCTGCTGCCGGATTGCAGGACTGAATAAGTAAGGGTGGGAGTCGTAGCATATTAAACATGACGAGATTATTAATTATGGAGGGGTTAATTATGGCAGTTTCCCCCTCACTAACCGTCTTAATAAGTTATTAGTTGGTGGGGGTGGTTGTGGAAAAAATATGGGGGCTGTACTGTTATAATTAAGCGGGAAAATGCGCGGGAGGTGAATTTTTTATGGGGTGCAATTGTGTGGAGGTTTGACGGGCGGTTGTAAGTCCGAATGAAGGTAAATTTGCATATGTATAACCCCCTTGTTATAATTTAGAATGTCGTGATTAATGTGGAGAAAAATTAAAAGTTAAACTGAGAGAACCTCATGGGAGAAACTTATGAAATGAGGTGAAGTTTAATTCGAAATCAGATTCCGGCGCCTCCGCAAAAACTGAAAATGTGGTTTTTTCTGTATATTAGGGCTGTTAATTTTAGTAAAATTGTTTGAAATAACGATATTCAGTAAAACTGAAAAAGAAAATATTTGGCTGATGTACAACCGATGGAATGTTTTAATTACAATCTGTGCCTTTTCCAGAAAAACACTTTCCACCCAAATTTTAGAAAAATTGGTTTATCGTTAACACGTGCCACCGAGCACCTCAAATTTCCCATTTAAAATACCTTGCAAAAATGCATCTTCTTTCCTTTCGAGTCAGATTTAAAAAGAAAGTTGCGGGAGATTATTAGAAATTGTTCAGAACACCCCAAGGAATAAATCTACAACCACTATTTTTTTGTTCACTAATCCTCCCCATAGTACCCTAAATATGAGACAAACTTTTCCCCAAATTATCAATTTTACAATGTTACGGTGTTTTGTTATTGTTTTTGGCAGAAGTGATTATTATTGCATTCCAAATACCATTTGTTTAAACAACTATACATACATTGTTGCGGACATATTTTCTATTTTTAAAGGAAAATATTATTAGGATATTTGAATTTTTTGGTCATTTACTAACTAATTTGCAATTGTTTAAACAAATGCCATTTGTTTACATAAATATACAATGTTACGGACATATTTTTCTTTTTTTGGAGAAACTGTAATTAGATTGTTGGCATTGTTCGTCATTAATTAACCAGTTTGCAATTGTTTAAATAAATACCATTTGTTTAAACAAAAATATACAATGGTACCGACGTATCCTTTTGGCAAAAATCATTATTGTATTTCTTGTCTTTTTTTCTTGCCAAATTTGTTAACTAATTTTCAATTATAACCTATAATAATAATTAGTGTTGTAACCACATTACTGGTTTGACCGATATCGTAAAACCTCAAAAATTACAAAATAGCCCAGAAATCCTATAATAATTTTTGTCAAGAAATACGTACTAACATTGTATATTATTGTTTAAACAAATTTATTTGTTCAAAAAATAGCACATTAAGTAACAAATTACAAAAACATGCCAACAATGTAACAATAATAATATTTACAAAAGAAAAAACAGAAAAACATTGTAAATATTTGCTTTAAAAAATTGTATTTGTTTAAAGAATTGCAAATTCGTTAATAAATGACAAAAAAACTCCAATAATTTAATAATAGATTCTGCAATAGATATAAAAAAAAGTCCGTAACAATGTATATATTTGCTTAAACAAATATTATTTGTTTAAACAATTACAAATTAGGTAATAATTGTGAAAAAACTGCCAATTATCTGATAATAATTTATGCAAAACATATAGAAAATTATGTCCATTACAATGTATATATTTGTTTAAACAATTGCAAAATTAGAAAAATGTGCGTAACAACATATATATTTTTAAAACAAATAGTAATTGTTTACACTATTGCTAATTAGATAATAAATGACAAAAAGAATAATAATTTATTAATTTTTACAAACTACTGCAGGAGAGGGCGGGGACGGTGAAAAAAAATAGTAGTTGTGCATTTGATCCTTGGGAAGTTCTGAACAATTTCTGATAATCTCCCGCAACTTTTTTTCTAAATCCGAAACGTGAAAAAAAAGATGCATTTTTCAAATGTATTTTAAATGGTAAATTTGAGGTGCTCGGTGGCAAGTGTTTCTCAAATTTTAGGGGAATTTGTTTGTCCGGAAACGGAACAGATTGGAGGGATCGTTGCCCTCCAGCAAAAAAAAAAGATACTGTAAGGCAGGGGTTTTCAACCTTTTAGGTTCCGTGTACTACCTAAAAAATATCCAAATTTCTTCGTACCACCGACCTTTATACAAAAATGCATATTAATACAGGGAAAGAAATAATCCTACTTATTTATTTTGTAATAAAATAATTACGTTTATAACAAAAGTTCACTTGGTAAAAACTTATTCTCATCGAAACCAATAACAAATCAAAATTATATACCTATAACAAAATTTCATTTCGTATACAAAAGTAAAATAAAAAACCCTTCGAGTTGTTTTGGTAAACTATTTTTTTTTTAAATATCATGATGTGTCAATTAGTATCAAGCTCAAATTTGGCTCAATCATTAATTTTGGCTTATGTTTGTTGTTTAAATAGAATATTGATGAAAACCCATACCTACATAAATTTCACATAAATCGTGGCGCAAAAAGGCATTAAAAGTCTAATATCTTAATCTCCAGTTTCTTTAAAATAGTTCTTCCTCTGGATCCAAAAAACGGTTATTGTAATAATTTTAAATTCTTCTATCAGCGCTGTGTATGAGGAAATGTCTATCAAATGTTCTTAAATGTTCTTTTTCTATTAGGTTGTGAAGTTTGGTATTTACATACATTTTAGATTTCTGATCCAATTTTCATTGTCATAGATTTGGGAAAATAACTATTGTTTTTTAAAGAGGTGCAATTAATATTTTTTTTATATCCGACTAATTCATCATTCATGTTTTCGATCTTTCTTCAAGGGAGCCTTCGAATGCTGGCAATAAACTACATTTATGTTTATTAACTTCTTTTATAATTACCTCGATTTATTTATTGTTAATTTTATCTTCAACGATAATTAAATGAACCTTTGATCCCTGCAAAACTAAATTGAATTCATACAGCTTTCCAAAAATATCAGCTACATATGCTAACCGGGCCATCCACAATTCGTCAAAGAAAGAATTTTTGAATTAGAAATTATCGTTTTCAAGAAAAACTTGAACATCTGATTTAAGTTCGAAGAGACGATTCAAAACTACCTCTCGAGAACTATCTATCATCGGGATGTAACAAGAGTGACTTCTGTTGCTACCCATCTGTTGACATAATATTAAAAACATTGGTGAACTGAATGCTCGACTTTTAATAATATTGACTGCAATTATTTTTTTTGTTAAAGCCCGAGCTCCATCAGTGCAGACACTAGTGCATTTCGCTCATGGAATCAAGTTGTTAAACATAAAATTATTGAGAAATTTGAATATTTCACCAGTTGTTCTTTCGAGCAGAGGTTTACAAAATTTTCTCTTCCACATCGAATCGGATAAAGACTAATAATTGATAAAATTTAATTATGTCAGTATTTCATCTAACTGTAGCGCAAAATATTAACTTTTATTTATCTTTTTAACTACACTTCCTTTTACACAATGAGCCATTTGAAATACGTCTGCGTACGGTAATGGGTGTTGTCTGATTTGACCGCTATAATTTTCGGTCAAACACTTTAACAATATCACCTGAATAAATATGATTTTAAGTTTGGTACCTTTTGCGTACCACCTAGAAGTCCTTCGCGTACCACCAGTGGTACGCGTACGACCGCTTGAGAACCCCTGCTGTAAGGTATAAATTTGGAAAACCCTATTGCACACAGATAGAAAAGATTGCATTTTAACTCAAAAAATCATTTCGTTAATTTAAAAAATCATAATTCCTGCACTCAACACAAGTAATAACTATGCATTTTTATACGCAAAGAAATATTTCTGTACGTCTATTGAAACAATAGATTTGTTAGAGTCAATGCATATATATTTGAATTTAAAATTTTTTTATTTGTATGAAAATAAACATTGATATCACTAACAACTCTTTTGAAAAACTGTCCCAAAGTTGAGTTACCTTTTAGGTCTCTACATGTGAATACAATATATCTACCCAACAATTTCGTTTCTCCTAATAATTCAAATAATTCTCCACGAGCCAGCAAACAATTTTAAACAATTAAGCCGCACCGGAAAACTGTCCATACACACAATTATATACACAATTCCCGCCGACAACAAAGCACAACAATCGTCAACGACTTACCGAGTTCATATTCGGTTTCCTGGTCCTCGGCTATAGTTTCCATGGTGCCATTCTCGCGACGTCGTGGCGAAATGACGTCACTACCGTTTCCCGTACACCGAGAAAATGCACACCGCCGACACAGTGCACCACTTCCGCCTCATAGCCACAACTCTAACCATACAGATCGCACCAGCACTATACTATATACTAACACCAATGCAAGAAACCGCAAAGCCGTTAGTGTTTTGTCCGAACGCCACCCCACCGTCAATTGTTTAGGTCGACGTATTTAGGCCCTTCTGCAAACCATTAATCATATATTTTTTTGTTTGGTCTTTGTAAGTCTTTGTGCCTTTTCTTTGTTTATAAGAAGAGGATTATGTAAGTTTATTTCTTGTGGTGATAGAATAGAACGTTGGAATGTCCTACAGAAGTTTCTCAAATGTTTTATGTGATTCTTAGTAAGAATATTTGTTACATTTTTAGAATAATAATTTTTTATTTATGGATATGGCAGGAGTTTAACTGTTATCTCCAAAGGTGGTGTATTAATACCAAAATCGCTTCTCTCTGCTGCTAGTGTTGCAACATGCTGTCTTATTTCATCATTTCCTGTGATGCCTGTCGATTTCTATGAAGGAATTAGGGACTATTGATGTCCGTAATTCCGACACCCCTGTCAGAATAAGGGATCATTGTATTAATATTATAGATTTCTTATTTTAAGCAACTAAACAGAAATATGTAGGAATTTTGGGATGTTTACCTTAAGAAACTTGTTAGAAATCTAGCTTAATAATCTGGATAGATTTAAACAGATTTCTTATTTTAAGCAACTATACAGAAATATGTAGGAATTTAGGGATGTTTACCTTAAGAAACTTGTTAGAAATCTAGCTTAATAATCTGAATAGATGTAAACAGATTTCTTATTTTAAGCAACTAAACAGAAATATGTAGGAATTTTAGGATGTCTACCTTAAGAAACTTGTTAGAAATCTAGCTTAATAATCTGGATAGATTTAAACAGATTTCTTATTTTAAGCAACTATACAGAAATATGTAGGAATTTAGGGATGTCTACCTTAAGAAACTTGTTAGAAATCTAGCTTAATAATCTGGATAGATTTAAACAGATTTCTTATTTTAAGCAACTAAACAGAAATATATAGGAATTTTCGGATGTTTACCTTAAGAAACTTGTTAGAAATCTAGCTTAATAATCTGGATAGATTTAAACAGTGAAGAAGAGTCTGTAAGATCGATGATGTTCGTTTAGTAACTTCGAAATTCGAGCAGAGTTCGTACTTTGAAATGCCCGTCACGTTTTTAACGTTCCAGAGCTCACTTTGCCCGATTAAAAATACGTACGGTACTTTGGAGCAGGTCGTCAAGCGGTAACGACATCAATTTCGTCCGCTTCCGAGGGATGACACCCCCCAAAAAGGGTGCAAAAGAATACGAAAGAGAATTATAAATTTATATAGGGTCGCGATAAAGTATGAATCTATGAAAATGTATCTACATCTGTCAAGAAATAAAGTAAACTATTTACGAGGCATCAAGTGTCTTTGGAATGTGTCCATATCGACAAAGATAAATTAATATTCTCGAAAAAAATACCTCTATTCCTTTGTAAAATATATTAAAATTTCTTCACAATAAATCACAATGTTCTTTTAAGATAAAAAAAAAGTTGTTCTTTAAATAATGCTTTCTTTAAACAAATAAGGCAATAACTCAAAAACTGTAAAGATTAGGATAAGACCATCTTATTACCTACTTTTTGAGCTTAAATATACGGAAATATACGCTGTATTCTATTATAAAAGCAATCGATCAGCAATCTATAGTCATTTCTAATAATATTCAATTGGTGTTGTCAAAACCTGTGTCGATTTAACATTGAATTACACGATACGAAATGGAAAATATTGAAAAACACGTAATCTTGAATACATTTGTCAAAGAACTGTCGATCTCGGAGCATGGGTAAACATTCTTTAAGTTGTTTGCAAAACGAAGCGATGACTAACGGTGTTACAGTTACCCGTAATATTCACAGCTGATGTTTACATTATTCTCTCCGCTCTGTGATGAAATATAACGTTACTGTTTACGCTCCGATCTAATTTTACCAATGTGTCAGGTAAGCACGTTTTTAGAGGTCCCTTTTCAAATTCCAATTTTCCACAAAACAAAAAACAATGTTTCGTCAATCCTACTTATATTTACTGATATAAAACTTTGCGCAAACGATGAACGTCAGCACAATTTTACAGCTGTCTGATGTAACGTGTATTGTTCTTGATTAGTTGGTAAAAAATAGCAGAAATAATTAGTGACATTCCCGGAGTATATCGTGATCGAAAGGAGTCGAAAGGAAGCAGCAGATTTTCAAATAGAACTAATATGACAAGCACTGAATCGTTTGGAACTAGAGTCGCCTCTGTCTGATAACGTATCCACAGTCCACACCTGCGAAAAAGTAATGCCGGTTGAAGATTACTACAACGTTGATGTGGACGACGTTTAATTATCATCTTTTGAACTTGTTGTGTTTTCTGCTATTTAACAAGTTGTAGTGTGTAAAACGTGCAAATCAAATGCGAAATTGGCCGAAAGTGGCAACCGTGACTTAGAATTTCAAATCGTGGTTTCTTGTGAGAATTTTGAACAAACTATTATTCCGATTTGCCCATTTGTTCAAAAAGGATATGAAATGAATAGCGGAATTATCCTTGCCATGCACATAAGAATAGGTGTAGATAGAATTGAAAAGTTTTGAGCATTCAGGGATCTTCCTCGTCAGATTTTTCACTCATTTTACGGTAAAGTTGTTTGCACCATTTTTGTCGCAACAGAAGCGAAAGTATACAGAAAGCAGCTGAAGATGAGAGGGCTAAAAGTCAACTGAAAATAGTAATAAAAAAAAGGATAGTGTAACTGTCTCGTAACGATGGAACATGGAGAAAACATAGCTTTTCTTTTCTGTATGATTGGTGGCGCTTATCAGCTGGAGAAATGTTGTTGATATTCTCATAAAATCTAAATACTGCAAAGCTTGCAAATTTTGGAATAAGAAAAGTAAATAAGAAAATGAATGCATAGATCACGTGCAAAAACTAATGGCACTCGTCCCCGCCATTTGACAAAAACCAGTTAGGGCCTCGAAGAAAAGGGAAGTTAACCCAGAAGCCTATAAATGAGCTTTCAATTTATGATGGACTAGCCATTCGTCGTAATCATGATTCAATTGATAAAATGAAGAAAATAAAGCTGGGCGACACTATCATAAATTCTGACCGATGAAATGCCACCTGGTGATTTCATTTTCATTTTCACTTTCAAGTGGCAAAGTAATTGTGGATATTGCAGCAAGTATAGCCATTTGTGTTGTTAATGATGCATTATCCAGCCTTATGAAGATTATGGAGGTATTATGTATGAGCATCGGGCCAAACTGCAATAATTTCTGCGCGAAGGCTGACGCACGGCGCATCATGTTTTCAGAGCCATCCTGACTGATACTGCAAAACATGCCCGTCTGTCGTCAAAATCAAACAGAAAGAAACAAGAGGAGGAAAATGTTAATTTGAAAAGATAATTATATGGTCCAGGCATCGCCGACTATAGTCAAATATAACAATTCTATACATCAAAGCTACACAATACTTTAAACGGTGTTTTCGCAAAACCTCATTTTTCAAACTGGCCGGAAAGATAACTTCAACTGATCTCCGTCAATTCACTTCAAATTTTATATGCAGCTTCAGGACAATGATATCTAGAGAAGTACGTACGGATTTTACGATAAGTTCGAAACTTTTTTAGTTATAAACAATTTTTAACCGAATTTTGTACCAAAAAGTGATAGTTTGTGTACAAACGTGCGCCATTTTGTTTTAAAGCGGAATTTTCTAATTTCCGTACGTACTTCCCGAGATAATATAGAATCAAATCTTTTCTTGCTTTTATGGCTAAGTGAAAAACTGCGTGCAAAATCTTTCCGGCCGTGCAACCCTGTCCGCCGGAAGAGGCTTCCTTTGATGTCCTCTAACGCTGCTATTTATTTTTGTTTTTTTTTTTTAATGTGAATATTCCTCAAAATATGAACAATAAGGGGCTTTAAAGAGATTTTGTAATTCATTTACTACATTGTAAAAAATATACCTACAAAATCGGCTATTTTTTCTCGCGCTAGAGTGGCATTCTAATCAGGTTATTTCTTTAAATTTAGTGGCAGGATTGAAAAAAAAAGACGATATACAGCACTATTTGAGAAACCATTTCACTCACTTGTATGTCTTTCCGGAAATCAGACATACGAGTGGGTGAAAACACGTGGTTTCCTCAGTTCCACTGTAATATTTCTACTAAATTTCAAAATACACACTTACTCATGGAGTCACCTTTGCACAATAAAATGGTAAATACAAGCGGCGAAGGGAAAAGGGCACAAAAAACGGTTATGTAGATCGAGTGGAATCCAATCTTGATATATTATTTATTTATTCAATCGCGAATGAACTTTTGCAGCGAGGAGGGTTAGATGGAAATCTAAGGGGTTGAAACCCTTACCAGCGACACGAGGTAATGTTTTTTAGATGAACCTAAGGGTGGGTTATAAATTTCGTTGAATTCTATCAAGATTTGTACGTGTTTCACACGAAATTCAGTACAGGTTTATACCTCTTCAATGTCAAAAATCTACATTTTTTAAAATAATAAATTAGATTCGCTTTTGTTAGGGGGATGAAACATGAAACTCACGTGTTCGGGAAAATTAATAACACCGCCGAACCGGATGTACGTATGCACCGGACAGCCGACGGTCGACCAGACCGATAGCTTTTTTTTAATGCACCAAATCCATCGTATGGGGGGATAATAATTGCCGAATTTGCTAGAACTACCGCAAAATCGAACCTGGCCACGCCGCGCTAGCCACTATCGAATTATTCTCGCGCCCCAAATATGCCAATTTGAAATAACTCGAATTAAATCATGGAATATCCCATGGAATAACGGCTGTCTCAATAGGAGCGCAAGATTTTGCTCATTCGTGTTTGTAGCACGACTCATGCTCCTTCGTGTCTAATTTTTAATTAAACATGGTTTTCTGTAGAGAATTTGTTGAGTTAATTGTTTCGGAACGACTCCTGTGCGTTCTCATACGCCTTCTAACATTGGTACTTTGTGCACAAGCATAGTCACACTTGCTGGATTTTAATGGTTTCTCGTTCTTGTGCGTTACGAGCGCGTGTCGTGTGTTTTACTGAACCAGTACTTTCGCATTTTGTGACTAACTATTCCTTTCACAGTGGATGAACTTCGAATCATAACAGTGAAAATGGCGCGCAATTCAAATCATGCGCTCTTATTGTGACACACATTTAGATTCTTACCCGTTCCTCAACCATTTTAGCAAACTTTGTATTCCACGCGGAATGAATGAAATAACTGCGGAGAATGTTGAGCATACGACGTAAATTGTTATTAAACTTTATTATTTTTTTTTATTTATTGTTTTATTATTTTATTTTATAGGAAACGATCCCGGTGAAACGGTGTTCGGCGCTTCTTTATTGCGAACAAACCCAAAAAGGGGTGGTTTTTCTTTTCGTTAGGGTAGTTGAATTTAATCAGCAGACCGCTTTTGTTTTTCGCACCCTCCTTGGCAATATCCGGGTCAGACCATAACGGAATTAGTTTTTCGATCGCCCTCGCATAGCGCCTCAGGACTACAGACGTGAAAAGACGTCTAGATTGTAGTAGAAATAATATTTTATTGCAAAAATGATGAAAAAAAAAATCAAGATAATTTATAAGTTGAAAGATATTTCCTAAATAAGTACCGTAATTCATGCAAGACAGCTTTAAATTTGGATTGTCAACTTGGAAACGACAATTAAAAGAACCTTAAAAATGCAAGTACAACAAAATCGAGCACTCTGAACTATATTACAATGGTCAAGATTTATATTGAGACAACTTTGAGCAAATGAAAAATCGGATGTTATATCAGGTACTCACTTTAGTATATAAGTGAATAGTAAAGTAGAGTAAATAACGAGCTAAGTGCCAAAAACATTGTTCAAAGATATTTAGAAAATAGTGTCTGGTAAGCTCAACGTTGAATACAAAAGCTTAACTAATTTGTTGTTCATACTTAAGAGGAATCAGTACTGCTGGTACGTCCTATAAAATAAGCATCCACAGTCAGCTTAATGTTGTATCAATTCTCTCATGTTATACATCAAATTATAGATGAAGACGTATTACTTGCTGTGGTAAAGTATATGTATTACTTGTTGTTGTTGTATCCACGCTACGTGATAAAATATAACTTATTCATGTACTCGAAGAAGTAAAGTTTTGAGTGAAAAAAGCATGTAAGATATTGATATTTTTACGTGAAATTTTGTACACTTATAGAGGAAGGTGTAACTTAGACCTATTATGTGGTCCTTTTTTCAATTTTAACCTGAGTTCTTCGTAAAAAAATTGCAATATCAGCCAATTTTATGTCATTTTCAGAAATAGATTTGTCAAAAACGAACATAATTATCAAAAATCTACCATTAGACGCAAAATTATATATCTTTTATCGTTAATTTGATGTATTTCTTTTACGATTGTGTGAAGTAATTGTTGAGAAAACGCCTCAGAACTTATGCGTGTTTTGCAAGTAAAACGTAGGGGTACGGATTCCCCTTAAGCAGAAAGTAGATAATATTCTGCTGTTATTTTTGATCTATACCTTTTCAAGCTCAATTTGAGACGAATTAATTTCAATTGTAGATTTAACAAATTCAATTTGAGACATTGAGATTTCAATTGGGATTTATCAATTTCAATTTGGTACAAAAAAATTAAATTGAGACTAAACAAATTGAATTTGAGATATTTGGTTTCAAATTGGGATCTAACAATTTCAGTTTATAATTAAACAAAATTCATTTGGGATTTAACAAATTCAATTTGGCTGTAAACAAAATCAACTTAAACTTTTAAAATTTAAACTTTATAATAGAGGTCATAACTTTAATACGTCATAGAAGCTTTATATTTTTATAAATTACATATAACAAATGCATGGGAATGTTAAAGGTAAGCAAGAAAACATTAATGGCAAAATTAACAAAATTACAAAGTTGGAACAAGAATTAATTAAATTTGCATATCTTCCTCATTTAATACGGCAGGTATAAACTTTTGAACACTGGCAATAAAGCGCGTACTATTGGCCACGGCTATTTTGGTTCTTATTATTTCTTTCAATCGCAGCAAACGAAACTAATTTATTTTTTCTCGGTGCTTTCCACCGCGTAGTTTCGGAGGATTCTCATGATTTTTGACCCATATAATTTTATTGTGACTGTCAACTTGACATGTATCGGTAAATTGATTATAACTCTAGGTATTTGAAATGTGTTAAATGTTCAAGTTGATTTTGTTTACAGCCAAATTGAATTTGTTAAATCCCAAATGAATTTTGTTTAATTATAAATTGAAATTGTTAGATCCGAGACCGGTCGTGTCTACATTAAAACTAGTTAGCCAGGATTTGACAGATATTTCATTTTATTGACAGTATTGTCAGACCATCAGTGTTTCACACCGCTGTTCAGTATGATAAAGTGATGTGCCTGGCTACATCAGATTTTTTTTGTTATATGACGTCATAGAGATCCAGAAAAAGAACAGCATAACATAAGCATTCCCAAAGAATTTAATGATAAGTGTTGCCGAAATATACCGGAAGTAAGTATAGCTGAATTCAGAACCACAATTTGAAATACTTTTGTTGGAATTGTTTATTTTTTAAATCATTTGGTATAAGAAAGAACTTTATACAACAGCTATATCATACCAATTATCAAATTTTAATAATTGTCGTTGATATAAGTTGTCGTAAGTGCCAGTGTATCATTAGAGAAGTATTATTTTATTTTCTAGAAATTAAGAATCGTAATCTTAATTTCTACATATCATTCGGATCAAATATCTTCAGCCTGAATTGGAATGCATCATTGAACAGGACACTCAGTGCCACTTGATTCTGTTTGAAGATTCATTTACTTCAACTCTTCAATTGTATAAATAAAAACTGCCTAAATTATATGAGCAACTATTTAACATACGGGCCACTTCAGATTACAAAAATATACGAAAAGTAGTACGCAAAACTTATTTTTTTCTACTTTGCATTCACAATGCACACATTATAACACTGTTTTCGGTGTTACAATTAACACATTGTAATACCGAAAACAGTAACATTTTTGTCTCATTGGTACAGTGATATCAAATGCCATATGTCAAACGTACAATACATAACCCAACATAACCACACACTGAATCTTCTTAATCGCTTGCAATCACATAAACTGCCAAATATCAATATTCTATACATATTTAAACATGGGTGTAGCCTGCTATGGTATGGCCAAAGGGTTGGGGCTTTCTTAGTTTTGCTGTGTTCATCAAAATACGCCAGCATGACGTTTACGGTGATGTTTTACGACTCTAGTAAGTGATCGTTATCATTATCTTCAACTAAACATCAAATCCCCTTTTCAGATATAATTCAAGGACCACATTTACTTTAATAAGGTATTATGCGAAGATCAAACCTACATCGTAGATACGAACGATTTTAATTACTGCTGCGAGATTGTATATGCGCAATAAATGGTTTATCAGCATACACGTACGAAGCTATAGTACATTTAAAGCGTAGAGGATTTCTTAGTTTATGTAACGTATAAGTTTTCGGTAATATTTTGGACGCTTGGATGCTCGGTTCAATTCATATTCGTTTTTGTCCGTCGCTTTCGACTTCGTCTTAGTTCTGGTTGTGTGCAATGTATTTGTATTACCTCCATCACATGTAATTTTACTAAGTATAATTTATTCTAATAAACTACTTTGCCGAAATTAGAATTGGGTTTCAATTATAAGTGCTTGTAAATATATAAGCCGCAACGGCTACGTAGCGGAATTAGGTAGACACCGCTATTAAACGTTAAGCGTTATAACAATTCTTTAGTAAGTTCTTGTTCTTCGAAGTAACTAATCAGTCACCGCCAAACACTTCTACTCTGATTATTATACTTATGAAACCACTATTTTAAAGTTATTAACTTTTTAGGTTAAGTTTCATGTATTTATCACAGTAGGGTTAAAAGTGTTGCCCCAAGCTCCATTATGATCATAGTTGCGACCTCGGTGAATATTTATTCAAACTTGTAGGCTAAAGTAGAGTAAAATTATTCATAATTAGATTTTGTCATGATTTTATCTCATCGATCTCAATTCTCATCCTTAACGAAGTTGACAGTTACTACAGTGCTGCCACGTGGTACCCGCAAAATACCCTAGATTCTAATTTAGCGCGATATAACCACAATTTCTAAACTTATATAAAAATAATGACGCAAAGTAGAAAAAATAGTATATTACACTCGTTTTATAAGACGTATTGGCGCACTCATTCCATTTGGGCACTCCTCGCTACGCTCGTCGTGCCCAAAACAACTCGTGCGCCAATTTGACGTCTTATAAAACTTGTATTATAATATACTATTATTACAAGGCGTTGAAATTGTTTAACAGCCTACCAAGTAATATTAAATACAGTACCTCACCAAGTCCTTCTAAGTCGTTAAACATTATGTATTAGCATTTTATGAACACGAAAATTCCCTAAAATACGAACGTAGCTTTAATTTGTAGGGCGAGGTGCCTATATCTCCTACCGATGTCTAGTATCTCTCTATCTACGCCTTATCACACAGAGGGGCCGAAACTTTCATTATTCCGACCCATTTTACGATGTAGTAGTATGGGGCTGGGAACGCGGCCTGGTGACCTACTTCGGCGCAAATGTTAAGGGTTACCAGGCCGCAGCGAGACTAGGAAGAACCGGGGTGCATCGCCCACTGTAGCGCTGTCAAAGAAACCGCGCTGCACTCTTGTATGCACCCACCCCTATTCAATGTTGCTTCCCTTCATTATGCAGTAATTGAACTATACCTACGAGTACGTGGTGGTATAGATTGCCTTTTCGCTGCCTTTTCACGTAAAATACTAAGAAAATAGACCTATAATAAGCACTGCCACTACAACCCCCTGTCATCTCTTTAGCGATTTTAAGTATGAAATGATGAAAAGAGAACAAAATAGATAAAGAAATAATCAATGTATAAAGGTGATAGATATACAGGCAGGATGTAAATTTTAAATAAATTAAAAATTACAGCCACAACCTGGATTTGAACCAGGGAAAAAAATTACAAAAAACGATAAAGAAATGGTTACGGAAGAAATACAAATTCTCAAAGGATTTTCAGATCTAGAACTATTTTCAGATCTATGTTGTCCGTAAAAAAAAATCCGTAAAATTCATCAATGTTATATCAGATTCAGTCAGAGATTTGTCAAAAACGAACAAAAATATCAAAAATCTACCACTAAACAGAAAATTATTCAACCTTTATCTTTAATTTGGTGTATTGTTTTTACGATTCTGCTAACTAATAGCTGCGAAAACCTCTCAGAACTTTGACAAGTTTTGCGAGTAAACCATGGGGGGTTCGGATTCCCCTTAAAAACGAACAAAAAATTGTTGATGTGGGAGCACGGCTTAAAGTAGAGCAGACCGAAGTTAGGGACGTTTCACTTCGCGGAAGGCGCTAACCAATTTATCCTGGGCTAACAGGATAATCCCGCTAAAACACCCCCGTCGGAAAATAAAGTCGCCCGGGTAAAGTTGTAATTTTGTAGAATAATTACTTAAGGGGTAGTTTCCGGTTTAGAGGTTCCGGCCTTGCCTAGACATCGCATGTCGTTCAACTGAATAGCATATTATGGAATTGTTCTTTGCTATCTTTTTCTCTATTCCTCTAGGACAATAATTGTTATGGGAGAGCTATTACAAAAATGACCTCGTTTCACAATCATAAAATAATGATGTCGAAAAGGTCGGTCTATAAATTGAATTTTATTCTGTATTACTAGTGATACATCGCTCACGTGACTACCAACCAATTTTGATCAAACTTTTACCTACGGATTTTCCAGTAAGTCCAATAAATAATCCAGAGGAAGCCAGATCAGATTTTTTTTTTATTTTTTTTGCTCATATTTGTTTGTTTGTTATTTTAAATTCGCTTTTGGGCAAACGTATTTCCAATGTGCAGCAGCTCCGATGCACAGATGACATTTGGCGCTTATGTTTTAAACTTGTGTTGGAAGTGTTTCTTGATTTTGAGGTATTAATTACATTGTGTTTTTCAAACACCTCCAAAATCTCGATTAAAAAAAAAAAAACGTTTTCAGGTACTTGCACGTGTATAAAAATTCATAACTCCGCTATTTTCTATTCGATTTCAAAAATAAAATGTAAATGAAAGAGGAAGCATAGACCATTATAAAGATGTACTGTTCGGTCAGATCCAATAACAAATCGAAAAGTTATGGACGTTAAAGTTCAGAAGTTTCCAATTATTTTCAGATTTTTTCAACTTTAACAACAATTTGATGACCTCTTTGAATCCGTAATATTTTTTGCAATTTTTTTTATTGAAAGCCCATTTAAATTTGCGTCTAATACGCGTTTGTTTATTAGAATCGGTTGAAATTCAACAGAATTATCAAATTTTATTGACCGGCTAGACACATCACACTACGGAGAAGAAATATACAGGTAGACTGTAATAAATCCGTAGTCTTTATGCACATTAATTAGACATTACTGGCACTTACATTTACAATGTTATTCTAAAATTATGACAATGTTTTTTTTTCTTTTCCTTTTTGTTGTTACCTGCCAGACTATCACAATATCGTCGGGTTAAAGGTAAAAGTCACTAACTAACATCTAAAATAATTACGAAAAACTGACTTTAAGATGTATTACCAACAAATATAATGATATTTTCTAGATAATTAGAGCATTTTCGAGTACTTAGAACACTTATTGATCGCCTCCTTGTACAAGATGCGCATTTAGAAGCATTTGACCACAATTAATTCGTGTTTCAAGAAAATGTAACAAAATGTTAGTTAGTGACTTTTACCTTTAAGCCCACGATATGTTTACTAAGTACATTAGAGTTTACGTTCATTACATTTCCAGGTATATTTGGATTCAACATAAATTGCACCAACAGTAAAATTTTTAATCGCTTATTGAAACAGTACTGAGTTACTATAGCAATTTTTGAAAATAAAAAAAAAACAGAAATACAACAAAATTAAAAATGTTTACTCGATCTCCGTCGTTTATACAAAGCATCATCTGTTTCGCGTTTAAGTGACCAGCAGTAGTCTGCGATCATGTTGATGGTATTTTTTCCTTGAAAACGTTTTTCAATAGCTTCCATTTCCTGATGAAATCGTTCACCTTGTTCGTCACTGAGTTGGCCAAGACTGTCCGGAAAGAAATTCAAATGAGCATGCAAAAAGTGAATTTTGATAGACATGTTGCAGCCCAACTCTTGTACAACATTTGCGTAGTCGGCACTGAGTTTTCAAAATTTTTTTATTTACATAACTTCAATTTTGACGAACGAACTATACACACGTATTCTGTTTCATACCAGCGACTTGCGGTGTAAACACGGTCAACTAATTTGTTGTATGCCTCAACCATTGATTTATTTTTTACTAATTGTAGCTGATGCTGTTGGTCCACAGACAATCCGCAGACGTAACAAAAGTTATGGCGATTGTCACACATTTTACCTTTTTTATATTTGCACTGAAGCTTGCACTAGCGCTGATTTCTTACTGCTTATGGATCAGTTTGATTGTTATTTTATATGAAATTTGGTGATACTAAAGACCTACATCGGCTTAATAGTATACGCAATTGTAATAGGTTAAGATTGTCGATTAATGATTTTACGATATTTGGGTACAAGTCGAATAGTACTTAATAACATATTAGATAGACTAAAATACGATAAAACAGGGTAATAAACAAACAAAATAATGTCTAGTTAATGTGAATCACGAGTATGGTTATTGCGGTCGGGTCGTAGGTATATTCCTGCCTGGTGTGAATGTCAAGACGGCGATTAAACATCGATAACTCAGTCATATTTCAACCGATTCTAATAAACAAACTCGTGTTAAACGCACATTTAAATGGCCTTACAATAAAAAAATATAGAAATAAAATATTATGGATGGAAACAGGTCATCAAAACTGTCGTTAAAGTTCAGAAAATCTGAAAATAATGGGAAACTTCTGAATTTGAACGTCCATAACTTTTCGACTTTTTATTGGAACTGGCCGAACAGTAATAATAATAATAATAATAATAATCCACGCCTTAACATCCCCCAACAGCTTTCGCCACTACGGGGGCATCGGCAGGCCCGAATTATTATTATTATGGCCCGCGTCTGTGGCACGTCTTAAGTTGTTGGGCTTTCAGCATTCGCCAGGGAGTAAAGGAAAACCACAGAAAAACCTTTACTCTGAAAGCAGGTCGTGAGGTTCGAACTCACGACCCCCAGACTGATAGCCAAGCGCTTTACCACTGGGCCACAGTCTGGCTACATCCTTCTAATGGTCTATGTTCTCTCCTTCAATTGCATTTTTTATTTTGGAAATCGAATGGAAAATGACCGAGTTCTGCATTTTTAAACACATGAAAGTACCCAAAAACAGTTTTTTTAAACAAATCGAGATTTTGGAAGTGTTTGAAAAGTTATACCATATATATTAATAATAGAATGGTATATACGGTATAATAAATTATACCGTATATACCATTCATTATGTTCAGTTCTACCAGCTCAACAACTTAGACTATGTCTCGTGAAAAGTATATTTTCACTGAAACACAGTGTTATTTCTGTCCATGTCCTTATTGATTTTTATTTAATAACGAAATAATTCTGATAGCAAGATGCATGTGGTGCCTGTTTGTATGAAAAGTTATTCGTATGAAATTAAAATGATATCAGATGTACCAACTCCACGGTCAGTTTTATTTCGGTTATAAGAAAAGTGTGATGGTTTGGGCTAGAATCAGTATCGGCAACAGAACTGATCTTGTTGTGGTTCCTGGTAGACTAAATGCCATGAATTACATCGAAAACATCATGGAGGACCATGTGTTGCCTGCTGCATATGGCGTCGGTCAAAATTTCATCCTAATGCAGGACAATGCAAAGCCACATACCGTCGGCATCACCAGAACCTTTTTACAAGAACGTGGGATTCAGGTTATGGAATGGCCGGCGTTGTGTAACTAAGAAGTAGCTAAGAAGTAACTAATCATCAGTATGAATACGAAGACTAACAACCGACCTTATACTACCGGAACCACAGTCATCCGAACAACGCAAAATACTCCAGAACGAATATTTTTCAGACATTTGCCTTTCGCGTCCGCGAATTTCATTTTATTACGTGCACTTTTCCCGTCATGAGACACTTCCGTGTCGGTGTAAAGGCGTCCCAGATGATAGCTCCCGGAAACTGGCACTATAAAAACGTCCCGAGTATAACTCGACGTTTTCACCGTTTTCCCGCTCGCCTCGAAACTCACTCGTGTAGTTTCTTTTTTTTGCTTCCCTTCCGCGCTGAACAGCTCGTTAAAATGGCGGGCGACACATTTCAAGAACACGTGTTCTCACTATTCCACACCGCGGCCCCCTGTTAGAGATAACAGAGGGCAGACGGACGGAAAAAGAGAGATACGGAAATCAACCTGACCTATATAAGCGACACAGCGCGGCGTGGCAAGACAAATATATAATACGGACACACGCGTATGGTTGGAAAACATGTGGAAAAGTGGCGCGCACATGTTTCTATTCTCAAGAGGTACGCAAATGATTGCTTTTGCATCGCTAACGAAGTCAATTTGTTGGCATTTTCCGGGAAATGTAAGAATTGTATAGCGATTCGTGGAAATTGCTGTTTTTTAAACGTCTTGATCGACAAATATTATTTGTCAAAGGAACAACTGCTGATAATGTTTATTTAATTCGAATAAATATTAATTAAATGCAGGCGATGAAACTGATACCAATCAGTAGCTTATGGTTTAAGTGCAGTAGACTCTCCTATAACGCGGTTCCTACAACGCGAAATACTACAAACGCGCTACAAATTTTGCCACCACATCTTCATATAACGCGATTCTCGTACAACGCGCATGCGTCAAAATTTGAGATCCTCAAATTCCTATAACGCGTTTTCATAAAACGCGTAATATTAAACCGGGTTATAGGAGAGTTTACTGTAGTAACATATTAAAATGTTTAGAATCATAGTTACTAGGAAAATATGTAATTAATTAAAAATCATTGAAAAAATGTGCCTGTCATACTTTAATCCTTTAATTTCGCGAATGACACTCAATCACAAAACATAAAATACCACATTCTAGCGGACAAAATTTACTATCAAAATGATTGTGGAACCTATACAAAAAAAATAAACGGTTATAATCAATTATAATAATAATATAATTAATTTTTGCGATTCCACGTCAACCGATCGTTTGACATTAGAACGGATATTTCTGAACTATGATTCTAAACCATTCCTCACCATAAGTCGAAACCCATTGTTAATATTTTGATTTAACATACAGGATGGTTAGAAAACACGAAAATGTTAAATCCACTAAACTATCGGTTTTTCGGAATTAGAACAAAAATGTTATAGGTAAGAGTTAGTTTGAATTAATTTTATGCTCAAATATCAAACTTGAATGTTCTATTTCAAATTTTACATCTCGTACCAGTGAAAAGACTATACATAAAGGTGAACAAAAAAATTAGAGACCACAATTATGATTGATCAGTTGACAGTAGTAACAGCGTATCCAAGCAATTTGTTGATAGAAGCTGATTGGAAGTATGTTGACTTTAGAGCAAAGGGTTTATTTAGTTCTTTGTTACGGCAGGTGAGGTATCGTACCGCCGGGCTGTTGAAGTTTTTTAACAGAAAATACCCTGAGGTATACGTTTCTGTCAATTGTGTTCGTGAATTGGTTACAAAATTTCATTCAACATGAGACGTGAAAAATATCAAGAAAAAAAAGCGAAATGGCGAAGATGATGCAGGAGGTATGTTAGATGTTGATTCCGTGAACACTTGCCCAAAAAAGTCGTTGAGGCAAAGATCTCGAGACTTGAACATCAGTAAAAGCCACCTGCAAAGGATCTTTTCAAATCAAAGATTTCATCCTTATAAACCAGTACTAATACACATTTTAGTAGAAGGAAATAATGCTCGTCGATTAGAGTTTTGTCTATTAATGGGAGAACGAATTATGGTCGAAAGATTTTTCTACAGAAAAATTATTTTCTCTGACGAAGCGACGTTTACCACAAATGGAGTTGTTAGTTCAAAAAATTGGAGATATTGGTCTTAAGAAAATCCAAATTTCCGTATTACAACCAATTCTCAAAAATATAAAAAAGTGAATGTTTGGTGTGGGATTTATTACAAGAAAATAATTGGACAATACTTTTTTGACGGTAGTGTAAACCAAGACACTTATTTTGATATGTTGGAAATTCTTTTGCTACCTACTTTGGAGGAAATCGTCTTACAGCTCAGGTGTTCACTATACTATCAACACGACGGTTGTCCTGCCCATAGCGCATATCAAGTCAGGGATTGGTTGAACAGACATTTTCCAAATAAGTGGATTGGACGATTCGGCCCTATAGGATGGCCACCACGTTCACCTGATTTAACGCCGCTTGATTTTTTTTCTGTGGGGTTATTTAAAACAGAAGGTGTATGCGAATAATTTTCATAAGATAGACATTCTAAAATTACAAATTAGGGAAGCAGTAGACGAAATAAATGAAGAAGCAATTGGTTTGGTATATCGGGAGTTTAGAAGAAGATTGGAAAAATGTGTAGCTGTAGGAGGGGAACATGTGGAGTAATGTTTTGTTAAATTACTTTGTTAAAAATAAATAAGACATAAAACTTGGAATACAACATTGAAATTTGATATCTGGGCATAAATTTAAATATAAAACAACTTTTACCTATAACATTTTTGTTCTAGTTCCGAAAAACCGATAGTTTACTCTTCAGCCAATTTAACATTTTCGTGTTTTCTAACCATCCTGTATGTTAAATCAAAATAAAATACAATTCTATCACCTCGCATTCTCTTTTTTAAGATATCAAACAAAAGTATCAATAGTGAAACAGAAACTGAGTGGTTGTCCTTTAGAATTTTTCCGAATTCGAGAATTTAAATTTGCGACCTTTGTCGATCTTTCGTAAACGTGATTATCAACTGGGAACCAATTAGCTCGATTGTCACGAGTCTGTCACACTGCTAAACGTCTCTGTTACGTAGATACTGTTATTCGTCGAAATTTCATCAGATTAATTGGATCCGGCGTTTCGCCGTTTTCGATAATAGAATTGTGTCGCACCCTCTAGCGGACGCCCTTGCAATCAACCGGGAAAAGCTTCAATCGTTTTTACAGCCAACGACTTTTATCGAAATAAACATAAGGGGTGTCACAATAAGGGCACAATACACGACACACGCTCGTAACGCAAAGACGAGAAACTATTAAAAATCCAGCAAATGTGACTATTCTTGTGCACAAAGTACCATTTACTGGATGTGTTGTTCCATACATAATTTCCAAACGTATACATTATGGGTCAATCCATCTGAAGTGGTCCAGAGGTGGTCGCTTGAACATTTCAGAAAAAAATCATTTTTTAATGGATTTGCCTATGTTCTGAGAGTAAAAAAAATTTTTTTAAAATTATTTTGTCCATTCGGAAATGGCGCCCAGTTTTGAGAGTCGTAATAAAAACCACTCTATTGAGTAGATTTCAAGCTACCTGTTAAATATATAGTACCTGTAGTTTACGTATATTTTCTATTTTAAAAAATATCTTAAAGTGAACTTACAATAGCTTATTAGGAACCGTTTTCATGATTTTTTTTTTGACATGAAGGGGTACTTCGTTTGTCCATTCAATATTTTTTAGTTATAACCTTGTATGCAAAGGGCTTGCAATAAAAAAAAATAGCTTTTCTTACTCCTTCCCCTATTGTTAACAAGCTATTAAAATTTGAAAATTTCTCATTTTTGCGATATTTAATGTCAAATATCTCTGATGGGACCAGGACAAAAAAATCTGAAACTTTCATAATTAATTCACCGTTTTATAAAGTTTAATAATAAATGAAAACATTCTTGTGTATTGCACCACAAATTCTCTCCTCAACCAACAGAAGGTGTAATAAGATGTTACATCACATCAACTTCAAAAACGTATGAAGATCACTAGCTTCATAAGTCTCTTTTGTAAAAAATGACATAATTGTTATGAATAGTATGCTTTGATTTGTATTTACTGAGAATTTTTAATTAAATTTGTTTTACCGTCATGTGACTTTCTCTCATTTTAAAGGGCTGTTATTCCAAACAGTGCAATACACAAGAATGTTTTTATTTATTATTATTATTATTTATTAAACCTTATGAAAAGATGAATTAATTTTGAAAGTTTCAGATGTTTTGTCCAGGTCCCATCAGAGATATTTGACATTAAAATTATCGTAAAAATAAGAAATTTTGAAATTTCAATAGCTTGTCATCAATAGGGAGAAGGAGTAAGAAAGCTATTTTTTTTATTATATGCCCTTTGCATACAAAGTTATAACTAAAAAATATTGCATGGACAAATTAAGTACCCCTTCATGTCTAAAAAAAATCATGACAACGCCTCCTAATGGACTATCGTAAGTAAACTTTAAGATATTTTTTTAAACAAAAAATAAGCGCAATAATAAATAATAAGCGTCGAGTGGCTTTTATTTCCGCTCTCTATGACAATTTCAAACAAAGTTAACTTAACAAAGTTAAGTTTCGTTTAACGCAAACTCATACCAATGTCAAAAATGTCGGATTCGCTCGACACAAAACTGGTTGCTATTTCTAAACTGAATAAAATAATAAAAAAAAAAAGGTTTTGCATTCCCAGAAGGTAGGCAAATTCAATAAAAAAAATAAATTTTTTCTAAAATGGTCAAGCGACCAACTTATCTTTTTCTGGACCATTTCAGATGGATTGACCTTTATAAAACAATTAGTATTTATTGAGACAGATAGCAATAGCGAAATACCATATAAAAACAAAAAAAAATCAGTCAATGAAATTTGATGTTTGTTTCATTGCTATTTCTTCCGGCAAAACACCGTCAATACTCTATCTGCGATGGCTGTCGATATTTTGAGTGGGCGATATAACGTAGAAATATGCAGTTATCGGTCTAGTAAACCGGAAGTTCGAACGCTGAACAGAATGACGCGTTTTATCACCGGAGTGTTGTAACTGGAGAACATATCTCAAGGCAAAGATCCCCTTGCTACATAAATGTTTATCGCCTTGTAGAGGGCTTGTATTGAATTTAGAACTACGAACGTGAGCTTAGTTCGTGTAGAACTCGAGGCGTACAGATTACACATACAGGCCAAGCGATGTACCAATCTAAGCGATACTTGCATCTGTATGCGCCTCCGCGTTATTGGTAATGTGTTTTCCTATGTAATATAATTATAACGATATATATATTCCCTAACAAATGTCATAGGCCTCAGTAGCTCAGATGGGAGAGCATTCTGCTAGAAACGGAAAGGTCCCTGGTTCGAATCCAGGTTGTGGCTGTAATTTTTGATTTATTTAAACATTTGCATCCCGCCTGGATATCACCATTTACTAGCGCAAGATTTGATGTTTAATAATAATAATAATGTTTATTGCCCAACAAGTACCAATTACAGGACAATTTTAATACTCATACATACATAGTAATAATGAAAAATAAGTAAACAAAATCATAAATCCAAAGTATCAATAGGTAGGTATAACAAAAATAAAAAGAATTTAAACAAAAGAAATATTAGAATCGCAAAACTATAAATACCACATTGCACCGGACATAAGTTAATATCAAAGTCATTACCTACGATACGAGATAAAGAACGGTTAGTTTAGTATAATCAATTGTAATTGATTCATCTTATTTTCGGCGATTCCACGTCAACCGATCGTTTGCCATTAGAACGGACATTCTAATGTCAATTTCAATATGTTATTACGGGAACCATAAGTTATCTTTCATCGACTGCATATGTATTTCCGAATCCAATTGCAGAATGACTGGACTAAATCTCACTTTTATGCAAAAGTCATTTTGGAATACAAATTAGGTTCGAATACTAAATCACGCCTATAAACGTAGATTTGCCCTTGCAAAGATCAATTTTACGACAATTAATTTACGCCAAACATCACCCAATGCTACACAACCTATCAAACTAAACACCAGCACCCCCATAGCTTATAGATGTCTGGGGTAGAACCCTCACATAAAAGCCATGTTTAAAGCAATTAAACACCAACAGTTCCAGAATACTGGAGATTAAATTATATATTATCTAACGATCATAATGATGGTTTCACCATTGCTAAATGATTATAAAATATCGTTCACATACTAAGCACATTATTTATACTGGCTGAGTTATTAGTATCCCGGCGGTCGATAGTCATCAAATCGTTTAAGAAAGAAAAAATGCTTTATGCAAGAGTTGTTTGACTTATTAGTTTCGTAAAATTATTTTCATTTATACAGGGTGTTGTATTTAGGCATGACGAAAAGTAAGTACATTTTTTAAATGGAACGCCCTGTATATCATACCATATTATGAATACTAAGGAGTTGTCTTTCAAACTGTGTAAGTTGTACTTGTGTAAAGTAACTAGTTTCGGAGATATTCAATGGTTTGTCAAAAAATTGGCAATTGCAGGCCTTTCTTAAAAACTACGTTAACACTACATTTTTGCAGACATTGTCCTAAAAATTTTGTCACATAATAACTAAACCCATAGCTAGATGCTGATGTCATGAAAAGTTCGATGCGCTATACAAGTTGATCGTAGCTGATCGTAGCATGCACTAGTTTTTAAACATTTTTAAATGGCTTTTTCTTAAGATTTTTAAATGGAACACCCTGTATATTATTTGCTATTTGAAATGTCCCTTGTTCTTTGTAATTTATATTCACTATATTGTATATCTATTTTTAATAGTTTTTGTGATATTTGGAATTTGGACAGTAGTATGCTATTTAGTTTCTTTACATTGCACTGTATACAGTGTGCTGGGTAGCATGATGTAAAATATTTAAAGGGTTATAGAAGAAGCGATTTAGAACCTATTTAACTAGATTTATTCACATAAAAAGTATTACGGTTATCAAGGTATTACACAATTTTATAAGTATGTTTGCAATTTTTACAAACGTACAGCGAGCGAACCTGAGGACCTAGTACCTTCAGTTGGGCTCCGAAGTAAACCAGAAACAGTGTAATTTTAGGAGGACTATCGTGAAAAACTGTTCACTTGTGTGAAAATTGTGCGGAGACGTTTCATTGTAATAGTATGTGCACACATACACAAAAACAAACAGAAACGCTAAAATATGTCTTGATGAACTACGTTTAGAACGAACTTGTATTCTGTACAAAAAACAACCAACCATATCTACTTACTATTGTTAATTGATTTAAAATAGGTACATTTTTCTGGAGAGACAATTAAAAATTGGGATAATATTAATGATAGTTTGAGTAATATTGATAATGTGAATGAGTGGGTTATTTGGAAGTGTTTTTAATAGTTTTTTTTTGCTATGAAAGAAAATCAGAGTCTAACAATGCCTATCAGTTTGCCTTTGCTGCATATTTGGTTCTTTTGTGTGAGCACATAAAACACATCAAAGAAAATCTGATTTTCAACACTCAGCAGTCAACAAATTTTCACGATAGTTAACCTAAAAGTACAGGGTTTTCTTTAGCAGTAATTTGAAATTTATAAATCGCGTGTTCGGTTGCCATGCGATAGACGGCAGAATATACTTACAAAATTTCATATAAACTTGTTAGTATGTTGATAACGGTAATACTTTGTATAAGGATTAACCCGGTTAAATCGTTTCTAAATTATCTCTTCTATCGTCACTTGAAGACTTTACATCAAACTACCAAATACCTTATTCACAGCAATATTAAAATTTACAATTGCAGTACATTTTCGTTAAATTGCAAATATCAGAAAAAATAGTAACATTTGGTGTATGACATACTAGATGTAAATTGGAGCGAAATAAAGGGTTATTACAACCAACACATATTATACAGGCTGTTCCATTTAAAAACCTCGAGTAAAGGCCATTTGAAAAACATCAAAATTTACTAAGTTCAATTAAAATCTGATATCTTTGGATACTGTCATCTACCTATTGGCTTTGACTATTGTCTCATTTAGTTTAAAGGCAAAATCGGCAAAAGTGTCGTTTTTACATAGTTTTTAAAAAGATCCTGCAACGGGCATATTTTGGAAAAACAATGGAATATCTCTGGAACTATTAACGCGTGTCAAGCAACTTTTGTATAAAATATTTTTTTCTTTCTGAAACGATTTATTATCTATGGACCGCCGGGAAACTAATAACTCACCCTGTATAATAAATTTTCTAGATCTACAACAGTAAAATATCGCATTTTTCTTCTGATTTAAGGTGAAACCAAGGAGGGGGGGGGGTAAAATAAATTACAGATACGTCACTAGCTGAAACGCCTTACGTCACCAAGATGTGGGGGAAAGGTATTGTGCCCCCCCCCCCCTTTTCCAGACTACACGGTGTCTTAAGGAAGATTAAAGCAACACAAAAGAAGCTTTGTGCTTCCGTCTCAGAGGCAATTTCTGTTCATCAGGTCTTAGTAGCGTGAACAGGTATTATGGCGCTTCGTTAGCAGAAAAAAACGCGTTTTAAAAAGAATTTTTTGTAATTAATTTTACCCCTCAAAGGTGCTATTGAAATTTGTTAATAACCTGTATATTGCTTTCAGCACAAAAAGATGTAGAGAATAGAATGTTTAGAGGGGAATTGATTGGTTAAAGTAATTAGATCGATAGTTTATTATTATGGTAAAAAACATTATGGAATAAGCCACTAGCCGCGAACTTGTTGCAAATGCAACAAGCGCAAAATTATAAAAGTCGAAATTTAATGTTCGCCCATCGTATGTGATTTGAGCACAAATAATGGCTAGATGGCAGCACCTTCCAGTGGCTCATAATCAGTAAAGAAAATAGGCAAATTGGTTCAATAGTGCAGAAATAACAATATTTGTGTAGTATTAATGTTTTAATTAATGTATTAATTAAAAAACATTCCAACTTCAACAAAACTAACCATTAATAAGCAATTAATAAGCAAATATATTAACAATTTTGAAGTTTCATTTTACTTATTTTTAAGGACAAAATTACTCTACTGTATATGGCATACTTCATGTTAGTTATGATAGGCAATTGTTCCGCCTCAAGTATTGAATTTACCAAGAAAGGGTTGGCTTTAGTTCTCCTAGTTATTGTCCATATGGCACAGAGGAACCCTCAGGCCATTTTGTAAGGATATTTCCCTAAGGATATAACCCACTTTTGCTCAGGTATTCATTTTCTACCCATAGAACAATCCACAAGAAGTACCACCCCATATAACCTAAGGGTTGCGTAAGTCTCCGACTAATCTCGACCACTACAATTAGTTTTTCTTTCAGCGAATGCTAAAAGCCCAATTACCATAACCTAGATTGACTGCTGTTGGCTACATTTTTAATTTAATTTAGAGTTTTTTTCCCCTAAAACTTCCCCTATAGGTTTAATTATGACTCGACAAAATGAAAGTTAATTTAAACGCCACTCCAGGCAATGAAATAATTGCGTGGAAGACAGACAGGGCAGCTTAATTCTGCCTTAATTCGTCTCTTAGAAAAATAAATATTTGCTGAAAGACCTTAAAGACATTTCGCAAAATAAATTTAACGTGTTTATACTTAAGTATAGCCTGGAGAATAAGGGTTTATTTCACGAATTTCTCTGGTAAATAAAATACCTGCCTTATCTGTCAGAGCAGAGCAA
The DNA here is from genome assembly GCA_963966075.1 of Aphodius sticticus. Taxonomy (NCBI): domain Eukaryota; kingdom Metazoa; phylum Arthropoda; class Insecta; order Coleoptera; family Scarabaeidae; genus Aphodius; species Aphodius sticticus. The sequence goes on from OZ014507.1 coordinate 79,743,630, forward strand.
ACAATTCGAAATACAATCCTTCTCGAAATGGGGTTCGGAAATCGATAGGTGGCGCTGTTTACCCGAGAAAAATAACGGTCGACATTAAGACAATTTAGTTGTTTTCTCAGTAGGCTTGTCTCGCAGAATTTTATTTCACGTGTCATCAATCTGAGGGTGAAATATCGACAGACAAGAAAAACGATAAATGGATTAATCCAAAAGCTGTGCATTTTTTTTCCTCGACGGTAGTTTCTTTTATCTGTTTTGTTTACCGGTGTTGTGTATTATAGAACATTAATCATAAATCTCCGCTGCGTGTCATTATTATGCATTTTTGACTGTGTCCTAGTGTAATAGGAATAGCTATTATTGGAGCAACCGCATACACTGTTCAGGTCCTAAGATGTTTGTTAAAATCGTCATAGATCAAGCACAAAAGTACCCAGAACGTAAAAACCGCCTGCAATGGCCGACTTTCCAAAAGTAGACGGCAAATGACATCTTCGAAAAGTCTACGTTGTTTGGAAAATAAATGAAATAAGGAAAAAGTATGCTTTCGGTGTGATGAAAAACAATCAAAAACTATGTTATCCAGATTATTATATTATGTTATTGTAATAGAAATTATATTTGTTATTTGTATGTGTTTACTTTGAATATAAATTCAGTTTGTCATTGATCTATAATATCTATATAATACTATTTCTAGCATGTTCTTCTGCTCATCGTTGATTTTGTGGTACCCATATGTTGATACACAGGTATTTGGAATGTATCCATTTGTGGATATTATGGTATAACAGTTATATCCACACAAAAAAGATAAGCGTTTTTCAATTTAGCCAAGCTTTTTTTTTTGAAAAATAGGATAGTAAAATAGAGAAAATATGATTTTGAAAAATGTTTATACACAGAAAATTTTGTTTAATTCAAATAAATATTTTTTACAGATAAATATGCATTTGTTAGAAATGTTTGTCTGGTAGAAAGAACGTTTATTTGTGTCAAACAACTTATACTTTCAGTTAAAATTTAAAATTTGTATATGAAATCCCGTACGAGAGAACCGCCCTAACAGCCATCTCTCGTTTCGAAAATGACGACTGTGTTTGAAGGCGCAAGGCGCATACCTAAACAACTGAACAGAAAAAATTTAAATAAAATGTCATACTCTTGAATCATACATAAGTTGTATGACAATATTTTTTGTCGTTTTCTATAGTAATTGTAGAAAATATAGTCTAATTTGAGAAAATAACTCAAAATAGTGAAAAAAAACTGGGGGGGGGGAAATATTAATATGTATTCTAAAATCTTGTAAGTTTAATAATATTTAGAAAATAAACTGCTTCCGGGTTATGCCGTGTGTCAAGATTTGTTAATGCTGACGTTTTGCGAGCCATGTTGCTCGCTTCTTCAAAGCTAATTGAATACTGAAGACCTACCAAGAAAGTCTCCCTTATATACCTGAATTTACACCTCACTGCGCACATCTGGCGCTACCGCTCCATGTGTTTTTCCACCTGACCGCGTTAGGATCGATTTCCAGACCCTACTAATGTCAGTACCGTCCTCGCGATTGATGTTGTCAGGATGTTTGTAAATTTCGATGGCTTCTCTAATAAGCCTTCGATGATAATTACCCACCCTTGCCAACATCTTCGCGTCATCGAAATCCATTGTGTGTCCCGACTCGTGGCAGTGTTGAGCAACAGCGGACTGTTGGATCTTGCCTAGCCGGGTGTCCCTACTGTGCTCCTTGATTCGACATTCGATGCTTCGTCCTGTCTGTCCTACATAGCATGTTCCGCACTCACATGTTATCTTGTATACCCCTTCGTTCTTCAGGAGTGGTGTGATATCCTTTGGGTTAGGCAAAAGATCCTTTACATTAGCTGGTGCTCTGTACCTTACCGTGATACCCGATTTCTTCAGTACTCTACCGATTCTCTCTGATACCCCACTTACGTATGGTAAGCAAGCGAACCCCTTTGACTCTTGCGGTTCCTCTGAGACTGTATATGAAATCCCGTACGAGAGAACCGCCCTAACAGCCATCTCTCGTTTCGAAAATGACGACTGTGTTTGAAGGCGCATATCTAAACAACTGAACAGAAAAAATTTAAATAAAATGTATCATACTCTTGAATCATACATAAGTTGTATGACAATATTTTTTGTCTCTCGGTGTAAACATGAGCGCGAGAGAAATGAGAAAAGGTCCCCGATTTGTACACTTTTAAATTAACGTTCGTCTTTCCATTTTTTTCCTCGTAAAACGCTTGCCACAAAAATTTCAATTTTTGTTCAAGTTACGTTTAGAGCCTCTTCTATAGATTGGCGTTTTTGTTTTCTTCAGCTTTTGTGTAATAAAGGTTGCGTACAAGATTTTCATGGAAGCGGATATCTCAGTAACGAATATTACCACGATATCGGGATGTGCACGTAATCAATTGTCATATTTTATTTAATGCGACTGTAGAAAAAGAATTGCATAATAATTTTTAAGTAATTTTTAAATCGATTTGATATGAAAGATATAAATTTCGTGCAGAGCGTACTACGTCAATCGTAACGGTAAATGGAAACGTAGCTGGGACAGTGGAAGATTATTTACTATTAGTACGATACGATCAGAACAATTTAATTTCGGAATATTGAATAGTAGTGCGAGTTAAATATAAATAATGAATTTAGATGTACAATTAATTATACATAACAATATTTTACAAACACGGATTCAAATGGTGCAAATGATCGCGTCAAACCTTCGCATCTCGTTCGACTGCCTCGCACCAAAAGCTACAAGCTAGGGAAGCCGAACTGCGCAAAATATTATTCATGTAAATTCAAGGTATATGTATCGCAGTAAATATGGATTATTTGCATGATAACTGCGTTGTCCTGCTAACATTCGTTCTTGAGATATCGGCTTCCATCAAAATCTTGATCGTAGTAACCTTTATTACATAAAAACTGAAGAAAACAAAAACGCCAATCTATAGAAGAGGCTCTAAATGCAACCTGAACAAAAATTACAATTTTTGTGGAAAGCGGTTTACGAGGATAAATGGAAAGACTAACGTTAATTGAAAACTGCAAAATTGAAAACCTTTTCTCATTTCTCTCGCGCTCATGTTTACACCGAGAGGCAAAAAATGTTGACAGTCATACAACTTATGTAGAAATGATTCAGGAGTATGATACACTTTATTTAAATTTGTTCTGTTCAGTAGTTTTAGAGTTATGCGCCTTCAAACACAGGAGTCAATATTGTCGAAACGAGAGATGGTAGTTAGAGAGCAGTTCTCTTGTACGGGGTCACATATATTTTTTAAAAACAAGATATCTTTTCTATATCTGTGTAAGTCATAGGGAAGGCTACTTTGGTCAGTATAGCTGATTGTGAAGAGGTTAAATATGTGCTAACTGTTTGGAAAATTCCAGACGATTCTCAAGTCAGGGAAGCCACTAAATGAAGAATGCAGAAATGTAGAATCCTCCTGAAGGCCAATTTTTTATTGCCCAGATTATCAAAATTGTTCGCAGTACTACTAGTACAACAACTAAATTTGTCGACATATAAAAAATTTTACTTTACAAGCAGATACCCAAACCTGTGTGGAACTATAGTATCCATGAGGCTGTACTAAGCGAAGCAATATCAGCATCATTCAACGCTTTCAAAAAAACTGCTTTATTTTAATCTACCTACTGTAATTCTACTGTATGAAGAATAATATAACCGATTTCAGTCTACAGTAAAACAGAATTATATCATTATAAAGGTTTTTCATGTTTGGTTTGTTACCTGTTATATGATCTTAAATTTTAAACCATTTTATTTATTAAATATACTAAACTGATGCAGTTACTTTTCTCGCAATCACATGAACGAAAACCATGACAAACTGCGAAAATTATTCACATCTCGACCTGGAAAAGCCACTCATCTCATTTCAATGTGAATGACAGTATAGCTGAAAATTCTAACCAACTAACCGAACATGCAAGTCCGCACATTCGTCCGTAACAACCGACCGAGCAACGGGGCAGTGTGGGAAACCTTGACACGATGAAAATCCCCATAAAAGTGAACCGACACGGAAGGACCTTAAGCGTAATAAAAATGCAATGTCCCGGATAAAGTTTTCCTGCGTCCCGCTGGGTACAGCCGGCTCTCCCCCAGTAATAAAATCCTGTCTCTTTATACCCACAATTGATATACTACTAGCGCTCGGGTAAACTCCTATTTTTTTGTCGTTGTTGTTTTCGTTGTTTCTTCTGTTCTTTATTTGCCTCCGTTCGGGCTTTCTTTGTCGTCGGATGCAGTCGCTCGGATTACTTATATCGGCGACCTGCAAAGTGCTCGGTAAACTTTGTAAAGCTCTATTGTACTCCCCGGGTCACATAAGCGAGCTGAAAGTACGGCAGAATAATACCGAAACGCCCACGCAGTTAAATACGTAAAATGGTACCGGGATTTTATAGTATAGAAGATTTCATATTAGCATTGGAAGTTGAATATAAAGACTAGATAAGAAGTTGACAGTAATAGTTTTCTATAGTAATTGTAGAAAATATAGTCTAATTTCAGAAAATAACTCAAAATAGTGAAAAAAAAACGGGGGGGGGGATGTTAATATGTATCCTAAAATCTTGTAAGTTTAATAATATTATATCTGCAAATACAGGAAAACCAGTGAAAAGATCTTAGAAAGAAAAAGAAAAGACCCCATAGGTACGGGGTTGGTTTTGAGGGTTGTATAGATATAAGCTTAGTCATAAAAACGAACGAGATTTATTTAGTTCAAAAATTATTATTGTGTTTGCAAGTCGGTTTCACGATGACCTGCCATTAGAAGTTCAACAAATTTTAAAAATTCAAAAAATTTAATACCTCAAAAATGACACATGTTAGGTACAGGATATGTAACATACAATTGACCTAAAATTTAACGAAGACTTAAAAAATGCTATAAAATATAGTGTTCCATTTGAAATATGAAAGTTGACACCATTTCCGGTGAAACCGGAAGCAACCAAAACCTTAAAATATTTTATTTAAAAAGATCGTATACAACAACATAAGTCCAAACATTTTAACCTTAAAATATTTTATTTAAAAAGATCGTATACAACAACATAAGTCCAAAAATTTTCATTTCATCATTTTATTTGGTTCTCCATATTTGACCCCTAACTGCCATCTCTCGTTTCGATAATATTATTTATTTAATTTAATTATTATTATTACTTTGGGTATTTACACAAAGTGGGTATTTATAAACATAATATTGTTATTAAAAATATCAGTAAAAGGAAATATGTAATTACTTATCACAAAATATGGGTTATTCTTATAAAAATAAAAATCTGATGTGGCCAGGCACATGACTTTATCATACTATATATAAAATTAATAGTTTAGCTGCATGCGATTCTATTTGATCGAGATCGGCCATGTCTGCATTAAAATAAAACTAGTAGAAGTAGACAGATATGTCGATTAAAGCTGCGTTCGGATATTGTACTCCGTTGACCCCCGAGTACACCGTCCAAATGACACTTACGTGTTATTGGGTGTAAAAAGTGTAAGAGCGCGTACGGTATGTCAGGGTAGGGTATGGGGAGAGCAATGCTCAGATAACCTAGGTCGGCTGTCTCTCTCTTATATGCAGATAAACGCCGTATGACGTTAGTCTCTCACCGTACCCTATCCGATTATCCGAACGCGCTCTTACGCTGTACAATATCCGAACGCAGCTTATATTGACAGTAGGTATTCTCAAAAAAAAAATAGCATATGACTACCTACTGTCATTAGAATCAAATATCTGACACATCCTGGCTACTAGTTTTAATGCAGTACGACCGATCTCGATGAAATAGAATTTGCTCATGCAGCTAAACTATGGATTGTACAAAAAAATGTCATAGTCATAAATTATTCAGAATTTTCTCATCTCTAATTTATTATTTAACTATTTCGACGAAATTCCAGAAATGGCGGCTTATTTGCAAAATCTTTCAAAAATGCTAAGACTAAACCCCAGTACCTTTGGACCCTTTTCAACAGAAAGCTTTTCAGCTCTAAGTTTTGTCATGAAACTTCTAAATATGAAGTTTCGTCGCGATACCTTTAGTAGTTTCTCCGGAATCGTCGCCACAAAAACGGATACACACACACATACACACACTAAAAACTAAAAAAATGTTTTTGGCACGATTACAATACTTTACATACTGCGTATGATAAAGTAAAAAAAATTTTAAAACAAAGAATAAAAATATCAGTGACATCTGACGGTGTATCAAGAGCAGACATTTCCTTGTCATCATCGTCCATTCAATCGTGAGTCTTCCATATTTTCTGCTTCTGTTCTAAGAGTACACATCTACAGAGTATCCAATTTTTTCCCGCATAACGTTTTTCCAGATAGTAAATTCCACACTGAGTAAAAAGTTTCATATGGACCTATTACTTTTCTTTATTCCTTAAAAAAATACAACGGTTTGAAATAATTGTAAAATAATTGCAAAACTGCATATTAAATGACTTATATTCTTTAGGAATTTATAAACCCAATAAGTCGGCATGAAAGAAACTTATATAAATTACTTGTAGAGAAACAAATGTCTAAAAAGTTTCATATGCATTTTGTTTTCGTTCATTTGTTTATTTAGTTTATTTTTAACTTTTTGAATGGTTTACTTAAATTTATTTAGTTTTAATTTTATTATTTGATTGATTTGATTTGATTTATTGGTTGTGCTCTTGCTTAGTTTTAGCATTGTTTGATATGTAGTTTATTGTTTATTTTCCTTTATTCAGTTAATATTTCAAGCGGCTGTAACTTGGCGTTGAGAAAACAACTACAAAGGTCCATCCATATGAAAAGTTATACTCAGAATGACATTTACTATCTAAACATGATTCTTGCTGGAAAAAAGTGTTACACCCTGTATAAATATCTCTAAAATGTTGTTAAATGGTGTTTTAAGGATAAATACCCAAATTTTAGGTATTTACCCTAAGTAGGGGTAAATACCCATTTTATAAGTTCCCACCCGCCGGGTATTTACCCGGCCGACATCACTGATTAAACCTCACCAATCCACAGAAAACTCGACGTCATTTTCATTTTGTTTTGCCTTAATAATTTACATTTTCAAGTGTAGGTAACCAAATTTTTGTAGGTAACCAGATTTTACCTCTCGGTGTAAACATGAGCGCGACAGAAATTAGAAATGGTCTCCGATTTTTGCACTTTTAAATTAACGTTCGTCTTGCCATTTTTTTCTTCGTAAACCGCTTGCCACAAAAATTTCAATTTTTGTCCAGGTTGAATTTAGGGCCTCTTCTATAGATTGGTGCTTTTGTTTACTTCCATTTTTGTGTAATAAAGGTTTGGATTTTCATGGAAGCGGATATCTCCGTAACGAATATTAGCACGATATCGGGATATGCACGTAATCAATCGTCATATTTTATTTGATGCGACAGTAGAAACAGAATTGCATAATAATTTTTAAAGCGATTTAATACGAATGATATAAATTTCGTGCAGTGCGTACTACGTCAATCGTAACGGTAAATGGAAATGTAGCTAGGACAGTGTAAGATTATTTACTATTAGTACGATACGATCAGAACAATTTAATTTCGGAATTTTGAATAGTAGTGCGAGTTAAATATAAATAATGAATTTAGATGTACAATTAATTATACCCAACAATATTTTACAAACACGGATTCAAACGGATTCACTGATCGCGTCAAAACTTCGCATCTCGTTCATTCACCAAACCCACAAGCGAGGAAAGCCGAACTGCGCAAAATATTGTTCATGTTTATTTCGATCTTAAAAATTAACAAATAGTCGGAATGCTATTAAATTCAAGGGATTTGTATCGCAGTAAATAAGGATTATTTGCATGCTCACTGCGTTGTCCTGCTAACATTCGTTCCTGAGATATCGGCATCAAAATCGTGTTCGCAACGTTTATTACATAAAAACTGAAGAAAACAAAAACGCCAATCTATAGAAGAGGCTCTAAATGCAACCTGAACAGAAATTGAAATTTTTCTGGCAAATGGTTTACGAGGAAAAAAATTGGAAAGACGAGCGTTAATATAAAAGTGCAAAAATTGGGTACTATTTCTCATTTCTCTCGCGCTCATGTTTGCACCGAGAGATTGAAAATGTTGACAGTCATACAACTTATGTAGAAATGATTCAGGAATATGAGACACTTTATTTAAATTTTTTCTGTAAAGTAGTTTTAGAGTTATGCGCCATCAAACACAGGAGTCAATATTATATAAAATTATTATAAAAAACAAATATTAAATCATTTTTTGAAAAATTGGTTTTACGTGACGTTTTATCAAAACAATCGAGTTAGCAGGGTCAAAAAAGTTTCATTTGTTTTAGTTCAACATTTATAAAATCCAATTATATAACCAGATTATAGAAACCTAAATATACCAGAACATAAATCCAAATCACATCACCGCACCTCAAAAATTCGAATTTCCACAATAACATCTTCGACAAAAATCTAATAATATCGAAGGGTCATCTTATTAAACCGATAAGGCATCAATCATCTATCGCTAAATGGACTAAGCACCGGTCACTGACAGATATTGATGGGCCCAGCGCTCCTTTCAAAATTGAGACGAGTTCAGAGGCATAACGTTATATTATATTTCCTACGCACTTTCTCGGTGTCGGATACCCTTGGAAAATGTCGGGAAAATGGCTCGCGTAACGGCGGAAAATGTTATTTTAGGCCCAACCGGATCACGTAATAACATAGCGTACAAAATGATTCATGGAAGGCCTATAGAAGAGTGCAACATCGTTCAATTTTCACCGAAAAAACAAACAAACCCCGGTTAATTTTACTACTATGCTAACGGCTAAATTAAATTGTTGTTTCCGGGTTGCCATGAGAGGATGAACCGTTTATGCATGGGCTATGCAACTTGGGACCGTTGTTGTTGTTAACATAGGGTTAACTTAATGGGAAAATAATGGTGTATATAATTTAATAAGTAATGCCTAGAGCTCGGCAAAGAAATAAACTTATAAACAAGAACTACTCAAAATCAATACCTATTTCTTGTCCCTCCCTCTCTACATCAGTGTACACTGAGAAAAATGGCTGTAAAATTACACATAAATCATTGTGAAAATTACAATAGAAATGTGGTAAGTATAAAAATTGCACGTAATTCCTATTATTTTTACAAGTCTGTGTACTATCACAGCGACATTGCTGCTTTATTTCAATTACAATGATCTTTTAGTAAAAATACAATGGAAATATACCTTAAATTCGTAAAATTACAACGTATGTTGTGATTTTACTATTATAATAGCGGGTTTGTTGATATTGTAACGCCCAGACGCATGCGCTACGTTTGATCACCTGTTTTTGCAAATGAACGCCGGCACGCATACCATCGAGTGCAATATGTAGTTGGGCGCGTTGTAATTCTGTCTCCGGTAAGTAACAATGATACAGTGAACTAAAACTTATCTAGATACCAGGTAGGTGTAGGTTAAAACACCATGTCACACTGCAGAACAATTGTATTGCAATTGTATCACCAACGACGACAATTAGCCATTAGAAATTGATGTCTTAACGCTAACGCCATACCTGGATGAAAGCTGTAAGTACAGTCTTCTACGTTTCTTTGTGAAAATTTGCTTTACGATTGAAGGGTTTTATACCAACAGAAAGATAACGTGTAATCTTCTTTTTAGGTTAACTTTTTTGTGTCTGTCTAATATGTTTCCTTGTTCTTACAGATATAGATGCGGAAGACATTGCACCACGTGTGTTTGTCAGAAAAAGATCGAACGAGTATGTGTGTTCACGGTTGACCGAAGTGCATTTATATATTTATCCGTGTGTTTTCTATGTTTAAGTATTTGCGTACGCTATGTATTTATTAATTGCTTCTCTGTAGTTTTAATGTATTTTTATGTCCCTCAAACTATTTTATACTTGTATGTACGTCTACATATTTATTTTTTTACAAGTAATTTTATCTATACCATTTTGTTTGACCGTACTATTGTAACATTTGACTGTGTGCATGATGTTACTGTTTTTTTTTGTATTATATGATAGATAATGTTAATATCTACTCAAGATCAGAATAAAATTATACAAATCAAAAATACTGCATATTTCATTAAATTTAAACTGAAATAGATGTAAAATTATTACGCATTACCTCATATTTCATTTAAAATTACATTTAAATTGATGTTCAAATATTACGCATTGCCCCATATATCACTTAAAATTACATTAAAATCGGTGTAATATTTCAGCCAAATTCTCGTAAAATCACAGTGTAAATTTACAATGACGATGTAAAAGTACAATTGAGATGTAAAATTACACTGATTGTCGCAGGGCAAAAAAAAAACCAACTATTCCTACTGTAAATTCACATCAAAATTTTTTTCAGTGTACTGCCACAGCACGAGACCTCCTAAACGACCTTAGACGAGCACAACAGATTAAAAGAAGCGAATTTGAAACCAAGAAGACCTGTCCGCGCACCACACCTTACGCAGCATCACAAAGCAGCCCGGGTAAATACCCGGGTATTTACTCAATTGGGTATTTATAGGGGCATTTATAAACATAATATTGTTATTAAAAATATCAGTAAAAGGAAATATTTAATTACTAAATAAAGTTTTTTCTTTTATCACAAAATCAAAAGGTCCCTTATCATTAAATAAAGGTTATTCTTATAAAAATAAAAACATTTTTAAAAGAAAGACAAAAATATCAAAATATATAGTCTCATCTGACGATATATCATCGTCCATTCAATCGTGTGAATCTTCCATGTTTTCTGATTCTGTTATCGAAGAAGATTTAGCAGAAACTTAGGATTATATGTCAAGTATGTCAAATTAGCGGCTTTTGTCGTTGTTAATCAATTTCTTATTTTGCTAGGAATCCAACTAAATGTACTGAATGTTCTTATATAACTCAAATATTTTACATTATTTGTAATCAAGAGTAGGTACCCATCTACAGAGTGTCCCATTATTTCCCCGCATAACTTTTTTCCAGATAGTAAATGCCACACTGAGTAAAAAGTTTCATATGGACCTATTTTTTTACTTTATTCTTAAAAAAAAATTAAACTACAACCGTTTGAAATAATTGTAAAATAATTGCAAAACAGTGACTTAACTTCTTTAGAAGTTGATAAACCCAAGAAGTCGGCATGAAAGAAACTTTATACTCAGAGTGACAATTGCTTGTAGAGAAACAAATGTCTAAAAACTTACATATGTATTTTGTTTTCATTCGTTTGTTTATTTAGTTTATTTTTAACATTTCGAATTTTTTACTTAATTTTATTTAGGTACTTCAAATTTTGTTATGGGTATTGATTGGCCGCTATTTATTTCATTTGGATTTCTACGAGCCAACCACTTTCTTCGCAGTTTCAAATCTTGCGGAACAGCTACAAATAGTTTATCCGGAGCTTTTCTTGACGTATTTCTGCATTGTGGATTTATACACCATTTATAACCCATTTTTATGTAGAAATTGTGAAAGCAACACATCATACACCACAATTACCAAACGGCGGGGATGCCGATGCTGACAGACCATATGGGCCTATTTGACATCTACTATCGGGTGACGTCACACAACAGAAAGTATCGTTTTGGCGGGACTTTTTGTGATTCAATTTTTAACACGGATTTTTATGAAATATTGAGGAAATAATTACGAAAAATAATGCATTTACAATGTAGAGTGAAGGAATAAACACACAAGATGGTTTTCCAATAGTAGTCAAATACCCTATTGTGTTTTAAGGATAAATACCCAACATTTAGGTGTTTACCCTAAGTAGGAGTCAATACCAAGGTAAATACCAATTTTATAAGTTCCCATCCGCCGGGTATTTACCCGGCCCACATCACTGATTAAACCTCACCAATCCACAGAAAACTCGACGTCATTTTCATTTTGTTTTGCCTAAATAATTTACATTTTCAAGTGTAGGTAACCAAATTTTTTTTAGTAGTGTATATAGATTTTGACGCGTAGTGTATAAACTGAAAACAAAAGTAGTAACTCTACGTACACAGCGAGTGGAATCGCCACAAAAATAGGGGTTGTTTGAGCTTGGGGGTGGTTTTCCCGATATCGAACTTCAACCCCGAAAACAGATTAACCTTTCACAACATGGGAACGCACTTCCGGCAACTGTTTGGCCAAGTAATTGAAATGATATACACACACGAACAGGCTTAGAACGCGTAAGCGCCTATCTGTCGCCCTATATATACGTACAAGTTTCGAAAATAAGGCAAGATAGACCATATTAAAGAGTTCTCAAGAAAATTTGTCGGTAATAATTTTACTAAAAAGTAAAGAAGTTACTTTTGTATCGCAATGCCATTACACGTGTTTGTGCACAGAAGTTCTTAGTAATGTGCAGCGCAGTTTTGTAAATTCTGTTGATTTACGTTCAAGATTTCGACACAATTACGACACCTATGTTGCAGAATTCCATTGAAAATTGCTTATGAAAGACGCGGTTTATGGGTGCTGCTGGAAGCAAATGAGAAATATGATTGATTTATAACTTTTCGTGCTAATTGAATCTTGGATTTATGGACTAAATCAGAGACACTGTTTTGTATACAAGAGTTATTTATAACTACTGGGTATTATACCTAGAAGTGGAGATTTTTATTAATTTTGGTATTAATTATCCACCAATGTGACTTAGTCAACTATAACTTTTCTTGTTTGGGTCTAAATTCTGAAAGTATTTTAAAGTTTAACGTTAGAGCGTGTTCTGGGAGCGAAAATTCCGCTTAAAGCTACCCTATTTTTAGACGTTTATTACAGTTTGTAAACACATCAACAAAGTACATGTCAAAGTGTAAACTGCCCGCGGATTTTTAGTGTTGTACGCGCCAATAAAACGTAAAATAGTCCAGAACAGCGTTCAGTTATTCCTTTTTACTTTAGACCTTCAAAACCTTGTCTGAAAAGTAGCAGAAGTTATCATGATACCAAAACTAGGTAAACCACCGAATGAGGCCAAATCATATCGCTCAATATCACTGTTACAAATGACATCGAAGCTCTTTAAAAATCTGCTTATAAAGAGAATGAAACTTATCATTGAGAGAAATGAACTAATTCCTAATCACCAATTTGGTTAAAAGCATTCCACTATAGATCAAGTCCATAGAATAACAGATATCATAGAGAAAGCATTAGAAGTAAAACTTAGTTACTCAACAGTCTTTCTTGGTGTGACACAGGCTTTCGATAAGGTTTGGCACGAAGGATTGATACACAAACTAAAGAGTATGCTACCATTACAATACGTAGAGCTGCTAACATCCTATATATCTGATAGACTATTCAGAATAAAACAGATCGATGAATACTCGGAACTAAAACAAGTAAAAGCTTGGGTACCCCAGGGTAGTGTATTGGGACCAATTCTCTATCTACTATATGCAAGTGACCTACCACAGATGGAAAATGTAACAGTCGCCACATTCGTCACACGGCTCTAATGGCAGTGGGATCAACTATTGGAGAATCTACCAGGAATCTTCAACAAGCTAGTAATAAACTATATAAGCGGACCAAAAAATGGAAGACCAAGCTCAACGAACTGAAATCTGTCCACATTATCTTTACAAACAAAAGAATCGAGGACATACCTTATGTCAAAATTAACGATGCCGCCATGGTTCCATATGCGAACACTGCAAAGTATTTGGGTATGACTCTGGATACAAAACTAAGGTGGAAAGAACACGTTAAGAAGAAAAGAGTAGAGCTTGGCTTCAAATACAGAGAACTGGCTTTTGGGGAGAAACTCTCAGTTGTCAGTACAGAACAAACTACAAGTTTACAACCATGTACTGAAACCGATCTGGTTATACGGTGTTTAACTTAAGGGTGTAAAAAAAATATATACAAGGACTCCAGAGTTCCCAAAATAAAGTACTAAGGAATATGGTTAACGGTCCTTGGTACATACGGAACAGTGACCTGCACCGTGATCTTGGTGGCCCACAAGTCATCCAATAAATAAAAAGATTCGCCACTAAGCATGAATCTCGCCTAAGCCATCACGTCAACGTAGAGGCCCTGCAGCTACTGGACAACCAGAATCTAGTGAGAAGACTAAAAAGAACTAAACCCTTCGAACTAGTGAATGAGTAAAATGTGTAAAAAGCAGACCACAGTGAGTGAAGTGTTAGTGCTTCTTGTTTAGGACAAAATAAATATAGGACATCAGTGGAATGCCTATTAGAGACAAGTACCTAGTTTAATTAATGGTTAATCTTTTAGATTAGTTTCAATATGTTAAGCATCTTATGATTATTAAGAAAAAAATAAACATTTCAGTGGTTTGCTATAGAAAACAATGTTTAATTTCAAATTAAAATTTTGCGCTCTTAATAAGACACCTTTTATATTCCATAATTAATAGTTTAAGTCAAATTCAATTTACAAAGTAAGCTTCAATTTATCAAAAGAAAACCAAGTGGAGATATAGAATATCCTGTATTTTTCCAAGAAATGAAAATGCGATAATGATGTACAAAAAGGGCGAGACGAGCACGCGATTATTAATTGCAATGGAAAAGGCAGGCAGCTGGGTTTAATGTGGGCGGGTCAGCCCCCATTAAAATAATTGGGACTTAAATCGAAACCGAACCGGAAGCGGAAAATCCATCTTTCTCTCCATATTTCCGCCCATCTCTGTTTTTCTCGTTTCTCGCTTCTCTCAGGTGCAAAGAGGTCACAAAAGGTCACACAGCAACTTGTTTATATTCGATAACTGGAGAATTCGAGAACATATTTACTGAGCTCCATCGTTATACAGGCTGATTTGACGCTGACTACAGTGTGTCCCACAATCTACCAACTTGATATTTTAAAGCAGAAAATACTTTTAGAAAATATTTTTTTGCTAATTAATTTTCTTGCATGACTGCATTTTGCATATTTCTGTCACCTTTGCAATATATTTTTCTTCTTATGTGTATTGAAATTGTTTTAATATTAAAAATGTACAAGAATATTAGAACATATCTCGAAAACGACAAACTTTTGATTACATGTTTGTTGGATATTTTCTCATAAATTAAGGTAAACGTCCCAAATTCAGACACTGTCCTAAATTCGGACATATTTCTGTTTAGTTGGATAAAATAAGAAATCTACAACATTGAACTTTATTTTAGGACATCCAGTTTGTTCATTTGACATTACAGTTATCAACTCACCATCGTTTCTTATTCTACAAATGTTCTAACGGTCAGAATATAATCTAGAAGTTTGACTGATCTTGATAATTGAGTGTTATGCTAAAAGCTGATTTTATTTATAAGGTGACTGCAATTCGACTTCTTTTTACATCGCTACAGGATAACAGTAATTAAGAAAATTCTAATAATATCTATTTAGCCTGACTAAAAATGCTTTATATTTTCATAATAATAGGGTGTACTACTCTTTTAGCCACTATTATTTACAAATTTAGGGGTGTCGGAATTAGGTACATGTAAATAGAGCACGTCCATAAATCAGACATGTGTGTCGGAATTGTGTACATGGTTAGAAGTAATACATAATATGGCTCTATTGCTGCCTTTACACAAGAAAATAACATATGTTACATGGTTCGCTACATTACAATTAATTGTACGCATTTTGTTCAAATTCGAGTGTCGGAATTACGGACATCAATAATCCCTAATTATTACACTAGCAGCAGAGAGTAGCGTTTTTGGCATTCATACACCACCTTTGGAGACAACAGTTGAACTCATGCCAACTCCATTAAAAAAATAACTATTCTGGCCTGAAACACCCAAATAAAGTAAAAAGAAACTATTCTTCTGTAACATTACTATCTCTAATGCTTGGAGAGAATATTTCTTAATAAAAAAGAAGGAAGCACAAAAGAAAATCATTCTAGAGAAAAAAGAAAGGAAACGAAAAAGGAGCAGAATAAAAAGGTGCGCCAAGAAAAAAAGAACACTAAAAATTCCAGATGCAAAAAGCACAAAATGCAGATGACATAGAGAGGGCAGACTGAAGAAGACTAAGGACTTATTTTATACTGTGTTTCATTAAAAATGGTAAAACATAAATGTTTAATATTTCTTAATAATAAATCTTATTTAACAGTATTTAAAACACTAGTATTTACTTGAATGTTTATATTTGTCGGAATGATGTACCACAAGTGTCTGACTTAGGATCACTGTCTGAATTAGGTTCACCGAGGTGTCGGATTTCGGCTCAAAATATACGCTTAGTGTCGGAATTAGGGACAATCGTTAAACTTATAAAATATAATATAAACTACATAACTATTACCAATTTTCTTTCAAAATGAATACCCAGATGTCTTTAGAAGGAAATACTTGTTTTAAAAAAGTTGATATAGTCATTACCACCACATAAATATAAATTCTACAGTCACAAATGTAAACAAATTCCTTAACCTGTCTCCAGAGTTGCTATAGCGTTTTGAGTACCTAAAAAAGCCTATCCAAATTAGTTATAAACAATAAAACTGTTTATTTGAAGCGCTTAAGTTAAACACTGAACCATAACTGAAGACAAAAATAGACATCCACGTAGAATACAAAAGATCGTTATGCTTATACATATTTTAGGCAAGCCTTTGTACCGTTTCCTTATTCAAAGTCGTCATAATCTGAAGCTCTAACGTGCCTTTTGGCGGAACACAGGCCCGGCACTACATTTTTCATGTCCCCATGCATAATTTCTCATGCTCAAAACCTTGGCCCATCTTTCTCTACCAACGTACCTACAAGATATAAATTATGAATCTCCACTTGCTTTAGTACGTCTCCTTCAGTGATGTTAATATTATTAGATAATATATAGAGCGCGGATTCTAAGCATTTTGCTTGGACAGTTTTAACGTAAGCAGTTTAAAAAGCTTAAGGATCTCCACAAATTCGGAAAAAAATAAAGCATTTGGCGCTATTTCTATTTTGCTGTTTTCCAGGATTTTGCAGATATGCGCTTATTTTGCCATATTAGTGCTTAATTTAACTTTTTATGGATTGTTTGGGGTGTTTATACCCGTTTTTAGGGGAGTTAGGTCGTAACTCTACTGCATTGTGATAAAAACTCCTCTACTGCATTGTGATATACCAGCTATAACCGTGCGCACGACACAACAGGTTTTCGACTTTTTAGTGTATTTGATAGTGTTATTAAGGATAAATGGTTGTCGGCCACATTGATAAAAAAAATCCCGAATTAATTATTCAAAATAATAAAATATTCTGCAGAATGTGTATGAAAACAGTAACGTTTACAATTATTTATTTTACGATTTGTCTCTTGGTAGTGATTGTTTTGACTTTAGGCCTATTTTGTTATATTTTGTCGCTTTATTGTACAGTATTAAAATGAAAATATTTAAGTTTAACATTCACTTCTTAGCCATACTACATTAATACATTGTTTCAGTAATACATATTAACTTAATTCTTTTTTTTTTTGTCAATTTGTTCAACTACGTTTAAATATAGAGACAATTTGGACTAAGCAGAATGTGTCACGTGGTTAAATCTGCGCCGAAAAGTGCAAGTATCAATTTCCCTTAGTTATACCAATGTTTTGTATGATGTGTATGTGCTAATAAATACATATGAAGAGTTGTAAGTAAATAACGAACTAAGTGGCAAAAACATTATTCCGAGATATTTAGAAAATAGTGTGAAGCAAGATAAATGTTTTATAGAAAGCCATCCCTAATTTTTTGTGCATAGTTAAACAGATTGTACATCACATGTTGGTGTTGTTTTTTGCCGAGGTCTTAGTCTTATATCGCAAGAACAAATCTAAAGATATTTATTTATACTAGAAAGTAAAACTTAATAAAAATAAGTTGCTTGACCAAGTATACTTCATACAGAGTGTCCGTTGTTCGAAAAAATACACGGTGACCTAGTTTACTGAAAGCCATGCAAAATTTGATAGTTCTGCTCAATTTTATAGTCATTAATTTTCTTTAAAAATGCGTTTATTTGTTATTTTGCAAATGTACTGGAAAACTGTTGTTTTTTGTGCAATCTTTCTAATCTAAAGATGTTTGTATAAAGTTTACATTGAAAATGACTTATTTTATAACTTCCTTCAGAGAAAGTAAGGACCAGAAATCAAAATCCACTCAATATTTTCCCTTTATTTTGAATTATTATTTTGAAAACACAAAAACAAGCTTTAATATTTTTTTTTCACAAACTACTCAAGGTATCACACAGTATTGATACTAACAATATCGTACTTTTTCTTCTTATTAAAAAACAAAATAAAATGTAGTTCTAAAATAAAAAAAAAACAGAAATAACATGAACTTTTTTGTAATAATAAAATTACCAGAACACGCAAATAAATCGTCAGCTGTAAAAATTAAAAAAAAAAATTCAAGCAAAATTTTTTTTGCTTTAAACAAGCTATCGTTTAAATATATTATTGTATTAAGGAAATTTGGTAACTTTTCCTTTTTTTTTCAAATAGACCCTGTATATTTTTAAATTTTTTAATTCTAAGATTTAAGAGTTGTTTATAGGAATCATTTTTTTAAAATAAAATCCATCATTTTTGAGTTAAAAGTATATAAAATTTATACAGGTTGATATTTTTAACATGAGACTCCTCAATATCTCGAGAAATATACATGGTAGGACGAAAGTGTCTTAAATAAACTTGTAGGACGCAAAGGGGGAAATGAGATGGCGATATCAGTTTCATTGGAAATGGCAAAAATGCATCGTACGAAAAAAAATTCAGACAAAAGATTCTTCTTATTTACCGTAAAATAACAATTTGATAAAAAATTTGGGTATTCCCATTTAAAAAAATTAAGTTAGCCTCATTTTCACCGATTGCAGCGCAATCTGCAATGAAACTGATATCGTCATCTCATTTCCCCCTTTGAGTCCTACAAGTTCATTTAAGACAGTTTTGTCGTGCCATGCATATTTCTCGAGATATTTAGGAGCTTCAAGTTAAAAAGACCATCCGGTATATCAAAATTTGTTAAAATTACCGGAACACCTAAATAATTCCCCAACCGTAAATAGTTTCAAAAAATGCTTCAAATAAAACCTTTCCTTTTCCTAACAAAACACGCTGTATATTTTACTCTAAGAATTTTATGTAGGAATTATTTTTTTTATAAAATGCGTTATTTTTTTAGTTATAAGCAATTAATCAAAACTCATGAACTTTCACTTTAACTTTAAAAAAATTCAAGAGAAAATAACAACACAATTACAATTAATTATTTTAAATGTTCAAACTGATACATTAAGAAAATGTGTATGTATGTGGGAAAATATTCTTAATTTAAAGGTCAGTAGTTTTGATTAATTGCTCATAAGTCATAACTCAAAAAGAATACTACAAAAATTTCTTAGTATTAATCTGAGAATTAAAAAAAAATTAAATATATGGGGTGTTTTATTAGAAAATGGATAGATTAAACAAGCTCTTGTCTAATATATTATTCATTTTATTATGGAAATTTTCAAACCTTTTCTTTTTCTAATAGAACATCGTGTATATTTATTTTATTTTAATTCTAAGAGTTTTTTGTAGGCATCATTTTTTTTTATAAAATGCATAATATTTTAATTATAAGCACCTACTGGCAGTGACTAAAGGCACTTAGCGCGCTATTTACGAAAATACGGCAAAAGTTAACTCATGCGAGATCGAGCGGTCAAGTTTGTTAAGCATTTCACGACATATTTTTACATAACCCGTTATTTACATTAAAGCCAGTGATATCCAGCCCACTTTAATGTAATAAAACCAATTTTTCAATTTTTGGCACTTAGTCCATTATTTACTTCAACTCTTCATAAATACAAAAATAATAGAAGGTATACGTATTCTTATAACGCTTTTTTGTGTGCTTTTTTGTAGGTATATTAAATACCTACAGTTTTTGGTAGTTCTCAGATATTTTTCCAAACACCAAACGACACAAATCAAATTTTAAATCTTCTAAAAGCTCAGCTTATCTATATACGAAGTTTGCAGTTGACGTTTGTGGTTTTCGCGGTTGTCGCCTACGGATATTGCATTTCTGCGCTCCGGGGAGAGACAATTTAGCGGGCGATAGCATTTATTCCGTTGTGAATTTCTGCGACAAGTCATCAGGGTTGGCGTGGGTGGGCGAACCCTGGGACGTCATAAATTTGCAGACGGTCCGTTTTGGGCAGACGCAAGATTAATGCGAGGCAAAAACCGGGCCCTATCGGCTCGGAATTTATTACGAACAAGGATTAATACCAGCTAGACGGAAGGGGGGAAACTAGTCCTGTAGCAAAAATGAACTATTTGAGTGCGAGAGAACTTTTTCTTAACCACGATATGACAAATATCAGTGAAGTTGACTTGAAACGAGAAAATGAAGTGAATATTTTTTTCTAATTGCAAGAAATTGTTTTTGGGTTAGTACTAGATGTTTTAATACATTTCATGTTTTAATAAATTATTGTGAAAATTACAATAGAAATGTGGTAAGTATAAAAATTGCACGTAATTCCAATTATTTTTACAAGTCTGTGTACTATTACAGCGATATTGCTGCTTTATTTCAATTACAATGATCGTTTAGTAAAAATACAATGGAAATATACGTTAAATTCGTAAAATTACAACGTATGTTGTGATTTTACTATTATAATAGCGGGTTTGTTGATATTGAAAGCTGTAAGTACCGTCTTCTACGTTTCTTTGTGAAAATTTGCTTTAAGATTGAAGGGTTTTATACCAACAGAAAGATAATGTGCAATCTTCTTTTTAGGTTAACTTTTTTGTGTCTGTCTAATATGTTTCCTTGTTCTTACAGATACAGATGCGGAACATCTTGCACCAAGTGTGTTTGTCAGAAAAAGAGTGAACGAGTATGTGTGTTCATGGTTGACCGAAGTGTAGTGATATATTTATCCGTGTGTTTTCTATGTTTAAGTATTTGCGTGCGCTAAGTATTTATTAATTGCTTCTCTGTAGTTTTAATGTATTTTTATGTCCCTCAAACTATTTTATACTTGTATGTACGTCCACATATTTATTTTTTTACAAGTAATTTTATCTATACCATTTTGTTTGACCGTTTGTACTATTGTAACGTTTGACTGTGTGCATGATTTTATTGTTTTTTTGTTGTATTATATGATAGATAATGTTAATATCTACTCAAGATCAGAATAAAATTATACAAATAAAAAATACTGCATATTCCATTGAATATTACACTGAAATAGATGTAAAATTATCACCTCATATTTCATTTAAAATTACATTTAAATTGATGTCGAAATATTACGCATTGCCCCATATATCACTTAAAATTACATTAAAATCGGTGTAATATTTCAGCCAAATCCTTGTACAATCACAGTGTAAATATACATGACAATGTGAAAATACAATTGAGATGTTAAATTACACTGGTTGTCGCAGGGCAAAAAAAAACCTACTATTCCTACTGTAAATTCACATCAAAATTTTTTTCAGTGTACGGAAACCATCAGCTATCGATTGGTATCAGTTTCATCGGCTGCATTTGAATTTCCGAATAAAAATCTAGAACGATTGGATTCTTATATTGTAAAGATACTATATTCGCAATAACAAAACGTTTCAAGCCAAAGTTACGTTAATTTTTGTAAGGCCATGCAGTATTTTTGATAATGTCGGGTCAAATTAATGTGAAATGAAACGTGGATCAAAATCGGTATAATAATGCCATTTGTTTGGGTTTGGTCAAAAAAGATAGAACAGTAGAGATTTTATAGCGCCGTATACCGGGTGATTTTGGTCGTATACAGGGTGAAATTTCTATATATTTCAATTCATATTATTTCTAGTTGAGAAACACAATTGGACGTTTGTAACAAAAAAAAATGCACAGGCACGCGATATCTAATTCCGTACTTTTCTTCATTTTCCATTAACATGTGTCAATCACTCTTGTTGCTTTTTCGACACAATCACTTAATACACAATCTTTTCATTTTGCATGCGCAACTTTTAATATTTAAATAAACAGCATTTCAAATATCAGCCTGAACCACCTGACTAGATTGAGTTAGTCTTATTGTTTGATATTTTTTATTTGAAAATGGTAATTTTTACGTGAAAAAGAATAGACAAGTCAGACAAGTAAAAGCATACCGACGTAATTTTGGTTCAATACAAAAAGATGTTGATTTTAGCTCCAAAACACTTTGCAAAAACAAAAATAGAGAAAATTTTCAAAAATCTGCTAAATTGGCACTAATCAGAATCAAATTGGCACTAATCAAAATCACATTGGCACTAACGAAATTCAAGTTGAGAAATAACAAATTCAAGTTGACATTAAATAATTTAATTGTCAATTCAAATTAATATCTTAAAAGAACCATTCCACCTTCTCATGATGCCTTATATGCAAAAAGTTGACGCCGTAAACTCAAAAATACAAATTTGCGCTGTTTAGAATTCTAACTGGAATTATATATTCCAGATAAACAGCATGGAGGTAAACTCAGAGTTTAAATCACAGACGCACATCGTCGTTTTTTTGAAAATTAACTTAAAAAAAATCCAAGGGTAACTCTCCAACAATTAAAAGAAAATATTTTACTATCATATAAAATTAATGTCACTAAAGAATGTATTCGTCAACACCTCGATGGTCTTATGTATACAATAAAACAAGTACGTCGAGGGCAAGAAAGAGCCAACAGTATAGACAATAAAACAAAAAGGTTAGAATATGTGAGAACATTACTTAATCTTCAAGGAGAGAATTTGCCAGTAATTTATCTTGATGAAACTAATTTTAATATGTTTATTTCGCGGACGCAAGGACGTTCTAAGAAAGGAAGTCTGTGTACATTTTGTACCAGCCGGTAGCCGAGGCGAAAATATACATCTTATTGGATGCATAGGTATTTCTGGTCTAATACATTATGAGCTAAGACGGACCATTTAAAAAAACAAAAGCAAACGAATTTGGGAAACAATATTTGAGAAACGCACAAGATATATACCAAGAACCAGTAGTTATGGTTATAGATAATTCACCTTGTCATTCTTCTATTGAAGAAGATTTTGCAGAAGAGGATTTTTTCACTATAGATTAATAAGACTCAGTCCATTAACAGTCCCATCTTAAACCCGATT
Organism: Aphodius sticticus; assembly: GCA_963966075.1. Taxonomy (NCBI): domain Eukaryota; kingdom Metazoa; phylum Arthropoda; class Insecta; order Coleoptera; family Scarabaeidae; genus Aphodius; species Aphodius sticticus. Next base: position 79,766,898 of record OZ014507.1, read on the forward strand.
GAGCAAGCATGGTCTGTATTAAAGACTAGTGTAAAATCAGATAGAAATTATTGTTCAGAATAATGTGGCCAACTGTGCAAGATTCATAGCCCATATTCAAAGATATATTCCAGCATACTTAAATTTATTAAATATTATTTGAAATACGAGTAATTAAAAATTTGTACCGTTTTTTTGGGCCCACAGTGTATAAAGATTCTAGCATGTCTTCGCAATTTTAAAACAAATATTATTAAAAGGATATCGTCCATTTAATTTTATGCCAGCGAAATTTAAGTTTTTACTGACACCATTTATGTAGTCACGTTTGGTTATTATTTTGAAATTAATTCATTACTCGTATTTCACATATAAAACAGAAGATTATATCTTAAACTGTATAGCTTCCACAATAATTTTTGGACACATCTTTTGATGAATCAAAACAGTTTGTTCCTAATAAACAAAAAACTGTTTTTAAGCAACTCATCAAAACATTCCCACACAATACCAAAAAAAAACCAACCAACAAATCCGAAATATACCATAACCTGAACAAAAATTCCCACCAAATCTAACCTATCTTTTCTTTACCGGCGGTTTCATTCATTAATTCTCCACTTCTCCCCCCGTCCCCGGTTTCTCCCACCTGCTTTCTAGTTTTCCTCAGTATTTCTTCAGTTGTTTCTCCAACCGATCAAAACTAACCAAAGAAAACATCAACAGATCCACGCATACGGGGTTTAAATTCGCCGAGAAAAAAATATTGGGGTTATTTTTAGGCCACTTGAACAAAACACGGCGGCTTCTCAATATCGAGAGTGCTTAGAACGCGACGCGGGCACACCAGCGCCCTCAGAGGCGTCCCGACGGCTACTGAGAGCGTCGCGATGTTCGCGCTAGCAAGTGGCGCCACCTGCGACTGTCGGAAAACGTCGACGAGTCGCCGAATAGCCGCAGTTTTGCCGGGAGGGCGCTACGATCGCCGCTGAAGCGAGATACGAAGGACGCTGTACGACTGACGAAAGTTTTCGCGATTTCCCGCTTTTCCGCGTGCGGGTTTTGTGTTGTGAAGAAGATGAGAGATGTCGCGAGTGTGATCGAAAAGATAATCTAGGGAAGGTAACTTTTTTGGTAATAGAATTTTTTATTTTGTGTTAATTTGATTCCCTTTCTGTGCGCGATATTTACTTGAAACAGCATCAAACGATTTCTATACAGAGGAAAAACTTTCTCACTCAGTAGAAATTCAAGTATAAAGTCAAATATACATGACCGTTGAATATCAGCAAAGAAACTTTAACTTCGAGTAAACGGTGTTGATTAGTTATGGGTAATTCAAATATACAAAATCGGCATTAGAAACCTCAGTCTAAGAGATCTTAAAAATAAGTGAGAAATGTATTTATATTAAAAATCAATGGTGATGATTAAACAATAATGATTTTCCCAAATTCAGACTTGTACTGACTTTGCCTGTTTTAGTTGCTAAGCCTACATTAAGAAAAATGGCTGTAAAATTACACATAAATCATTGTGAAAATTACAATAGAATAGTGGTAAGTATAAAAATTGCACGTAATTCCAATTATTTCTGCAAGTCTGTGTACTATTACAGCGATATTGCTGCTTTATTTCAATTACAATGATCTTTTAGTAAAAATACAATGGAAATATACCTTAAATTCGTAAAATTACAACGTATGTTGTGATTTTACTATTATAATAGCGGGTTTGTTGATATTGTAACGCCCAGACGCATGCGCTACGTTTGATCAGCTGTTTTCCAAACGAACGCCGGCACGCATACCATCGAGTGCAATATGTTGTTGGACGCGTTGTATTTCTGTCTCCGGTAAGTAACAATGATACAGTGAACTAAAACTGATCTAGATACCATGTAGATGTAGGTTAAAATACCATGTCACACTGCAGAACAATTGTATTGCCTTTGTAGATCACCAACGACGACAATTAGCCATTAGAAATTGATGTCTTAACGTTAACGCCATACCTGGATGAAAGCTGTAAGTACAGTCTTCTACGTTTCTTTGTGAACATTAGCTTTAAGATTGAAGGGTTTTATACCAACAGAAAGATAATGTGCAATCTTCTTTTTAGGTTAACTTTTTTGTGTCTGTCTAATATGTTTCCTTGTTCTTACAGATACAGATGCGGAACATCTTGCATTAAGTGTGTTTGTCAGAAAAAGAGTGAACGAGTATGTGTGTTCATGGTTGACCGAAGTGCATTTATATATTTATCCGTGTGTTTTCTATGTTTAAGTATTTGCGTACGCTAAGTATTTATTAATTGCTTCTCTGTAGTTTTAATGTATTTTTATGTCCCTCAAACTATTTTATACTTGTATGTACGTCTACATGTTTATTTTTTTACAAGTAATTTTATCTATACCATTTTGTTTGACCGTACTATTGTAACGTTTAACTGTGTGCATGATGTTACTGTTCTTTTTTGTATTATATGATAGATAATGTTAATATCTACTCAAGATTAGAATAAAATTATACAAATAAAAAATACTGCATATTTCATTGAATATTACACGGAAATAGATGTAAAATTATTACGCATTACCTCACATTTCATTTAAAATTACATTTAAATTGATGTTCAAATATTACGCATTGCCCCATATATTACTTAAAATTACATTAAAATCGGTGTAATATTTCAGCCAAATTCTTGTAAAATCACAGTGTAAATATACAATGACAATGTAAAAATACAATTGAGATGTAAAATTACACTGATTGTCGCAGGGCAAAAAAAAACCTACTATTCCTATTGTAAATTCAGATCAAAATTTTTTTCAGTGTAGGCGCCCAGTAAGGATTTTTGTATCGCAGCGGATAAAAATTTACACCACGTATATGGGCGTAGTTCTTTACAAACCATGTGTTTCCTAACGGCAGATAAAAATTCGCTGTAGGGAAAAAGATGCCTGATGGGCTAAGAGCAATAGAAACTTTTCCAAATTTAAAAAGGACGTAAATCGAACCAGGAAAGATAGGTTAAAAATAGGTTAAAATAGGTAGTTAGGGCAATTATTTCAGTTGAAAAGGCGATTGCACAGTCAAATAAAAATGACAAACTACCAAAGAAATTTTAATAATTAAAGCTGGATGTGTTCCTTACAAATAAATATACAGTATATCTCCACGGATTGAGGTACACAGAGGAAACAAATTTTTATTGTGATTTTTCAAAAATACCAAACTCCTAGTTGTGGGTTATTCCGCAGTAACGTCACACACGTCATGCCCGTTTAACGACTCTACATAAGCAATGGGGGCTTTTATTATTATTTTGATGCAACATTATAACAAAAAGACGACACATCTTTTAGAATTGTTGTAGATAGATGTTCAAACTGATAAGTTTTATGAAAAACCTTTTTAAATAGCCGTGACGGTCGTTACAAGCACAGCGATCTTTTGGTTTTGGTAACCTAAAATTAAAAATTCGCGGAATGACCCTAGAGTAAATTTTCTATTCTAATAAAGTTAATAAATAATTCTAGTTTTTATTTAGGCTAGCTACTATTATATTGATTGCATCATGTGTAGTAGCTAGAATAAGCATATAAATAAGCCAATAATCTTGTCAAAGACATTAATAACAATTATGGGAGTTAAAATCAAAGTACTACCTGGCAATGTCACACAAACATTTTCCTAATTATATGTAGATATTCAGTCTATTCTGTAACTCAGTTGCTTTTTCGGTTGCTACGAAAGTGAATTGTTAAAGCTTAAGTTTTAACAACTTTCGTAGCAATTGATTCCAATTTGTCAATTCTGTAAGAACGGATTTTTCAACCGTTGCTAAATTTCTACATCTACACGGGTTGTTAACAAAGTTGCTATAATACCGAACTACGGCTATCTTGATACCAATTTGTTGCGGTAGTTATACGTCAGTGTACGTCAGCTAGTAGGGACACAGGTACGGTATGATGCGTTTTTCGAAGTCATATGATCGAAAACTTCAAGTTTGGCACCTATAAGCCACCTTAAACATTAAATGCGCAATTTATTTGGTAGTATGACCGATTTCCGTGATATTTTCGACTTCATTTGAACATTTCAGGGAAGAAAAATTTTAGGTTGGAATTGTTTTATCTTATAAAGTAAACACTCGTTCTAGGCTTGAAAACAAGAAACTTGTGAAATCGTATTGGCTGGGAGATTCGAGGTATCAATGCAAAAGACATCGGGTTCACCGATGTCGATTTGGAGGCCATTTAGCTATAGTAGTGGCTACTGTAGTATTATAGGGAAATTAACGATCATATTGATATTCCAAATACGGGAGCGGAAATACATATCATTATGATGAACGGAGATGAAGGTAAAATAACGCCTCTGGAATGTAGTTATCACCGAAATATTTAGAAGGTAAGGTAAAATTTGTTCTTATTCTACTAATAACAATAATGGATGTTGTTTTGCAGATGATTCATGTGAAATTACAGTGTTTACGCCTGCGCAATCGGAAATGATAGTTGGAAAGTAATTTTTTGCAGATTGGTACATTGTTTCAATTTGAAAATATGTATGTCTATACAAAATTAAATAAAAGAAAATCAAATATCAACAGTTTATCGTATTCTTTATTTAAGTACTTCATCATAACAACATGTATTTTACGATGTGTATTTCTGCAATTTTATTAGGAACATGAAAATTATGATAATTGTTCTACAATAATTACTATAGCCCCGCTACTATTGCCAATATTATGGCCGAATCGATATAGGTGGATAATGCAAAATGAGTTGGGTGACATATTTTGTATAGATACGCCGAATTTCCCAGCCCATAGGAATTCACACGTCTATTGCTTTCCAGTCCAGCCTAAGTTTGTCTGCTTTGTAAGATGCAACTAAACAATCCTAACCTAAAATTCGTCTTGCCTGAAATCTTGAAATGAAGTATAAAATCTCTCGGTAAATCTCTCCCATGTACCGGCGGGTGAACTTTAATCAGAACCTAAAGAGTTGTTCATTTCCCACATAAATTAATCGCGATTAATAAGCTAAAATTAATCACGCACCCGGGTTGCAAACTTTTACAACTGAATTGCAACTTTTCGCAAAGTTCTTATTTACATACTGACCTTGGAATTTAGCAACTTTCACGGTTGCTAGCGTTAACAATTTTGATACAGAATTGGGCTGATTGTGATGTGTTGGCATCACAAGATGCCAACTTGGTCAACATTTTTAATTTTAGAAAAATATCAAAATCTATGAAAAAGAAGTTCTAAATAACTTTTTTGATAAAATTTTTATGGTAGCTTTTCTAGCACAGCCTTGCTTTTTTAAACAGCAAAATTCCGAAGATAAAAAAACTACGCCATGGAATAAAAACTCATACAAATTTACGGAAGTTTTTAAGGGGGTTTTACGTTATTTTGTGACATCTCATTTTGATATAAAAAAAATATTTTAATGATATTGCCTTAAGTATTTCAATTCTACATTATATTTAGAAGGAGAAGTAACTATAACATCAATTTGTATTGAAAATGAACAGTTATTTACAGTCTAATAGTACTACTTCTATGATTTATTATTATTTATTTATTTATTATTATTATTATTATTTAAAATTAATAATAGTTCATTATCATGTTCAAACTTATGCAAAAATGTTATTTGAAAAAAGTATTTTGAAATATTAGAGGTCTTTAAATACGAAATTGTAATCACCGTTGCATATACCGCGTGTTACACAAAAAAAAAGAACATGACAATCATAATCATCTTCAAAGCTATGCAAAAATATTAGCATTTCAAAATATTAGAAGGCATTAATTATAAAAATTCTATATAGTCACTTTCGACGTTCCATATACCGGGTGTTCATGCAACAACGAAGGAGATTATAATTTCGTATTGAATACCCACTAATATTTCTAAACACTTTTTTCAAATAAAATTGTTAGCATAGCTTTTAAAATAAAGGTGCTTTACTCTTTAAGAGTTTTTCATAGTTTTGGCAACACCCGGTACATGCAAGTAGATAATTACATTCTAGTATTTGAATTTTAGGTTTTATACAATGCAGAACCTTTTATGAAAAATATTTGTTTATATCGTATTCAGTGTTTATAAATATTATTCTTATGTTGTAACATCCTTAATAAAGTAATTTGTTACATATGAAATATAATTATTAATGTAGTAAAGCGTTTTTCCTTAGCTAGTTTTTTCTTATTTTTACTTTTAAAATTAATAAATACAAATATGTTTCTTTTAACCTTGTATACTAACGCATTTCTCACTCTTTTGTCGGTCAAGCGCATCTTGCACCTGACACCAACCAGTTTTCAATGACTGAAAAGGAAATCCTTGAATAGTAAGTGACACGTGAGAAATTTCATATAAATAATTTGTTTCAAACACGGATAAACACATACAAGTTTTTCTTTCAGCAATACTGACCGTTGTAAAAATGATTAAAACTCAACTGACGCTTGTGTTGACATTCTGTTGCGTCGCAATTGTTTTTTCAAGAGAAAGGAGCGTCCACATTTTGATTTGGGACGGAGCTAGTTGTGACGTATATCCTGAGGATCTGAACAGGTCGCAGTTTAGATGCTTTCGAACCTCAAGTAATGTTAAAATGTGATAAGAAATTATTTTTAAGTGTTTTAAATTTTTATAGAGAGGTACAGGAGTTCCTATGATGAGACGTATGCTTATTTCCAGTACGGGAATTTGGCTTGTAGGATCAGAATTACAGATTTGACGGGAAGAAATGATTTCGGGACATGCGTCTCACCAGTCGTAGCTGTTCCAGGTAAATATTTTCAAATACTTACTAATCTTTAACCATACTGTACACAGATAGAAATTAAGAATATATTATTTTGAAGAATATATTCTTTTGAATTTATTCTTTTGGATAAAAACATATTTGTTTGACGCCAACAATATTTACTTCATTGGATACTTCGAAGGACTTCTAGGTGGTACGCAAAAGGTACCAAACTTAAAATCATATTTATTCAGATGATATTGTTAAATTTTTTGACCCAAAATTATAGCGGTCAAATCAGAAAATACCCATTACCGTACACAGACGTATTTCAAATGGCACATTGTGTAAAAGGAAGTGTAGTCAAAAAGATAAATCAAAGTTAATATTTTGCGCTACAGTTAGATGAAATACTGACATAATTAATTTTTATCAATTATTATTCTTTATCCGATTCGAGGTGGAAGAGAAAATTGCAGAGGAATAATTATTTTGTAAACCTCTGCTCGAAACAACAACTGGCGAAATATTCAAATTTCTTAATAATTTTATGTTTAACAATTCCATTCCATGTGCGAAATGCACTGGTGTCTGCACTGATGGAGCTCGGGCTTTAACAAACAAATAATTGCAGTCAATATTATTAAAAATCGAGCATTCAGTTCACGAATGTTTTTAATATTATGTCAGGAGATGGGTAGCAACAGAAGTCACTCTTGTTACATTCCGATGATAGATGGCTCTCGAGAGGTAATCGTCTCTTCGAACTTAAATCAGAAGTTCAAGTTTTTCTTGATAACGCTAATTTCGAATTAAAAATTGGCTGATAGTTTTGGAAAGCTGTATGAATTAAATTTAGTTTTGCAGGGATCAAAGGTTCATTTAATTATCGTTAAAGATAAACTTACCAATAAATAAATCGAGTTAATTATAAAAGTAGTTATAAATGTAGTTTATTGCCAGCATTCAAAGGCTCCCTTGAAGAAAGATGGGAAACATCAATGATGAGTTAGTGGGATTTAAAAAAAATTGATTGCGCCTCTTTAAAAAACAATAGTTATTTTCCCAAATCTGTGACAATGAATATTGGATCAGAAATCTAAAAGGTATGTAAATACCAACTTCACACCTAATAGGGAAAAAAACATTTAAGAACATTTGATAGCCATTTCCTCACACACAGCGCTGATAGAAGAATTTAAAATTATTACAATCAACGTTTTTTGGATCCAGAGGAAGAATTATTTGAAAGAAACTGGAGATTAAGATATTCGACTTTTAATGCCTTTTTGCACCACGATTTATGTGAAATTTATGGATTGGTATGGGTTTTCATCAATATGATCGTTTAGCAAAACAACCACAAGGGCTTTTTTATTTTACTTTTGTATACCAAATGAAATTTTGTTAGGTATATAATTTGTATTGTTATTGGTTTCAATGAGAATAAGTTTTTACCAACTGAACTTTTGTTATAAACGTTATTATTTTATTACAAAATAAATAAGTAGGATTATTTCTTTCCCTATAATAATATGAATTTTTGTATAGGGTGCTGGTACGAAGAAATTTGGATATTTTTTAGGTGGTACACGGAACCTAAAGGGTTGAGAACCCCTGCTCTAGTTTATTTGCTTGTAGAGATTATTTGGAATATTTATTCAAAGAATGTATTTAGATACAAACAAAAATTACTTTCCTTTAAAGCAATATTTTTGCTTCGACTTAAAAATAGGTTTACTTCCGCCAACGAAATCATATTTGGATTCAAATAGTAATATTTTTAGTGTGAATACCACATCCAACTGTATTGTTAGATGGCGCTGTAAACACTCTCCTCGCAGTTCGACCTTATCTTGAGCATAAATAGTGGACTGGCCAAAGCCTACCGCTCAGTTGATGTCATGCGTCTGGCTAAATTGCTAAAAAGGCCGTGTGGTCGGCAGTATAGAGCACAGTGCACGCAGGTTCAAGTTCCGATTCCAAATCAGCGTACCCTTTGCTACCCTAACCTTGACTATATGAAGGTATGGGAAGACCAACCACTGGTCGAGGATGTGCAACATCCCAAAAAGCGGTGAGACACGTGGAGATTTTGCTCTAGTGTACCCTCCGAAAAATTCTAGTCAATAATAGGTCCACATTAATTGCTTCAACAAACTGATAATTTCTTAAATCAAAGAACCATTTATCGCAACTTTAAAATATCGCATTTTAACTCAACCGGCAATTTCGTTAATTAAAAACATTATAATTCTTTCACTCAATACTATCATAATTATTTGAACTAAATACATCTCGTTTCCTATAATATATAAATTGTAAATTTTCACTAAAAACATAAGTCCTTTTGACACAAATAAACGTTTTTTTTTGCTACCAGATAAATATTTCAAACAAATGCATTTTTATCCGCAAATAAATATTTCTTTGCCTCTATTGAAACACCGTATTTGTTTGAGTCAATGCATATTTACTTGATTTAAACAAAATTTTCTATCTGTGTATATAAAGTAAATGCAATAATGTATTATTTTTCTTTTGTTATAGAACAAAAACGACCTGGAAGTTTCAACTAACAAAAGACGGGAATTTACAGTAGAATAAGTTATTGATGTTAAACTTTGTATAAAAAACATGGCATAATAAAATAAGTATTCATTATACTTTCTTTTTGTTGGCATACTTTGAGTCTATAAACACGAAGAAAAAACATTGCAGAAATTAATCAATAATCAAAATACGAGGGTATGGACTAGGGTTGTAACGGAGTGACCTTTGCGGAAGCGGATGCGAAAGCTAAATGGTCGACTTCCGCAGAAGTGAAAGCGGAAGCGGAAGTAGAACGAACATTTATTATAGAAACACAAAAGAAAACAAAACTAATATCAAATTACAATAAAACGAACACATAGTTTCATAAAAAAACACAAACCTAATAGTTGGTCTAAATTGCAACAAAGCATAACACCGATAATCAATCCAAAAAGTGTTTATACATCACACAAAATTGAGTAATACACGAACCTACAAACTTAAATTACTCATTTTCGTGTAGTGCACGATGACTTATGGAACTGTTATTAAAAAAAACTACAGAAAATGTTATTGCGGTTTCGTCAACCAACTTAAAAACGGAATAAACATGCCTAAAAATAAAAATGCCGGCAGTAAACAACAGAGAGCTTTAGCGGCAGCCAGTTAGACATCAAAACGTAACCGCCAATGTCGGAAATCTTCCACTTTCTTTTCACAGACTCAAGCCCGACGTCGATCTCACTAGCATAAACGCCCCTCTTAAATGGCCAATCTAACTACAAACATGAATGAAAATCAGCGTGTAAATTCTCCAAACAACATTTCTTACGCATATAGACAGTACATACTTAAGAGGCTGGTTCAGCCTAACTTCAGGTCTGTTCTGCTCAGCTCTGGTGGTCCCCTATTGGTCCAATTATTCAAACAGTTCAATGCTCCTGTGGGTTAATTATTGAATAATGATAGCATCTTATAAGATTACAACAATCTGAATTAACTATTCTAGTGGGCCACATCTCCATATTTATTATACCCATGCCCAATTTTAAACAATTGCTGCTCAAAGATAGACGTATAATTGGAGGACGGGTGATATCCTGATTTCAGGAATAACAATTCAATTATGTATTTTTGCGACGCGCCGCAGTAGTTCCACTTTATGTCAATGTACAATTTGAAAAAAATTCAATAAATGAAAAGAAATAAAGCCACACCTTTGACGAATCGGCGTCGTATTTTCCCAATTTTTCCATCCATGTTCGAGTCTGAACAGTGTATCCATCTACGATGTTCTCGAGAACTAGTCGTCATTAGACGAAGATAATAGTAATGGGTCTATCTCTATCTACCATATACCACAAAAAAAGGCTGTTACTCGCTAAAATTCACATTTATATTTACTGGGACAGATTTCGAGAGTTCTAACCTACAAATCCGATATAATCTGAAAATGTAGAAAACTTGGGGACACTGCACAAAGAAGTATTCTAATCGAAATTAGGAGATTACATAAAAATTCTACTATTATATCAGACATCAATCAGGTTTGTGCCTAAAGAAGTATACTATTGTTTTTTAAAATTTCCTTTTCAATTGATAGGTTAGTTAGCAGAATATACATATAAACAGTGCTGTCTTATCCATTCTACTACCAGAGAATTCAAGCTCCAAGTATGGTATGATGCAGAAGATCATTACGGGTTTTGTAATTGGATTCAAATCACATTACGAGGAATCAAAATCCTTACGTACTATTTTGTTGATCGAAGAGGATTTCTAGACAAGAGATGTGATTACTAATTTTCATAATTTCCATGAACTGACAATAAAATTATCGAGGTATGCTGAAGATTACCGATTTTTTATCAAATTTTTTGGTAATATTACTGGAAGACGTCTATAACATTACTAAATGAGAAATGTATAATGGGACATAGTCGACTTGTCAACCACTGCGTGCGTTCTGCCACTCTAGGCGCTAACCGCTTGAACTCAGCGGACGGCGGCAATTGGGCAGCAACAACATGAACGCGACGGCCATTGGTTGCTGAGTTCAAGCGCTTAAGCGGCTTAAAGTGGCAGAACGCACCCACTGACTCCAGATGTTTTTCTTCTCAAGTGCAAAGTGTATGGAGGATTACGTTTAACACAACAAACCGCAGATAGTATTGCAATTAGCCCCGAAGAACCGAACAAGCATTACGACCCGTATGCGTGTGGTCTCATGATAGCGAGGATCAACATTTTTGTGATTTTGATATTATAATATAATATTAATAAAGCTTATGTTGTCTATTTGTCTTTTATAAATCATATATGAATTACAAATTGGTAAATAAAGAATAACTTATTAACTGTTTTGTTTTTCTTATACGTCATCAGATCCCTGTGCTGTGGATGTACATACGTATGTAATATCGACCCGTGCAACAAAGACTATAATAACTACATTTAGTTTGTTAGTTACGATAGTCTACGTTGCATGGGTCGATATGTATTTGTTTTTCAGTAGCTAGGCATAAGTGTATTATCGGCTGAGAAATGAGTGCATAATCTATCGTACCAAGAGTAAGTAATCTGTGACCAAAGTTATTGGTACGGGGTTTGTTTTTTAGGAGGTATAAATGTATATGGGCGCATAATCTCAATACACTTTCAAATATTCCACATATTCAGTACGTGTGCGTGTATTCATAGTACGTGTTTTTGCATATATCACTTCATAAACCGTAGACAAATGTTGAAGTTATTTATCATATAAATATATGATAAATATCTCATATACTCCACATAGGTTATGTCACGGTTATGTCAACAATTTATCACAGTAATTTTTAGATCTACCATGTTATGTTGGTAACCGTTGTAAAATGACTAGACAGCCTGCTTACGTGTGCAAAAATAAATTGAAACAGCGTTAAAGACGTTAGATCATATAATGTTGACCGCACGTCGGCAAAGTCTATCTTGTTCCAAAGTAGCTTTAGCGAAAACGTCGACATCCCCACGCAAAGACCAATTCTCGACTGATTTTTCTAAACTTATCAAAAACAGCCAAGCCTCTGTCGATCAGCTGTTGGACAGGCCACTTAAAATCAATAAATAAAAATATGTATCTTTTAACCTTGTATACAGCCACATATCTCAGTTTGTTTTCGGTCAAGCACATCTTGCACCGTACTCCAACCTGTTTCCAATCACAAAAAAAAAACGAAATTCCTGAATAGTAAGTGGTACGATAAAAATTTTATATAAATAATTTGTCTCAAACCAGAATCAACACTTACAAGTTCGTCTCTCAGGTATACACACCATTTTAAAAATGATCAAAATTCAACTGACGCTTGTGTTGGTATTCTGTTGCGTTGCAATTGTGCTTTCAAGAGAAAGAAGCGTCCACATTTTAATCTGGGACGGAGCTAGTTGTGACGTATATCCTGAAGATCTGAACAGGTCGCAGTTTAGATGTTTTCGCACCTCAAGTAATGTTAAACAATGATAAGAAATTATTTTTAAGTGATTAAAATTTTATAGAGAGATACAGGAGTTCCTATAATAAGACGTACGCTTCTTTCCAATATGGGAACTTGGCTTGTAGGGTCAGAATTAGAGATCTGACAGGAGGAAATGATTTCGCAACATGCGTCTCACCAGTCGTTGCTGCTCCAGGTAAATAATTACAAATATTTACTAATCTTTAACCATACTGTCACAGATAGAAAGGATTTCTTGCTTTTAAAAAATATATTCTTTTGAATTTATTCTTTTGGATCATAACATATTTCTATGACGCCAATAATATTTATTTCCTTAAATATTTATTTAAATCAAATAAATAGGTTTGGATACAAACAAAAAATGCTGTCCTTTAAAGTAATATTTTTATTTTGATTTAAAAAGACGTTTACTTCCGCCAAAGAAATCATATTTTGATTCAAATAAATATATTTTTAGTGCGAATAGCTCATCCAACTGTATTGTTAGATGGCGCTGTAAACACCCTTCTCGCAGTTCGGCCTTATCTTGAGTATAAATAGTAGACTGGTGAAAGCTTACCGCTCAATTGGTGTCATGCGTCTGGCTAAATTGCTAAAAAGGCCATGTGATCGGCAGTATAGAGCACAGTGCATGCAGGTTCAAGTTCCTATTCCGAATCAGCATACACTTTGCTACCCTAACCTTGACTATATGTAGGTCTGGGAAGACCAACCACTGGTCGAGGATGTGCGACATCCCAAAAGGCGGTAACACGTGGATATTTTGCTCTACTGTACCCTCCGAACTGTTCTAGTCAATAATAGGTCCACAATAATTCCTTCAACAAAATTGATATTTTCTTAAATCAAAGAACCATTTATTGCAACCTTAAAATATCGCATTTTAACTCAACCAACAATTTCGTTAATTTAAAAAATTATAATTCTTTCACTCAACACAATCATAATTATTTGAACTAAATAAATCTCGTTCGTTATAATACACAAATTGTAAATTTTAACTGAAAACATAAGTTGTTTGACACAAATAAACGTTCTTTTTACCAAACAATTATTTCAAACAAATGTATTTTATACGCAAATAAATATTTCTTTGCCTCTATTGAAACACCAGATTTATTTGAATTAAACAAAATATTCTATCGGTGTAATCTTTAACCATAATGTATTCAAAGCAATTGGAAACAAAATTAAATTTTTATTTTGTTTTTCTATTATTATAAAACAAACAATTATTTTAAAAAACATTGTTAAATATTACTATCAAAATGGTGAAAGTTTAGTTTCTACAAGAAATACGTTGCAAATTCGTCCACTGTGAAAAGAATAGTGTCAAAATTCGGAAGTACTGGTTCAGTAAAACACACAACATGCACTCGTAACTCAAGGACAAGAAATCATTGAAATCCAGAAAATGTGACTATGCTTGTGCACAAGTATTAATGCTAGAAAGTTATTTTTTGGTAATTCAAGTATTAATACACCACCAGAACAAAATGTTGCGCCACTGCATTTTGATACGAGGAAATAACAAGTGAATTAAAAATCGTACGTTTCCATTTAAGATAGCAAAGTTGATATCGACTTCCGGTAGACCGGTAGTGGCAGTCAATTTGAGAATATTTTAATTTTAAAGTTCGGATCGAGTTGATCCTGATTACAAACTTTCAAATATATAGAAATAGTGAAACAAAAACAAATCAAAAACTTGATGAATTGTATCCCACTTATTATAATTTAATATTTATTTTTAATTATGTACCTACTATTTTTTTTTTCAGCACGGAGACGTCCAGGCAGTTTTCATTAATAAGGATCCACCAAGGACAACTGCTTATTACTCTTTATATCCTCAATGTACCGAGTATCCCAATTTTATGGTAAATAAAATTCGTATTAATTCAATAAATTATGTTTTACTATATTTTTAGCTGTATTTTCCACTAAAACTAGTATTATAGAGTGTCATAACGTACGGAGGAGATTAATGGGGGTAGGTGGTAAATATATTAGTATTTATATAAGTAATTTTTGGAGTACAGGTTTATACTAAGGTAAACGTCTCAAACTCAGACACTGTCCTAAATTCTGACATATTTCGGCTTAGTTGGATAAAATAAGAAATGTACAACATTGAACTTTATTTTAGCACATCGGGTTTGTTGATTTGACATTACACTTATCAACCCACACTCGCTTCTTGTTTTACAAATATTCTAACGACCAGAATATAACCTAAAAGTTTAACTTGATCTTCATAATTGAGTGTTATGCTAAAAGTTGATTTTTTTCCTTATAAGGTAACTTCTCTTTACATCGCTACAGGATAACAGTAATTAAGGCTCCCGTATCCCCATTCAAAACGTTGAGTTGCCGCTCTTTTCTCCAGAGCTTCCGACCAATATTTTACTAGATGTAGATGGCGACACAACTACCAAATCTGGAATTATCCCGTATATTTTAATTTGCGGCAAGAATCCACCCCACCACAAATATCGAACCGTATACAATTTCTCGTAACCATGACAACCACGGAATATACCAATCCAATAAGAGATTATCTACGTCTCAATATAGGGTTATGTTCGTTATTGTAATTTGTAAGCAGTTTTTTCAAGAGCGATTTATTTATGAGTGTGTCTCTCTAAATGAATATTGATCGATTATTTGCTTATTAGGGATTTATTGATAGGTACGGACACAATTTCACTGGTTTTCATATTTTCTAATTAAATATTGTTTAAGGTGCTCCATTTCCATATAGAACTTTACGATACCATCCAAGGACAGCAGCTCTGTATACTTTAGTCTGAATACACGATATGTCTTAGCGGCTGATTTAAATTTTGATCAGAGATGGTCTGTGTTAAATATCCTTAAGTATGATTAGACTGTAACACAAATTGTGTTGTATTACATAACGTAGTTACCTTTGCTCTCCGTAAAATGACTCGTCTAATCATACCTTTAACGCAGCAGCCCATTCCGAAATAACGCCATACAATGGAGATCGTATCATTCGTCGTTTTTTCTTGCTCGACACAACTGGAAGATTTCAATATTTTATTACGCAGTCTTGAGGGGCAATTTATGTTTTAAATGATTCTTACCGTAAAACCTTTTCATATAGAAAAGAGAATTCTTTGTGCAATTTAAATGTAATAAAATCTGCCACCTTGAGGTAGGAAGGCATATCGACCCATGCAACGAAGACTATAGTAACTACATTTAGTTTGTTACGATAGTCTTTGTTGCATGGGTCGATATGATTATAGGTAAAACTACGAGGGCTGAAGGTGAGTCATCGCCTAAAAACGTAAGAACAGACGCATGAAAAAGCACTCTGTTTCTTTCTAACGCACGGGACTGGTCTGTAACGTATCAGCAAAATAACAGCTGGAATCGATGACTCACCTTCAGCTCTCGTAGTTTTACCTATAATAATTATCTACATAAATATAGAAATAAATAAAAATTGTGTGTTGTTTACTATTACGTCAAATTCAGCAGCAAAAAAGAATGTCAAAAATGAAATGGAGAAAAATACTAATAAAATGCTGACTGATTTTCGTATGATTATTTAGCTGTCGTATAGCCTGTACTTTATAATGACGGTATAACTATATAGTATCAGCTTTGCTCCGAAGAAAGGGAATTTGTGACTAAACTATCAACGAGGTTTTTGTTTTGAACACATTTTGATTGGAAACTATTTTACAGTTCATCTGTGATTTTTAAAAACCCGTAGACACTTAACTGAGTTTGAAGGTCGTTTATCTGAAGTTAGTTTGATTCGAAGTTAAAGATTTTTTTGTGACATTTTGCGCTGATTACAATAACAGATTTTAAGTTATTATTCCTACAGCTTATACTTAAAAAAAAACAACTTTAAACGACCTTCAAATGCAAATAGGACGACAGCTACGATTTATATTATTTAACACGAAGACAAAAAATCCAAAGTGGCATTCTTTATGTTACGTCTTGTTTTCAGTATTACCGATTTTTAGTTTACTTTAGGTCATATCTAAATAAATTATTTATGTTGTATTTACATTTTTCAATTTGAAACAGCGCCATCTATCCACAGACCGTTGAACTATTTTGCAATGCCAACAGACTAAAACTCTCCCAGAACGGTATTCTAGTTACGTTCACTAAAAGATACACCCCATCGTTATAAGTAACATTTAATGAATTTTTATAATATATTACAGTACACAATAATCATACGCCAGTAAGACCAAAAAGCAATTCTATATTTGTAGTTTAGTTTTTTTTAACACTAAAATTTGCAAGTATAATTTGCATAAATATTGAAATTCTTTGTGGACGCAGTTGCATAAGGACCTATTCAATCGAATAGTTGCTATAGTTTCACAATTTAAACAATAATTATTGTGTGGTGTATCGGCGCGTTTTAGACGTAGGATACGGGAGCCGGAAGCACAAAAGAAAATCATTCTAGAGAAATAGGAATGGAAGCGAAAATGGAACAGAATAAAAAGCTGCGCAAAGAAAAAGAGAACAGTAAAAATTCCAGAGGCAAGAAACATTAAAATACAGTTGAGGTAGAGAGGGCAGACTAAAAGAAGACTTAAGGACTGATTTTATACTGTTTTATTAAAAATGGTAGAACATAAATGTTTAACATTTATTAATAATAAATGTTATTTAACAATATTTAAAACACTTAATATTTACTTGAATGTTTATATTTGTCGGAATGATGTACCAAAAATGTCTTTTTTAGGATCACTGTCTGAATTAGGTTCACTGAGGTGTCAGATTTCGGATCAAAATATACGCTTAGTGTCGGAATTAGGGGCAATTGTTAAACTTATAAAATATAATATAAATTACATAACTATTATCAATTTTCTTTAAAAATGAATAGCCAGATATCTTTAGAAGGAAGTATTTGTTTTAAAAAAATGACCATTAGCACCACATAAATATAAATTCTACAGTTACAAATGTAACCTATCTGAATTTGGGGCGTTTACCTTACTTTGTATAGAACTAAATTTGGTTAAATAGGTCGCAAATGACCTGTTCTATAACCTAAAAAGTCAAAATATTAACATCAAACTACCGGAAATCCTGCATAATCTGGTAGATACAATATACAGCATCTAGAGTCCAGTTTTTTTAAAATAAATGTATGAACACTTATGTGAAGAATTAATTCAAAATACAAATAGAAATATAAAATGTCGCTTTCCAAAATAAGTTCTAAAACGCGGTATCAATACTAGAATAGGTAGATAACCATACACGAAAACGCTAACCATACACAAAGCCTATCCTACGAAAAAATCCATAAACAGATAAAAATATCGATATCCCTTACTAAAAAAACGCGAAAATCCCACAAAAATCAACGATTTCCATCCATTTGCACCCTCACGAAACCAAATAATACGCAAAATAATTATTAATTCTCGCCGCAACACTAAACAAGCAATGCATATTGGCTTACCCAACATGGCGTAACCGGACAATACAAACAAACCGAATCATCGCCAAAGAAAATTCAAGATTGTCCACTGACCTTTTGACGATTTCCCGGTACGATGCCGTGAAAAGATGCCCAACACTTCACTACAGAGTTTTCACACAACGGATAATAGAATCACTTAAATTTTTCGCGATATTTTTGATGGTTTCGCGAGATGAAGATTGTGTTTGCCGTGTTCTTACCGGTGCTCCGTTCGGACTGATTCTCGCGTGGTGCGCTCTTCTTCTGTTTTTCTCGGGAGAGGCGGGAGGTAAAGCTGCGCCACAAATCGGCGCGTAATTTGAATTGGTTTTGATTTTTAAGCGGTGTTTTAGAGTTGTCGGTACGCGGTTTTTGTTGGAATTTATTTAGGTAGTTTGTTGATTATTATATTGATTATTATATTGATTATTGTTGTTCTTGGATCAGTTTTAGACATATTGTCTTGTTTCAGCGAAAGAAGTGGCAGGGGCGTTTCATTAAGCTGGTACCGATTTTTTAATTTACAGACGCAGTTGTATAGTTATGATGATTTAACCAATAAAAAAGTATTATGTGAGTAAATAAATTTATTGTTTGATAATAATTAAGTAGTTAATTATTTATCCGACTGTGGTTAATCAAAAAATGGTCACTAACAATTAAAAGTAACAAAGTGGTCTCAGATTTTGCAATACGACATAGGTTGAGACCTTTTCTAAACATTTCTGGAGGAGCTTAAAAAGTTGTCTTTAAAATATATGAAAACTCAATAGAGGAGCATCAAAAACTTGATGAGAGTATTGTTTTTCTATGCCACTTATTATAATAATTTAACATTTATTTTTAATTGTGTACTATTTCTTTTTCAGCACGAAAACGTCCAGGTAGTTTTATTTAATAAGGATACACAAAGGACATAACAGTGCTTATTATTCTTTATATTCCTCAATGTACAGAGTATTCCAATTTTATGGTAAATAAAATTCGTATTAATTCAATAAATTATGTTTTACTATATTATTATGTTGTAATAGCTGTAATTGTATTAAATAACAATCACGTATCTTTAGTTAAACTTTAAAACGTCTCTTATAGCATAGCTTATAAAGAATGTTCATTAATAACTACAAACAACTTTTTGAGATTTTTCTAAACAAAAAAAAAGAAAAAAAAACTTGCTGTAACTTCCTAGTTTGTGTTTAGGTCAAAATTTTACTAAAAAAAAAAGATACGTATTTAGGTCATCTCTTGCTACTCTATCAATCCCCTCCGTGCGTTATGACTCATCCTGTATTGTGTACCAAGCCGAGAAAGTAACTTTTTTCTGGGACTGTACATCCAGAAGAATAATTTTCTTCGATTATAGACCAATTAGCAGCAATAAATTATGTAAATTAGCCATTCTGTTTTACTGTTTATGTTCGAACTTTGGTGACGTTTGAGCAGAGTCCGGTTTTTTTTGGCCTTGCTAACCACTACAACGACTTGTGAACTTATTAAATATTCAAATTTATTGATACCAAAAGAGCACCTCTTATTTTTGTATTTACGTAAACCTAAAAACGTATATAAGGATTTGAATTCAATCGCCTCTCAGCAGTGGTAGATTTTCTATCGACAATATAATAAGTGTTAGCAATGATAAAAACAATTCTAACGGTTGTGCTAATGTTGGCTTGTGTCAGAGCTAGTACTGTTTTGACCGGCGAGATAGATTTCTCAGATGAAGAGCTTGATTTTCAGAAAGTTGGCAAATATGTTGGAGATACAAGCTTTGACATAGACATCGACCTTTATAACGGTGCTGTTTGTTTTATTGACCATAGAGATTTGAAACAACCTGCGTTTCATTGCTACCGACAATCAGGTAAGTTGAGCGAATGATCTATACAACTTTTTACTTTATCATACGTAGTATGTAAAGTATTGTAATCGTGCCAAAAAAAATTTTTGAGATTTTAGCGGAAATATGCCTTTTTGGGTCCCCTGAACATTTTTGACCAAGGTACAAAAAAATGTCTGTGTGTGTGTGTGGATGTGAGTGTGTGTGTGTGTGTGTGTGTGTGTGTGTACCCGTTTTTTGTGGCGACGATTCCGGAGAAACTACTAAAGCTATCGGGACGAAACTTAATATTTAGAAGTTTCATGGCCAAACTTAGAGCTGAAAAGCTTTCTGTTAAAAAGGGTCCAAAGGAACTGGAGGTTTAGTCTTAGCATTTTTGAAAGATTTTGTAAATAAGCCGGCATTTCTGGAATTTCGTCGAAATAGTTAAATAATAAATTAAATTCGAGGAAATTCTGAATAATTTATGACTATGACATTTTTTTGGTACAATCAACAGTTTAGCTGCATGAGCAAATTCTATTTCATCGAGATCGGTCGTACTGCATTAAAACTAGTAGCCAGGATATGTCAGATTAAATGTCAGATGTGATTTTAATGACGGTGTGGATAGTGTCAAACGCTAATGCTTTGACAATACTACTGTCAATACAAGCTGCGTTCGGATATTGTACACCGTTAAGGTGCGTTTTCATTAGTGCTAATGGCAGTGGTAGTAGACGCCATTATAGTATTTCTAATAGTATTTGCTAGTGACTCAAGTTTATGTACATGCAAACTAATATGTGTCACCATCACGACGTGTGAGAAACACTATAATTTCGTCTGCTACCACCGCCATTACCAACCAGTGCCACCAATCGGAACGCACCTTCACACTTTCTACACCCAATAACACGTAAGTGTCATTTGGACGGTGTACCCGTTGTGAACGGAGTACAATATTCGAACGCAGCTTTAATCGACATATCTGTCTAGTTCTACTAGTTTTATTTTAATGCAGACATAGCCGATCTCGATCAAATAATATCTCATGCCGCTAAACTATTAATTTTATATATATAGTATGATAAAGTCATGTGCCTGGCCACATCAGATTTTTTTATATGGACGAAACGAATATTTTGATTTCTTAAGGCCCAATAATGTGGATGGGACATTCGCATTCCTTTTTTAATAGAATAACATACATGTTCTTAGTAGGTTCTCTTAGATTCAAGCAGTTTTATTCATTAAATCTCAATATATAACATATCATTTTTTTAGATATAGATAAAAGTTTGCAGGATACTATAGCACCAAAAGTGACAATAAAAAAAATAAAACGAAAATCTTTTATTTGTATTCGAAATTCAAAACGTCTTACTGAAATCTTCTTTCTTTTTTGTTACAGCTAAGCATGATGCGTACGATGCTAAAACTTACTTTCGTACAACATACAAGGACATAGAATGTTGGATTTCCAAGAGTGATTATCATAATCGAGTAGCAAAACTTCATTTTATGAGTTGTGCTTTAAGTGCTGTTCAAGTACCAGGTAAGAAATGTAATTCTTGTAAAAGTTATAAACATTTTGCTATAACAGAACAAAATTCCATGTTCAGTTGTTCATTGTTTGCCACTGAGCAAAACTTTTTGGATTCATACATGACCACCCCAAACTATTACTACCCACAATTTCGTGTATGATGAAAAGTTATGCAATAATAGGGTATTTGACTATTATTGGAAAACCATCTTAGTTGTTTTATTCCTTCACTCTACATTGTAAATGCATTATTTTTCGTAATTATTTCCTCAATATTGCATAAAAATTAGCGTTAAAAATTGAATCACAAAGAGTCCCGCCAAAACGATACTTTCTGTTGTGTGACGTCACATGATACTAGATGTCAAATCGACCCATATGGTCTGTCAGCATCGGCATCGTCGCCGTTTGGTAATTGTGTTGATGTATTGTTTTCACAATTTCTAAATAAAAATTGGTTATAAATGGTGTATAAATCCACAATGCAGAAATACGTCAATAAAAACTCCGGATAAACTATTTGTAGCTGCTCCGCTAGATTTTAAACTGCGAAGAAAGTGGTTGGCTCGTAGAAATCCAAATGAAATAAATAGCGGCCAATACAAGTGCTTTTTGTTGTGAAGATTACTTCGACATAAGTAAAACTGACTAGAATAAGTTATCTATCGTATTTTCGAACCAGGTATTATCTGATCTGACAGCCTAAGGTTAGGGCTAACCTAACCTACAAAGTTATGCTTACATGGCACTTTAGTGCTATTAAATTCAAACGGGAGAAGCATAAGAGCGCGTTCGGATAATCGGGTAGGGTACGGTGAGAGTGACGCGCTGCATAATAGGCGGACTAACGTCATACGGCGTTTATCTGCATATAAGAGAGAGACAGCCGAGCCAGGTTATCTGAGCATTGCTTTCCCCATACCCTTCCCTGACAAACCGAACGCGCTCTAAGCGTACTAACGAATGACGTCACTAGAGACTGAGCCAATTACAGAGCGTTTTCAATCACAAGATAGGACGTGAATAAAATTCAGTTTTAATTTTGGTTTTTAATAGAAATAAATTTTTTTTTTAAGTAATACCAAATAGTTTTTTTAAACTGTAATCTATTAGGACGGCTATAATACAAGCCATATTTTTAATACAGTCAAATGCCCTATTTTTAATATTGCATAACTAATATTAAAATTATGAAGATCTTTGACTCATAGATTATTAAAATCATTCAAGATAAATTCAACAAATCGCACAGTAGTCGATTTTGCACCTTTAGCTGATCAAAATTATTTGTTTCTTTTGCAAATTAACGAAAATAGTCGTTAGATGTCCCTGTCAATAGTGAAAAGAATCTAGTGGTTTAGATACAAATTTAGTTTTAATGTTCTGAAAGGTAGTAAGTATAATAATACTGCACTTGCGAATACTCGAAAAATAGTAAAACAAAAATCTTGTCTGACAAAGTAGTGTGTTAAAATTCTGAAACGATGTGATAATATTATGCTGCAAATATACATATTTTATGTATAAAAATATGAAAGTACCAATGGGATATTATTATACCAGTAAATAAGTTTTATCCTAGGCTTATTTCCTGGTTATATGACGTCATAGAAATTCGGGAAGAAACTAACATAAAATAAACCATCCTGAATAGTTTAATTATAACAATTTTCATTTCCGGAATGTACCGGAAGTAGTTATAACTGCACTTCGTTTCACAATTTCAAATTAAAATCTAGGTCATGTGTGGTATCATTGGATAAATATTTTAAAATAAAACTCCTTTCGTTGGAAATAAATTCTACTGCATCATATGGTTTACTAAATAAACCATATAACTGGCAAACTGTCATTTGGAAAGGTCATTTGGAACTTATCTATGTCACTTTGAATTAAACTGGACCATACACTGATAAAAATGAGTGCGAATTTACAAATGAAATTTACATTTTTTTCAGTAAACCTACCCTATTTGTCGGCAATTTTACCATAATTATAAGCAAAAATACTAAATATCATTAAAAATGAAGACATTCATTAATTGTACAAACTGTATGTAAATTTGCCAACAAGTTTGTAAATTTAATAATAACAATTACTGCAATGGAATAAAACTACATATCTATACATTAAAACTACTGTCTGATAAGTAAATTTGCCTTCTGCTCGTGCAATTTTCCTTTCTGGATGGTAAAGTGCTACCGAGATAATTTTTATCGCGCTTGCGCAATAATGGGATATACAGTTCGAGTTCCGTTCTATTGTGTTTACAGCAGCTAAGTTAGAGTTTTATTGAGTGCGATTGTTATATGCAACTAATTTAACACTGTTAGTGCCTCTGTGACTTATCCTTTATCGGTGTGGTGTGGAATATTTGGTCCATATGGTGCTATAGTATTAAAAGATATAATATTGGTACATTCATCTCTTTGTATATTATGGAGGACTATGCAAATATATACTACAAAGTGCAGGTAAAAGTTTGCAGTCTTGATATGTATCATTACACTTTAACTAATTGGATGTTCTTTTAGGATACAAGTGTTGATGATACTGACATTCTACAAATTCAAGGACTTGTGTGGTGTCCATAGGTAAAATGTCGTTTATTGTTCTTTCTCGTACATGCGGCCTTACAATCAAATTTATTACTAACATGTATAACACATCTCATTTCAATCACCAATATAAAAATACTTTTCTATAAACACTCATTAATAACTTTACACACACGCTGTACCTCAAAGGAAAGCAGCTGCTGACATTGTTACACCGTGTATATGATATGACTCATGTACTTCGTATTTTGATTTCAGGTGACACATTTTGGACTATATTATATGCTGTGGTTGGATTATCCCCAGGTTCTCTTACTCTGGAGACGGTTTACCTTTTTAAAAGTTATTCCAAGTCAGGGTTCAAAAACGAATAAGGATAAAATCCACTGAAAGGTGATCAAACTTATTATGAAAATAAATAAGTAAATGTTTGTATGCAGTCTAAGTAAGTGTGTGACGTAAGTTTACCATAGGTATTTCAACTTAATATTGTTGAAATAATATTTAATTTATATTTAAAAGATATATTTCTCTCTGTGAAGCAGATCTATTTATTTTATTATACGATATGTAGATAAGTATAGTCCATGGGTTCCTATTTTATTTGATTTAATTATGATTAGATTTGTGTCAAGAATTTATTTAATGTTAAAAATATGAAATATTTATAAAAAAATATGTAGATATATATATATTATAAATGTGTTTCACATGTTATTTATTGTTAAAATTATAATAAAACTTCATACTATTATTTTTTGTTGTTATTTATGATCTCCACAGTAATAGGATTTTACTAGTGATTTTACAGTTGACAATACAGGCTTGTCCGAGCAGTCGCAAAACCAGTTTACAAACAGTTCTTTTGTGAGAAACCAGATAATGTTTCATTGGTATTTCTAAAGGAGTTATCATAGCAACATATGTGGTCCATCACAAAAGTACTGATTGTCAACTAGTTTTGTAGTTGCTTGGACAAATCTAATATTAAAGTTGCAGACAGTTTACTGTACCACAATTAATTGCAATTCCGTGTTCACGGTAAATTTACTGAACGTCAGTAATTTTACTTACTAAAGTATATATAAAACCGTACACATCCGAAACCTCATTTCATATGAGAAGTAAATTTATTAGCTCCAAGTAAAATTACAAACCACATGGTATTTTCCCTTTAATACACGGAGGTTAAAAATGACCGCCGCTGAAAAAATTGAAATTGATGCTTTTTTTTGACATTGTATTGTACAATATAAGTTGTTAATAATTACTTTTAATTATATACTAATTTATTTCAGCACGTAAACAGCCAGGCAGTTTTGATTAAGAATCCAATATAAGAATACACAAAGGACGTAACACCGCTAATTGACTATATTTTATATTATTCAATATACCGAGTAGTTTTTGTATGGTCAATAAAATTTGTTTACCCAATGAAAAAAATTACGTTTTTCTATATTTTTAGTAAAACTTTCCACTCGAAACAAAAGAAAATAACAATGTACTCACTCATTGTGTATCCAAAATCGTCCTCCTCCTCAGGATCAGCAGCAATTTCTTCTTTCGTCCTTTTCAAATATCCAGCACTCGCCCGATCAATCTACCACAAAACATTTCCTTTCAGATCAAGTTTTAAAGAAGCAACCATAAAGTCAAGACAAAAAGGCGACAGCCAAAACAAAAAACCACAACGCACCTCGCATCCCTTCGACGTCACAGCCCTTCCTTCCATTTCCCTCACATCCTCTTCATCGCTCTCCTCAGACGACTCAACAAGATGAGGCCTTTCCTCCAGAATTTTCGGCACATCATCAATTTTAACCACCTTCTCTTCCTTTGGTGCAACTTTTTCCTCATGTGGTACCTCATTCTTAACCTCTTCTTCAATTTGGGCAACCGAGGATCTTTCTGGACACTTTTGGGCATCATTTTCACCGTCCTGGCTTGCTGGTGTATGATTCAGGAGGTCCACAGACGGTTCCTTCGGTGGTATTCTGGGTGATTCTTCAATCTAAAACGTTTTGACCTAAATTTTTCATTTCTAGAATTGGTTTTGCCTTCAAACCTTGTCATCGTTCGTTTGGAGTTTCTCTGGGGTTTTCTGGGAAGGAGTTTTTGGAGATATTTGGACTTCGTTGACTTCCTCGACACCCTAAAAGTTTTGAATTTCGTCAAAAGATGTTCAAAATTTTTGGACTGGCTTACCCATGGCAGTAAAGATTGGATGAGGAACACCACTGGATTTGGGGCGTTTCTTATGGTTTCCACAGCTTTCTCATGGCTTGCTTCTCTAAGGTCTACCCCGCTGACCTCAAGTATTCTATCACCAGTCTAAATAACAAAAATAAAAGAATGAACATCATCAAAAGCCTTCAGAAAATAATAATAACGCACATTTAGTTGGCCAGAGCGTCCAGCTGGGCTATCAGCGACTACGTTCTTGATGAATATGCCTAATATCGTTTCCTGTGATGATTTAGATGTATTGAAGTCAACCTGACGAAATTTTAAATCAAAAATTTGATAAATTCAAAGGAAAATGTTACAGATTTTGTTGGTTGTGACTGAAATATTTATGGTATTACCTTGCCTCCAACGATGCTTATGCCCAGACTGGAGTTTGGTCCCCTGGTTATTTGTACGGTCCTTATGGAGCCCCAGTGCTTCTGAAGCATGCCTGTGATCGTTTCGGAGTGCTTGGTGCTTTGGAAGTTGGCCTCCAAGTTCCTTGTGACTGTCATTGAATCACTGGAACAGATTCGTTTGCTTTGATTTTTGAGTTTTACGTAAAACGTTATGTTGCCAAGACTTTATGATCAGCATGCTGGTAGTGAAATTGTAAAACTCCTTCTGTTTGTCATGATTACACTTTGGGAAAACTATTTTTTTGTTACTGTTGTTGAAGATGACCTTTTATTTTTATACAGGCTTTTTATACTTCATGATTTCGCATTTTTACTTTTGTACAAAATTATTCCTTATAAAATTCTGCACAAAAAAGATACAAAGGTACAAAAATTGTTTATACACAATTCTTTTGGCTTTAAACAAGCTGTCGCCTGATTATAATAATAATAATAATAATAATATGTTTTCAATATTCAGGGTACTTATTCTATTATAGCAATTAAAGTATTGTAATCGTGCCAAAAAAAATGAGATTTTAGCGGAAATATGTCGTACTGGGTCCCCTTGACATTTTTGACTAAGGTACAAAAAATGTCTGTCTGTGTGTGTGTGTATGTGTGTGTACCCGTTTTTTGTGGCGACGATTCCGAAGAAACTACTAAAGGTATCGGGACGAAACTTCATATTTAGAAGTTTCATGGCCAAACTTAGAGACGAAAAAGTTTTTGTTCAAAAGAGTCCAAAGGAACTGGATGCTTCCTCTAAGCATTTTTCAAGGATTTTGAAAATGTGCAGTCAAAATAGTTAAATAATAAATTAAAGTAGAGGAAATTTTGTATAATTTATGTCTATGACATTTTTTGGTAAAATGAATAGTTTAGCAGCAGGAACAAAAGGATTTGACAGATATTTTCATTCTAATGACAGTAGGTAGTATCAAATCCTGGCTAACTAATTTTATTTTAGTGCAGACACGATCGATCTCGATCAAATAGAATCTCATGCAGCTAAACTATTAATCTTATATACAGGGTGTTCCTAAATATCATGTAAATACGAAAAGGGGTAATTCTTTGGCTTATTTAATGACTAAAAATTCATATAAACATAGGTCCGCAAACGCTTCGTTGCCGATCTACAGGCTGTTGAAATTTGAAGATTTTTTTTTATTATTTAGTTTTTTCTTTATAGCTCTTGTAGTTTTTGAGATATTTAGGTCTAATTTGGAATATGGGTTACGCTGTAGGACTTACATCTTTGGGCATACCAAATGGTTTTAAGAATCTACAGGGAGATATTTTTTCAGGGGTCATGCCTCCTTTTCTCCCCATGAACTTTTTTTCGGTGCGCCGCTGGTGGATTCTAAAATACAAAATGCATTTTTTGTTTTTTTCTAAAGCATTTTAATCTTTTGTAGTTTTTTCGTATTTACCACAGTTATCGAGAAAAAAAAATAAAAGCTTTTCTGTGTTTCGATAGATGAAATTAATTTTTTTTAAATAATTGGTCTAGTATGCCTTGGCTTGATTTAGATAACCTTTTGTTTGTATTTATTTTGACATTTATTCGCCACCAACTGTTAAAAATTAAAACTAGGATATAAGAGCTATTAAGAAGAAACTAAAAAAGTTTTGAAATTTCAACACCCTGTAGATCGGCAACGAAGCGTTTGCGGACCTATGTTTATATAAATTTTTAGTCGTTAAATCAGCCAAAGAATTACCCCTTTTCGTATTTACATGATATTTAGGAACAGCCTGTATAGTATCATAAAGTCATGTGCCTGGCCACGTCAGATTTTTTATGCTAAAATTAGCGCTAAGAATTTAATGTAGGAATTACTTTTTTATAAAATGCGCTATTTTTTAGTTATAAGCAATTAATCAAAACTCATAAACTTTTACCTTAACTAAACGGGTAAAAAAATCCAAGAGAAAACTACGAAAATATTCTTTATTTAAAGGTCAGGAGTTTTGAGTAATTGCTCATAACTCAAAAGTAATGCATTTTCGATAAAAAATATTTCTAAAAAAAGTTTTTAGAATTAACCTGAGAATTAAAAAAATTAAAAATATACAGGTTGTTCTATTAGAAAATGGATAGGTTTGCAAATTTTTATAATAAAATGAACAGTATATTAAAACTATATTTAAACGAGAACTTGTTTAAACCCAAAAGACTTCTATTTGAAACATTTGTTGCAGTAGGAGAATTATTATAATTAAAAAATAATGCATTTTATAAAAAAAATGATTCCTATAATAATTTCTTAGGATTAATCTTAGAATTAAAAAAATTTAATAATACACTGAGCGGCATAAAAAACGCAACACCTAAAATGATGACCAGTTTCAAACTGCAGTAACTTTTGAACGTATTGCTCGATTTGAATGAGTTTTTTTGTATTTGAAAGGTCCACTTTTTGCCAATATTTCTGTATGTGTGCTACCCATTTTTGCGCTCTTCCATTTCAGCAATGGTGAATAACGTTAATGCTTGTTTTCTTCCTACAGTTTGAAGCTTGCTGTGGGGTGCACCGACAAAAGAATTTAACTTCAAACAAAAGGAGCTTGTAGTCTCGTCTGTTCTGATCACTTATGTTTTGTGTTCAAGTTTCTATTGTTGTTAACGCCAAGGTTACAAGCTCTAAAAGATAACGCTGCTTCTTCGGCAGCGCCATCAGAAATTAAAGAAAGCCATGGATAACGACAAAATTTAATTAAACTGTGAAAATAATGATCAACATGTTAATAACGAGTTTTGCCTCCGCTCGCTTGAATTGTATTCCTCATCCTTCTAGGCATACTTCGAATTAGGTGTTGAATCTCATTTTGGGGAATCTGGTTCCACTCTTCTTCTAGCGCTATTCGGAGATCATCTAGCGTTTGTATCGCGGCACCACGGGCTCTAACTGGTCTCCCTAGCATATCCCACATGTGTTCTATGGGGTTTAAATCAGGGCTACGTGCAGGCCATTCAGTCAATGACGTTAACGACACTAAACGTCACTAAATGTTATTGTTGATTACCATGGCTGGCTTTAATTTCTGATGGCGCTGCCGAAGAAGCAGCGTTATCTTTAAGATCTTGTAACTTTGACGTTAACAACAATAGAAACTTGAACAAAAAACATAAATGATCAAAACAGACGAGACTAAGGGCTCCTTTTGTTTAAAGTTAAATTCCTTTGTCGGTGCACCCCACAGCAAGCTTCAAACTGTAGGAAGAAAACAAGCATTAACGTTATTCACCATTGCTGAATTGGAAGAGCGCAAAAATGGGTAGCACACATACAGAAATATTGGAAAAAAGTGGACCTTTCAAATAAAAAAAACCTCATTCAAATCGAGCAATACGTTCAAAAGTTACTGCAGTTTGAAACTGGTCATCATTTTAGTTGTTGCGTTTTTTATGCCGCTCAGTGTATATAGGCTGTTCTACTTAAAAAAGGAAAAGTTACCAAATTTCTATAATAGAATGAGTACCCTGTATATTGAAAATATATTTAGGCGATAGCTTGTTTAAAGCCAAAAAATATTTGTTTAAACAATTGCTGATGCCTGTATAATAATTTCCTTTTGTTAATAATTCTATATTTAAAGTTTATTCCGTAAATAATTATAGTTTTGTATTAGATATTCAACAAAAACATCAGCCAAAATCTATTTATTTTTTAAGTCTCTAATAGCAAAACAAATTTACTTAATTAGCAACCATTTTGCAACAAAAATAGTAATAATAAAATACAATTATCTGAGGCTATCTCAATCACGATCAAAGGTAAACAAACAACCGAAAATCTAGCCTACCTTGATCTGCAGTACCACAAGTCTGTATCACAAGCCAACTCTGTTTACAAACACGTCGTTTCAGTCACAAACTACTCACATAAATGTCTTGTAATAGTTATACCAATATTAATTCACACCTATATTAACCGACTTAAGCCACGAACAAAAAGAAAAACTATGCACAGAAGACTGAGACATTACCGTATGTTCGATAAGTCTAAAAATACCGAGTATACTAAAACACGACCTGAAATTCTATTTCTGCATCCGTTATTTTATTTTTTAGTTCGCGAAAACATAACATCTGGATTCTAGTCCTCGAAAAAAAAACACACACACACACACACACACATCCACACACAAATTTACAATTTATGTGACACCGAATTAAAAGTCTGTTTTTGCTCTACTATTTTTTTTTTTGCTGCCGGATAGCACGCGCGCACAAAACAGTTGAAATTACTGAAGGCTGACTGAAACCTACGGCCTGAACTAAGCCTGAAAGTGTACACTAATCGAATAAGAGGTTATAGTAGGGATGCCGATACCCGTCTACCGCTTGCGCTATATTTACACCTTTGAATGTGAATTCTTTTTGTCTTTTTGGTTGCTTTCAGTTGGCTTTAACTTTGGTATCCGAACTTGAAAATCTAAATTCGGATACTAACAACAACTCCCAGTACAAAATCAAAACAATTTTTCGAATAACGTGTTGAATAAGATTGTAAACGCCGCAAGGGGATACCACAAGGTTCTGTTTTGGGACCTATACTATTATAATTTGTATACATGATGTTCCAAAATATCATGTAAATACGAAAAGGAGTAATTCTTTGGCATATTTAATGACTAAAAATTCATATAAACATAGGTCCGCAAACGCTTCGTTGCCGATCTACAGGGTGTTGAAATTTCAAGATTTTTTCAGTTTTTTCTTTATAGCTCTTGTATCCTAGTTTTAATTTTTAACAGTTGGTGGCGAATAAAATGTCAAAATAAATAGAAACAAAAGAACACAAGTTGTGTCATACAAGTTGTATGACTGTCAACATTTTTTGCCACTCGGTGTAAATATGAGCGCGAGAGAAATGAGAAAAGGTCCCCGATTTTTGCACTTTTAAATTAGCATTCGTCTTTTCATTTTTTTCCTCGTAACCCGCTTGCCATAAAAATTTTCAGGTTTTTCAGGTTGCATTTACACCGACTTCTATAGATTGGCGTTTTTCTTTTCTTCAGTTTTTGGGTAAGAAAGGTAGCGAACAAGATTTTCATAGAAGCGGATATCTCGGTAACGAATATTAGCACGATATCGTGATATGCACGTAATCAATCGTCATATTTTATTTAATGCGACTTTAGAAACAGAATTGCATAATAATTTTTAAGTAATTTTTAAAGCGGTTTAATATGAACGATATAAATTTCGTGTAGCGCGCACTAATTTAAATTACTAATTAAAATTAATTATTTACTATTAGTACGATACGATCAGAACAATTTAATTTCGTAATTTGAATAGTTGTGCGAGTTAAATATAAATAATGAATTTAGATGTTCAATTAATGATACCCAACAATATTTTACAAACACGGATTGAAACGGATTCACTGATCGCGTCAAAACTTCGCATCTCGTTCGACTGCCTCGCGCCGAAACCCACAAGCGGGGGAAGCCGAACTGCGCAAAATATTGTTCATGTTTATTTCGGTCTTAAAAATTAACAAATACTAGGAATGCTATTAAATTCGAGGCATATGTATCGCAGTAAACAAGGATTATTTGCATGCTAACTGCGTTGTCCTGCTAACATTCGTTCCTGAGGCTTCCATCAAAATCTTGTTTGCAACCTTTATTACATAAAGACTGAAGAAAACAAAAACGCCAATCTATAGAAGAGACTCTAGATGCAACCCGAACAAAAACTGATATTTTTGTGGTAAGTGGTTTAAGAGAAAATAAATCGGAAAGACGAACGTTAATTTAAAACTGCACAATCGGGTACTTTTTTTCACTTCTCTCGCGCTCATGTTTACACCGAGTTATATCACGTACTCAGAGTACTTTAAATTCCAACCAAATTTCTTAAATACTCTACAGGGTGTCTCGAAATTAGACCACAAAAACATAATTTCTGTTTTCGCGGTATAATAAACTGTATCAATTTAATCTATCTATATATATTGTATATGTGCAGTGCGCACTATCAGAATTCAAGTATTTTATCAATAGTATCGCCATCCAATACATAAAACAGAATAATATGTATAATATTAATTTTGAATGAAGTGGTGTTTGAATATAGTCCCGATATTCTATAGATTATAATATATAATATTGTGGAATATATTGAATTCTATTGATACGAAGTTGGCATGTGAACGTCACCACGAATATCTCATTAAAATCGTCCCCTCTAATAGGATTATGCATGTGCGTCCTCCACATAGGGCTTCCTAACATAGGCGACGTTTGAATATTTTTCATTGGAGCGAGCAAGATATTTTATATACTATTAATAGTGGAGACAGATCCAGTTTTTTTTTTATTGTGATTTATTTTGATTTTTACTACGCGCGTTTACAGTACAGCGCTACCCGACGTTCTATAATAGTATTGAGCCCTATGTTTGAAGACTCATAACTCTAAAACTACTTATCAAAAGCAAATCAACTAAAGTGAGATTTACTCCTTGATCATTTCAATTCAACTCAAACAATGTTTATTTATATACATATACATATAATACAACAAAACTGTGTGTACCCGTTTTTTTTTGTGGCGACGATTCCGGAGAAACTATTAAAAGTATCGGGAAGAAACGTCATATTTAGAGCCATTACTGTAATTTCGTCAAAATAGTTAAATAATAAATTAAAGTAGAGGAAATTCTGAATAATATATGTCTACGACATTTTTTGGTAAAATTAATAGTTTAGCTGCATGAGCAAATACTATTTGATCGATATCTGTCGTGTCTGCATTAATATAAAACTAGTTAGCCAGGATTTGACAGCTATTTTCATTGTAATGACAGTAGGCAGTGTCAAACGCTGATGTTTTGACAATACCTACTATCAATTATATCAAAATATCTGTCAAATCCTGGATAACTAGTTTTATTTTAATGCAGACACGACCAATCTCGATCAAATGGAATCACATGCAGCTAAACTATTAATTTTATATATAGTATGATAAAGTCATGTGCCTGGCCACATCACATTTTTTACATTTATTGCAGAAACTATTATTAAATTATTGGCATTTTTTTGCCATTTATTAACGAATTTGCAAATCTTTGAACAAGTACGATTTTTTTTAAACAAAACAATTACAATGTTTTTCTGTTTTCATTTTGTAGAAATTATTATTGTTACAATGTTGGCATGTTTTTTGGAATTTGCTACTTAATGTGCAATTGTCTGAACAAATAAATTTGTTGAAACAATAATATACAATGTTAGTATGTATTTCTTGGCAAAAATTATTATAGGGTTTCTGGTCTTTTTTGTAATTTTGGAAGTTTTACGATATAGGTCAAACCAGTAGTGTGGTTGCAACACTAATTATTTATCATAGGTTATAAATGAAAATTAGTTAACAAATTTGGCAACAAGAAAAAAGAGAAGAAATACAATAATTTTTGCCACAAAGATATGTCACTACCATATATACAATATATACCTATATTGTATATTGTAAAAAAAATATATTGATAAAAAATATATTGATTATATTATATTAAAAAATATATAAAATATATTGTTTATTTTGTTTAAACGAATGGTATTTGTTTAAACAATTGCAAATTAGTTAGTAAATGACCAACAATGTAAATATCCTAATAACAATTTCTTTAAAAAATAGAAAATATGTCCGCAACATATTTGTTTAAATAAAATGTATTTGTTTAAACAATTGTTAATTAGTTAGTAAATGACCAAAAAATGCCAATATCCTAATAATAATTTCCTTTAAAAAATAGAAAATATGTCCGCGACATTGTATATATTTGTTTAAACAAAATGTATTTGTGGAAACAATTGCTAATTAGTTAATAAATAACAAAAAAGCCAATATCTTAATAACTTCTGCAAAAAATGGAAAAATATATTCGATACATCGTATATTTTTGTTTAAACAAATGCTAATTGTTTACACAATTTCAAATTAGTTAATGAATCACAAAAAAATATGTCAATAATCCAATAATAATCACTTCTGTCAAAAAGTGTTTTGTTCAAAAAGGTCCAAAGGAAATGGATGTTTACTCTAAGCATTTTTCAAGGATCTTGCAAATGAGCCGCTATTTCTGTAAGTTCGTCAAAATAGTTAAATAATAAATTAAAGTAGACGAAATTTTCTATAGCTTATGTCTATGATACTTTTTGGTAAAATTAATAGTTTACCTGCATGATCTAATTCTATTTCATCGAGATCGCTGGTACTGCATTACAACTAGTTAGCCAGGATTTGACAGATATTCTGATTCTATTGACAGTATTGTCAAAACATCAGAGTTTGACAGAGTTTGACGTAGTCTCATGTAAATCAGTCTCATGTAAATCAGTCTCATGTAATCTCTACATTGTAAATGCATTCTTTTTTGGAACTATTTCCTCAATATTTCATAAAAATTAGTGTTAAAAATTGAATCACAAAAAGTGCCGCCAAAATGATACTTTCTGTTGTGTGACGTCACACGATAGTAGATGTCAAATCGGCCCATATGGTCTGTCAGCATCGGCATCGTCGCCGTTTGGTAATTGTGTTATATGATGTGTTGTTTTCACAATTTCTACATAAAAATGGGTTATAAACGGTGTATAAATCCACAATGCAGAAATACGTCAAGAAAAACTCTCGGATAAACTATTTGTAGCTGTTCCGCAAGATTTGGAACTGCGAAGAAAGTGGTTGGCTCATAGAAATCCAAATGAAATAATGAGCGGTCAATACAAGTATCTTTTGTTGTGAAGATTACTTCGACATACGTAAAACTGACTAGAATAAGTTATCTATCGTATTTCCGAACCAGGTATTATCTGATCTGACAGCTTAAGGTTAGGGCTATCCTAACCTACAAAGTTATGCTTACAACGGGAGAAGCATAAGAGCGCGTTCGGATAATCGGGTAGGGTACGGTGAGAGTGACGCGCTGCATAATAGGCGGACTAACGTCATACGGCGTTTATCTGCATATAAGAGAGAGAGACAGTCGACCCAGGTTATCTAAGCATTGCTCTAAGCGTACTAACGAATGACGTCACTGGAGACTGAGCCATTACAGAGCGTTTTCGGAGATTCTTTTGCAAAAATACATTTCACAGCATGTTTAAATAAATTAATATTAAAAGAATGTGGTTTCTTCTATTTTGGTTACATAATAAACAAATTAGGACACTGTTTTCGGTACCGTAATGTCTAAAAACGTCTACAAAAATAGTAATTTTGCCAATACTAACAAGAAAAAAAATCTTACCTTTCTTCCGCATATCCAGACACGAACACCGATTTCCTTCTAGCCACATCCGGTCCGGGATCGTACGTCATCGTAACAAACGAATTATCCAAGATAACAGGCGCCGATTTGCTCTTCAACGGCAACAGAATCTCACTAAAAATCACATCATCTTCTATCTCCTTCCTCTTATCCTTATCCTCCAGTTCCCGCGAATACAGCCTATACGACTCCAGGCAATCCTCATAATCGTTATAATATTCCCTAATACACCTCCTATATTTAACACTAGGCGCAAAACTATCCAAAACATTTGGCTCACTACAAAACTTTATAACGTCAGTCCGAAAATTCGACATGTCGTCTTTTGGACACTGCAGCAAGAAAAACTCATCACCACACATGGAATCAACATGCTGGTCGTAAGAATTCAACTCTAGTTTCGATTCCAAGATGTTGTTTGATTTGGTAAACTCACTTTTGTTAGTCAAACATGGTTCAGAAGAACACGCGAGATTAGTTACAGTACTTTGCAGGTTAATATTTGAATTTGTTGGGGTTTTTTCTTCTGCAAACTCCTTATTCTCTTCTGCAAACTCCTGATTCCCTTCTGCAAACTCCTTATTCCCTTCTACAAACTCCTTATTCCCTTCTGCAAACTCCCTATTCTCATTATCAGAAAACGAAAACTCATCGATACAAGTTTCGTACCCATCTTTTTCAGAAATCTCTCTTTTGTCACTATTAACAGAATCGGTTTTGTCTAAACTATCTCTTAGCTGTTTTTTGGGTTTGACGATGTTGTCGTTGGCGTCGCTGCGATCGCAGGTGCTCTTGTAGCTTAAGTCGAGCTCGCTGCCGCTCTTGTTGTCCTCGAGTTTGTTGCCTTCGATGTCCATGACGTTCAACAAGGTGTTGACCTGAGTGCTGGAGTGTGTGTCTGCCGAAGAGTGGTTGAAGGATATGTCGTCCTCGATGCAGATTTGGACGACCTCGAGGCATTCCTGGTATTCTTCCAGGCACTCCTGGAACTCCTCGAGGTAGGTTTGATCCTCCTGGTCGGTGTCCTGGAAGAGAATTGAGAGAGAAACGTTTAAAACTGAGGTTTGAACAACTTCTATTTGTGTGAGTAAACGTTTTGATTTTTATTGAATACAAATTGAGGAACAAAACTCGTCTACCAACTTTGTCGTTTTTTTTTATGGCCATTACACTGGTTGAGGTTTTGGCAGCTTTGACACTATATTGCGGAAATATGTCCTATATGTCCCTGAACATTTTTGACCAAGGTAAAAAATGTCCGAGCAGTAGGTTCGGCGTACTAGGTCCGGCGAACTAGGTCCGGCGTACTAGGTCCGGCGAACTAGGTCCGGCGTACTAGCTCCGGCGAACGTTTAGTAGTAGGTATCGGGACGAAACGCCATATTTATTTTCATGACTCAACTTAGGTCTGAAAGAAGTTATGTTCGAAAAGATCCAAAGGAACAGGCAGTACAGGCAATTGAAAAATCCAGTGTAAAAACTGTTATTACAAACCGCCATAAAAAAGTATTTGTTTGGGCTTTTGTTACGTAAATTATCATTAAATTTTATTTTTCTAAGAAACATGTTTGGTTTATTTATTACCAACATTTTTACTAAAATGAGATTTTATTTTCTTTTATTAAAAATTACAGCAAAATGATGCCACTGGCAACTTTTTTGATGACCTTACTCAAAATCAGTACGTCCAAACCAACAAAAAAAACAAAATATGTATTCAGCTTTATATTATATTATACGGCCTTAGCCAAAATTACCGGAACACCTAAATAATTCTGCAACCGTAAGAAATACTAAAAAATTGTTCAAACAAACATTTTGGCTTTAAACAAGCTATCGTCTAAATATATTTTCTATATACAGAGTGCTCGTTTTATTATAGAAATTTGGTAACCTATCCTTTTTTTAAATAGAACATCCTATATATTATTAAATATATTTTTTAATTCTAAGATTAATTCTAAGAATTTTTTATACGAAGCATTTTTTTATAAAATGATTAATAATTCCTGATAACACCTTAATAATTCTCCAACGGTAAAAAAAATCAAAAAATTGCTTCAAATAAAACTTTTTTGAGTTTAAACAAGTCCTCGTTTAGCATATTTGGGTGTTCTATTAGAAAATGGAATGGTTTGCAAATTTCCATAATAAAACGTACACATTTTATATTAAAACTATATTTAAACGAGAGGTTGTCTAAGCCCAAAAAAGTTTTATTTGAAAATTTTTTCGAATTTCTTTGCGGTTGGAGAATAATTTAGGTGTTCCGGTAATTTTGACTATTTTTGGTTAATAGCTTCTAATTTAAAATAATGCATTTTATAAAAAAAATGATTCGTATAAAAAATCTTAGATCTTAGAATTAAGAAATGTAATAATTTATAGGGTGTTCTATTTAAAAAAAGGAATTGTTACCAAATTTCTATAATAAAATGACCACCCTGTATATTGAAAAGATAGCTTTTAAAGTTTTCAAGCCAAAAAACTTTTGTTTCAACAATTTTTGGAAATTTCTTGCGGTGGGAGAATTAATTATGGCTAACTCCCTGTATATATAAATATTATAAATATATAGCGTATACACCATGTCAAGTACACATATATGTTTAATTACAGGCATTAATTTTTTCGTAAATTACCGTTGAAGTTTAAATTATTAATTTCAAATATTAAATTACCGCGTAAATTAAAACAAATGGTAAATTACGCTGGTTCAAATTACCGGGTAATTAAAAATGTTAAATTAGACCGGCGTTAATACCGATCACTGTAAGTTATAGTGCTACTTATGTTAATAAAAATGTTTGGTAAATAAACGTCATTATTTTGTAGATAACTAGCAATCTGACTAAGGATTGTAAATTTCCGTAATTAATTTTTTCAGTAAATTACCGCTGAAATTAAAATTATTACTTTCAAATTTAAATTACCACGTAATTAAAAATTGCAATTGGTAAATTATATTTTCTTAAATTACCGGGCAATTCAAAATGATAATTTACCGATGACGTAAGTTATGTAAAAAAAATTGGGTAAATTGGTTTAAGCGTTCTTTGATATTATATTTGCTAGTCAATACTTATTTAGCAAGTTTACGTGATCATGGCAAAGAAGTTTAATTTTTGTCTGCAAACAAAAAGAACTTAAAAAACAAGAGGTTAAAAGGCTCTTAATCATATTTAAATTTAGGTAATATTCCATTAAATAAATTAAAAATTACCTCCATTAATTTTGTGTTTTACGTACCTATTGTTTTACCGCTAAGTTATGAAATTTACTATACACTACATATTAGCGCCGTAACTCCGTAAACACATACTTAAAACGCGTAAGCCTAATCGCAAAACAACACTAAAAAAATAGGCGCAAGCACACGTTTTTGTTTATTTTGAAATGCGGCCAGAAGCTTTCGTATTCTAACAAGGACACTCAACGTATCTCGCGGAATTTCCACATGTTTTCCAATATTTCTGCGGTCAGAGCAGGCCAGTGCATCTGGCAGATGTCTGCGTGCGATTAATCTTTCCGTTCGATGCAAATTGGTCTAAAAATAAAGCTACCGACTACCGACTGTACTGGCGGACACGCATTTATAATAATTACGCTTTTCACCATCCTGTTGAATCCCACGCCATCTGACGGCGTTTTTTGGCGCCCTCTTGATGATTAATAATAATTTCGTAAAGGTTACGCATCTAAAGTTGTAGAAAACGTTTCTTTCTAAACGTTATTTTTAGTCCTCTCACTAGATTCTGGTTGTCCAGTAGCTGCAGGGCCTCTACGTTGACTTGATGGCTTGGATGATCTCTTGAATGACTTGTGGAACACCTAGATCACGGTGTAGGCCACTGTTCCGTATGTACACTCTTGGAATTTAGTAAGTTCTATAAATATTTTAGCAGTGTGTCGATGATACATCCAAGTACAAGGTTTTTGTTATTCTGGTCGACCGCTCGGCCGCTAAGTGCAAAAAATTGTCCGTTTACGCTTCAACTCGTATA
This sequence comes from Aphodius sticticus, assembly GCA_963966075.1. Classification (NCBI taxonomy): domain Eukaryota; kingdom Metazoa; phylum Arthropoda; class Insecta; order Coleoptera; family Scarabaeidae; genus Aphodius; species Aphodius sticticus. Next base: position 79,807,040 of record OZ014507.1, read on the forward strand.
TCGGAAATTTATTATTTGCGAAACCTTGTTCGAATGCTTTGAATTGGTTTATAATGATTTATATGTTTCTATTTATTAGCTTAATGTGTAATTAATTAATGTAATTCCTACATTGCAATGTAATTGTGTTTTTATTAAATATGACGTTAATTTTATATTAATATACATAAAAGTTTTCGATTACATGAAATGAAAATCTCATTTCGAGATAATGCATACAACACAACAAATTATACTTACAATCTTATTGCATCTAATAGCTTTTCTTGCGATAATAAATACAAAAATCAATTTCTTGTTGTCAATATTTTTACTTTTCAGGTTATTTCAGAACTGACATATGTATTAACATTTATTCACAAAATAGAAATAAATTGAAAGTAAATTGCTTTCAATTTGTATTTATGGTAATTTGTTAATTGTGATTTACTGGAGGTTTCGAGATATTTATCTTCAACGATATTTTGCAGTGTTTAACTTAATAAACAGAAAGGAGTATGTATTTTGTATACCATGAATGTATCATTACTATTTTTTATATTATTATTTTGTGTTTACTTTACTTACAGCAATATGTTTCAAATATCTAACAACTGAAAATAATGACAATTATGTATATCACTAATTTACAAAAATTTTTGGAAGCAAGCTCTAAACTTTCGACGAATTTTGATGGAATGTAAATATGTTATAATTATTATTTAAAAAACTAAACCAAAATATACGACCATCAAAAAGAACATTTATACAACACAAAAATTATTTCATCAAATTTGACCTGGGATGAGTATAAATTCTGTTGGTAACGGGTATATAATTTCCCAAAAGGAGACGCTTCAGAAAGAAAAGTTGTTGGTTTCTCTTACGTATAGCTTTTATTGCATATTAATTACTCACAATCATATGCAATAAAAGCTATACGTAAGAGAAACCAACAACTTGACGATTTGAACCAGGGACCTTTGCGTCGCTAGCACAATGCTCTCTTCTCCCATCTGAGCTATTGACATTGTGCTAGCGACGCAAAGGGGCTTGGTTCAAATCCAGGTTGTGGCTGTAATTTTTGATATATTTAAAATTTACATCCCGCCTGTATGTTACCATATTATTAACTTATAATATTACTTTGACAAGGTATGTCGTTAAACATTTTCGGTTATAGTTTATATTGTTTGGAAATTAAAAAGACCTTCATTTTTAATGTATATGCATTTTAGCTAACCTTACAGTACACAATTCATAAGTCAAAATGTTATTTTTAACTTATTATCGTTGTTAATGCAGGCCTCTTAATTTATTTAGAAAACAAATTTAGAAATAAAATTTCCAATAATGTTCCAGCTAATATATAGTAAATGAAAAATGTGTGCTTATTGAACTGGAACTATATTACAATAAAACTTCTGTAGAGCTCTTTGAAATATTAACAAAAAAAAGAAAAATAAAAAATTAATTAGTTATCAAACAATGCAAAACCAAAAATGAAACGCAATAAATACATATTACAACAATAAAAAATTATTAATTATAAGCGAAATTTTACTAATTTTTCTTAACAAATGAACAAAAGAAAATACCAAAATGTTTTGTTTTTTTTTTTCTAGAAAGTAGAAAGTAATATGTTTCATATGGTCTTATTGGTTTTCTCTGTTCCTTCTGAAGTTAAGAATAAGATATTGTTAATAATTCTAAAACGGCTGTAACTTTTTAATGAATTGAAAAAGTAATTGACTTTCTGAAAAAAATTGTTTTGCGGAAGAAACGTGGGACATCCTGTATTGCTATAATTTAAATTATTTTGGTTGTCAAGCATGTATTAGATGTCATGAAAGATAATTGAACATTAACTGCTGTAAAGTAAATACAGATATAAAATTTCCATTGTCCTTCATACAAAATACATGCTCGTCCTAAATGTAAATTTACATTAAATTTAGAGAATTTATTTACATTTAGTGAATATATTTTAATATTACAATTCTGAAATAGTCTATATTTAGTGATACTCCTTGGCATAAGTTGATTTGCGCATTTACTTACTTACTTACTTAAGCCCGTCATCCTACTGCTGGGCAAAGGCATTTACTTGCGTAATTAATATGTGTATTAGTTAACATAAATTTATATAATGTGTCATGATATTACGCAATATCTTAAAATGAGCTTTTTGTATCATATTTCATCAAATTTCATGTTTATTAATATTATTATGAAAGTAATTCTATATTTAATTAAATGCATTACCTACTCGTAAACTTAACTGTAGTGATCATATTTCATTTATTACATTGCATTGAAGATATCACGTTAAGGAAGAGGTCGGACACACTAAAAATAAACTAAATCCCGTTACATTACATCCATCGAAAAACCACCTTGTGACGGACAACTTTTTGCGAACCGGCCGGGTCGAGGTAGAACAGTACACGAATATATAACCGACATACTATTTTCAAAGCCTGCGATAGCGATACGAACTTACTTATTTCCATGACTGTACCAAGGAGCGTTAACCATATTCCTTAGTACTTTATTTTGGAAACTCTTGATTCCTTGTATATTTGCTTTCTCTTTTTGGCGTGACACCCTAAAGTTGAATGCCGTATAACCAGGGATGTAAAAGCGTAATTTACCGCGTAAATTACCGAATTAATTACCGTAATTAATGGTAATTTACCGATTTTTAATTACCGTAATTTACGGCGTTAATTTAAATTACCGTTGGTAATTTACCGACAATTTTAATTACCGTTGGTAATTTACCGAAATTTATAAATTAATTTCAAAGACCTTCCATCAGTAGACGCATGAATGCACCCAACCCCTCCTAAGCAGTCGACAAGTGCACTGTTGTTTGCGTTTGTCTGGGAAGTACCTAACAATCCGCGTGGTGCATGGTCGGACTCGTGCGTGACAATGTTATTCAAGATGTCATTTAGCCAATGGAATAGGGTCTATGGGTAAAGTTAACACATCCAATGACAGTCCCATTGCCCGTAAACGTTATATTTTGTATTTAATGAATAGAGAAGTGGAAAGCCCCTTCGCCAATGGCGACCAATCCAACAAATCCGATAATGCAGCTCTGATATCAGAAGCCATTTATTATCAGAATTCACCTTTTAATAAATATGCCAGTGTTAGAAAAATGACATATGACAAAAAACCCTCTTTTTGTGATTGTGTGAATGTGGACAGAATTAAATTGTTTATTTTCTACTATTATTATTCTGTTTGATTTTCCTGTTTTTGTAGTAGTGCTATAAATAGTATTTCTATGTAGTCTTTGCTTTGGTTTTAATACTATCAAATCAGGCAAAAGATCATAGATAGCTAGTTATCCACAAAATAATGATTTAAGGTTTTACCAAACATTTTTATTAACATTAGTAGTAATCATAACTTACAGTGATCTGTTTAATTTAACATTTTGAATTTTTAATTATCCGGTAGTTTAAATCAGCGTAATTTACCATTTTGAATTTTTAATTACCCGGTAATTTAAACCAGCGTAATTTACCATTTTGAATTTTTAATTACCCGGTAATTTATGCCATCGTAATTTACCATTTTTAATTTTTAATTACGAGGTAATTTAATATTTGAAATTAATAATTTTTATTTCCACGGTAATTTACGAAAAATATTAGTACCGTAGTTTAACATCCCTGCGTATAACGTATAACCAAATCGGTATTAGTACTTTTTGTAAACTTCTAATATGTTCTGTACAGATAATTCAGTTTCTTCCCAAAATTAAGTACTGTTAATAAAGATATTTTAAAACCGATTTCACTCATATATACAGAATGCCGAGGCGCACATTTTAATATAATTAGTGTGTATGCAGGATGCTCCATAAGGTAGTACCAACCCAAACTTGTTTTTTTTTAAATGGAACAACCTATATTTCGGCACAATTTTGAATTCCTCACAACATTTTACGACAATGAAAAATAACATTACCTACACTAAACTTTATACTTTTTGATTTATTGGCATTTTTATGGAAAAACAGCAGTCTAAGTAAAATTGTATATCTCAATACCTGTTTTTTATTTTATTGCGAACGCGTAGATTGTGATTAAGTAAGATGCGTTCTATTAGCGTGATTACCTATCATATCCAAATTGTGTACAGGGTGGTTATAATCTGCAACTAAATATAACAAATAGTTTTTTGTAAGAAAGTTAACTTTTTTTTAAATGAAACACCCTGAATCTAATTAATTTTTTGAATTCTACACGTCGTTCTGCACAAAAATGTACTAACACATAACAGTGCTAAAATAAACAATTGCAGAGTAACTAGTCTTCTTCATAAAAAATCGATTTTTCTATCAATAAGTGCTTCTACACCTACATTAGCCATTAAACCATCTAAGTATTTACCTAAATTACTGTTTTCTATGATGATTTCATAACTTTTTTTAATAAATCAAAACATTTGATCACATCTGCAATTTAATATTATAATTTGAAATTAAATTTTACTTATACCCTGTAGGCTATGAAAGACTGTACTAAACAAGTTAGTAAGGTATAAAGCTGATATAAACTTGTTGTTAAAGAGCAGGTGTTGTCTTACTTATCTTAAAATAAAAGCAATTCATAACGCAACTCAATATCAAGCACGGTACATTTATTTTTCCATAAAGAAAAATACTGTTTTGCAAGAAATAGAAATTTATAACGGTAATTTTATGTAAATTTTTACGAAGAAGACAAGTTATTTCTCTGTAACAGTTTATGTTAGCACTAGTGTGTGCTAGTACTTTTTGTGCAGAACGCATTTTTGTTGCATTCGCCAAGAACCCACACCATGTCAATTAGTTCCTCCAGAGAAAAGTTCGCCATATTTCCAAAAATTATGCAAATCTAACCTAATGCCTATCACCACCACTTATTTCAAATTATAATACTAAAATGCAGATATAATACTAAAATGATCAAAAGTCTTGATTTATACAAAAAAAAAGATGAAATCATGCGAGAAAACAGTATTTGGGTAAATACTTAGCTGGTTTAATGGTTAATGTAGATGTAGAAGCACTTATTGATAAAAAAGTCAATTTTCTTATCAAGAAGACTAGTTATCTTTGCAATTGATGCGTAGAATTAAAAAAATTAATTAGATGTTCCATTTAAAAAAAAATTTCTTACGAAAAACTGTTTGATATATTTTCTTGCAGATTATGACCAGCCTGTACACAATTTGGATATGGTAGGTATTCACGCAAATAGAATACTTCTTACTTAATCATAATCTAAGCGTGTACAATAAAATTAAAAACAGGTATTGAAATATACAATTTTTCGTAGATTGCTGTTTTTCCATAAAAATGCCAATACATCAAAAAGTACCTAGAAAGTTTAGGGTAGGTAATGTTATTTTTCATTGTCGTAAAATATTGCGAAGAATTCAATATTGTGGCGAAATATAGCGTGTTCCATTTAAAAAACATAAGTTTGGGTTGGTACTACCTTATGGAAAAACCTGTATACACGCTAATAATTTTAAAATGTGCGCGTCGGCGTTCTGTATACAGGAGTGAAATCAGTTTTAAAATATCTTCATTAACTGAGGCACCATCTTCCGAGATCGCACTGTTGAGACACCCTGTATAGTAGATAGAGAATTGGTCCCAAGACACTACCCTGGGGTACCCCTGCTTATACTTGTTTTAAGTCCAAGTATTCATCTATCTATTTTATTCTGCATAGGTAGTCTATTAGGCTTTAGTTTGAGTATCAATCCTTCGAAACCAAACCTTATGAAAAGCTTGTGTCACACCAAGAAAGATTGTTGAGCAAATGACTCTTTTAGGCAATGGTGAAAATGATGTCCAAAAAATGCGCAGAAAAATCCTTGGTTGCCAAAATTGAATAAATTGTTAAGAACTCATTCTTTTCATTTCAATTCATTCTAGTATCTCAATACTACATCAAGAAAAAGCACCACCACAAAGGAAGAAAAGGTATTACTTAATTTTCAAAGTCACCGTAATTTAAAAAAAACAATAAGCTACGACAACAACAATAACTTTATTCGTCCAATAAGTATCGTTGTTCCACAATATACCTAAATATAAATTATTACGAACATTAATAACAGGATATATAAATAATAATTTGACTTAACTATAGGTACAATAAATTTCTTGTTCAGACTGTTTGACAACCACCTGCAGTACGTTTTATCACATTTAATAAACATTAATAATACATCATAGAATTTGCACATATACATCTTGTAACATCCAGTTTGCTAAATTTGCTACACATTTATAGTATTTTATAGTTGTTCTGGTCATAATTTCAAATCCGTGTTCAATCCTAAAAAAAAGAAGCAAAAAGTAGAATTATGACATGGCTAAATCTAATGTAAAAATATTTATTAAACAAAAAAACTAAAGAGAAAAAAACTTACTTACCCTTTTTATTTTAAGCAATTCCCTTGTCCACTCTTCGAGCATATGTCGTATGCACTAAAAAAAGCTCTCGTTACTTTCCCTGGTTATTTGGCACATTCACTAAACATTCATTCTTGCTTCAAACAAAAATCGCGAATAAGACAACCCACGTATATAATAAGTAGGTAATAATAGCCAAATTATCACAAAGTATTAAATAAATTCCTATATGCCACCGTCAAAAGAAAAACGAATGAAAAAAAAAGAGCTATCAAAAGTTATTCTTTTATCTATACCTGACTATGCTGTGATATGTTGTCATTTGAAGTCAAAGGCTTGGCAACTGTTAATTTGACCAATCCTCTTGGGGCTGACTTTAAAACCTGTACGGCCCTGTCTAAACATGCGTGCTCAATGTTGATGTCATTCACAGCGATGAGCCTATCTCCAGGTATCAGTCTTCCATCATTTTGAGCAACACCGCCAGGAACAAGGGATCGGATCACTATCACAGTCTTATCTGGGCTCAGTGGGTCCTAAAAATAAAAAAAAATAAGTGTTTTTACTTATTTTTGGGCTCAAAAATCGATAAAAAGGTCTATAAGAACTTTTAATAAACTTTTTACCTTTATATACATACGGTTTTTTTTCATTTACTATGTTTTCTATCATCGCTTAAATATACCAGATCAAAAATAATGGACCTAAACTTCTCTAAAAAGAGTTGTTTTTTATAAAGAGATTTGTGTCCATAGCCACAATTAAGAATTTTGATTTAACATACTGTCAAAAAACTAAAAACTGTTCAATTTGAAGAATTGGACAGATGTATTTATTGAATATTTAATACAAAACTATAATTATGGACGGACTTGAATGTAAAAATACAGGGAAATAAATTCAGTAAAGGTGTCAATTTTGTAAGGTGTTTTTGTTGAACATTTAATACAAAACTATAATTATTGCTGGAATTAGGTATAAATATGAAAATTACTAACGGAAGGAAATGTTGATATTGGAATACCCCTGCTGGCATAGTTTAATAATACTAATATAAATATTGTGTTATTAACAATAACTTATTATATACAGGCTTAGTCAAAATTACCAAAAGTAAATAATTCTCCGAAAAAACGTTTTTTAGTTTTAAATAAGCTATCTTCTAAATATATTTTTAGTAATAATTTTTAATAATTCCGGAAATTTGGTAGGTAACCTTTTCTTTTTGAAATAAAACTATAGGGTATTCTATTTTAAAAAGAAAAGGTTACCAAATTGTTTTTAATTTTTTTAATTTAAGATTAATTCTAATAATTTTTTGTAGGCATCAGTTACATATACAAAGTTATAAGCAGGGTTGTTATGTTTAAAACACTTTGTTTTAAATCAGTGTAAAGTACCGAAATTTGAACAGCATATTTAATTGTTTAATCAGAGCTGTATGCTGATATTTAACATTTGTATCCATTGGTCAATTAAAAATTCAAAAATAATTTAAAGTTTGTAATTATTAGTCAAATAAAATGTTTTCATAAAATATAGTAATACAAGAACAGTGGTAGCAAGTAAAGTAAGGAATAAAAAGACGCTGATCAAAAAGCTTACAAATAAATTAATTGTATAATTTAAAACAAGTTTTGTTCCTTATTTAAAACATATTTTCTTTTGTGTGTGATTTAAAACATGTTTTATTAATGTTTAAAACATGTATTTTTGTGAAGTGTTTAAAAACATTGTGTCATAAAAAAACATTATTTTATAATATAAACATTATTTTGTACAAAATATAAAAGAAAAGTTTTTTTATAACAACCTTAGTTATAAGCAATTAATTAAAATTTATGTATCAAAATATATTTTTAATATACAGGCTGTTCATTTTATTATGGAAGTTTCGTAAACCTTTACTGTTTCTAATAGAACATTGTGTATATTTTTACATTTTTTAATTCTAAGATTATTTGGTGGAAATAGTTTCGTTTTATAAAATTTATCTTTTGTCAGGTATGCAATAAATCAAAACTCATGAACTTTAATTTTAACCAAGAGGATAAAAATCAAAATTTCATGAAAAAATAACTAAACAATTAAATAGAATTAAATTAACTGTTAAAACCGCAAAATCTACAATTATTGTACATGGGAAAATATTCTTAATTTGAAGATCAGGAGTTTTGACAAATTGCTTAAAACTCAAAAACAATACATTTTATAACAAAAAAATTGTAGGCAAGAAATTAGTAGTAGTCTTTTAATCTAAAAATACGCAGGCTGTTCTATTAGAAAAAGGAAAGGTTATCAAATTTGCATAATAAAATGAACACCTGTATATTGAAAATATATTTAAGCTTATTTAAACCCAAAAAACTGTTTCAAATGGGGTTGGCGAATTACTTAGGTGTATAGGTAGTAATTTTGACAAATTTTTATTTATATCTTATAACTCAAAAATGAAGCATTTTCAAAAAAAAATAATTCCTACAAAAGTACAAGTCTTCAAATCTTAGAATTAAACTTAAACTAAGTATTAAAAAATATAAAAATATACATAGTGTTCAATTTGAAAAAGAAAAGGTTACTAAATTTCCATAATAAAATTCTGTATATTAAAAATAAATTTAAACGATAGCTTGTTTAAAACCAAAAAAACTTTTATTTGTAAATTCTTTAGAGATTGTTTACGATTGGAGAATTATTTAGATGTTCTGGTAATTTAGACTAATCCTGTATAATAATATACCCATATATTGGGGCGCTTGCAGTTTGAGAAACACTGTATTTTAGAAAAAGTTCAATATACATTTTTGGTGCAGAATTTTACATGGTACAGTAAACACATTTTCTCTCTCCAAACAGATAAAAAAATCTGATGTGGCAAGGCACATGACTTTATCATACTATATATAAAATTAATAGTTTAGGTGCATGAGATATTATTTGATCGAGATCGGCTATGTCTGCATTAAAATAAAACTAGTAGACCTAGACAGATAAATCGATTAAAGCTGCGTTCGGATATTGTACTCCGTTGACACCGGGTACACCGTCCAAATGACACGTGTTATTTGGTGTAGAAATTGTGAAGGTGCGTTCCGATTGGTGGCAATGGTAGGTAATGGCGGTGGTAGCAGACGAAATTATAGTGTTTCTCACATGTCGTGATGAAATTCTATTAGAAATACCATAATGGCGTCTACTACCACTGCCATTAGCACTAATGAAAGCGCACCTTAACGGTGTTCAATATCCGAACGCAGCTTGTATTGACAGTAGTATTAGTATTGTCAAAGCATTAGCGTTTGACACTGTCTACCATCATTATAATCACATCTGACATCTAATCTGACATATCCTGGCTACTAGTTTTAATGCAGTACGACCGATCTCGATGAAATAGAATTTGCTCATGCAGCTAAACTATTGATTGTACCAAAAAATGTCATAGACATAAATTATTCAGAATTTCCTCTAGTTTAATTTATTACTTAACTATTTCGACGAAATTCCAGAAATGCCGGCTTATTTACAAAATCTTTCAAAAATGCTAAGACTAAACCTCCAGTTCCTTTGGACCCTTTTTAACAGAAAGCTTTTCAGCTCTAAGTTTGGCCATGAAACTTCTAAATATGAAGTTTCGTCCCGATACCTTTAGTAGTTTCTCCGGAATCGTCGCCACAAAAAACGGGTACACACACACACACACACACACACCCACATCCACACACACAGACATCTTTTTGTACCTTAGTCAAAAATGTTCAGGGGACCCAAAAAGACATATTTCCGCTAAAATCTCATTTTTTTTGGCACGATTACAATACTTTACATACTACTATGATAAAGTAAAAAGGTTTTTCTGGTATCTTAAATGCAATATCTATAACAATAACACTATAAAAGTAGACTAATTTGCAACACGTATAAGTGCAACATCTTGTATATAAATAAGAATAATTTTGAGATGCAAGAAAAAGATGGACCAACCCAACTTTCCTATTCATCTTTTTCTCTATCTCTCAAGATCAAACAAAAATATCGACCATGCAAATCAACAAGTCTACTAAAACTGTTCGCTATAAATACCTGATAATCCAAGATAGAAAATCCCAGCCCATAATCGCCTTTCGTCAACAAAACGACGTCATGGTCAGTCCTCCACATAGGCAACCCGCTGACAGCCTCCATAGACTTCGATCGATTCTCAAAATCAGATTTCCCATCACAAATAGAAACAGACGCTATAGATGTATCAGACTTAGCTTTAACCAGCCTCTCACCACTCGGAATCAACGTCTGTAGACTCCCGGCCAGGATATTCTGAAAAATCGAAGTCACCTTAACTCATAGTTAAAGAAAATTTAAAAACAAAAGAGACTCACTCGTGCCTGGAACGCGTCTCTACATTGACCGGTGTCGATTATTCGCGTTGGTATCGAATGCCGAGCACAGACAAGCATCACAAAGTTCGGCAATTGTTTTAGGATGGAGACTACCTCGAGATGGTTCATGCCCATTAGTTGGATGCCGTTGACTTCTAGAAGCTCGTCTCCGGACTGGAGGATCCCGTTTTTACCGACCGGGCCGTTCGGTAGGATGTTTCTTATGTAATGGTGTGGACGCACTTCCTGGCCACCCTCTACATCGACGGTGCCCTCCAGGCTTATGCCAAGACCGGTGTGGCCCTCCTTGTCCATCTCTGCAATCTGAACCACAAGCCTTGAGGTAATTATTTTTAAAAAAATGTCAAACTTCACTTACATTTAGCGGGTATATCTAGTCTGATTTTTTTAATTGGCTTAAATGGCGTAAAAACAGGTCGAGAATAATGTTTGACATTATCCACTCGACCGCTTCCGAGCGCGCGGCCGTTTTCGGTCATGTTTGCAAAGCATTTTTCACCTATTTCGCAACATTTAACGCAAAATCAGAATTGACGTTTTGCAGTACAATACTTCTACTTTAGAAATCCGTTAAAAAATTTACAATCGCGCCACCTCCGGCGCACCTAGGTTCGCCAAAAGATATTGTATAAAAAAATTCAAATCGCAATTGTGCAAAAACTAATCATCGGACAACGCCTGGGTTGTGCACACTCAAAGTACCTATCAATCGCTACTTTCTCGCGAAAATCCTGCGCTACAGCTTTGAAAATGGCGGAGTTATTAATTTTTGAGAATACGCAGATTTTTCCGGTTTTTCCGAATTTTCTCCGTTAATATTAATCCGATCTAGTGCGGGTAGGGCGCATTTTTGTCGTCTTTTCATTCTCTACAAGTCGCCTATTGAACGCATCAAGATTGCTCCATCGGTTCAGATTTTACAAGCGAAAAAGACAATTGAAGGTTATGAAATAAAGTGACTCTCCGGAACGGGTCCACCATTGCTTATTCATTGTTACTATGCTTGTTACAGTATTATATCAAAAATATCTAGAAATTAACAAAAACCTTTATCACTTAGGACTAGAAATTAACAAAGAAAAAATGATAACAAAAAATAACAACAACAACAAAAATAAAGCTATCAAATTTAAAACAATGTGTTCTTGTCAATGGTTGAGAATCCTCATAAACCAACTACAGTAGTTGCAGTAGAAAATGTAATGTTTTGTTATCAATTTTTGCTTTTTTTAATTTTTAGACCTTAATAAAGGTTTTTGTTAACTTCTAATAGATGTTTTTGATATACATAATAATGAAGACTAACAGAAAATGTCAAAATATACAGGATGTTCTATTTCAAATTAAAACGTTTGAGGTTATATCTCAGAAACTGTAAACGTTGCAACAGCGATGGTAATGCCAGTGACTTCATATGGTTGCAAAATACTTAATTCCAAAAATTTTGCATTTTGCGTTAAATTCGGTCGAGCCATTCCGGAGATTTTGTCACTTTTATTTCACAACCTTCAACTGTGTTTCTCGAAAATTTTCTTATGTAAGGCCATGAAAATATTATGCTACCACTAAGACAATTAAAAGGTCTGTCAAATCCACTAAAAAATATAGGATTGTCATTTAAAAAAAAATGTCGATGACGGCATCTGTTAAAAACAATTGACGGTAAAAAATTAATTTGATATCATAAGGTGTATCTTGATAATTATAAATCGACGTGTTCGAGGATTTTTTAAAAATAGCTAACCGTTCTTGAGATTTTGTCATGTTTCTATACTCTACGTACTCACTGTATAGATGGCTACACCATCCATACTTTCAAACTATCAAAAGAAACTAACAATTGTCCCACACTTCCAACAAAATCAGCATACAAAAACCCAATACCTATTAACTACTTAAAAATTGCTTACGTAAGAAGAGCGATGCACTATTTAGAAGGAGAAAATCTTGAATTTTATTACCATATTACTGCTTGGGAAACATCAAATCATGATGAAGACTAATGACAAGTTTAATAATGTTAATTTTTATTTTGTTTTTTGTTAGTTTTAATTTTGTTCCCAATATTAAACTGGTTGTTCTTTTCGTCTTTATGCATTTTTATTTACCACTTGTGCTAATAGCATAATTTTTTCAACAAATAAGAGATTATTATCGATAAGCATGTCGCTGGCTGGAAGAACAGAACAAGTGCAGCCGATGTTTTATGTAATTGCTTATTTATTATTGCCTTTTGAACCAAAATTTACTTCCACAACAACTGCAAATGAAATTTAGTACAACTTTTCTGTGCTTACCAAATATGTAAAATTCACAGCTGCCGAATTATACAGCTTTTTTTTAGTTTGCCACAAAATTGTACAAAGCGTAGCGCGTCACTGTGAGGTTAACAGTATATGTTACTGCTGTATGTCAAAACAAAACAAAATATCTCTTGTTGGCACTATTGGCAGATCTTACAAATACCTCAACTCCGCATGCGTCTATGCTAGGAAAAAGTTAAGAAATATAATAGCACCGCATTTCCTATACTATACTAATATTTAGACCTTTTTTCTAGTTACTAAAACGATGTTCAATTTATAGTAATGATTAGTTTTCTTGATTAATTCTAGTGGAAACCGGTGAGTGGCGTTGTAAATTGTCACTGCATAACATAACCTATTTCTAAACAATGAAAAGAACAACGAGATGAAAACTTACCACAATTTCAGCTTCAACATCCAAAAGTCTTTTCCACTTTTCGTGCACCGATTCGTGACTGCAGATGCTGAACTGTACAGATTTTCTACCATCTATCACGATCTCCTGTTCAGTTTCGTTAGTTGGCGTTGGTAGATCTAACAAGATGGCGGAGTCAAAATCTACGCTAGTTCTAGAGTCACCATCAACTTCAATACTCTAAAGACAAATTGTATACCATTATTAGTATAAAGGAAGACAGACCCAAAAGTATTTGTCGTCAAAGTTTTTAAAGACACATCTTGTGTCTTTGAAAACATAACAAAAGTTGGAGAGACTTTTTTGCCCTTTGAGTTTTTTTGGTGAGTACATTTACATATAAATGGCGTAGATAAACTTACCATTAAACTTATTGGTATCTTTGGCAAAGACGATATTGAAGGGGAAGGAGGAGACGGAGGTTTCAACTCGTTGGCCCGAATGGCCTGCTGAAGTTGTTCGTATTTGGGGCCCCTAAGGTACCTCTCGAAGGCAATTGTTACTGCCGAACCTGTGCTCCGGAGCATCTCAACAGCCTGATGATTTGTCTGGCCAACGACAGATTTTCCATCAACCTATAAAGAATTATAGAACAAACTGATTGATACTTCGTTTGGGCATTACAAATAAATCTTATATGAGAATTTGTCAGAATGTGTCTTACTAAACATGTCTTATTGCTAAAATCAAGTTTTCAAACTTTGGGAATTAACTGAAAACAGTGTAAGCTATTAACCTATCTGATTTTGTTTCAAAATTAAAAAAAAATAGCGTTTTGAAGTAATTAAAATTAAACTTTTAATTTTTAATTAAGAAAACAAAATTCCCCACAAGCCCCATTGTGTTGTATATCACGAGAAAGCTCATGTATTTATTATTCATAATCAACTGGAGAATCGATAAAAAGTGTTCAAGAATGTTTAAAAATAGTAATTAAAAGTGAATACTGTTTTGAAAAACAGTCTAAAATAGGTTTAAAGCATATATGACCACGCACGAGAGAAGCGCCCTAACTGCCATCTCTCGTTTCGCTAGTATCGACCCCTGTGTTTGAAGGCCCATAACTCTTAAACTACAGAACAGAAAAAATTGAAATAAAGTATGTCATATTCCTGAATCATTTCTACATAAGTTGTATGACTGTCAAAATTCTTTACCTCTCGGTGTAAACATGAGCGCGAGAGAAGTGAAAAAAGTACCCGATTTTTGTAGTTTAAATTAACGCTCGTCTTTCCGATTTATTTTCTCTTAAACCACTTACCACAAAAATTGGAGTTTTTTGTTCAGGTTGCATGTAGAGTCTCTTCTATAGACTGGCGTTTTTGTCTTCTTCAGTTTTTATGTAATAGAGGTTGCGAACAAGATATTGATGGAAGCCGATATCACAGGAACGAATGTTAGCAGGACAACGCCGTTAGCATGCAAGTAATCCTTATTTACTGCGATACACATCCCTTGAATTTAATTGCATTCCGACTATTTGTTAATTTTTAAGACCGAAATAAACATGAACAATATTTAGCGCAGTTCGGCTTCCCTCGCTTGTGGGTTTTGGTGCGAGGCAGTCAAAGGAGATGCGAACTTTTGACGCTATCAGTGAACCCGTATTTGTAAAATATTGTGGGTATAATTAATTGTACAGGGTGGGCCAAATTCGATGTTACTATAGGAGATCTCGGTAACTATAAGAGATATCGAAAAATGAGTAAGGTTGTGTCGTCTTTTTTTGAGAGAAACTCAATAATGAAAACCAAAATTAGCTATCGTCTTTTGTTTTCGAGTTATAACACAAAACTCGATTTTTCGCCATTTTGATACTTGTCGATATCTTTGTTGTTTGTTAAATCAGTCGAATGATATTTTCACGTTCTTCAGGCACTTTTTCGATTAGAATTCAGTGGAATTCACAGATTTTAAATATCTCTAATAGTTTTGTTGATATAACATAAAGTTGTGTTTTTTTAAATGGAAACCATAGCTGGCTGGCTATGACTGAAATAAATAGAGCCTTTTTTCCTCTTTTCAACGATATATAACATGCTGGTCCAAAATATTCAAAAAGTAACGTTTGATTGAATAACATGAAATTAGTATGCACAATGAGCACTATTGGTCTGATGTCAATCCTCACCGTACCGTCAACGTGCAAAACCAAGGACGTTTCGGTTTTAGTGTTTGGTGTGCCGTGCTTGGCGAGCGTATTTTAGCATACCATATTTACGAGGAACATCTTAATGGCGACCGGTGCTACGATATTGTAAACCATCATATTGTGAATGAATTTTTGGACAATTTGCCACTAATGGAGAGGGGAACTATATACTTCCAGCACGACGGTGCACCACCTCACAAAATAAGAAGGCTAAAAGGATTATTGAATATAAATTTTGAAAATCGTTGGATTTGAAACAACGGACCAGTGAGGGGGCCACTACGATCACCAGATCTTACACCTTTGGATTTTTTTTTCTTTGGGGGCACATTAAAAACAAATTATATAAAAGATCACATAACGACATTCAGGACCTAAGGCAGCATTTTGAAGAATGTATCAATGCCGTTCCAAATATTTTTATAAACAACGCTCTTCGAAGTATTGCGACGAGATATAATTTATGCATCAATAAAAATGGATATTAATTTGAAAAATGGTTAAAGTAGTTTGTAGAAGGTAATCTTATTTTTTATTTTTTCATTCAGGTATTTATCTAATTATTTTACTTCGAATAAAACAATATATCCTGTAATGTTTAACTTTTCAGTTATACCCTCGACATGCCGATATAAAGTGAAGATTGACGACTGGAAATTGTAGGATCACGGCTACATACTTTCATGACAGTTTCTTCAGCATACCACTTCCATATCACAATGTTCGGCTTTTGGCATATTAATCAACCCGTAATTGATGAGATGTTCTTTTTGTGCGGTTGTGTACTACCTGGATAACGATTGAATTATGTTTCGGATGTTATATCACAATTATTGTTATTACTTTGAATAAAGTATTCGATTATTGCGCATTTTTCATACTATTCAAACGGCATTCCGTAATTTTCAATTAAAATAAAAGAATGAAATTTTACTAATTTCACTGATTAGTAGTGTCAAATTACTAGTGACATACGCCTACTCAAAGAAATCTCGAAGACAATAATCATAATGCCTCTGACATATACTAATTTCATGTTATTCAATAAAACGTTACTTTTTGAATATTTTGGACCAGCATGTTATATATTGTTGAAAAGAGGAAAAAAGGCTCTATTTATTTCAGTCATAGTCAGCTATGGTTTCCATTTAAAAAAACACAACTTTATGTTATATCTACAAAACTATTAGAGATATTTAAAATCTGTGAATTCCACTGAATTCTAATCGTGCCTGAAAGTGCCTGAAGAACGTGCAAATATCATTTGTCTGATTTAACAAACAACAAACATATCGACAAGTATCAAAATAGCGAAAAATCGAGTTTTGTGTTATAACTCGAAAACAAAAGACGATAGCTAATTTTGGTTTTCACCATTGAGTTTCTCTCAAAAAAAGACAACCTTACTAAATTTTTCGATATCTCTTATAGTTACCGAGATCTCCTATTGGCACCGTGCGCAGTACGGAGTGGGGGATTGAGGAGCGCTTTATGCGCCCATGGCGGAATATGTATCCGCAGAAGTTTTCTCGGTCACCGCTGCACGCAAAAGCGCTGTAGTCGACTTTATTTATTATTTCTGTCAGCTGATAGCGTTGTGCACAGACTAGCATTGTGTATACAAATAAATTACTTGCTTCTACCAATTAACCTCATTTACGTACGGCAACAGTTTTCTTGTTTATGTTTACTTAGTAGACGCGCTACAGGTAACTACCACGTGGGTGATTACTAGGAAGGAAACTGCATAGAACAGCGCCACCTCGTGGCGATCTTAGTCCCGTCCGGCGGCAATAGAGATGGGCATATCGTACGCGCACGGCGCCAATAGTAACATTCATTATTTATATTTAACTCGCACTACTATTCAAAATCCGAAATTAAATTGTTCTGATCGTATCGTACTAATAGTAAATAATCTTCCACTGTCCCAGCTACGTTTTCATTTACCGTTACGATTGACGTAGCGCGCACTACACACAAAATTTATATCATTCATATTAAATCGCTTTAAAAATTACTAAAAAATTATTATGCAATTCTGTTTCTACAGTCGCATTAAATAAAATATGACGATTGATTACGTGCATATCCCGCTATCGTGCTAATATTCGTTACTGAGATATCCGTTTCCATGAAAATCTTGTACGCAACCTTTATTACACAAAAACTGAAGAAAACAAAAACGTCAATGTATAGAAGAGGCTCTAAATGCGACCTGAACAAAAATTGAAAATTTTGTGGCAAGCTATTTACGAGGGAAAAAATTTAAAGACGAACGTTAATTTAAAAGTGCAAACATCGGGGGCCTTTTCTCATTTCTCTCGCACTCATGTTTACACCGAGAGGCAAAAAATGTTGACAGTCATACAACTTATATAGAAATGATTCAGGAATATGATACACTTTATTTAAATTTTTTCTGTTCGGTAGTTTTAGAGTTATGCGCCTTCAAACACAGGAGTCAATATTATCGAAACGAGAGATGGCAGAGAAGGCGATTCTCTCGTGCGGGGATTTTTTTCAAACTTATTGTAGCATTTGAGAATCGTCATAATGTTATTTACAATCTGCCGAACAAATCATAAAAGTCGGTGAAGTATGTAGTTAAAAAGTTATCAAGCTTCAAAGTATGAATTAACGAGTAATAAATCAAATACGCAAAAATACAAAGAATAACAAAAAATTCTTACCTCAACTATGCGGTCATTTACTTTGATCTTTCCACTAATGTCGGCAGCACTTCCCTTGCTTATGCTTTTCACGAAAATCCCAGATATTTCCTCTACAATGCAAAGAAAAAAAATAAACAATTTAGGAATGCGATTATTATTTTCAAATACCACCACATGAATAGAGAATTCTTTATCAGATTATTGGCGCAATTTATGGTATCCGCAATCCGTTATTACTTATTACACAAACCAAACATGAAAAGAGGATTAAATAGAAGTGCTACAAACAATACAAAAAAAAAACAGTATTCCGTCGGGCACTATAAAATATTATCACGCAAGCCCCCTGGCGGAAAGTGTGGAAACATAAAAACCTTAATAGGTTTTAGTTGGCCGTGATAAACGACCGCCGATTCTCACTTGTTTTCAGTAGTTTCGCTCCGCGGTTCTTTTCGAGTTTCGTTCTTCTAGAGTTGTTGTTTTGTTTCGAAAAGTTGGCAGAGAGAACTAATAGCGATTCCGCTAAATTAAATCTTTTGATATATCATTTTCAGACGAGATTAAGAAAATCCAAACGAGAAACAAACAAATAAATTGTTGGATAATTCAATAGTTTTCTTTTTGATGAATTTAAAGAAAGATTTTTGCTGGTGAACAGTAGCGAACTTCTCTCCAAAGCTTCGAAATAAAAAAATCACCAGAAGTAGGTGGCGTTACTATAAACATGTCTGTTTTTATTTCGTATTTATTACATTTGACGTATGATATAACCCAAAGAAATAAATGTATTGCTTTCTATTTGTGCAAATATTCAAACTGGACTGTGTTTGAGTTTTCTAGTCGATGATATAGTACTTTCACAACCGTCGCTAATGTAAAAATGGTTTCTGACTCACTACAAACACGCACTACAATACTCCAGAGTGCAAGTATAGAGAAGTTCAGAAGAAAATAACTCGTGCTCTTATAGTTAACATTTAATAGGGTATTTGACTATTATTGGAAAACCATCGTAGTGTGTTTATTCCTTCCCTCTACATTGTAAATGCATTATTTTTCGTAATTATTTCCTCTATATTTCATAAAAATCAGCATTAAAAATTGAATCACAAAAAGTCCCGCCAAAACGATGCTTTCTGTTGTGTGACGTCACCCGATAGTAGATGTCAAATCGGCCCATATGGTCTGTCAGCATCGGCATCGTCGCCGTTTGGTAATTGTGTTGTATGATGTGTTGTTTTCACAATTTCTACATAAAAATGGGTTATAAACGGTGTATAAATCCACAATGCAGAAATACGCCAAGGAAAACTCCGGATAAACTATTTGTAGCTGTTCCGCAAGATTTGAAACTGCGAAGAGTGTTTGGCTCGTAGAAATCCAAATGAAATAAATAGCGGCCAATACAAGTGTTTTTTGTTGTGAAGATTACTTCGACATAAGTAAAACTGACAAGAATAAGTTATCTATCGTATTTTCGAACCAGGTATTATCTGATCTTAAAGCTTAAGAGCGCGTTCGGATAATCGGGTAGGGTACGGTGAGAGTGACGCGCTGCATAATAGGCGGACTAACGTCGTACGGCGTTTATCTGCATATAAGAGAGAGACAGCCGACCCAGGTTATCTGAGCATTGCTCTCCCCATACCCTACCCTGACAAACCGAACGCGCTCTAAGCGTACTAACGAATGACGTCACTGGAGACTGAGCCAATTACAGAGCGTTTTCAATCACGTGATAGGACGTGAATAAAATTCAATTTTAATTTTAGTTTTTAATAGAAATAAGGCATATTTTTTTTGAAAAGTAATAACAAATAGTTTTCTTAAACTGTAATCTATTAGGATGACTATTATACAAGCCATATTTTTAATACAGTCAAATACCCTCTTCTCCAGTAGCATTAGGCACACCACTGCAATATGTCGAATTCCAAAATTGGAAGACGAAATAAATCTGTCTATATACGAGACTACTGGCTGGAGAAGAGTTCTGAAATCTCGGTTACAAATCCCAAAAGTTTACAACAGTTTCGGTAACTTCGAACCCACAGCGGTTGGCCTTGGACGGATTGAAATGCACCCTAGCGGTTAAATTCCCAAACTAGAAACCGCAATCGAGTCGGCCGTTGTACACAAAAGCGAAACATAAATCACTATATCCGCGTATTTTCTATCTAAATTCTACAGAGACCGTTCGCATGTAATAAAAACTTCTTTTTCCATACAATTTTGTATGGTAACTGTACGACCAGTATTTTTTTGTGAAATTTATTATACCAAATTTCTGGGAAAGAAAAACCGTTGTAAAAAAAAGTTAAATTAAAAGAAACTTTAAAAGTTCCTTCCGAAGTTCTATGTAACTTTGCTTTTTATTTCCTCATGAAAACGTTTTAAACCGAAAATACGTCACTTTCGCAAACTTTTAATAAAGAAAAAAACACACTTCTGGATTAAACCGGAAGTTGATCATTTTACTATAACGTATCCCTTTCTCATACTAACAGTAACAGTAATAGTAAAATTTGTCTACAACCAGAGAAGTGTGGTACAATAATTACACTGTGTGACAAGATTTTCTAACATGAATCGTTATCATTTATTTCGAAGGGTAACATAATAAGTAGTATATTTGTCATGGGCAATAGGGTTCCATCACGTCTCATTTTTGAGTTAAACGGGGTCAAAACCCCAAAAATGCGTGATTTTTGCAAGGGTTGCGTATTTATTGCGACGTAAAAAAATAATATTTTTACATTGTTTTTTTTGCATTTTCTTCAATGTTACGTCACGAAATTTATTAGCAAACCTCAGATTCAGATTCAGCAATAAAGAAAAATAAAAAGGAAGGAATAAAAACTTCCCCAACTTACAAGCTAGAAGCCCTTTTAAGCATAAATTGACTGTATGAATTACCAAAAATTGGTACTTGGAAACACAATTTAAAACTAAAATATTATATCACAGCCAGAATCTGAAACTCTTCGTCGTTGCATTATTAATGGCATATTTACTGCCTTCTAATATTTTGAAATATTTATACATAAGATGGAGGTACTTTACTCTTATGACATTTTCATATTTTTAGCAACACGCGGTATATGCAAAGGAGAAGGTGATTATAATAACGTATTTAAAGACCTCTAATATTTCCAAATATTTTTTCAAATAACATTTTTGCATAGCTTTAAACATAAAGGAATATTATTTTTCACTGTGTTTCATACTTTCTGGGACATTGGGTTCTTCCGCTATCAATTCGCAAACATTGCCAAAATCACGTGTTTTTCGCATTATGACCTCACTTTTACCCGAAAACCTGACATGATAGAAATATTGCAACGTCGTTTTCGTGTTCAGTAGGGCGAGTTTAGTCAAACATATTTACTTTGATCAATGTTAGAGGCAACTTCTCTTAATTTGTCACGCAGGTATTTCTCCAGGTTCATACGAATTTATTTTTCAATTAATTTTGATTTTCTCATCAGCGTTTCTTTGATAATTATAGCATTTTGATTACTCATATCGTTGATTTGCTATAATAGTGGTGCAACTCTAAAAACCAGGTAAATTATACAGAAGAAACATTTGAAAATATCTTCTCTCTGGCATGAATATAATGAAAGTTTTGACAATTTTGTTTGGTAAGTCCTAGTCAAACGTTTTGACAAAAAAAATGTCAAAGCTTTGATACCTTATACTAGGTATGTCCATGTATATTATATGATTGGAAACTACAGTCAGATATTTGCAATTTCTTGGCAAGTTGTATTTTTTTGTCGACTGTGAAATAAAATATCAACCATACCTTTCTCGCAGACGTATCCAGCGACCGTAATACCCAATCCTAAATCGTCCTTTTTCAACTGAACGCTGAACATCTCAGTCTCGGGTAATTGGATATTTTTCTGCAGTTCGAGTTCGTCGACGAAATGCAACTTTCCGGTTGGCAGCATCTGTTGTTGATTTTGACCCGCTATTGAGCCGTTAGAATTGTGCCTCAGATCGATCAATCTGGGAACAGTCTGCAAAAGGAGTCGCGGTTAATCAACAGGAAGGAAACATCCTTATCGCTTAATAAGGGATCCTATTTTCGATACGTCAAAGTTATTTTTAGGAGGAGTTATTTTTAGAGGTCAATAAATGATTTATGTGGTGTGTAGTGGTTATTTTATTGCGTACTTACGTGTAGTTGTATATCAGTTTGTTGGCCTGTGTATATGTACGGCGTGGTGTAGTCAGTGGACGGAGGGATTTGCGTAAAAATGTCGCCATAGCCATTTTCGATGAGATGCTTGTCGAGCTCGACTGGGTCGCCTAGGATCTTCGTTGGAACCACTGGGGCGTTTGGAATCAGAGTCTAATAGAATAAGTAATAAGAAACAAAATTAAAATTTGCAAATTTGACTTTAGAAAAATAATGCGATGGGGCCCGTAACAGAATCTCTACACAACTCTACAAATACCAAATATGTTACCTACAATATGCTACAAGTGCCGTATTATAAGAATATGTCAAAGATATGTATTGCTAAAGGGAACACTTTTCTCGTAACCTGTAACTTTTTAAATAATAGTTCTAAGCAAGTCAAATTTGGTATACTTCAACGGCATATATTTAACTATACGAAAATTACAAAAACAATGTTACAACTCAGTTACTTTTAAGTTACACTTAAAAATGTAAATTAATAACGCAAAACAAAATGGAAATGACAGTCATATAGTATCGATGGCAGCTGGGTTTTCTGTGGATTGGTGAGGTTTAATGTGGGTTTAATACAGTGTATGCTCTCCCCGAGCACGAATCACTTCCACACACCTGCGTGGCATGCTTCTCACTAGTCTGCGAAGAGATTCTTGGGGTATGCTTTCCCATTCTTCAATCAGGGCTTGTGTCAGTTGCTGTATGTAGTGGTAGTGGTGGATTAGGGCGCTTGCGAACACGCTGGTCAAGCTGATCCCACACGTGTTCAATAGGATTCAGGTCAGGACTTAACGCCGGCCATTCCATGACCTGAATTCCACATTCTTCTAAAAAGTTGGTTATGCCTGGTTATGCCGGCGGTATGCGGGTTTGCATTGTCCTGCATTAGGAAGAAACTTTGACCGACGCCATATACAACAGGCACCACATGGTCCTCCAAGATGTTTTCGATGTAACTCATGGCATTTAGTCTACCAGGAACCACAACAAGATCAATTTTGTAGTCTATACTGATTCCAGCCCAAACCATCACAGATCCACGACCAAATTTACCCACTTCCTGTATAATAGCGGCTGCGTAGCGTTCACCAGGACGTCTATATACACGTACTCTACCGCGGCAACGAGTTAAACGAAATCTGGACTCGTCTGGAAATAGTACAGGCGTCCAGTGACGAAGTTGCCAATCGCTGTGATCCAGAGCAAACGTCATTCGCGCTGCTTTGTGATGCTGTGTAAAGCGTGATGCGCGGACAGGTCTTCTTGGTTTGAAATTTAATCTGTTTCTAACAGTTTGATCAGAAATTTATATTCCATGTGCTCGTCTTAAGTCGTTTAGGAGGTCTCATGCAGTGGCAGTACGCTGGCGTAGAGAGCAAAGGACAAAATCGGTATTGATTATGAGTAGTTTTTTTATTTCGATCTTGTCCAGCTCTTCTAACCTATTGGCCAGTCTCCCGCAGCCGATTCCATAAACGCTGAATAACAGAAGGGGAAACTCGAAGGTTCCTGGCAACATGTCGAATAGAGTGGCCATGCTGAATAAGGGCGACAGCACGAGCCACTTGCACATCACTAAGATGCCTCATTTTACTTCTAATGGCGCTTCTAATCAACGGAAATTGACTACTCATTTCATTTGTCATCTCTAGTCGGCTTTCATTCGTGAATTCAAAGCATACGTGACATATTTCCATTTTGTTGTGCGTTATTAATTTACATTTTTAAGTTGAACTTAGAAAGAACTAAGAGTGGTATTTGTACAAGAAATTGTACAAGAAATTATACAAGAAATTGTACAAGAAATTGTACAAGAAATTGTACAAGAAATTGTACAGGAAATTGTACAGGAAATTGTACAGGAAATTGTACAAGAAATTGTACAAGAAATTGTACAAGAAATTGTACAAGAAATTGTACAAGAAATTGTACAAGAAATTGTACTAGAAATTGTACAAGAAATTGTACAAGAAATTGTACAAGAAATTGTACAAGAAATTGTACAAGAAATTATCCAAGAAATTGTACAAGAAATTGTCCAAGAAATTGTACAAGAAATTGTACAAGAAATTGTATTTATCAAGTAATATTGTCGCATCTCGAGTGTTTGTTCGTTTAATAGATTACTATAAAATACAAAATTATTATTATTAAATAATAATTTTGTATTTTGTCATCGATAATCACACATAATCGCAGAATTTTCGGATGTCAGTAAAAGTTGGAATAAGATTGTTGTCTTTCTATTGTTTATCAGTTTTATTAAGAATTTTTATCAGATCTTCATTGAATACGACTATAAATATTCAACTTTGTCCATTTTGGATCTGTGTTATTGATTTAAAATGTTCTTTCGAATGTTTATTAATTTGCAAAATTAGTTGGTATTTACTAGTTATTGAAAGGGAAGTTTTAAAACCAAAATTACAGAAAATAATGTAAAAAAGTCTATAATTTAAGTGTTGCTTGAAGCTCCGATAAAAGTTCTTTTGACAAATTAATAAACAACAGAAAGGCGACAGTATCACACAATATTACTGGGAAAACAGACAATATCGAAAATTCTGGAATGAATTATAATTATAATTAATGTTAAAAATGTTGTAAATAACAAAAATAGTTTTTGTAGAGCACACAATAGAAAATTGCCCAAATGGAATGAGTACGCCTATACGTCTCATAAAACGAGTGTTTTGTATTTAACATAATAAATATAAAACATTGACAGCAAAATAATGAATTTATACCATACATGATTATTATTTTGTGTCTAAAAAATACGGTAGGTAATTGCTTAGATAGGTATTTTTTTAATTTTTTTAAAATTTTGTAACCAACTTATTCAACATGAAACAAAATATGATTGAAAATGATGACTCTTTTATTTAAGAAATCAAGTCACAAATTTACTAATACGAGACATTGCACATTGAATTTCCAAACACGTTTTAAGTTCTCGAAACGCTGCTGGACAAAAAAGTTGTTATTTTGTGGCCGTGAAATAACTACGCCGAATTTTGTTAGAATATTTAAGGAAAACATGCCAATGCTCCGCAGAAAGATACCTTTTTATACTTGCAAGAAATTGTTTTCGAGTTAGAACTAGATTTCTTAATATGTTTCAGTTTCGACGACAAAATAATATTGGCATGTAGTATGTATTGCAAAATACAATAATTAATGCATAATGCATTAATGATGCATGATTTTATCGTTTGATAATAATTAGCTCGATAATTATTCATCCGACTGTAGTTCATCAAAAAGTGTTCACTAACATTTAAAAGTAACAAAGTCGTCTCAAATTTTGCAACATACAACATAGGTAGAGGCCAGAATGTTTCCCTACAATAGGGTATGTGACTGTATTAAAAATATGGTTTGTATTATCTATAGTCATCCTAATAGATTACAGTTTAAGAAAACTATTTGTTATTACTTTTCAAAAAAACAATGCTTTATTTCTATTAAAAACAAAAATTAAAATTGAATTTTATTCACGTCCTATCACGTGATTGAAAACGCTCTGTAATTGGCTCAGTCTCCAGTGACGTCATTCGTTAGTACGCTTAGAGCGCGTTCGGTTTGTCAGGGTAGGGTATGGGGAAAGCAATGCTCAGATAACCTGGGTTGGCTCTCTCTCTCTTATATGCAGATAAACGCCGTTTGACGTTAGTCCGCCTATTATGCAGCACGTCACTCTCACCGTCCAATACCGGGTTATTCGAACGCGCTCTTATGCTTCTCTCCGTTGAATTTAATCGCACTAAAGTGCCATGTAAGCATAGCTTTGTAGGTTAGGATAGCCCTAACCTTAAGCTGTCAGATCAGATAATACCTGGTTCGAAAATACGATAGATAACTTATTCTAGTCAGTTTTACTTATGTCGAAGTAACCTTCACAACAAAAAACACTTGTATTGGCCGCTATTTATTTCATTTGGATTTCTACGAGCCAACCACTTTCTTCGCAGTTTCAAATCTTGCGGAACAGCTACAAATTGTTTATCCGGAGCTTTTATTGCCGTATTTCTACATTGTGGATTTATACATTTATAACCCATTTTTATGTAGAAATTGTGAAAACAACACATCATACAACACAATTACCAAACGGCGACGATGCCGATGCTGACAGACCATATGGGCCGATTTGACATCTACTATCGTGTGACGACACACAACAGAAAGTATCGTTTTGGCGGGACTTTTTGTGATTCAATTTTTAACGCTGATTTTTATGAAATATTGAGGAAGTAATTACGAAAAATAATGCATTTACAATGTAGAGTGAAGGAATAAACACACTAAGAAGGTTTTCCAATAATAGTCAAATACCCTATTGTAGGACTTGTAGTGTTTGTATTACGGGCGTCCGGTAAAATATTTAGAAAGTAAGAGATGAAAGTTGAATAAACCAATAAAAATACACATACCTGGAAGTCTACAGACGTAGTCTCAATAGGTCTAGCAACCACCATGCGGACATGAACACCGCATTGTCTCAACACAGACGCTACTTGCTCGGAGCCCAAGCCTCTCAGGTTGACCTCACCAATCTGCAAGATGTGGTCCCCACTTTGCAATCTACCATCCTACCGCGTCAAAATAAAAATACCAATTTTTTTTTTACTTTTAGAGAAAAGACAAATTCCTTACCCTATCTGCGACACCACCTGGTACAATTGTCTTGACGACAACACCAGTACTTCTACCGCCAATGATGCCAAATGCCAGCCCAGAGCCGTCGTTAATCAGATCAATAACTTCGACTTGTGCCCATTCGGTATTTAGCTAAAGGAAAAATATACATAGATACAAATATATACTTTTTTAGAAAGAATAGCACTGCTATTATTATACATTTTTCTATTATTAAACATCAAACTTCTGTTCCAATACACAACTAATTCGTATCCCTCCTGCCATTTATTTCAGTCCACGAGATTGGATATTTCGAGACGAAAAAGGCATTAAAACAAAACACTACCGTATCTAGAATGTTCCTGCCGATGAAATTCATATTTGTCTCTCGTTCCATAACTTAATATATAAGCAATTTTAATAGGTTTAGTTCGAGGCGTTTTGTCAGCCATATTGTTGGTTGATGTTCAATTTACTGTTCTGTTTACTATGTAATTCGTTCGACTGTTAAAAATGGGAACATTAAAATATTACTGGCACCATTACATATTTATAACCGTGTATACCACCACCAGTAAATAAAGTATTTTGCTACGACGCGCAGTGGTCGATTTTTAGGTGATCGGAATTGTTTTGTTTCTTTATATGAACTTAAATTAGTCGTTAGAATTCGGCAAAAAAAATGGTGAACAGAATCTCAGTAATTTGCAGGTTTTATGACGTCACAGAGATTCGAAAGAAAATAAATTAATACAGAATTATCTATTTTACAATTGAAAATTAGGAAAATATTGATTACTCTGTGGAGTATGGGTTTTGTGAATAGAAAGAAAATAAGCACTGTGGATAGATTTCTATGCGTTGAATATGAATCCGGGCTCGTAAGTTTTCACAAGGTTTTTGGGGAGAAAAACAGGTTAATGTGTAAAAACGTGATTTTGTCATACCTTCAAAATAGTCTCAGAGTAATTCTTGAACATTGTATTTGTCTGAAATCATGAAAATTGATCCACAAAACGCCTATTCACATTCCTTATTTTGGTTTCGAAATTGAATACCAGTCGTAGGCCTAGGCATTTTTAGGAAGTAAATGTCATTCTGAGTAAAAAGTTCCACTTAGACTTATTTGTTTCTTTTTAATACATAAAAACTTTACAAAGTGAAATATAATCAAAACAAACCCATTATAATAATAAAAAGTAAATGAATTATAATATCTGAAAAAATATATCCACATGAATCATTTAGTGCTTTTTTGAGAAATGAGTATTATTTTCAATAAGAACCCTCCTATGGTTTTCCTTTTTTTAATTCGTGCTAGAGCCATCTAAATTACGATCATTACTATTTCAAACGACTGTAACATTTTACGAAATCTAAAAAATAAGTTCGATATGAAACAATTTAGTCATGATTCACATACCTGGTGGTTCTTTTAACTTGAGACTCCTAAATATCTCGAGAAATATGCATGGTACGACAAAAGTGTCTTAAATAAACTTGTAGGACGCAAAGGGGGAAATGAGATGGTGATATCAGTTTCATTGCAGATGGCGCCGCTTAAATTTCGGGAAAAAGGCAATTAAAAATTAGGAAAATATTGATCACTCTGTGAAGTATGGATTTTGTGCATAGAAAGAAAATAAGTATTGTCGGTAGACTTCTATGCGTTGAATATGAAGCCAGGCTCGTAAGTTTGTACATAGTATTTGGGGATAAAATCAGGTTAATGTGTAAAAATGGAATTTTGTAATAACTTAAAAATAGCCTCAGAGTAACCCTTAAACCTGTAGGTATTTTTTTGGAAATTAAATCCGGTTTTAAGTAAAAATTTTCAATTTTCAATTTCTTTTTAATTCATACACAACTCACAAAGTAAAATATTATCAAAAAAAACATAATAATAATAAAAAGTAAATAAATAAAAATAATTAATAACCAGATATAAACAATATAAATAAATTGATGAAAAATCAATAAATCCACATAAATCTTATAGTTTCAGGTAAACCGACTGCCACACTATGGGAATCACATAGAAGTATGGATGAAGATGTGGCAGAGTTATCAATCTGTGAGGAGGGGTTTGTGCCATTTCAACAAGAATGCCACACATCGTCACACAGTCAGATCTCAGTGACCTAGTATTCTTTTTTGGAAGTTGACTTTCAAACTCTATCCAATTATACAACACACAACTTAGATTCTGGTTAGAAAAACCAAAAGAGTGAATACTTTAAGTGGGGCGATTATCCATATACCAGTTACATGCAAAACACGGGCGCATAAACAGAAACTATTGCACTGATGTGTAAAAGTAAGGTACTGTTGGAATGTGTAAGCATAGGGCATTGTTCCAGGATAAATATAAAATTCAACCGCGCTTGCTTTAATCATGAACTTAATTAGAAAAAAGAAGATAATTGTTGCTACAATATATTGGTTGATTTAATATGCTTTCTTGGTGATTAAGCCAATAGCATTAATCCCGGAACAGGAGCGAATTTATCGGTGACATTTTAAGAGATAGCTCTTTAAAATTGACCCAGCCGTTGTCAAGTTGATCTGCTTTTTATGCAATTGTGTCGAATTACTACGAACTGTCACCGCGGAGCTCTGTAAAGAAGGTTTCTGTAATAAAGTCCACAGACCGAGACAAGGGAGAAGAGTACCAACAGCTCAGATCAATAATAACTAAACGTTGACAACAACTACAGTAGCCGACTATTGGCAAAGGGCAGAAATCGGCTGAACAAATTAAGTAAGTATGTTTGTTAATACACTTGAGTACGCGACTTGAGTACAACAGTTCACCGTTAGATGGAACCACATCCTGGGCGTACTACAGACTCAAGGCAGACGTCGATCTCACTAGCATAAACGCGCCTCTTAAATACAGGTTCCAGAGCCTATTTTATATCTTACATTCGAAGATAATTGACATATACGAACCGCCATTGTGGTTGACAGTATAAAATTATACATATTAAATTTTACTTCTTACATATGCGTCGCAACCGTCATCATTAATAAAAGATCATTAATAGTCGTCTCTTGTTCAAACTTTGCCTGTGATATTGCGTTTTATTATGCATTGCATACGATATCAATGCATACGCGATGTCGACCAATTAGCATGCCGTTTTCGTGCTCGTAGCGCTCTCTATGCAGCATAATTTCGATCTCTACAACTCGGGAAACTCATCTGCATAACAGCGGCGGCTTGCCTCTTCAAGTTCGCTGTTCACGTGTTCACATCGAAATTGTCCGGGGTGAACATCAAATTTAAACTATAATATGGAAATTTTACGCTAAATTTCGGACATCTCCATACGCTACTGCTCTTTTAGCATTTACTATGCGGTACAAAACAGACACAAACGAATCTTATGTTTTTTTATAGAATATTATTGGTGTTTGTGATTAAGATTTTTATTCTAATCAATTTGGCAACATATTGTACTAGGCTATTATCAATTTTCTAAGTTTCTAAGATATTGTGTTTACGCTTTTATTATTTATTTACGTTCTTAATTATTTAAAGAATATAATAGTTGATTGTGTACCCCAGTCAAATTAGGATTTCACTTCGAAAAAATTGCAACCCACTTGGATTTTTGTATACAGGGTGTTTCAACAGTGCGATCTCTGAAGATTGTGCCTCTGTTAATAAAGATATGTTAAAACTGATTTTACTCATACATACAGAACGCCGAGGCGGACATTTTAGAATTATTAGCGTGTATACAGGGTGTTCCATAAGGTAGTATCGACTCAAACTTACGTTTTTTAAATAGAACAACCTATATTTCGGCACAATTTTGAATTCCTCGCAAAATTTTAGGACTATGAAAAATAACATTACCTACCCTAAATTTAATACTTTTTGATTTATTGGCATTTTTATGGAAAAACAACAGTAGATTATGATTAAGTAAGAAGCGTTCTATTAGCGTGATTACCTACCATATCCAAATTGTATCTAATTAATTTTTAAAATTCTACGCATCGTTCTGCACAAAAAAGCACTAGCACACACCACCCTAAAATAAACAATTGCAGACAATAACTAGTCTTCTTCATAAAACAAATGTCTATCAATAAGTGCTTCTACACCTACATTAACCATTAAATAAGCTAACTAAATAAGCTATTTACCTAAATTACTGTTTTCTCGCATAATTTCATCTTTTTTTAATAAATCAAAACATTTAATCACATCTGCAATTTAATAATATAATTTGAAATAAAATTTTACTTATACCCTGTAGGCTATGAAAAACTGTGCTAAACAAATTATTAACGTATCTGTCAGTGATGATATTGTTAGATTAGATTTGCATAATTTTTGGAAATATGGCGAACTTTTCTCAGGAGGAACTAATTGACATGGTATGGGTGCTTGGCGAATACAACAAAAATGCGTTCTGCAAAAAAAAACGAGCACGCGCTAGTTCTCAAATAAACCGTTACAGAAATTCTCTGGAAAAATTGTTCATAATAGTACCGTTATAAATTTCTATTTCTTGCAAAACAATATTAAGTATCAATCTTTATCGAAAAATAAATGTACAGTGCTTGATATTGAGTTGCGTTATGAATTGCTTTTATTTTAAGATTAGTAAAACAACACCTGCTCTTTAACAACAACTTTATATCAGCTTTATACTATGATGTGGGCCGGGTAAATACCCGGCGGGTGGGAACTAAAACGGGTATTTACCCGGGTATTTACCCCTACTTCGGATAAATACCTAAATTTTGGGTTTTTATCCTTTTTATCCTTAAAACACCATTTAACAACATTTCAGAGATATTTATACAGAGTTTTAACACTTTTTTCCTGCAATAATTATTTTTAGATACTAAATGTCATTCTGAGTATAACTTCATATGGACCTAATTGTTTTCTTAAAGCCAAGTTACAGTCGCTTAAAATATTAACTAAATAAAGAAAAGTAAACAATAAACTACATATCAAACAATGCTAAAACTAAGAAAGAGCACAATCAATACCTATAACAAAATTAAAAGTAATAAGTTTAAGTTAGAAATTCAAAATGTTAAAAATAAACTAAATAAACTAATGAATGAAAACAAAATATGAAATTTTTTAGACATTTGTTTCTCTACAAGTAATTGTCATTCTGAAAGTTTCTTTTATGCCGACTTATTGGGTTTATCAATTCCTAAAGAAGTTAAGTTTAATATACAGTTTTGCAATTATTTTACAAATATTTCAAAGGGTCGTAATTTTTTAAGGAATAAGGAAAATAAATAGGTCCGTATGGAACCTCTTACTCAGTGTGGCGTTTACTATCTGGAAAAACGATATGTGGGAACAAAATGGGACACTCTGTAGATGTGTACACTTGATTACAAATAATGTAGAATATTTAAGTTATATAAGAACATTCAGTACATTTAGTTGGATTCATTGCAAAATAAGACATTGATTAACAACGACAAAAGCCGCTATGTCGACTATAACCTTAACATATAATTAGTTTAACATAGTTTAACATAGTTTCTGCTAAATATTCTTCGAGAACAGAATCAGAAAATATGGAAGATATATCGTCAGATGAGACTGATATTTTTATTGTTTGTTTTAAAAATGTTTTTATTTTTATAAGAATAACCTTTATTTTGTGATAAGAGAATACCTTTTGATTTTGTGATAAAAGAAAAACCTTTATTTAGTAATTAAATAATTCATTTTACTGCTATTTTCAATAACAATATTATGTTTAGAAATACCCCCATAAATACCCACCCTGGGTGAATACCGTTAACATCACTGGCTTTATACCTTAATAACTTGTTTAGCACAGTTTTTCATAGCCTACAGGGTATAAATAAATTTTATTTCAAATTACAATATTAAAATGCAGATGTGATAAATGTTTTGATTTAATTAAGAAGAGATGACATCATGCGAGAAAACAATAATTTAGGTAAATACTTCGCTGGTTTAATGGTTAATGTAGGTGTAGAAGCACTTATTGATAGAAAAATCGACTTTTTTATGAAGAGGACTAGTTATCTCTGCAATTATTTATTTTAGCACTGGTGTGTGCTAGTACTTCTTTTGTGCAGAACGATACGTAGAATTCAAAAAATTAATTAGATACATGGTGTTCCATTTAAAAAAATTAACTTTCTTACGAAACACTGTTTGCTATAATTTGTTGCAGATTATGACCACCCTGTACCTTATTTCGTTAACCATATATGAGTTTGTAAGATCTTTTTACAAAAAAAAAATGTTTTATTTCAAAATATCCCATGATACCACACACGACCTAGGTATATTCGGGAAATCAAAACTGTTTAGTTTTCAGATTGGTTTATTTTATATTAGTTTCTTTCCGATATTGCTATATTTACAGCTATAAATTAAAAAAAATATATTGATTAGGTACCTTAAAGTTGAAAATCAATCACTGTGCGCCATGATTCAAATTATTCATTAATTATTGTATTATTATAGCATAAAGTTAAATTTTTTTTTTTTCGTCTCTCTCTGTTTTTTAGGTTGCACAAACCTGCAACCCAACGCACGAGTCGCCACTGGTCAACC
Organism: Aphodius sticticus; assembly: GCA_963966075.1. Lineage (NCBI taxonomy): Eukaryota > Metazoa > Arthropoda > Insecta > Coleoptera > Scarabaeidae > Aphodius > Aphodius sticticus. Next base: position 79,840,834 of record OZ014507.1, read on the forward strand.
ATGAACTTCTCTGCACGAAACGAGAGGAACACAAGGGCTTTATAACAAGGAACAAAAGCTGGGGGGGACAATTAGTGTAGTAAATAAGGGGACATTACCACCATCGCTTCATTAGCAGTTGTTGTGCTGCTATCGGTACAGCAGATACGACAATGCTGACCATATAGTTCTCTGCGACCGAAATCCCGGTATCGTAAACGCTAATCCCGTTCGCATCCCAATTCCGACCTCCCTCACTTCCATCTTGGTTACATCTCACCCCCTTCAGCTTCCCTCCAATCCACCACAGCCTCCTATTTTCCAATCTCACAGCGCTGGATCCGCTACGACCCCGTTAACTTGCACATCCACTTCTACGGTCTCCTTTATGGCCATCCTGAATATCCCGAGTTGAAAACCTGAAATAGAATAAAATACGGGCATTAGGATTTTCACGAAAACGACAGAAAAAAAACATTGATAAAAGAATGCTGTAGCCATAAGAAGCCATGGGTCACGTACACTGTTGCTCATGGAAGTTCGGACACATAGTAAACATATAGGAAATAATGATAAAAGCACTGATAACGTAGCAATAGGCACCTCTATTTCTACCAAACAGTGAACACATTCTTAACGTTGATTTCCATTAACAAACGACATCATTAAATGTGCTAATTTAAAATAATTTTTATATTTAATTATTATGCAACATTTATACTGTTTTGTAACTGGTTGTTGGGAATTTTCTAGTTATATTGTGAACAGTTATCAACTTTTAAGAAATCGCCTGCCGTTTTCGGTTTTTTTTTTTCATTTTTCACTGTTTAATACCATCGACTTTATATTATGCAACTGCACTAAGGAAACATTACAAATATAGTTTTTTTTATTTCTGTTTCACAAAGCGATAACTAAAATAAATAAATAAATAGTTCAGCATAGTGACTTTTGTAGTATCTAACCGAAGAGCAAAAATGTTCTGTGCTGAAGTAATCAATCAAACTATGAAAGTTTGAGAGCGAAAAGGCCGAACGATCAATAACTGAAGGAAATATAATGAACTTGGCGTGGGATATCCGATATAAAATTGAGTTTCAAGGATGATTTGAAACGAAGATAATTTGGGGGTGGGGTAGATAATTATATGGGAGCGTTTGCCTTCGGTCTTTTTCCACGAATGAACTAATCAAATTTGTAGAACTAATTCGGAGCTTAACGTATCTAATAATAAGTAATCACGATCTATATCAGTGGGATTCACCCTAGCTGTTATTAGGTACGTAATTATAAAATTATTTAATCATTTCTTAAGGTAGTTTCATAAGTTCTATTATTAGATTACTAGATGGTGATTTAATAGAAAAATCACAAATTATACAATAATTCGAAGCAATAGAAAAAGAACTTGATCATTAAAAAAATAAATGTGCTCGACCAAAATTAATGAAACTTTGGATTAATATACACATCTGGAAAAAATAGGGGAACACTTTTTTCGAAACCTGAAATGCAAGTTGCTCGTGCTGTCGCCCTTACTCAGCATGGCCACGATGACCTTTGAGTTTCCCCTTCTGTTATTCATCGTTTATGGAATCGGTTTCGGGAGACTGACCAATAAGTTAGAAGAGCTGGACAAGGTCGAAATCGAAAAACTACTCAAAATCAAGCCCGATTTCTTGTCCTTTCCTCTCTAAGTCAGCGTACTGCCCCAGCACGAGATCTGCTAAACGACTTAAGACGAGCACATGGAATAGAAATTTCTGATCAAACTGTTAGAAACAGATTAAAAGAAGCGAATTTGAAACCAAGACCTGTCCGCGCACCACGCCTTACACAGCATCACAAAGCAGCGCGAATGAGGTTTGCTCTGGATCACACAGATTGACAACTTCGTCACTGGACGGCTGTACTGTTTACAAACGTGAACGCAACGCAGCCGCTACTATACACGAAGTGGATAGATTTGGTCGTGGATCTGTGATGGTTTGGGCTGGAATCATTATAGACAATAGAACTGATCTGGTAGTGGTTTCTGATAGACTAAATGCCATGAATTACATCGAAAACATCTTGGAGTATCCCCATATGGACCGTACTATGTCTATAGTGGATGTCCTAAAAACAAGAAAAACAAGAAACTGTTGTTAAATTTGCTCAAGAGTAACCAATCAGTTTGTCACAATTAAATGTGAAACGTCATAAAGAAAAATTGTTTTAAATTTAGTCTGGTGCTCATATATAAAATTGGAATATTTTATATGAATTATAACTAGATATGAATATACGGATATACCGTATCATACGTACTTACCGTAATGATGAAATAATCAATGTATAGTAAATGGTGAATACATGCCCCTATATAGCACCATTCTATACATTATCTATAATCTATTATTTTAGCGTTTGTTCTTATGTTTTTATTTTTTCGTTCCCCAATAATAACTTAGCCTGGAGTTCGGTAAAAAAATAATATCAGAAAATTCTTATTCTTTACTATTTATCTTTGAGACTTATTTACTAATTTTAAAAAAAACCATGACAAACTTAAACCTACTATGCAAGAAAACTACTTTAGGGTTATTTTTTACGTAATACACATCTATTCTCACATTTAAAATCCTGATTCCAAAATTTCAGATCTCTATTATTTTTAATTAGGCACGTGCCGGTTCAGATTTGCCATGAACTGGACCGATATCTGAGATTTCAGACATTTTTTATTGAACTGTAAAGCAATTGACAGTTTATTCTTGAGCAAATGTAATCATTTCTAATTTGTCGTTGTTTTTGTTCTATCAAATTGCTGACTATGTGAATGGATTTTTGAGAGTATCCAGAACTATTTTTGAAGAATAACGTTGTCTCGAGAAAAAAAGTAGGTTCGTTATATGCTTAGACCATCTATAACTAGACGGAGTACGGCCTATCCCAATGCACTGGCTTGTTTTGGCCCAACATACCTTGTCAATAAGGTCGAATTTCGTGTAGATTCTCGTGCACATTGTTCGCGCATGCGCACAGATGCTAGATACCGCCATTATTTTGAACATATGTTTACATCGAGGTTATGAGTTTGTTTACCTATGTAGATGCATGACTGCATGTAGATGGTACCTTGGATGGTTAAGAGGTAACAATGGGGCGAAACTGCTGCTTTTGTAAAAAGGCAGCATCAAAAAATATAACGTGTCACAGGCATGACCTTTATTACCGCAATACAGTAATATTAAATTATAACATATACCTTCTCGTAGATTTCCAACAGTTCAAGACTCAAAACAAGCTCGGATTGAAGCTATACCTATAAAAAGTCGGGGTTTTAAAACAACTGTGTTGTGTTCAAGACACTTTTCTAATAGCGATTATAAACTGGGAAAAGACGGAAGACCATAACTCTCCCGTAGTGCGGTGCCAAGTATTTTTGTTACGAGTGATCTACCAAATGAAAATACGGACACAGATAGTATGAGCGATGCAGTTGTAGCAGATACTAGTGGACACACAGAGTCAACAATCACTGCCACGGCTACGAGCTTTGAAAGTGCCACACAGCGCAACACCAACGGAACATCCTTCAGCACTGCCAAGAAAAAGGAGAAAATGTATGTAATATGTAACTTTGTTTTAGGTATATTTTAACCTTATTTTATTGTAGGTACAATCCTCGATATATGGGTGACGTACATACTTCAGACTTATCTTCGTCTCCTCAAGCATGGGCAGTTTTAGCATTAGCAAGAACTACCATAAGCAAGGAAATTGCTCGAATTCGCCAATTGTCTGGTTACAACATGCGATTAAGACAAAAAGTGTGCAATTTATCAACATTAATGGAGCATTATTTGTGTAAAACCATGTTATTAGAATCAGAAAAAAAGAGTTCGAAGTTCTTACACCAAGACCATTTTGTTTAAAAACCAGTAGTTAAATTATGTTCAAATAAAATATTTTCCTATTATAAGTTGTATTTTGCTTGTAGTTTATTACCCATATTCCTATTAAAGAAAATAAACAAATCATGTATAGTACAACCAACTTAAACTTGACTCGACAGCGGTGCGCAGAGCGTAAATATAATGAGTACGTGACGTGAGTACTGCGCAACGCTCTCGATGCAACTACTCGCTGGTTAAGCTATACAGAAACAAATAAAATCTTACACGCGAGAATACATTTTGTCCAAACCTATAAAAAAATTGATTCTGTTGTTACTATATAAAAGTTGAACAAACGTCACTCAAAAAGATTTTTGCAGAGAACTGGAATAGCGAATTAATTGCTCTTGGATGGTTTAATTGCTTTTTTAACAAATGTCACAATTATAACAGGTACTACAAATGTATGTACATTCAAAAACAGAAAAGGATTTTTATTTTGTGAGGTTACCTTCCACGCCATACGCGACTACCTAATTCAAATTTGACATATAGCCGCCAGTTTAATCTGACCGCTCATTGGTGCGTTACATTGGGAACGAGACAATATACGACTTTCGACCTTATTATCTTTGGCCACAAACAAAGCCCGTCACGCTCCCTCTAGTCATATAAGCTCGATGGTTATATGTATGTATAATAAAGTATATCTGGAGAAGCAAAGTAATTGATGGAAAATAAAAAAAACTGATATCAATAATCAATATTAAAATGCTTCAGAGGAATCAGTACCTTCCATTTGCTTTCTCTATTAATTGTTTTTTTTTTTTCACTATTGATTCATAGCAACAAAACAAAAATATTAATTTAAATTTAATATAAAAACTACAAATTTCCGTCTAATGATGATTTTCTTTATATTTATATTCAATTAATGTGTTAATTTTTATTGGTTCTTGAAGATACGTAGACAAAATATCACCAAACAAAAAATTATTACTAACTTTTGCGAGTTTTAGAAATAAGGCCGAACTTGAAGAATTATTTAATTGTACGTAGAAAAACAAAATACAAAGATTTTATAACTTTTTTGAGGTCACAACAAAATTTCTTCCATGTATTTTGTTGCTAACCTCAGGCCTGTTGAATATTTACTACTAAATCCTTCTAATGCTTCAACTGTTGTTTTAGCAGTTCTTTATCTAATAATATTACACACAAAGTTCATCCACATTTTCGCACAGCACCAAAGTAAACAAACTATCAAATATATCACTTTCTTCTCACAATTTTTGCTATGCAGGCACCAAGCGCGAACCTTCGGGTTCGGCTAAACCTTCGGCCTAATTTTGGCCGAAGCCGATGTTTTGCCGAAGGTGGCCGAAGCCGAAGCCAAATGTTCGGTCGGACACTACTTAGAAGTATATAGTTAAGAGTTGAAACATTGCTTTTGTAATTTTCTTTAGTTAAATAATTGTAGCAGTGTATTATATACATTATTTTATAGTTTCTTTTCGACAAACTTGTCTCATTCAATATTCTCCAGATCCTATTGGAAAACTCATTATGTAACCGGGTTAACGCCAGATGGCGCTGGGGTTATTTATGAACTTTCCTCGCAGCGTTGGCGCGGTCCGGTAGATGGCGCTCGTAAATCAGGATTACCTGATAGAGCCGTGGGTGGCGCCACCTAAATAATTTGCATCGAATTTCCACGTCAAACGACCGCCGAAGGAGTTGAAAAATCACCCCGACGCCGCTGGGACGCAATTTAGCGAGCAAACGCGATGAATTACGAATTTTGTTTACGAATGTCTTGCCGTGAAGCACTCCTCTTCTTCTACTTCATTATTCATTTCAATTCGTACCGGAAATTGGTAGAGAAAAGAACGAACGAAATGGGGGTTGTTCCGGTTTCCTAGTTGGTGCTACTAGCGTTGATAGAGTCGTGAATATTTGATAGCATATTGAGGAAAAAGTCGTTGGAAACGGACAGAATTTGTGTGTAAAATTGTAATGCGAAGCAAAGCAGTTTGCAGCTCAATGCTGGTGTAGGGGATTTTATATCCTATGGGAGGACCTTCCGAGTTTTGCCGACGAGGTAAAACGCTCTCTAAAGCTGACTATTTGGTAACTTTCCGCCATTCCATGTTTTCTCATTATACCCTGGTCTCTCTCTCTCTCTCCATCTCTAAATGTTACTTAATTGACAGAATTTATTTATCTCTTGTTGATACAACAGCACGCAGTCGACCTGGCATAGCATGAACAAGCCAATTACAGTGTGCAATAAAAAATTTCCTTCCGGGAAATTTTAGCTAATAATGATTCTTTATGACCCCCTGAACATTTCCACAAAGGCGTTTTTCTAGGTTACCTCGAATAATCGAGATATTTGCAATTTTATTTTTAATTTTATTTATAACTTTAGTCCATTCACATGGTGTTTTGGGCAGGAAAAAAATATAAAAGTGTTGTTTTTCTATCATTCTACATGTTTTTTGGTGAGCTGAATCCGAATTTCAACTTTGCTACTTCCCACGGATATGGCTTCACAACGAAAATCGTAAATAACTCAAAATTTTCTACTTTTCTGCAGTTTATAGCCAAAAAGTCATAAAGCTATGCACTTTTCGACGTAGACCACTATATACAAAAATAAAGTATACTAAATTTGCTACAAAAGGCACCAAATGTATTTTTTGGTTGAATGGTTTGGCCGCTCGAGCGCGCTGAAAGAAGACCAAATTTTCCTACTTTATGCGTGTAACTACAAAAAAGCTTAGATTCTGATAAACTACGTTAAATTCTCTACAAATTGCATAACTTAATCAGTTATTTGGGCCAAACTGTGTAGCCGCTAAAGCGCATTGAAATTTTATGTCACATTACGCGAAACCGCGATAACAAGAGCCCTTCACCAAAAATTCAGTAGACCCCTATATTTTTACTATTTATTTATTAACTATATATTTGGTCTTTTTAATAATTAATACTTAATGTATTATGTATTTTTTTATGTTTTTTATAAACATTCGGGTTCTTGACTTCGCGTAGACATAATACAGTAGAGCGTCGAAAATCCGAACCTCGGTAATCCGAACGTTCGCTAATCCGAACGTCCAAAAAAATAATAATAAAATAAATCGCTGAGTAACCTAGGGAAAGCCATTTTTGTCGGTTCCTGTTTACAGAAAAATGTTGCTTTTGTTTTATATATATATATATTATATATATATATATATATATATATATATATATATATATATATATATATATATATATATATATATATATATTAGAAATTAATTACTTTCGGTCCCAATTAGTTAAATGAATAATAAATAAATAATAAATCCTTTAGATATCTCTTTGATATCCCTTCGATATCTCTTCGATATCCTTTCGACATCTCTTCGATATCTTTCGATTTTTACTTTTTGGGTTTTACATACAGTGGGAAAATTTTCCCTTCTTTCAGCGCGCTCTAGCGGCCAAACCGTTCAACCAAAAATGCATTTCAGGAGTGCTCTTATAGGAAATTTAATATACTTTATTTTTATATGGAATGGTCTACCTCGAAAAGTGCATAGTTTTATCACTTTTTCGCAAAAAAACTGGAAAACGGTCGAAAATATTTAGTTTTTTTTTTGCGATTTTCGTTGGGAAGCCACATCTGTGGGAAGTAGCGAAGTTGAAATTTGGAGTCAGCACCCCAATATGCATATAGAATGAGATAAAAAAAAAATCTATATTTTTTTCCTGGAACAGGCACCCTCGACAACGATTTGACTGGACTATTTTGCCATAGTATACAGAGTGTTTTCTTATCAGCTTATTCGAGCTAACCTAGAAAACGCCTTGGGGGGTGTGCTGAGGGGGTAGAATCATTATTAGCTAAAATTTCCCGAGAGGAAGAAAGTGCATGGCGAAAATTTCTGTGATGATAGAATGCAACGATCCCCTCAAATCGTTTTCAAATCCAAAAAAAGTTAACACGTAATTTTTTGTTGAAATTTTTATTTTCTTTTTGTATTTTTCAAATAATTGTTCGGGGTTTGGGATAACTTAAGATTACTTAACGACTTGTAGAGCACTTTCCAAGGAAGAATTTGACCTATTATACATAGGGATTTGACGCCCCCAATCCACCCCACAGTGCCTTGAAAACTACCCAAATGAAAAAATGTACATTTTTCAGAAAATGGACCGTTATAATCATTTCATTATCTTTTTTCTCATAGAAATCATTACTATAAGTCTTAAGGAATGTTTATAAACATATGTCAGTTAATTTCCATTTGTTTAAACAAATTCTATTTGTTGTATGGTGAAGTTTTGAAACAATCGAAATCGCAAAATCTATAACTTTCTTCATAAGGTTTTCAAAGAGAGTTGATCATTAATTCATTAATCAAACTAACATCATTAATTCTGGCGCACGCCAAGCTCACAATTACACGACGTAATTACTCCTGGAAATTACAAAACCCCGTACGGTTTACACACGTACGCGTATTACTTACTGAAGAGTGAACAGCGCAATATAAAATTTTTCGCAATATGGTAGGCTAACTCCAGGGCAAAAATAATGGATTTCGCGTTCTCTTTATATTTCAACAGCGGACGGGGGTGAAGATCGATCCGTCCTCCTCATACCGGGCATTCTACGCCCCCCTCCAACCCCCTCTATTGCCATTTCGACGAAACGCAGTTCGTAAACCAACCATATACTCCATTAGCTAACGGACTCTCTCGTTATACAAAAATACTTCATTACATGGTGGGCAAATCATCAAATTTTCAAGCATGATATTTTTATTATAATTTCTATTTTAACAGAAAGATATATAGTAACTTAGCAAATAGAGTTTTGAGACTTCTATTTTCAATATCAATTTTGGGGGTGGAAATACCCTGGAAGTTTTAAAATTTCACCCCCCGGCACAAACAAGTTTAAATAACTTTCCGATGTTTTTCAATGCCCCTTTCAATTTCATCTTTCTTTCTCCGCAACTTCCCCAAGCAATCTCGTCCTAATGTAAAGTATTTTTAGTTTCAGAAGTTTTCGCGACTTGGATAGGAATACAAACGCAAAAGTTATACACTGCTCAAAAAAATTAGGGGAACACTTTTTTCGAAACCTGTAACTTTTTAAATAACAGTTCTAGGCAAATCAAATTTGGTATGTTAGAAGAGCTGGACAAGGTCGAAATCGAAAAACTTTTCAAAATCAAGACCGATTACTTGCCCTTTCCCCTCTACGTCAGCGTACTGCTACAGCACGAGACCTCCTAAACGACCTAAGACGAGCACATGCAACAGAAATTTCTGATCAACTGTTAGAAACAGATTAAAAGAAGCGAATTTAAAACCAAGAAGACCTGTCCGCGCAACACGCCTTACGCATCATCACAAAGCAACGCGAATGAGGTTTGCTCTGCATCACATAGATTGGCAACTTCGTCACTGGACGCCTGCACTGTTTACAGACGAGTCTGAATTTCGTTTAACTCGTTGCGACGGTCGAGTACGTGTATATAGACGTCCTGGTGAACGCTACGCAGCCGCTACTATACAGGAAGTGGATACATTTGGTCGTGGATCTGTGATGGTTTGGGCTGGAATCAGTATAGACAACAGAACTGATCTTGTTGTGGTTCCTGGTAGAGTAAATGCAATGAATTACATCGAAAACATCTTGGAGGACCATGTGGTGCCTGCTGCATATGGCGTCGGTCAAAATTTCATCCTAATACAGGACAATGCAAAGCCACATACCGCCGGCATCACAAGAAACGTTTTAGAAGAACTTGGAATTCAGGTCATGGAATAGCCGGCGTTAAGTCCTGACCTGAATCCTATTGAACACCTGTGGGATCAGCTTGACGGACATGTTCGCAAGCGCCCTAATCCACCACAGGAACTGACACAAGCAGTGGCGGATTACCCATAAGGCAATTAGGCACGTGCCTAGGGGCCCCGGACTTTGGGGGGCCCCCGACCAAGACATTTGCCCATAATGTTTTAAAGATTAATGTAGTATCATAAAATTTTGATTAGTTTAAGCAATAAGTTCATCAAAACGGTGATATACAGAAATTCTGGACGTGGAAATGTGTCGACTTGTACTCAACTACAAGCAGTACAAGCAACTACTTGTGACAAATTTCTTCAATGGCTAGTTTGGTTCAAAATTGAAACGTATTTAAGTATACTAACTACAGTCTAATCGCAGCAATGGTGAAGCGCGCTTGCCTTCACGTAAGCTTTAACGTGTTTTAATATTATAATTTGAAGTTACAACGGAAATTTACAACAAGCAGCTAAGCAATCAGTCGCAAAATATACAAAGCAACCTGAAAGATCTTTTGGAAAATTAAATAATTTAATTTAATCAGCTTATAACCCAAGGAAATATCCTAGACATGTTTAAGCAACTCATTTCGACTAAATTTGACGTTGAGGTGCAGAGTATATGAAGGTGAACAATCTTCTCCTATGATGACATTGAGCTGGTGTTTTTAGAAGGAAGACAATCATAATTGTCAGTCAGCTGTTACATATGCATGTTCAAGTTTGTGCATTAAACATATACGTTAGCGTAAACTTTGAATCTGGGCTAATAATTAAAATATATCCGGCTCAATTCTTTCAAATGTTTTATGACATAGCCACCAATATTCTTAAAAACGTTCACCTAGACGCGACAGAATTGGGCCGGATATGTGATTATTAGAATTATTATTATTATTGTAAATCTTCTTAAAAGTCATGAAGTATATTTGGTGCCGATGTCCGGTTTTATCGTCACATTAATAAAATGTAAATAGAGGGCTGTAATGGAACAAGAGCGCTTAAATGTCTTATCCCTAATTTAAATCTAGCATAAGTTTAAAAAAATAAAATTAAATTTTGGGGATAATAAATAATTTGAAAATTCCAATGTTTTTAAATACGACATGAAAATAAGCGAGTTATTTTTATTATTTATAAACCGTTATAAAATCTTATTATATTAAAGAATTCTTATTATTATAAAACTGTTTATAAACGATTAAAAGTTTGAACAAATATTTATTTTCTACCTACATTTTCTTTTTTTATTCTATTAATTTACTTTGTGGGTGGGGGGTGGGTAGTGGGGCCCCCATAGATAATTTGCCTAGGGGCCGCGACTATCCTTAATCCGCCACTGGACACAAGCCCTGGTTGCGGAATGGGAAAGCATCCCCCAAAAATCTCTTCGCAGACTAGTGCGAAGCATGCCACGCAAGTGTGAGGAAGTGATTCGTGCTCGTGGAAGGCATACACTGTATTAAACCTCGCCAATCCACAGAAAACCCGACTGTCATCGAAACTATCTTTAGTTCAATATATGCCTTTGAAGTATACCAAATTTTATTTGCCTAGCACTATTATTTAAAAAGTTACAGAAGTTACAAAATTGCCTTCAAAACATTGATTTTTCCAACCTATTACATGAGAATCTTCCATTTAAAAAAAGAGACAGATTAAAACCAGTTGACCTTCTTAATTTATCTCCCTGACGTCAGCAGCCCTCGACTACCACCCTGCGGGGGTAAAATTAACCCCTCTAAGAATGAGAAAGATTAAATTTACTACAGTCTGACGCGACGCTGACACCACGTCACGGGAAAACAGGGAACTAATTTAGCGCCAGCAACCTCAACTTTGCATAGTTATATCACCCCGAAAATCTAGATGTTTCTGACGCCATGGAGGATTATAAAGTCTTTCGTTCAACTTCCGGTTCGGCTAGATTGAGCGTTGAGAACATCCGAGCGTTTGGCGAATTTTAGATTTTGCCCGGATTTCAGCTGTTGTTGTAAAGTGGCAAAACTTGATGACAAGAGCGCGTCGTCGCCTGGTTTATGTCGGGCCAAGTCATAAAAAGGCTTTCGACTGGCGGCCATGAAAAGTTTTCGTATGAATCCTTGAACTGTTACGACCGACGTTGGTAAAAGAACGCGTTAAAAAAGAGAACACGTAAAAGAGATCGAAAAGTTGTCGAGAATGGGGTGTATGCTAATAAATAACTTTGTTTTTCTCTGGAATCGTCCACAGAAAAAAGTGAACGGTAAAATATATCGCCTTGTTTGTTCAGTCCAATTAAATGTTCCTTTATGCTTTCTATTTGTTACTAAAGCCGAGGCTACATATTCGTATACTTGCCAAATATCAAATATTTGCCACATGTTAAATATTTGGCAAATATACTTGCCACGCAAATCGAAAATTTTAGTTATTGATTGGTCTAAACGATGCCATGAGTGACTTATTTTTCCTTTTAAGTTCGTTCACCGAATATTTTTCATCCATCCTTGATTACCGGCTGATTTTTATAAAACCCAAAAAAATCTATGACATACCAACAAATTTGTACAATATTCGTTTGTGATTTCGGACCGTCAGAGTTGCACTGCAACAGTAAATGCATCGGACATTGATGCATCGCCACATAGCATTTTCTAATACGTTAAAATCTTCTTTGAGGACTTGCTACATGTGCGTACCGAATGGGCACTAGCTATTTTTTTGATTAGTTCGCCTTATTTGCACATTAGCTTCTTTAAATCAAAGTGATAATTTGCTTACGAACAAGCAAGGTTTTATTTTATAATGCCGACATATTTTTAATTACATAAGTGCAGAATTCACTGCGTACTAACAATTCTTCTGGAAATTTACAAAACAAATCTTGACGAAACTGTTTGTTTCATTTTAATGATTTTTTGTTAATTCATCAGCTTTCTGTATTATTAATTCGCAGCATCTAATTTTAACAGACTGTAAAACAATACAATTGGCCATTTGATGTGAACTAGTTTAAATAAATTATTATTTTAATGAGAAAAATGTTTTTATTTAAATTAGGAAGATATTGCCCATAAAAGAAATGTTAGATATGGTTTCTTCGTCATCTTTAAAGTTCTACTAAATCCAAATGTACTGCTAGGTTCGTTGTATAAATATGTCCTAATATTGTCTGAAATACAGATCAATTAGCTTCTGAAACAAAAAGTTAAACAAATGAGCTTTCAAAATATAACCTTTTTGTTGAATAAAAAAGCTACACAAAATTGTCTCTATTTTTAAAATATTTTCAACCGCTTTCGTTTCTCTTCAAATAATAAACATCATAAAAATCGACAAATATATAAATACAAGCAAATACAGTATAATTTTCCAAATAAATTATTTTATGCTGTCTATAAAATTTTTATGATGTTTAATACTTGAAAAGAAACGAAAACGTTTAAAAATATTTTAATAGTAGAGACAATTTTGTGTAACTTTCTTATTTAACAAAAGGGTTATATTTTGAAAGCTCATAAATGAATATCATCTATATTGTTCATAGAAAAGCATCAATTTAGGATACACTCTGTATATGGTGTACGTTTTTCTTGGAAAGAAATAACATTGCGTTTATGTGGGCAGGTAAAAACAAAAATATTTTTTTTTAATTTCTGTATGTTTAGAAAAATCAAAAATCTTACTAATAATTACAAATCTATTGTCAATCTTCGTATACGACCTACTACACACAAAACGAAATTAAAGAATGGAAAAATTAAACAGCGTACTAAAATGTTCATCGAATACAAATAAATGCACCAATATTTGTCGCCTTTGCATTTGCTATACCCACTTCAAGTGGGTATTCCCACTTCAAGTGGGTATTGCAAATACCAAGTATATGGCGTAAAAAACTCGTCCGCACAGCCGAACGTCGAATATATAAATTTATTTTAGAGGTGGACTCGCAACGAATTGAATAGATCAGGTTCTTTTCTTGACAAATATTCATATATGTACTTGGCAAATATTTGATATTTGGTAAGTATACGAATGTGTAGGCTTCAGAACATGCAAAACAAATTGCTTTTCTTCTTTCTCTAAAATTAGATTTTTAGATTATGTACTACAAGTCACTATTTGCAATATGTGACAAGATTTTCATGGAAGCCGATATCTCAGTAACGAATATTAGCACGATATCGGGATATGCACGTAATCAATCCTCATATTTTATTTAGTACGACTGTAGAAAGAGAATTGCATAATAATTTGTAAGTAATTTTTAAAGCGATTTGATATGAACGTTATAAATTTCGTGCAGCGCGCACTACGTCAATCGTAACGGTAAATGGAAACGTAGCTGGGACAGTGGAAGATTATTTACTATTAGTACGATACGATCAGAACAATTTAATTTAGGAATTTTGAATAGTAGTGCGAGTTAAATATAAATAATGAATTTAGATGTACAATTAATTATACCCAATAATATTTTGCAAACACGGATTCAACTGCCCAACTCGACTGCCTCAGACCAAAACCCACAAGCGAGGGAAGCCGAACTGCACAAAATATTGTTCATATTTATTTCGGTCTTAAAAATTAACAAATAGTCGGAATGTTATTAAATTGAAGGGATATGTATCGCAGTAAATAAGGATTATTTGCATGATAACTGCGTTGTCCCACTAACATTCGTTCCTGAGAAATTGGCTTCCATCAAAGTCTTGTTCGCAATCTTTATTACATAAAAACTGAAGAAAACAAAAACGCCAATCTAAGGTTTAAGAGAAAATAAATCGGAAAGACGAGCGTTAATTTACAACTGCAAAAATCGGGCACATTTTGTTACTTCTCTCGCGCTCATGTTTACACCGAGAGGAAAACAATTTTGACAGTCATACAACTTATGTAGAAACGATTCAGGAGTATGACACACTTTATTTCAATTTTTTCTGTTCAGTAGGTTTAGAGTTGGGCGTTCAAACACAGAAGTCAATACTATCGAAACGAGAGATGGCATTTAGGGCGATTCTCTCGTGCGGAGTCACATATTTACCGATAGGATTTTTAGGTTATGTCTTTGTCCTGGATGCTTCTATTCTGTTTACCAATATACAACCAAGTGTGTCATAAAATGTTAAATGTTAATGAGCTGACCCGTTAGTTACTCCACCCAATATTGACGATTTATAGGACAACCTGTATACGGAGAAATAATGTCGTTATTAAAACGAAATTTAAAGGAAACTGCGCACGGAGGTCTTCACTTCACGTGCACGTGACAGTTCGTTCATTTCCCTCAAAGGGAACTTCACTAATTGGGTTTTAATCACCTTTGTTGCGAAATTCTAGGGTCTGTACTATGTACATGGAAACCCTGGCTACTTTGATCTTACAAATTGTATTTTTAAGTTTTCAGCACTATACAACAGCAATAGGATATTATTTCATTTCGCAATTTCATTAAATTATACGTCTTATGTGACTGACTGACATATTATATTCTGGGACACACAAACTAGACACCTCATATTTTGCTAAACTTGATGTTTAATAACTTCTGTATTTAATGATGAAGTTAGACGATTTTTGTCTTACATAAAGTAACCAAAGTCGTCAAGCACGCATTTGCAAGTTTGAAAAAGAAATTCGTTTACGGTGAATATATTGAAGGGTCAATATATTGATATAAAATGCCATATATATGTCAAACGTCAATACACATAAGCACAAACTACCTTTTTAGAATCGCTTGCAATCGCATAAACTGCGAAAACTAAACATCAAATCCCCCTTTCAGACACAATACAAGGACCACATTTACCTGAATAAGGAGTTATGCGAAGATAAAACCTACATCGTAGATATGATCGGGTTCAAATACTGCCGCAGGATTGTATATGCGCAATAAATAGTTTATTGAATATCAGCATACACGTAGCAAGCTATAGTACATCTAAAGTATTGAGGATTCCCTAGTTTTTGTAACGTATACGTTTCCGGTAACATTTTAGGCAGAATTCTAGTCGTGCCAATACCGTATTCTTTTTTTGTACGTCGCTTCCAACTTCGTCTTAGTGCTAGTTGTGTGCAACTATTTGTGGTACCTCCATCGCATGTAATTTTACTAAGTATAATTTATTCTAATAAACTACTTCACCGAAATTAGAACTTGGTTTCAATTATAAGTGCGTGTAAATGTATAAGCCTCAACGGCTACCTAGCGGAATTAGGTAGACACCGCTATTAAACGTTAAGCGTTATAAAAATTCTTTAGTAAGTTCTTGTTCTTCGAAGTAACTAATCAGTCACCGCCAAACACTGCTATTCTGACTATTATAATGATTAGGCCACTATTTTTAACTTTTTAGGTTATGTTTCTATATCTATATCCTTTATTCACTGGTTGTCATGTAAGATTTTATCACAGTATCCGTTGCGGGTTAATAGTGTTTCCCCAAGCTCTATTGTGATCATAGTTGCGCCCCGTTAGTAACCACAATTCCTAAATTTATATAAAATTAATGACGCAAAGTAGAAAAAATAGTATATTACACTCGTTTGACATCTCTCTAGTTTAAGGGATTGAAAAACGGTTAAAAGTAATCAAGGTTGCGCAGTTGTATGTTGATTAACTATCTGAAATAAAATTTAATCCATATTTTGTTTTGATTTGAAGATATCAAGAAAATAATTAAATATTGAATTTTCAAGGTTTTGTCAGTATTTTCAAGGTTTTGTCAGTATTTTATCAGAGTTATCTTTAATGTAATTGCACGATCAAAATCTTATCTTAACGTGTCTTAAGTAAAATTAAAAACTTTTATGTATTCCTTTTTATAGCTGGGCAATAAAGGGTAACGTTGGTAAACTTCATTATCCCTTCATTATTCTCTGGTTCGTAAGAAATTTAATAGCATTATACACGATATAGTGAATGTTTTTATAGCCCAGAACATTATTAGGTACCTATTATTATTATTACGGTACTTATGATTAATTTTTACTACAGTATAACGTCTTGTCTTCGCATTTTATTCCTTGATATTAGAACGCTTTATTTTGTTTTTTTTTTATGTTTGCAATGCGAAAAATTATTGTGGTGTCCACGTCAGCTATACTGGCCAGATGTTTATACGCGATACGTTATTTTATTGTGTTTTTGCTTCATTTCCATTTCCACAAAAAGCTTGCACCATTTGAGTGAAAACAAACAACTGCTGGATTTTGCATGTTGATTGTATAAATTGACGTCACAACTTTTTCGTTATCTACAGGTATATTAGGTATATTATCTACATAATATTCTCTAGTTATAGTAAACAGAATAACCACGATATAAACTTGATAAAAATGCATTTATTTAAAAAAATAAATAGAAAGGAACTGTTTATAAGCTTGGTTTAAAAAGCTACTTTCTGGAATGAACGTCAATATAAGGGAAGTGAGCAGAGTAAAATGGATCAACGCTTAAAAATTGAAACTAAGCTCTTTTCCACTGACGGAAATTGCAGGGAAGAGGCAGCTAATCGATCCATAATTCAGTCTCGATGTGACCCGGAAAAACAGCAGAACGACGAGGGAGGACGTGCTCCAAACAAAAGAATAACGCCCGCTTTACTTTACTTGATCCTTTTTGTAAACCCGTTTATTGGTACCGATCCAAGTCGTGCCAGTTAGAAGGAGTTATCGGAAGAATTGTCAGTAATAATCTGTTTCTTGAATTGTTTACGAAATTATAGATTTTGCTCGCAAAATTCTTGCAATTGAATAAAGAAAATACATTCTACATGTATTGAGAGGTTCTGGATCAGCAAGTGTATTGGTCCAATAGTTTTTGAAACGTCCAAGAAAAAGAGTTGAAGTAAAGCACGAGCTAAGTGCCAAAATGGTTCCGAGATATTTAGAAAATAGTGTCTGGCAAGCTAGATGTTGAATTGAAAAACTTCACCACTTTTGTGTGCATACTTAAGCAAAGATAAGATAATATTCTGGTGCTATTTTTTTATCTAGTTCTTCTAATAAACAAGCAATCAAAAAACAAATTCAATAATTTGTAGAAAGTAGAAAAATGTTCACTATGATTTATTATATCGGATAGACCTAAAGAGGATGCTTGGACGAAATAAACAAGTCCAGAACAGTGCTTTTTTGCTCCCTCATGCAACGCGTTTCTACTCAGTTTCTACTGTATAACTTTACATTTTTTAGTTCTAAGATTAATTCTAAGAATCTTTATTTTTTTATAAAATGCCTTATTTTTGAGTTATGGTCAATTAATCAAAAATAGACGAACTTACCGAAAACCTAAATAGTTCTCCAACTGAGAAAAAAATTTGTGTTTAAACAAACTATTGTTTATTCTGGAAATTTGGTAACATACATTTTTTAATTCTAGGATTAATTCTTTTATAGAAATCATTTTTTTAATACAATACTGTCATTTTTTAGTTATAAGCAATTAATCAAAATTCCTGGACTTCAAATTAAGAATATTTTCCCACATACATACACATTTATTTAATTTGCCAGCTTGAATATTTAATATATTATGCTATTTCATAGTTTAGTTATTTTTTCTTGATTTTTTTATTTTTTTATCCGTGATCGGTTAATTGCTCATAACTCAAAGATGATGCGTTTTATAAAAAAATGATTCTTACAAACTCTTAGAATTATTTTTTTAATATACAGGTGTTCTATTAGAAAATAGAAAAGTTTATTAAATTTTCAGAATAAAATGAACATCAGTATATTGAAAATATATAGCTTGATTAAAACCAAAAAACTTGTTTGAAATTATTATTGAAATTATCTTACGGATAAAGAGTTACTAAGGTGTTCCGGTAATTTTGACTAATCATGTATAATCCGCCATTTTGAATTTATTTTAAAAACTGGCATGACACATTTAATTATCAATCTTCAAATATTACGGGAAATAAGTTACATGCAAATCCCACATCATATATACCTACATCACAATAAAAATATTATTTAAATGCTTTAAATAAACAAGTATTGTTAAAAATGTAAGCTGTTTTTCCGTCGAGTTCAAAGACAGTACATGTCCGTGATGATTGTTTTAATCATCATTAAAAGCAGAGCTTTTAATCAAATATAAATAAAATATGTACAAAATACATAAAATAGCAAAATACAAAATAGCTAACTGCTATACTTTTTAAGATATTGCACCAACAAAATTATTTAGTCAATTTTCTCAGAACTCACTTTTTGGACTTGTAGTGTTTTCGAACCGACCGATTCATTTGATAAATCAACAAATAAGTTTTCGTTTGCAAATCTTCATTTAAAAATTCTTTAGGTATCCGGTTTTGTTAAGTTAATAGCATCGTTAGATCTGGTGTCTATTTAAATAATATAATCCTTAATTAAAAACAAACAAAGAATTTTAGTCCAACAACAGTACTAGAAGTATTAGAATTTTCAATTTAATTCGTTGCAGAAATAAACAAAATGTTAAATGTTTTAATACAAAGTATATTATTCGTCTAAGCAAATTAAACTGAGATTGATATTTTATAAATAAGTCAACACTTAAAAATTCCTAGAGTATGAAAATGTTATTTCGAGTCAAAACATCACATATGTGCACTTACAAAACACGTTTCAAATTCTCGAAGCGGACCGGCCGGCTGGACAAAAACGTGTTCTATTATGGCTGTAAAATAACTACGCCGAATGTTGCTCGAATATTTGACGAAACCATACTCATACCGTCAATGCTCCACAGAAAAATATATTTTTCTTGTCGAAAGAAATTGTTTTCGAGGCATAGTCCGAGATGTCTTTTTATATTTCAATTTCGACAAGGAAATAATATCCTTGTACGAATCTATGCACATGTTTGTTTTTGCTGCATTACTAACGCGTTTCGGAAAATATAATAATCTGAAATGAATAATTTATTGTTGACGCCAAAAACACTATACATACCTACATCACAATAAAAATATTATTTAAATGCTTTAAATAAACAAATATTGTTAAAAATGTACGCTGTTTTTCCGTCGAGTTCAAAAACAGTACATGTCCATGATGATTGTTTTAATCATAGCTCTGCTTTTAATGCAAATATAAATAAAATATGTAATACATTTAATTCTCTGTGAACTACTATATTTTGTCTGTTGGCACAAAATAGCGAACTGCTATAGTTTTCATGATATTGCGCCGACAAAACTACTGTGTTAATTTTCTCAGAACTCACTTTTTGGGCTTGTACTGTTTTCGAAATCGGCGATTCAATTAATCTTCCGAATACAACGTACATCAAAAATCTAGAATAACTGGACTAGAAATCGTTTTTTTTTTGTCAGTATTTTCGTTCCTATGATCCTGCGATAGTAAAAGTTGAGATAAAATTGCTAGATCTTTTAATCATCTCTTATAATCAACTTGGCAGCTGTAACTATGGCTGTACGTCCATATAATTTTTTGACATATCAATTCTAGTCTATCTATAAGTTTTTAGCTAAAATGCCTCGTATGTAGTCTAAAAAATACCAGTTCTTTCCTCATTTCAATGATTAGATGGATATTGCAAAAATGTTATGGTGGTTCGTGGCTCATAGCATAACATTCGACGTATTGCACGGTCTGCAATGTTATCAATGCTACAAGGGCTCCGGGCATGACGAGTGCAAACCGGCAACGGAACTCTGCAGCATCGCCAACGAAGTTGAGCCTTATTCTTGTGTGGTCAGAAGGAGACACGAAGACGAGAACGATATGGTGGAAGGGTTTATCGAAAAGGGGTGTGTCAAAGGTACTTGTGAGACCATAAGGGAGAAACCTGACGACTTCTTGCAGATCTGTTGTGAGAGAAATTTGTGCAATGCCGATGAAGAGATTTTCAGGTCTGATGCGAATAGATTAGACAATAGTATCGGTGTTGTTTTGGTGCTAACTGTCGGTATTGTGGTAAATTGCATCTATTTTGTAATGAATAAAGTGTGATACTTCTTTTGTAATGTGGTCGAAACGGAGAATTTAATAAATGAACGATACGTAAGAAGTATGTAGTCTTTGTTTTTGATGGTGATGAAGGTTATTCTTGTCGAGGCTATTTGAAAGGCTAAATTCTGGACAACAAATATATTTACAAAAGAAGAGTTGAAGTAAATAAAGAGATATTTAAAAGATAGTGTCTGGAATGAATATTTTAGTATTGTTTTTATCTAGTTCTTCTATAGTCCATCTAATAACTAGGAGGAATTTTTCAAACGTGTTACTACGATGACCTCGCCTGTGATTGGCTGCATCCCCGACGGTTTTACACCGAGCAAATTTACGCTATCGCGCGCTCTTTGAAATCCCGTTAAGCCGGGGCTACACATTCGTATACTTGCCAAATATCAAATATTTGCCACATGTTAAATATTTGGCAAATATAATTGCCACGCAAATCGAAAATTTTAATATTGATGGGCTAAACACTCTTAACGATGCCATGAGTGACTTATTTTTCCTTTCAAGTTCGTCCACCGAATATTTTTCATCCATCCTTGATTACCGGCTGATTTTTATAAAACCCAAAAAAATCTATGGCATACCAACAAATTTGTACAATATTTGTTTGTGATTTTGGACTGTCAGAGTTGCACTACAACAGTAAATGCATCGGACATTGATGCATCGCCACATAGCATTTTCTAATACGTGAAAATCTGCTTTGAGGACTACATGTGCTACATGTGCGTACCGAATGGGCACTAGATATTTTTTTGATAAGTTCGCCTTATTTGCACATTAGCATTTTCAAATCAAACTGATAATTTGATTACTAACAAGCAAGGTTTTATTTTATAATGCCGACATATTTTTAATTACATACGTGCAGAATTCAATTAACAGGGACATTCTTGTGGAAATTTACAAAACAAATCTTGACGAAACTGTTTGTTTCATTTGAATGATTTTTTGTTAATTCATCAGCTTTCTGTATTATTAATTTGCAGCGTCTAATTTTAACAAACTGTAAAACAATACAATCGGTCATTTGATGAACTAGTTTAAATAAATTATTATTTTAATGAGAAAAAATATATATTTTTTTATTTAAATTAGGAAGATATTGCCCATAGAAGAAATGTTAGATATGGCTTCTTCGTCATCTTTAAAGTTCTACTAAATCCAATTGCACTACTAGGTTCGTTGTATAAATATATCAAAATATTGTCTGAAATACAGATCAATTAGCTTCTGAATAAAATTTAAACAAATGAGCTTTCAAAATATAACCTTTTTGTTGAATAAAAAAGCTAGACAAAATTGCCTCTACTATTAAAATATTTTTAACCGCTTTCGTTACTCTTCAAATAATAAACATCATAAAAATCGCCAAATATATACAAGCAAAAAAAGTATAATTTTCCAAATAAATTATTTTATAGATATGCTGTTTTTTATGTTTATTACTCTTAATATTATTCTATTATTATTATTATTATTATTCGGCCTTTAGAAAAATCAAAAATCTTACTAATAATTACAAATCTATTGCCAATCTTCGTATACGACCTACTACACACAAAACGAAATTGAAAATTGAAAAAATTAAACAGCGTACTAAAATGTTCATCGAGTACAAATAAATGCACCAACATTTGTCGCCTTTGCATTTGCTATACCCACTTCAACTGGGTATTGCAAATACCAAGTATATGGCGTAAAAAAACTCGTCCGCACAGCCGAACGTCGAATATATAAATTTATTTTAAGTGGACTCGCTACGAATTGAATAGAGCAGGTTTTTTTCTTGACAAAATTCATATACTTGGCAAATATTTGATATTTGTTTTGATATTGTACATTTTTACATGTGCACATGTTTTTACTGCACATGTTCCGCGGCTGTTTATGCACTACAAAATTATAAGATTTCTGCATACTGGAACCGTCAAAACGGCAGGCGAGCTTTTGGAAGTTTATAAATGTTCGCAACTTGTTGATTTTAGTTTTAAAATTTCAAAAATAAACATTGCAAAAATGATTTTATATGATCTTGAGCAACTGAACAATCTATAAACATCAGTAAACAGTGTTTAAAAAGATATGCTGTATTTTAAATAGTAATTAAAAGTGAAGACTGTTTTTCAAAATTGGTATGAATACATTTTGTATTAACACATAATGTATTATTGATTATTCCAGTCATATGTAGTCTAAAACTAACCGCGATATCTCGTTCGCAGTACGGCGTAGTGCTCGAAAACAATTTTTTGCTGGGCAAAAGAATGTATTTTTCCGTGCAGCATTTGCAATGTTATTCGACCTTATTTATCTCACATATTTCGATAAAATTCGTAGCCGAAGAAATTCTCCAGGTATGAAACGAATGTTTTTCTGCGTTTCGCAAACTTGACACGCTCTTTCTCAAATATAATGTTTTCAACTCTATACCTACTATATCTGGAACAAATAACTTCACCAAATTTTGTTCGATTGATCTTGGATAAATTACACGTTTAATAAAAATAACAATCTGTCAAAACCCCAAAATCGATAATTTAACCGTAAGACCCATTTCTTCGAAGCCGGTCACACTTTATACGGGGAATCGCAATACGCGTCTCTAAAACGTATACAAAAGTGGAAGTAGGTCAAAAATCTTATGTCCCAGAGGGGAAGTAATAAATTCCGAAATAATAAATTGCCGGCAAGCTTCAAGTACATTCCTCAAAGTTGAAATTTCAATTACCGGGTCTCGCTGACAGTGGCGCAACAGCAACGGCCAAATAGCCAGGGGAAAATTGCTGGATTTCTGCCATACCGTGGCGATTGATTTTCAATTTAGGTTGTCCCCGAGATAACCGAGATAGCTGGCTATTGGTGAACATTCGAATTTAATAGAGGGCGTAAGGACAATAACCAACAAAGGATTGTTTCGTATTTATCTTATTTAGGGTTTTATCGTTTCAGTTAATTGTCTAATAACGTAATGCGAAAAAAAGAAATTTCTCTACAAGTCCTTAAGTAATCTTAAGTTTTCCCAAACCTCGAACAATTATTTGAAAAATACCAAAAAATTTCTTCTTCCCATGCATTTTCCCATGTAAATTTAAGGCCTCGACAAGCACTAAAATTTCAACAAAAAAAATACGTGTCCACGTTTTTTGGATTTGGAAACGATTTTAGGGGATCGTTGCTTTCTACCATCACAAAAAATTTTGTACTGCATTTTTGTACCACCCTAATGGGCACCCTTCTCCCATACAGCAAGTTAAATTTAGACAACTGCCCCCCTTCTGATTTGAGCTGGATACGCCCATGTCGACATCCCTTATTAAGAACGCACCCTCCTCGAAAAATCCGCAAAAATCCCACAAAAATCAACGATTTCCACCCATTTTCACCCTCACAAAACAAAATAATACGTAAAATAATTATTAATTTCGCCCTAACACTGTAAAAACAGTGGTACGTTACCCCATCATGGCGCCCTGGGTAATTTTTAATTTGGAAGCCTCCATATACCGTATTGAATTAAGAATTACATTTTATACAAAAATAATATGTACATTAATATTAAATAAAATCATAAATAATAAGTAAGGTATTTGACTTTTTAGTAACAACATTTAATATAAGTACCCTACATCGTTATTTAAAGCAACATGAATATTCTTAAGAAATACAAAATAACAAATAAATAAAAAATAATAAATATTATCTTAAATTATAAATGGGTACCCAATCTTCACAAATAAAAATAAATATTTTTTTTACATTATGGAATCTAGATATATTCCTGCTTGAACAGCTATTTTAATATTTGTCATATTAAAAACACAGCGATAGTGCATCCTTAAATACGCCATAGTCACTATCTATGTCCTCTGGATAGGTACTTATTAAATTTGTAATGCAGTGCTCATAGTCTTTTGGAGATGAATGTCTTAATAAACTGTAATATCCTCTTTCTTTTGCTAACATTGTCGGTTTCATAATCTTTATTCTTAGACATGCTGTCTATAAAATTTTTATGATGTTTATTACTTGAAGAGAAACGAAAACGATTAAAAATATTTTAATAGTAGAGAATTTTGTGTAACTTTTTTATTTAACAAAAAGGTTATATTTTGAAAGCTCATAAATGAGTACCATCTATATTGTTCATAGAAAAGCATCAATTTAGGATACACTCTGTATATGGTGTACGTTTTTCTTGGAAAGAATAACATTGCGTTTATGTGGACAGCTAAAAACAACAATATTTTTTTTAATTTCTGTCTGACGGTTTCCGGAAAACTGTCTGTCTGACGGTTTCACAAAATGACAATTTTATGTGGTTTTCGCCCTTTAGAAAAATCAAAAATCTTACTAATAATTACAAATCTATTGTCAATCTACGTATATGACCTACCGCACACAAAACGAAAATAAAAAATAGAAAAATTAAATAGCGTAGTAAAATGTTCATCGAGTGCAAATAAATGAAACCAATATTTGTCGCCTAGGCACTTGCTATATCCACTCCAACTGGATATTGCAAATACCAAGTATTCGTCGTAAAAAAACCCGCCCGCACAGCCGATCGTCGGATATATAAATCTATTTTTGAGGTGGAGGTTGATACGAATTGAATAGAACTGGTTTTTCTTTTCAGAAATAATCGTATACTTGGCAAATTTTGGATATTTGGCAAGTATACGAATGTGTAGCCCCGGCTTAATAATAATAACCATACAAATTTCGCTATCCTGCGAAAAAATCCATAAACAGATAAAAATATCGATATCCCTTACTAAAAAAACGTGAAAATCCCACAAAAATCAACGATTTCCACCCATTTTCACCCCTCACGAAACCAAATAATACGCAAAATAATTATTAATTTCCGCCGTAACACTAAACAAGCAATGCATATTGGCTTACCCAACATGGCGCGACCGGACAATACAAACAAACCGAATATCATCGACAACAAAAATTCGAGATCTTTCACTGACCTTTCGATGATTTCCCAGTCCGATGCCGCGAAAAGATGCCCAACACTACACTAAAGAGTTTTCACACAACGGATAATAGAATCACTTAAAATTTCCGCGATACTTTTGATGATTTCGCGAGCTAAAGATTGTGTTTGTCGTGCATTTCACCGGTACCGCGTTCGGACTAAGTCACGCGTGGTGCGCGCTTCTTTTGTTTTTCTGGGGATAGCGCATATACGTATAAAGAATTTAATAACTATACGGCATAGCGGGAGGTACAAAGTGGCGCGTAATTTGAATTGTTTTGATTTTTAAGCGGTGTTTTACGAGTTGCTAATGCACGTGTTTTGTTTGAATTTTGTTGTGGTAATTTGTTGAAGTTGACTATTTGTTGCTTGGAGGACTAGATTTTGGTAACTTAAATGACAGTACCTATATTTTGTTTTTTTTTTATATCTATGTAACATATATTATTATAAAAACAGCAAATGATTTTGTTCTTTGATCTGCAAGTAAAATTTGTAATTTTAAAAGCAGTTACACCTTGCTGTAAATGCTACTTAATTGAGAGTAATAATTTATCTCTTGTTGATATAACAGTACGCGGTCGACCTCATGATATAAGGAATTATAGCAGATATGAGGTGCTCATAAACATCTGTGTAAAGTAGTTCAAAAGTTCAGAATTATGAAAAAATTGGGCCACTGCCACTTGTTTTATGGCTACATTCGAAATCAGCACGTCCTATTTTACAACAATAGTTACCGAAAAGCGTAAAATATAAAAAGGTGGACTTTATTTGTACCCAGTCTTAGAACTACAGTGCCAAAAGGTTCTTATAATCCTAGGTAAGCTTGGATTGCATTTCAAGTGGCATTGAAATATTCAGTCCATTTTTTCACGCTGGTAATATTTTTAACTACTGAAATTTCTCCGTGAACATATCGCAGGGACCCTAAACTTCTAAACTAAATCCTTTAAGGGGTAATGCCACTTTAGATCTTTTTAAATCAAAAAAATTTTTTTTGCTTGAATGATGTCTTGAGATCCTAGAAATAAGGTACAATACGTTTCATATTGGAAAAAAATTTATAATGTTTATTGGATGAACATACGGTCAAGCGTCTAGCCGAGCGTACTTGCAAAAAGTTTAGCGTGAGAGGTTACAGCCTAGAGACCTATACGCTCTTATCTTATTTGGAGGAATTACATGCGTGGTGTGAAATATAACATAAAATATTATAAAAAGCAAAGATTTTGTGGAAACATCCTCGGTACGTTCGTTGAACTGACGCTAGCCGCACAACGTTACAGCTGTCTGATGTAACGTGTGTTGTTCTTGATTAGTTGGTAAAAAAATAGCAGAAATAATTAGTGACATTCTTGGAGTATATCGTGATCGAAAGGAAGCGGCAGATTTTCAAATAGAACTAACATGACAAGCATTGAATCGTTTGGAACTAGATCGCCTCTGCCTGATAAGTGATAACGTATCCACAGTCCACACCGGTAAAAAAGTAATGTCGGTTGAAGATTATTACAACGTTGGAGTGGATGACGTTTAATTATCACCTTTTGAACTTTGTTGTTGTGTTTTCTGCTATTTCACAAGTTGTAGTGTGTAAAACTTGCAAATCAAATGCGAAATTGGCCGAAAGTGGCAACCGTGACTTAGGATTTCAAATCGTGATTTCTTGTGAGAATTTTGAACAAACTTTCAGTCCAAGTTGCCGATTTGTTCAAAAATGATATGAAATGAATAGCGGAATTATCCTTGTCATGCGCATAAGAATAGGTGTAGATGTAATTGAAAAGTTTTGCGCATTCAAGGACCTTCCTCGTCAGATTTTTCACTCATTTTACGATAAAGTTGTTCGCACCATTTTTGTGGAAACAGAAGCATTATCAACAAAGTATGCAGAAAGCAGCAGAAGAAAGGAGGGCTGTAAGTCAATTGAAAATAATAAAAAAATAATGGCGTAACTGTCTCGGACGATGGAACATAGAGAAAACATATTTTTTCTTCTCTGTATGATTGGTGGCGCTTAGCAGCTGGAGAAATGTTGTTGATATTCTCATAAAGTCTAAATACTTACTGCAAAGCTTGCAAATTTTAGAATAAGAAAAGGAAATAAGAAAAGAAATGCACAGATCACGTGAAAAAACTAATGGCACTCGTTCCCGCCATTTGCCAAAAACCAGTTAGGGCCTCGAAGAGAAAGGGAAGTTAACCCAGAAGCCTATAAATGAGCTTTCAATTTATGATGGACTCGTCATAATCATGATTCAATTGATAACATGAAGAAAATAAATCTTGGCGACACTGTATTATAAATTCTGACCGATGAAATGCCACCTGGTGATTTCATTTTCATTTTCTCTTTCAAGTGACAAAGTAAGTGTGGATATTGCAGCAAGTATAGCTATATGTGTTGTCAATGATGCATTATCCAGCCTTATGAAGATTATGGAGGTATTATGTATGAGCATCTAGCCAAACTGCAATAATATCTGCGCGAAGGCTGACGTACGGCGCATCATATGTTCAGAGCCATCCCTGACTGATGCTGCAAAACAGGCCCGTCTGTCGTCAAAATCAAACAGAAAGAAACAAGGGGAGGAAAATGTTAATTTGAAAAGATAATTATATGGTCCAGGCTTCGCCGACTATAGTAAAATATAACAATTCTATACATCAAAGTTACACAATATTTTAAACGGTGTTTTCTCAAAATCGCATTTTTCAAACTGGCCGGAACGGTAACTTCAACTGATCTTCGTCAATTCACTTGAAATTTTATATGCAGCTTCAGAACAATATTATCTAGAGAAGTACGTACGGATTTTACGATAAGTTCGAAATTTTTTTTGTTATAAACAATTTTTAACCTAATTTTGTACCTAAAAGTGATATTTTGTGTTCAAACGTGCGCCATTTTGTTTTAAAGCGGAATTTTCTAATTTCCGTACGTACTTCCCGAGATACTCTTATATAGAATCAATTCTTTTTTTGTTTTTATGGCCAAGTGAAAAACTGCGTGCAAAATCTTTCCGGCCGTGCAACCCTGTCCGCCGGAAGAGGTTTCCTTTGATGTCCTCTAACGCTGCTATTTTTTATTTATTTTTTTTTTATTGTGAATATTCCTCAAAATATGAACAATAAGGGGCTTTAAAGAGATTTTGTAATTCATTTACTATATTGTAAAAAATAGACCTACAAAATCGGCTATTCTTTCTGGCGCTAGAGTGGCATTACCCCTTAATTCTCAACAAAAAAAAATGTCCTTAGATCATTTAAGTACGAGTTGGCGTTTTCAAGTTTAGGTCTGAAAATACGTTAAAAGTATTGTTTATTCGCCAACGTTAAGGTTTAGTTGTATAGTCCAACCGTATTGTTATGGAAGATTAATTTATTTCGTTATAAATTCATAATATAATACATAATTCAACTGCGAGCATAGGTACACACTGACTCCTTCCTTTCTAAAAAAATCAACACGCGTCCCTACATCAATTTGAGCGTTGTTTACAATTTTCCATATAGGCTGGCAAAGCTGTGCTTACACGAGCCGGTGGAATGTGTCCCATGTGTGCGCTACGAGCTTGCGGGATAATATTCGATGTTAATTATACGACGCGGCACGCCAGAGCGCGCTTACGGCGCTGATTCGAGGCAAAAATTGAGCAGGGCTTACGCCGATATCAAGTCCAACCTGTCATTCAGCGCACGCGAACCTCTGTTCGGTCCCGATGGAACGACTAATTGGACACACAAGAGGTCGCCTGACGGTCGGACGATCATTAATTCAATTTCGAATATATCAGAGCTGTGATGTGTATGTTGAATTTGATAAAATTTGACCGGAACATACCATTTTTAATAGGGTATTTGACTATTATTGGAAAACCATCTTAGTGTGTTTATTCCTTCACTCTACATTGTAAACGCATTATTTTTCGTAATTATTTCCTCAATATTTCATAAAAATCAGCGTTAAAAATTGAATCACAAAAAGTCCCGCCAAAACGATACTTTCCGTTGTGTGACGTCACCCGATAGTAGATGTCAAATCGGCCCATATGGCCTGTCAGCATCGGCATCGTCGCCGTTTGGTAATTGTGTTGTTTTCACAATTTCTACATAAAAATGGGTTATAAATGGTGTATAAATCCACAATGCAGAAATACGTAAAGAAAAACTCCGGATAAACTATTTGTAGCTGTTCCGCAAGATTTGGAACTGCGAAGAAAGTGGTTGGCTCGTAGAAATCCAAACGAAATAAATAGCGGCCAATACAGGTGTTTTTTGTTGTGAAGATTACTTCGACATAAGTAAAACTGACTAGAATAAGTTATCTATCGTATTTTCGAACCAGGTATTTTCTGATCTGACAGCTTAAGATTAGGGCTATCCTAACCTACAAAGTTATGCTTACACGACACATTACTGCTATTAAATTCAAACGGGAGAAGCATAAGAGCGCGTTCGGATAACCCGGTATTGTACGGTGAGAGTGACGCGCTGTATAATAGGCGGACTAACGTCATACGGCGCTTATCTGCGTATAAGAGAGAGACAACCGACCCAGGTTATCTGAGCATTGCTCTCCCCATACCCTACCCTGACAAACCGAACGCGCTCTAAGCGTACTAACGAATGACGTCACTGGAGACTGGAGCCAATTACAGAGCGTTTTCAATCACGTGATAGGACGTGAATAAAATTCAATTTTAATTTTTGTTTTTAATAGAAATAAAGCATTTTTTTTTGTAAAGTAATAACAAATAGTTTTCTTAAACTGTGATCTATTAGAATGACTATAATACAAGCCATACTTTTAATACAGTCAAATACCCTATTGCTACAATGTCAAGAAGTAGGTGCCTAAATAAATGGGAGAAATATGTATGGTAAAGCTAGTAGCTAATAGTAGCGTGATTATTTTAGAAGAATTTCGCTTGTTTAATAAAAAAAATTCTATGTTCGGGAAGTGCAGAAACAACTTTATTATTGCTAATCCAGTTAATCTATCATTGTTAGTCACCTATCCATCAGGCCAATTCTGTAACGCAGTTGTTACGTAGCAGTTATATTATATGTACTTTTAACAACTTTTAGTTTTATTACAAGAAATATAGACACCTACCAACATACATTTTAACATTAATTATTAGTTTGCCAATGCATCCAGAGCGCAAACTATACAAAATAACAAAACTACCAAATGAATCGAAATAGCCATGTCAAACCTTTCTAAATTAAATTCATCGTTTGTAATCATTGTCTACACTGAGAACAATGGCTGTAAAATTACACATAAATCACTGTGAAAATTACAATAGAAATGTGGTAAGTATAAAAATTGCACGTAATTCCAATTATTTTTACGAGTCTGTGTACTATTACAGCGATATTGCTGCTTTATTTCAATTACAATGATCTCTTAGTAAAAATACAATGGAATAATACCTTAGATTCGTAAAATTACAACGTATGTTGTGATTTTACTATTATAATAGCGGGTTTGTTGATATTGTAACGCCCAGACGCATGCGCTACGTTTGATCAGCTGTTTTGCAAACGAACGCCGGCACGCATACCATCGAGTGCAATATGTAGTTGGGCGCGTTGTATTTCTGTCTCCGGTAAGTAACAATGATACAGTGAACTAAAACTTATCTAGATACCATGTAGGTGTAGGTTAAAATACCGTGTCACACTGCAGAACAATTGTATTGCCTTTGTAGATCACCAACGACGCCACTTAGCCATTATAAATTGATGTCTTAACGTTAACGCCATACCTGGATGAAAGCTGTAAGTACAGTCCTCTACGTTTCTTTGTGAAAATTTGCTTTAAGATTGAAGGGTTTTATGCCAACAGAGAGATAATGTGCAATCTTCTTTTTAGATTAACTTTTTTGTGTCTGTCTAATATGTTTCCTTGTTCTTACAGATACAGATGCGGAACACCTTGCACCAAGTGTGTTTGTCAGAAAAAGAGTGAACGAGTATATGTGTTCATGGTTGACCGAAGTGCACTTATATATTTATCCGTGTGTTTTCTATGTTTAAGTATTTGCGTACGCTAAGTATTTATTAATTGCTTCTCTGTAGTTTTAATGTATTTTTATGTCCCTCAAACTATTTTGTATTTGTATGTATGTCTACATATTTATCTTTTTACAAGTAATTTTATCTATACCATTTTGTTTGACCCCTACTATTGTAACGTTTGACTGTGCGCATGATGTTACTGTTTTTTTGTATTATATGATAGATAATGTTAATATCTAGTCAAGATCAGAATAAAATTATACAAATCAAAATACTGCATATTTCATTGAATATTACACCTAAATATGTAGATGTAAAATTATTACGCATTACGTCATATTTCATTTAAAATTACATTTAACTTGATGTTCAAATATTACGTATTGCCCCATATATCACATAAAATTACATTAAAATCGGTGTAATATTTCAGCCAAATTCTTGTAAAACGACAGTGTAAATATACAATGACAATGTAAAAATACAATTGAGATGTAAAATTACACTGATTGTCGCAGGGCAAAAAAAAACTACTATCCCTACTGTAAATTCACATCAAAATTATTTTCAGTGTAGAAAGTGTATACTTGTGCTAAGAACAGAATACAGTTTTATATTCAATTAATACTTTTATTAAAATGGCTAGTAAATGTATGCACTGAGTAGTAAATGTATATATGTACATTATTTTTTGACCAAGATCTATTTATTACATGTATATTTCTATTTAGAAATACACAAGTGTACCGTGCAATTAAGTGATTATTCCATTATTATTATTTTATAGCAAAATGTAATTCACATAGATTGACCCCTATATTCTTTTTATAAATTTTGAAGTATGGGGAAAGACGCAAATTTAAAAACGTTTAATACATTAAGACCATTTAGGATACAGAATATCACACAAAAACCTTTTCTCATTTGGAGATTGAGCAATTTGTAACGTCAGTAATTCAGCAGAATCTAAAACACGAATAAAGCAAGCGCAGCACTTTGCGAGAAAAGCTAGTTTCTAGGAAAACAGCCTAGAGATCACTCGACACAAAAAAGCACCTTAATTCTCCACAGTCAGCGATCTGCGTGTCGACTCATGTGAAAACGCTCTTATAGAAGTGAAGTGGCTATAGTACTACACCCTGAGACAAGTTACTTTTGACGAACATCCTCCAGAAGTACTTCAATATGGAAATTCAGAACCACTAGACTGGCTTCTTGGTATCGCCAGATAATTGCGTTATAATATGACTGATGAGAAAGCGATGACCGGAAAAACACCTTCTAGGACCTGGAAAGAGCCGGAATATGGAACCAACTTTAGAAACTGCATTAGGAAAGTAGGTTGTGTGATATTTTTTTTGTATTTAAGAGGCTGATTCAGCCTAACTTCAGGTCTGTTCTGGTTAGTTCTGGTGGTCCCCTATTGGTCCAATTATTCAAACTGTTCAATGCTCCTGAGGGTTAATTATTGAATAATGATAGCATCTTATAAGATGACAACAATCTGAATTAACTATTCTAGTGCGCCAAAGTTCCATATTTATTATACCCATGCCCAATTTTAAAGAATTGCTGCTCAAAGATAGACGTATAATTGGAGGACGGGTAATATCCTGATTTCAGGAATAACATTTCAATTATGTAGTTTTGCGATTTGCCGCAGTAGTTCCACTTTACGTAAATGTACAATTTGAAAAAATTCCAATAAATGAAAAGAAATAAAGACACACCTTTGAAGAATCGGCGTCGTATTTTCCCAATTTTTTCATCCATGTTCGAGTCTGAACAGTGTGTCCATCTACGATGGTCTCGAGACCTAGTCGTCATTAGACGAAGATAATAGTAATAAGTCTATCTCTATCTACCATATACCACAAAAAGTCTGTAACTCGCTAAAATTCACATTTATATTTTATTGGACACATTTCGAGAGCTCTAACCTACAAATCACTAAATCAGATATAATCTGAAAATAAAGCAAACGCCGCGCAAAGCAGTATTCCAATCGAAATTAGATTACATAAAAATTCTACCATTGTATCAGACATCAATCAGGTTTGTGCCTAAAGAAGTACATATACTATTATTTTATTAAAAACACCATGTCAATTGTTAGGTTAGCTAGCAGAATATACATATAAACAGTGCTGTTTTATCCATTCTACTACCAGAAAATTCAAGCTCCAAGTATGGTATGATGCAGAAGCTCATTACAGGTTTTGTAATTGGATTAAAATTACATTACGGAGAATCAAAATCCTGACGTACTATTGTTAATCGAAGAGGATTTCTAGACAAGAGATCTGATTACTAATTTTCATAATTTCCATAAACTGACAATAAAATCACCGAGATATGCTGAAGATTACCGATTTTTTTATCATATTTCTTGGTAATATTACTGGAAGACGTCTATAATACTATTATATGACAAATGTTATATAATGGGACATAGTCGACTTGTCAACCACTGACTCCAGATGTTTTTCTTCTCAAGTGCAAAGTGTATGGAGAATTTATGTTTAAGACAACAAACTGCAGATTCTATTGAAATTACCCCCGAAGAACCGAACAAGCATTACGAACCATATGCGTGACTGATTATTCGAGGAAGGAAAGTATATGAGTAATAATTATCTACATAAATATAGAAGATAATAAAAATTGTGTGTTGTTTACTATTTACGTCAAATTCAGCAGCAAAAAAAGAAAGTCAAAAATGAAAAAGAGAAAAATACTAATAAAATGCTGAATGATCTTTGTTTTTACGTATGATTATTCAGCTGTCGTACTTTACAGTATAACTATATAGTATCAGCTTTACTCCGAAGAAAGGGGCTAAATTATCAACGAAGTTTTTGCTTTAAACACACTTTGATCGGAAACTATTTTACAGTTCATCTGTGGTTTTTAAAGACCCGTAGGATACTTAACTGCACTTGAAGGTCGTTTGTCTAAATTTAGTTTGGTTCCTACTTAGGATGTTGATGAGGGGAGTTGAAGGTATTAATTAATACCCGCACTGTACTCTGCTAACATACTTTATTACTCGAGACCCTTGCTTATCATACCGCTTCTTCGTACCGACTAACAACGCTCGAATATCCGGGTAGGTACCTCGTGCTCCGTATCGGGAAACCCGTTGTCTATAACAGTTATATATTTAAAACAAAAAAAAAATTTAAACGACTTACAAATGCAAATAGGACGACAGCTGCGATTTATATTTTTAACACAAAAACTCCAAAGTGGCATATGTAACGTGTTGTTTTCAGTATTACCGATTTTTAATGTACTTTAGGTCATATCTAAATAAATTATTTATGTTGTATTTACAGTTTCAATTTGAAACAGCGCCATCTATCCACAGACCGTTGAACTATTTTGCAATGCTAACAGACTAAAACTACCCCAGAATGTTATTCTAGTAAAGTTCACTAAAAAATAACTCCCTTTAGTTATACGTAACATTTACTGTACTTTTATAGTATATTCAGGGATGTTAAATTACGGTAATTAATTTTTTTCGTAAATTACCGTTGAAATTAAAATTATTAATTTCACATATTAAATTACCGCGTAATTAAAAATTAAAAATGGTAAATTACGCCTGTTTAAATTACCGGGTAATTAAATATTCAAAATGGTAAATTACGCTGGTTTAAATTACCGAGTAGTTAAAAATTCAAAATGGTAAATTACGCCTGTTTAAATTACCGGGTAATTAAATATTCAAAACGGTAAATTACGCTGGTTTAAATTACCGAGTAATTAAAAATTCAAAATGGTAAATTACGGCTGTTTAAATTACCGGGTAATTAAAAATTCAAAATATTAAATTAAACAGATCACTGTAATTACTACTAATGTTAATAAAAATGTTTGGTAACCTTAAATTATTATTTTGTGGATAACTAGCTATCTCTGATCTTTTGCCTGATTTGATAGTACTAAAACGAAAACAAAGACTACATAGAAATACTATTTTATAGCACTTTATAGCAACTACAAAAACAGGAAAATCAAACAGAATAATAGTAGAAAATAAACAATTTAATTCTGTCCACATTCACAAAATAACTCTCCGGTTCACAAAGGGTTTTTTTGTCATTTGTCATTTTTCTAACACTGGCATATTTATTAAAAAGTGAATTCTGACAATAAATGGCTTCTGATGTCAGAGCTGCATTATCGGATTTGTTGGATTGGTCGCCATTGGCGAAGGGGCTTTCCTTTCCACTTCTCTATTCATTAAATACAAAATATTAGTTCTGTATTTTCTCAAGTAATGTCGGATTATTTGGAATATTAAAAATATAACGTTTACGGTCATTGGATGTGTTAAATTTACCCATAGACTCATTTCCATTGGCTAAATGACACCTTGAATAACATTGTCACGCACGAATCCGATCATGCACCACGCGGATTGTTAGGTGCTTTCCAGGCAAACACAAACAACAGTGCACTTGTCGACTGCTTAGGAGGGGTGGGGCGCATTCATACGTCTACTGATGGAAGGTCTTTGAAATTAATTTATAAATTCCGGTAAATTACCAACGGTAATTAAAATGGTCGGTAAATTACCAACGGTAATTTAAATTGACGGTAAATTACCATCGGTAATTTACGCCGTAAATTACGGTAATTAAAAATCGGTAAATTACCATTAATTACGGTAATTAATTCGGTAACTTACGCGGTAAATTACGCTTTTACATCCCTGAGTATATTATAGTACACAATAATCATACGCTAGCAAGAACAAAAAGCATTTCTATATTTGTAGTTTAGTTTTTATAGGTAGGTATACAATTGTGGAAAATGATGGGTCAAACAACTTTTGTATAAAGAATTTTTATCTTTCTCGTATGAAAACCGAAGTTTTCTACATTCTCCTTCATTCCTGATTCCATATGTTTAGATCTCCATCAGGAACAATCTAAGAAGAGATAAGTGGGGACTGCCACTTCACTAATGCCCTATATTGTTTATTTGTTTATTTGTTTAAGTTAACGTCTAGTTGTAAGTTCCAACAATATTGTTATGAAAGATTATTTGTTTCTTAAGTATCCACTACATAAAAATAAGGATTTGGAGGAATAAAAAAGCGAAATATTGAGAGCAAATGTCGCTTTTTAACAATGTCTTTCGTACGAAACAAGGTTCAGCTTGGTGAGTGGTACTGGGTGTCAAAAGATATTCAACCAATATTTAACCAACGATATATAGTGTAGACATCGTGTAATAAAACAAGACTATAGTCTTTTTATTGAAGATAATGTCAGAAGAGCACAAGAATTGACCAGTAGCGTCCACCTTGGAATTATTTAGCAGCTTAGCAAAGTAATACGGAATAACCAAACTTTTAAATTGTCCCTAGACACGTGGTGTTCTAGATTCGACAAAATCGAGCAGAACTATAATAAATCTATACTAATAAATTAATATTTATGTGGAAGTTACCAAAGATATTGATGTTAAAGCTATATTTTGACGCGAAATAAACATCGCAATTCGCTATAGGCATTCATAAACACATCGATAGACCACTTTGGCGGAGGCGAAGGTTTTTCTTTTTCCTGATAATTTTCCAACAATTTATAACAAAACAGAACATAATTTGTATTAAATACATTACATACTACATTAAAAAGATCTGCAAAAAATAACAATAGCACCAACAACAAAATAAATAATCAACACTTACCTTTAACGCTGAAATTTGGCAATCGTCCGGAGTTAGTCCTGAATTCTCGTCCTGTAGCGAACTGAAAAAACTCCTGGGGGGTTTTGTGCAGCCTGAAAATTTTAAATCTGACCGTTAAACACGTCAATATTGACGATAAAGCGACAAACAAGGATCCTTTCGAAGGATAACGCGACGCGAAACACGCCTGCTCGTCTCAAGGCAGGAGCTAAACTGAACCGGCGCCCGCGCGTCTGCTAGAGTAAGGGTGAACAGTGGGTGGCCATTGGTCCACATTTTTCAGGGCTGGATTCAGAAAAAATTCAATTTCAGGTAAAATTTTTGGGTCAAAGTCAAATTAATTCGGAAAATTTGCAACCCAGCTGGAAGTTTGTATACACCTTTGCAGTCGAAGAGATCTTAAAAATAAGTGAGAAATGTATTTAAATTAAAAATCAATGATGATCATTAAACAATAATGATTTTCCCAAATTCAGACTTGTACTCAAATTTGCCTGTTTTAAGGCACGGACACACATCGAGCGTATAGCGGAGCGGAAAGCGTTTCTACGTATCAAAATACATCATTTTTGATAAGATTTCCCTATACCTAAATATCACTATTTTAGAGTTTTCTTTTTATTTTACTAATTTTTTGGTGGTTACGTTTAAAATTGAATATCTTGGTTATTATTGAAACTAGAAGATTCATGATTGGTGGCCCAAAACTAGAAACATAACCAAATAAGACGATGTTTAGTTCATTATGCTATATTATACAGGCTGTTCAAAATTTACTGTTCCCTATAAATCAAGAATAAATCGTTTTGTATTTAGATTGCATTCTTTTATACTGACAATATCTCAAAAACGATTCAAGATAGATATAGGGAACCGTAGTATTGATTGATAGGGAATAAGATTTCCTATCGAATAGCGTATCAGTATACAGGATGTTCCATTTGAAAAAAGTGAGTATTTTACGTTTGAAATTTCAATTATTGTGTGGTAAATTTTGAACAGCCTGTATAAGATATCATGATAAACATTGTCTTATTTGGTTATGTTTCTAGTTTTGGACCACCAATCATGAAACTTCTGGTTTCAATAATAACCGAGATATCATAATGAACTAAATATCGTCTTATTTGGTTATGTTTTTAGTTTTGAACCACGAATAATGAAACTTCTAGTTTCAATAATAACCGAGATATTCAATTTTAAACGTAACCGCGAAAATCACCAAAAAAATAGTAAAATCAAAAAAACTCAAAAATGGTGATATTTAGGTATAGGGTCACCTTATTAAAAATGATGTATTTTGATACGTAGAAACTAAAAATAAAATAAAAATTATCTCATTCCATTTAAAATAACAAAGTTGATACCGAGTTCCGGTGTCCGGAAGAGAAATTTAAAAAATTAAAGCTGGATGTGTTCCTTACAAATAAATATACAGTATATCTCCACGGATTGAGGTACACAGAGGAAACGAATTTTTATTGTGATTTTTCAAAAATGCCAAACTCCTAGTTGTGGGTTATTCCGCAGTAACGTGTCACGCTCGTCACGCCCGTTTAACGACTATACATAAGCAATGGGGGCTTTTATTATTATTTTGATGCAACATTATAACAAAAAGCCGACGGGTCTTTTAGAATTGTTGTAGATAGATGTTCAAACTGATAAGTTTTATGAAAAACCTTTTTAAATAGCCGTGACGGTTCTTACCAGCACAGCAATCCCTTTGTTTTGGTAACCTAAAATTAAAACTTCGCGGAATGACCCTAGTGTAAAGTTTCTATTCTAATAAAGTCTATAAACAATTCTAGTTTTTATGTTAACTTTAGGCTAGCTACTATTATATTGATTGCATCATGTGTAGTAGCTAGAATAAGCATATAAATAAGCCAATAATCTTGTCAAAGAGATTAATAACAAAATGGGAGTTAAAATCAAAGTACTACCTGACAATGTCACACAAACATTTTCCTAATTATATGTAGATATTGTGACATCACAAGATGCCAACTTGGTATTTTTAATTTTGGAGAAATATCAAAATCTCACGACATCTCTGTCGATTAAAAAAAATTATTTTTATGATATTGCCTTGTAGTATTTTAATTCTACATGTAAATTATAAAATTTCAGGTTATATTTTAAAGCCGATTGATACCAAGGTAAGTTTACTATTTATGTTATTTTTTTTATTGTTTTTATGGAATTTTTGCAAAAAATGTACGCTTTATTAGCGTACATTTGATACATAAGAAACTTCTTTACCTACTGATTTACATATCTCAAAAATATTGAAGTTCCAACTGCGTGCTATTGTTTTTCTTATTATAAAGTACGATGCTTTGTCATGTTTTCAATAACTTGGGTAAAGGGAAAGGTACCTCGCATATAAAAACGTTGTTACTCGTACCTGCTTTTGACGTTTCTTCAAGGTTTATAACTTGAAAAAACTATGCATAGAAACTTTTTTGAAGAAAATTAAATGATTTAAAGTTTCGCTAATGACAGTCAATGACCTCTAATCAATAGAAGGCAAGATATTGCTAAAGAAAAACTTGTATTATATATCTATCGCCGTGAATAACCCGCAAAAAAATCGATCAAATTTGACTGAAAATTTCCCAAATTCATAGCTTTCATCTTCGACACATTCAAACATAACTTATTTTCTTTATTCCAATTTGATATCGATGCCAATTCAGAATGTAATGTCGCGATTACATCAGGTAAAACTGATCTGCAATTGTTGTTAGTGCATTATTTGCAAATAGGTAGGTACACACCACAAGATTTAATTACAGAAGCAACGACGTTTATGTACAAATGAAATAAAACAGGCTCCAAAACAGACCCTTGTGGTACCCCCAAGATATTTATTAATACACTTTGCTC
The DNA here is from genome assembly GCA_963966075.1 of Aphodius sticticus. NCBI lineage: Eukaryota > Metazoa > Arthropoda > Insecta > Coleoptera > Scarabaeidae > Aphodius > Aphodius sticticus. The sequence continues at coordinate 79,881,143 of OZ014507.1, forward strand.
ATTTTCTAAAATCCTAACCTATCGGCTCCTGTTTGTCAAAATATAGTTTGCAAACCATAACAACTATTAAGTTACCAAAGGCTCTTTTAAAAAATTAATAATTTAGCATTTGAGTTAATGATTATTTCGACTTACCAAGCTGGATAAAAAGAAACGTATTCAATTTCCAAGCAAACAACACTAATCAAACGATACAAACATATCGCGACAATTAGGTTATGTGATCAAAGAATTAACATTTGTTTGACAGTTCGCGTTAGCAGTAGCGCGCCCTCGCGGCAGTAATCGGCACTACACGCCATGACTAATAAAATTGGCTACAAACTTAAATTTAAACTGTCTCAATCAATTTTTAACATAGTAACAACGCGATTGATGTTCAAAGCATGTACAATCTTGAAAGGAATCTCAAACTTTTCGGTGAAATGTCACAGAAGTTTTCTCTGTACCACTTCTGGTTTCAATATCAATGGTAGAGTTAGAAAATCATTACCTTGGTCCAGATGATCGATAATTCACTACACGAACACTCTTTCCGCGATTTGTATATCAAAATCGCGGCAGTAACGAAAAAACTGGGTACCATACCGACTCGGTCGAGACGCTATGCGATAAAATGAGACAGATGTATTAACAAAAGTTCGAAAACCAGTGTTACCAACATCGGTTTCTAATGTTTATTCATGCATGCAAACGTTTTTGATAATAAAAATGAATTTGTCGGAATAATAACATGCAGGGATTAAAAATATTAACGATATTAATGACCTTTTGTGAATTTATTTTATTTGATGTTTCTCTGTTAGTAGCCCTTGGGGCAGAAAAACCAGTGTTACCAACATCGGTTCCTAATATTTATTCATACTTACAAACGTTTTTAATTTGAAAAAAATCTGATGTGGCCAGGCACATGACTTTATCATACTATATATAAAATTAATAGTTTAGCTGCATGAGATTCTATTTGATCGAGATCGGTCATGTCTGCATTAAAATAAAACTGGTAGAACTAGACAGATATGTCGATTAAAGCTGCGTTCGGATATTGTACTCCGTTGACACCGAGTACACCGTCCAAATGACACTTACGTGTTATTGGGTGTAAAAAGTGTAACAGTGTACAATATCCGAACACAGCTTATATTGACAGAAGTTATTGTCAAAACATTAGCGTTTGACACTACCTACTGTCATTAGAATCAAAAAATCTGACAAATCCTGGCTACTAGTTTTAATGCAGTACGACCGATCTCGATGAAATAGAATTTGCTCATGCGGCTAAACTATTGGTTGTACCAAAAAATATCATAGTCATAAATTATTCAGAATTTCCTCTACTTTAATTTATTATTTAACTATTTCGACAAAATTCCAGAAATAGTGGCTTATTTGCAAAATCTTTCAAACATGCTAAGACTAACTTCCAGTTCCTTTGGACCCTTTTCAACACAAAGCTTTTCAGCTCTAAGTTTGGTTATGAAACTTCTAAATATGAAGTTTCGTCCTGATACCTTTAATATTGCTCCGGAATCGTCCTCACAAAAAACGGGTACACACATCCACACATACACAGACATTTTTTTGTACCTTGGTCAAAAATGTTCAGGGGACCCAAACAGACATATTTCCGCTAAAATCTCAAAAATTTTTTTTGGCACGATTACAATACTTTACGTACTGCGTATGATAAAGTAAAAATAGTTTACAATAATGAAAATAGATAAAAAAGAAAATAAGTAATTACCTTCTTTAAAATCTTATCGATTTTAAAGCAATTTACATTATTATGCGTTAATTACTAAAATTATTGGGTTCTAAAAAAAACAATAAAAAAAGAAACCATATTAAATAATTTTATTTATAGTACACTTTACATGCTCCAAACTGTACAAAATATAAACTAATCCACAAAGACAATCTCTTACAAAACAATAAATAACTTGAACAATATCATTACAAAAATATCGCAAAACTGCTCAAAGACAACAGAAAAAAAACTAAATGAAACTTCGTTAAAAAAATATAAATCATATTTAATATCTTATTATATTATCTTGTATAATACCCTTATCATAAAGAATCTATACATTAGCAAATATATAAAAAAATACGTTAAGTATATACATATAAATCAAATAATAATAATCATATAATCATAGCAAATGTTGCGATAAAATCAGAAACACTTAAAACACGTGCCATACAACAAAACAGCTCTCGTAAAATCGAAAGCAAAATTTTCGGGGCGTAAACTTTTTTCTCGGGCGTAAAAAGGCCGTCGTCCAAATTGACAATGTCAGTCTTGCTTTAGGCTAAATCGTACCTACTGTTGAAAAATGTCAACGCCAAATCTTCATCGTCACTTATGTTTGTAATCGAATAACGTGCTCCTACAAAAAAAATTAGACGTCACGTCAGAAAATATATAAAAAATAAAAATATGGTGGTTTAACTTACCCAACGGCACGACAATGGTCTGTCCTACGGATTTGATCATAACCTTGGTGTGGACGGAAAATTTTCCAGTACCTTTGTAAACGAATATGAACTAAAAACAAACAAAAAAAGAAAAATTACACAAATATCGTCGGTGCACAAGAAAAATGAAACAAAATTCGTAGTTTATAAGTTAAATGATGTAAGTAAGGCTAACACCCCAAATTCAAATATAAACGTTCAAGTAAATATTAAGTGTTTTAAATATTGTTTTCCGTCGATCGTTTATTTTTGAGCCAGTTTAGTGAATAGGAAATCGTTTATTAAACAACTCTATTAATGCACGATTTCTATTAATGCATGATTTGTTATAGCCAATCACACGACGTAAAGACATCGTTTGATTGGCCAATCGAGCATATGTGAAATGAAACCTTCCAATCAAAACATACCGCTCTCTAGAACTGTCAGTGTCAAATTACATAAATTGTCATATAACCTACAAAGACATTGGCGAAGAAAAATCTATGTAGACGACGCTAGAAGAATACGATCGACGAAAAAATGTTGTAACCAACTCGAATATTAAACGGCGATCTCGACAATTAACGCTCTCGCTGCGCTCGAGCGTTAAACAGTCTCTATCATTAATCGCTCTTTTTAATATACTTATTACGTATACTGTGTCAATAAGTACATGTAAAAACAACAAAAATGAGTCCGAGAAGAACTCTGTACGATGATTTTTTACCACAGAATTTCTTTTTAAAAAAAGTGATTTTGACGGAAAAAACTAAATATCTCAAAAACTTCTAGTTTTTTGTGTAACTAAAAAATGTATACTAATTTAAGGTATAAAAAGGCCCGCTTTCACAGAGTTTGATTAAAATTGAATTATTGTTGGCACAACGAAAAATAAAAAACGGAAAATTCGTTTTGGCATTGGCATTCGCATTTTTCTCGGAAATTTTGAGGTCATAGTGAAAAGTGACCCATATGAATGTTGTAGAATTTTTTATGATCTACAACTTAGTATAGGACGTTTTTGGATAAAACGTCAAGTTTCGCCAGAAAACGCAATAATATACTTTGCACCCGCTTTCAATCCTCCCAAATAAACACTATACCACCCCATGACCTGCATTTACTTTTTTTACGTTCACTATGAGCCCCTTTACCATTTCCAATGGTAAAGCTCCTGTCTACAATTAATACCGCTTTTGGCTTATAATCACTTAATTTGCCTGCACTATACATAGAAGTCTGTTCTTTCTTTTCTGCCTCTATTCCTGGATATACCTACTCGCTTTATTGTTACACTTATTGCATGTGTAGAGATCATATTATACCATAGAGTTTGAACACAATGTGTGTCGGTCCACACGCACTATATTTCAAAACATGTTTTGGTAAATGATAAAACATTATAAAGGTCATACCACGTAAACAAATGAAGGTTTCACTGCATGTTTCTTCCAATTTGTGTTCTAAAATTGTGATATTTTAGCTCAGATAAAATATTTAGGTCGCAAACAGGGCCGTCATATGACATTCGACGCCCGTGGGCTACTAAAATTAATGCGCCCCTCCTCATAAGAAAGTACACGAGATAGCTAACGGATGCGGGGTGACCGACAAACTTATTCAAAAGTGTCAGAACTAGAAAAAGCCAATTCATTATCATTATACTAAACAAAACATAATATAATATAACATAATATAATAAATATAATATTTATACAAAATTCGAAAAAAAAGACGAAATAAAAAACCAGCATTTATAGTAAACAAGAACAAAAGCAACATATATTTGTTGTCCGTGCTTTTTCTTTTACAAATTGATATCACACGTATTTAAGTTATTAAATAGGTCACTCTATATAATTTAATTTGCTCTGCCCTAAAGAATTTGTAGTAGTATTACAAAAATGCGCAGTGCGTAGTGCTATGGCCACGTTAGGAAATGTAGACGCAATTTTTGAGTCAATTATTTATTATCCTTGAAAAATTACCAAAAGCTTTATGTTGAACCATTTAATTAGATTTGCCATCAAATATAAAATAATCTTAGAAAAACATAAATCAGCAGTTCCTGTACTACGGGAATTCCTACGAATTCTTTTTATAAGGAATAAATTGGGAATAAATTGGCTTTTAGACCATTCTTCCATATAATAAATTGTCAGCCTAGTTTGTACGAAAATAGTCCAAATACTCAAATTTTGTCAACATAGTTTTTGTGTTACATAATTTGATAAGCAAATTTCACATCGATTAAACAATGCAATAAGTATCATAATAATTTATAGTATATATAGTACGTCTTTACATCCCTAATAAGTAAAGCAGCTGGTCTCCCCGTCTGGTTCTATACAAATCTGAACCGCTTTTTCTCTACTGTAAATGTTATTGTTTTGGATTTAAGCCATTTAAATATTAGGACGACACTGTTCTACATTTTAGTGGAAGTTGTTATTTTCATATTTATGGTATGTAGACATTGAGCGCGTATTATTGTACAAAATTCTCGAACACGTTGATTTTTAACTCTTGGGAACATGGACATTCCGAATAGAATATGAAAGTGCGTTTTGGGGAAAATTAGTTGCACTGTGTACAAACACGGACTCTCCCGTAAGATTGTTGAAACAAGTGAGATAAAAATGTCAAAAACCTGAACCCTCTGTTCTAGAAACCTCAAAAGGGTCTCATAGTAAACCTTAAACTTTGTACGTTTACCTGAAATCCTGAAAGTTTGTTCACAATATATTTCAATCATTTACAACGCTTCTAAGTAGTGTGCTGATGGTGCAATTGATATTGCAAACATATCTACCTAAAACTGCTCTTCGCTTTTCATTCACAACAAAATCCTTAATTTTTAAACTTTTTCTCGTAAATTTTCTGATGTAACAATTAAAATTAAAACAATTATCTATCATAATCAACAAGAAAAACATGGATTTTGGCGTGTACCGCTGTTCCATAACTTGACGCGTGTAGCGAAGGGTGAATATTTCAGACAGACAGAAGACATTTGTGAAGGTTTTTGTACAATCTCATTCATTCTTCGTTTTCGATCGAATATTAAAGAATTGAAGCCAAAAATTGGTGGTCAAAGGTGTTCTTCTCCTGAAAAATTCTCAACGTAGCTACGAGATACTAACCATATCGCTCTTCCGTAAAATTTGACTAGCCTTGTGTCCTCCAACGCCGAGAATGAGATTGCCAGTCTGATTGTACCTCAGGGAGAGACCTTGCGCCATAGACATTACAGAATTTCCGCCCTCCATATTATCCCACACTATTTCGTCGCTTGTGCACAGGGCTGCAACAAAAATTATATAAGACAAAAGAAAAAGCCAGACATTTCTAAGATTATAGCTTCTAAAAAAACGTCCGCGAGATACAATAGGGTATTTGACTATTATTGGAAAACCATCTTAGTATGTTTATTCCTTCACTCTACATTGTAAATGCATTATTTTTCGTAATTATTGCCTCAATATGTCATAAAAATCAGCGTTAAAAATTGAATCACAAAAAGTCCCGCCAAAACGATACTTTGTTGTGTGACGTCACACGATAGTAGATGTCAAATCGGCCCATATGGTCTGTCAGCATCGGCATCGTCGCCGTTTGGTAATTGTGTTGTATGTGTTGTTTTCACAATTTCTACATAAAAATGGGTTATAAATGGTGTATAAATCCACAATGCAGAGATACGTCAAGAAAAACTCCGGATAAACTATTTGTAGCTGTTCCGCAAGATTTGAAACTGCGAAGAAAGTGGTTGGCTCGTAGAAATCCAAATGAAATAAATAGCGGCCAATACAAGTATTTTTTGTTGTGAAGATTACTTCGACATAAGTAAAACTGACTAGAATAAGTTATCTATCGTATTTTCGAACCAGGTATTATCTGATCTGACAGCTTAAGGTTAAGGCTAACCTAACCTACAAAGTTATGCTTACATGGCACTTTAGTGGTATTAAATTCAAACGGGAGAAGCATAAGAGTGCGTTCGGATAACACGGTATTGTACGGTGAGAGTGACGTGCTGCATAATAGGCGGACTAATGTCATACGGCGTTTATCTGCATATAAGAGAGAGACAGCCGTCCCAGGTTATCTGAGAATTGCTCTCCCCCATACCTTACCCTGACAAACCGAACGCGCTCTAAGCGTACTAACGAATGACGTCACTGAAGACTGAGCCAATTACAGAGCGTGTTCATCACGTGATAGGACGTGAATAAAATTCAATTTTAATTTTGGTTTTTATTAGAAATAGCGCATATTTATGTTTGAAAAGTTATAACAAATAGTTTTCTTAAACTGTAATCTATTAGGATGACATAATACAAGTCATATTTTGAATATAGTCAAATACCCTATTATCAAAGCAATATATAACAGATTTAATCGATAAGTTGCTGAATACGAGAATAGAACCTGAATCCCGGAAAATAAACGCCCTTATACCAAAACAAATAAATAAATAAGTCATTTGTAAGGAATCAGTGGAAAAGAATGGTAGAAATGGTTTGAAAACTTCTTAACAACCATAACACAAAAGGTTAGGACTGGATAAAATGGGTCAAGCGAATTACATGAAATACCAGGAATTATTTGTTTGTCGTATTATTTGATGAACATACGGCCAAGCGTCTAGCCGAGCGTACATGCAAAAAGTTTAGCCTGAGAGGTTACAGCCTAGAGACCTATACGCTCTTATCTTATTTGGAGGAATTACATGCGTGGTGTGAAATATAACAAAATATTATAGACCAGGCAATAGAGACTTTTTCGTGACAAAAATAGTATCAGCAAGCCGCCAGTCCCAGGTCACGTGGAACAGTCCGTAGATGTATTGTGATGTGTTTTCGACTAGCAAATATCATTACTTAATTTGTTACAAACAAAAAACCTAAAAAATTCGTGCTTTTTTTCGTTGTTCGCTTGTAAAAGCTGAACCGATGGAGTAATCTTGATACTGTCAACAGACGAATTGTAGAGAATGAAAAGACGAAAAAAATGAACCCTACACGGAAAAGTATATAGAAAATGATGTCCATTACAATGTATATATTTGTTTAAACAAATGGTATTTGTTTAAACAATTGCAAATTGGTTATCAAATGACAAAAAATACCAATAATCTAATAATTTCTGCAAAATTAGAAAAATATGTGCATAACAACTTATATTTTTGTTTAAACAAATGGTAATTGTTTAAACAATTGCTAATTAGTTAATAAATAACAAAAACAATAATATAATAATGTTTGCAACAAATGGAAAAATGACTTCGTAACATCGTATATTTTTGTTTAAACAAATGGTAATTGTTTAAACATTTCTTTAATTTTTAAATAAGTTAATAAATGACAAAAAACATGTCAACAATTCAATAATAGTAATTTCTGTCAAGAAAATAATAAATCACGTAACTTTGTAAAATTGTAAATTGGTGAAAAATTTTGCCTCAGTTTTAGGGTGCTGCAGGAGAGGGTGGGGGTGGTGAAAAAAATAATAGTGGTTGTGGATTTGATCTTTGGGAAGTTCTGAACAATTTCTGATAATCTCCCGCAACTTTTTTTCCAAATCCGAAACGTGAAAAAAAAAAAAGGGATTAAACGATGCATTTTTCCAATGCATTTTAGATGGGAAATTTGAGGTGCTCGGTGGCACGTGTTAACCGATTTTTTTCAAATTTTGGGGGAATTTCTTTTTTAGGAAAAGGACCCGATTGGGAGGGATCGTTGCTCTCCAGCAAAAAAAAATATTTTGCAATGTATAAATTTGGACCACCCTAGTCTACAGTCACACCCTTCGGATCTACAATGCTATCCCAGGAGAGATCAGAGAACTAAGCTACTCTAAATTTAAATTCAAATTGAAGCACCACCTCATTAATAAAGCTTACTATACAGTTGAGGAATTCCTTGCTGATTAGAACTTTTATGTATATTTCCTTTGTTTGTTTTTGACTTGTCCTATATCAATGTGTTTGATTTTTCGGAATGAATAAAGATTTATTATTATTATTATTATTATTTCTATGAAAAAAGTTCACAAAATAACTTACTAATCGTCTCTACCACGCCATTTACGGGGAACTCGATGGTATTCCCGCTGCCATTCGACCCCAACGAGCTCGACCGACTACTCCCGGCATCGCTTATCCTCGGGTCCGCCTCGCAAATGTCATGCGTGGCGACGCACCGCGACGTCTCCACCAAATTTCGCCCACCAACATCCTCAAGTACCGTCGGCTCCTCAGAAACACCTCCCCTAACCTCCTCCTGTGGCAGACGATCATCATCCCTTTCCAAACTTTCGGCAACCACCTTCTTCCTACCCGGAGCCCTACCCTTCACCTTCGGAATCTCCTTCTCCTTCTTGCTTTTCACCCCCGTAGCTTTAGCGCTCTTCTTCTCGATGGTCTTTTTGGAACTCCCGGAAGCTTCACCACTTTTCAGAGGAACGACGTTCGGATCAATCGAGAGATTTTCATCGTTATCGTCTATCTCGACGTCCTCTGCGATGACAACTGACATCTTTGTCGCTTTCTTACCCCGTTTTGCCTTCGACACTTCGTCGCGGAGCTCCTTCGAGCTGGTCTCGTTCTTCTTCTTCCTGCCGCGTTTCTTCGCAGATGGAATTTCCGTGGGGTCTGCTTCTTCATCCTCTTCGGGTGTACGGTCGGTGGTTTTTTTCGTTTTGGTTTTCATTCCCGACTGGTTGTTGGTGTAAGAAAGGTAGGAGCTGTCAACTGGTGCAGCACAATAGTCGAGTTTCCCTGCAAGAAGTTACGTGGTAAAGGTTAAAAGGTCTTGGAACGTGGGTCGGTCGTGTATAGATAAAATTGGATAAAATTCTAGTTAAAATGAGAAGTTGTGGTCAACTGTCAAACGTTGTTGACGCATTCGCTAGGTTACGACAATTGCTACAAGACTCTAGATTAGTGATAGCCGGCTAATGGAGTATTCGTTACTTTGTAATCGTTACTTTGTAATCGTTACTTTGTAATCGTTACTTTATGATACCCGAAGTAATGACTACTCGTTTTCTGAAATGCTCGTATTTCCGATTCATTCTCACTTATTTAACACAAAAATTTCAGTTTTTATTCAGGTTGCATCTATATAGAGTCTCTTCTATAGATTGGCGTTTTTGTTTTCTTCAGTTTTTATGTAATAAAGGTTGCGAACAAGATTTTGATCGAAGCCAATAAAAAATAATACTTATTTACTGTGATACATATCCCTCGAATTGAATAGCATTCCGACTATTTATTAATTTTTAAGACCGAAATAAACATGAACAATATTTTGCGCAGTTCGGCTTCCCTCGCTTATGAGTTTTGGTGCGAGGTAGTCGAACGAGATGCGAAGATTTTACGCGATCGATGAATCCGTTTGAATCCGTGTTTGTAAAATATTGTTGGGTATAATTAATTGTACTTCTAAATTAATTATTTATACTTAACTCGCACTACTATTCAAAATTCCGAAATTAAATTGTTCTGATCGTATTAAGCTGCTCCCACACGCAGTGCCAACGGGGGCCATCATTGGCCATCGGAGTGCTTCGCGTAGCGAGACCCAACTGTGCCAATGCACATCGCCAATATGTCGACCTTGTCCGCTTTATTTCATTCTGTTTTAGCATTGTACGTACTACCGCTGAAAAGTTTAGTTATCTATCTATGTTTTATCATATGTACTGCATAATTTATGTTTGTACGTACCTACTTTAAGAACAATGATTATTATTTACCCAAATGCCTGATTGCCCAAATGTAAAAACGTGAAAACTTTTGTTTTATATTTTGTAAATTTATTCACAATAATTATGGTTCTTATAAGCATTATATTAACCTTACAGTTACAATAAATTAACAAGCAATAAAATAATATTCTGAACACAATATTGAAGTCGTTATAACGGGTGACCCACGGCATAGGTACGTTTGTTTATTTTTGTGTGTTTATGACGGCGAAGGAATGAACGTTGTGTTAATAGACAGAAAATGCCAATTTATGGGATGGTCTTGAGGTTAGTATGACTTCCGGGTTTTCCAGAAATGACGTCATCATTAAAATTTTAAAAATGAATTCGCTCACAATGGGGAGGCATACGGTATTTAGGTTCTGGGATTGCGGTCAACCTTATTCGCTAGGGGGGGGTGGGAAACGTGAGGGAGGGGGTTGGAGAGAAGCGGGATATGAATCTACACACGATGGGGAGTCATACGGTATAGGGGTCCAAGGACTGCGGTCAACCCTCTTCCCTACAATCTTGACTACAATCAAACAAAGTTGCATTTATATAGTTAACAAGAATTAACTATTTATTAATTAACAATTTATAGATTAGTTTTAAGCGGCAAATTTAAGGAATCTGATGTATTTAATGTATTCAACAAAGTTTAAAAACTATACTGGATGCTTTTCTTTATTTTGATTAGCAGAAAAATATCAAAAAATCTATCTGTTACTAAAAATATTGGGTTGATAATAAATATACCTACATAATATACAGACACGGAGTTTTAATATATATAATTAAAACTCCGTGTATGTAAGGGTTCTCAATTTTTCTTTGTATCTTATTATAAATATTTTCAGTTTTATTATATAAATTATATTTTAAATCAAAATTATGAATTCATCGATTTGACTGAAATTAAATATTTATATAAAGAAACGACACAAATTAACAGGGCCCTGCATAAAAATATAGACCACTCAGTGTATCAGATCTTATCCCATCTTATTCCGCATTTGTTGCTTGAAACATAAAGAAAATAAAAAGGGAGATTTTCTTAATGTCACGTGGCAAATATAAAAACTAAATAATTTTGTTTCCTGTATTGCTGTATATTTGTATTCCTTAATGTATTTAATATTTTCGATCGTACTGCAAAAATAATGACTGAAAACATGTTTAATAATTTAACAACCTTATTAGACAGTGTCCTCTTTCGAGGGTCCCTTTTTTAACTCTAAGCAACAATGCACTGCTTAAAATAATGGGAGCTGCGGCAACAGCAATGATATCGTCTTCACTGTTCATTTTTAATTCTCTACGGGACGCTACGAGCCTTCAGGAGCTCCTACACGCAGTGCCAATGTCTCGCCAACGTTGGTGATGTGACGCGCTGCGCGTAGTGTGCGCATTCACGTCGCCAACATTGGCCAACGTTGGTATTGGGCGCAAGGTATTTCTGTGTATCGTAGAAGGCTCGTAGCGTCCCGTAGAGAATTAAAAATGAACAGTGAAGACGATATCATTGCTGTTGCCGCAGCTCCCATTATTTTAAGCAGTGCATTGTTGCTTAGAATTAAAAAAAGGAACCCTCGAAAGAGGACACTGTTTAATAAGGTTGTTAAATATTAAACATGTTTTTCAGTCACTATTTATACAGTACGTTCGAAAATATTAAGGAATACATTAAGGAATACAAATATACAGCAATACAGGAAACAAAATTATTTAGTTTTTTATATTTGCCACGTGACATTAAAAAAATCTCCCTTTTTATTTTCTTTATGTTTCAAGCAACAAATGCGGAATAAGGTGGGATAAGATCTGATACACTGAGTGGTATATGTATATGTTTATGCAGGACCCTATTAATTTGTGTCGTTTCTTTATAGATCGGAGGGAAGAGGGTTGACCGCAGTCCTTGGTCCCCTATACCGTATGACTCCCCATCGTGTGTAGATTCATATCCCGCTTCCCTCCAACTCCCTCCCTCACCTTTCCCACCCCACCCTAGCGAATAAGGTTGACCGCAATCCCAGAACCTAAATACCATACGACTCCCCATTGTGTGCGAATTCATTTTTAAAATTTTAATAATGACGTCGTTTCTGGAAAACCCGGAAGTCATACTAACCTCAAGACCATCCCATAAATTGGCATTTTCTGTCTATTAACACAACGTTCATTCCTTCGGCGTCAAAACCACAAAAAATAAACAAACGTACTTATGCCGTGGGTCACCCATTATAACGACTTCAATATTGTCTTCAGAATATTAATTTATTGCTTGTTAATTTGTTGTAACTGTATAGTTAATATAATGCTTATAAGAACGATAATTATTGTGAATAAATGTACAAAATATTAAAAAAAGTTTTCATGTTTTTACATTTGGGCAATCAGGCATTTGGGCAAATAATAAATCATCATTGTCCTTAAAGTACGTACAAACATAAATAATGCAGTATATATGATAAAACATAGATAGATAACTAAACTTTTCATCGGTAGTACGTACAATGCTAAAACAGAATGAAATAAAGCGGACAAGGTCGACATATTGGCGATGTGCATTGGCACAGTTGGGTCCCGCTACGCGAAGCACTCCGATGGCCAATGATGGCCCCTATTGGCACTGCGTGTGGGAGCCCCTTTCTACGATACACAGAAATACCTGGCGCCCAATACCAACATGTTGGCAAAGTGAATGCGCGCTCTACGCGCAGCGTGTCACATCACCAACGATAGCGAGACGTTGGCACTGCGTGTAGGAGCTCCTTTATACTAATAGTAAAAAATCTTCCACTGTCCCAGCTACGTTTCCATTTACCGTTACGATTGACGTAGTGCGCGCTGCACGAAATTGATATCATGCATATTAAATTGCTTTAAAAATTACTTAAAAATTATTATGCATTTTGCTTCTACAATCGCATTAAATAAAATATGACGATTGATTACGTGCATATCCCGATATCGTGCTAATATTCGTTACTGAGATATCCGCTTCCATGAAAATCTTGTTTGCAACCTTTATTGCACAAAAACTGAAGAAAACAAAAACGCCAATCTATAGAAGAGGCTCTAAACCAGTAGTTCTTAACCCTTTATTAGGTAAAACTTAAAAAAGGCCCATAACAACTCGAACATCGAAATCGGAAAGGTGAGTGATAATTTCAAAGAATTACAACTGAAAAAACCGGGTCTCCCCTTTTTCACTTCTCTCGCGCTCACGCTTACACCAACAAAGAGAATATTTTGAAATTCATACACTTTACATAGAAATTATTAAGGAACGTAACAAACTTTATTTCATTTCTTTTTGATATATAGTTTCAGAGTTATGAGCCTTCAAACACTAGGCTGCAAGCCGAGCAACGCTGTACTCTTTAAACGTGTGTATCTCGAAAACTTGATTTTAGCAGTAAGACCCATTTCTTCCGAGCGGGTCACATATATACAAAAATAATACAAGCAAGGTATACGTATTCTTAAAACGCTTTTTTGTGTGCCTTTTTTTCCCACTTTTCGTGCTTATATTAAGCGCTTATTTTCCAAAAACGAAATGCTTATAATTCCGCAGTCTAGTAATTAATAGTTAATTAATAATTAAGTCGACACTGAACAGATGGGAAATACATATTTTAAGACGAGTAAAAAGGCGCAAGTAATAAGCAGAATTTAAACTTACCATAATGCCGCGCCAACCTTGACGTGCTGTCGCATCCATAAATCGTATAACTCGCCTGGAATTTTGTCGCAGTCCTTGCTCTACCCGATCTTCGAACATCTAAGATACCAGAAACATCATCGATAGAATTAATAACACAATTTTCAGCAATGAAATGGGTAGCTTAGATATGAAATTGGGGGCCTACCTAGAGTGCCTACAGCATTGGGGGTCGTCTCTGAACTGTACCCATCGTCCGCTATTAAAACGAAAAGCACAAAACATAAATTAAAATTCTGTAAAAAAAAATTGGTTAAACATTTTTTTATAAAGTTGTAACAGAAATGCTATGAAAACTGATGTGAATGGCTATTATTTGATGAATGTAGCCACTTAAAATGAAAGCAGCAAATGAAAATCAGCTCTCAATCCACGGAATACGTTTCAAACAGAGTTTTGTCGCAAATAACGCATCTGGCATTCGTAGTGCCCCAGTGTGTGAACCACCTCTGAAAAAATGTTCAGACAAAAGATTCTTCTTATTTAGCCTAAAATCATAATTTTATAAAAAAAAAGGTTGGGTATTCCCATTTGAAAAAAGAAGTTAACCTCATTTTCACCGATTGCAGCGCCATTTGCAATGAAACTGATATCGCCATCTCATTTCCCCCTTTGCGTTCTACAAGTTTATGTAAGACACTTTTGTCGTATTATGCATATTTCTTGAGATATTTAGGAGTCTCAAGTTAAAAAGACCACCCGGTATAAGTTTTGTATACTTTTAATTCAAAAATGATGGATTTTATAAAAAAAAAAGATTCCTATAAACTAATCTTAGGATTAATCTTAGAATTGAAAATAAAACTAAAAATACACGGGGTATATTTGAAAAAAAGGTAAAGTTACCAAATTTTCATAATACAATATATTTAAACGATAGCTTATTTAAAGCCAAAAAAAGTTTTGTTTGAATTCTTTTTTTTTAATCAGAACAAAATTTACGATATTGTTAGTATCAATACTGTGTGATACCTTGAGTACTTTGTGAAAAAAAATATTAAAGCTTGTTTTTGTTCTTTTCTAAAATAATAATTCAAAATAAAAGGAAAACGTTGAGTGGATTTTGATTTCTGGTCCTTACTTTTTCGGAAGGAAGTTATTAAAACAAGTCATTTTCAATGTAAACTTTATATAAACATCTTTAGATTAGAAAGATTGCACAAAAAACAACAGTTTTTTTAGTACATTTGCAAAATAACAAATAAACGCCTTTTTAAAGAAAATTAATGACTATAAAATTGAGCAGATCTATTAAATTTTGCATGCCTTTCAGTAAACGAGGTCTCCATGTATTTTTTCGAACAACGGACACTCTGTATGAAGTATACTTGGTCAAGCAACTTATTTTTATTAAGTTTTACTTTCTTGTATAAAAAAATATCAACTTAGGTTAAAATATGTATAAATAAATATTATGGCACTTAGAACCTTCTACGAAGTTTTGAATTTGCTTCAGATTTGTTCTTGCGCTACAAGACCTCGGCAAAAAACAACACCAACATGTGATGTATCTGTTTAAATATGCACAAAAAATTAGGGATGGCTTTCTATAAAACAGTTACCTTGCTGCACACTATTTTCTAAATATCTCGGAATAATGGTTTTGGCACTTAGTTCGCTATTTACTTCAACTCTTCAAGTGCTTTTCACTGTTTTAGTACCACCCGGTAGCATATAAGCATTCTGTTAACCGCCACGGCACCACGTAAATTGACTCCGCCTACATCGTGCAGCGGTTGAACGGTAACCGGGCTGCCTTAAAAAACTTTTCGGATAAATTGATAATAAAAGTGTTCCCCATGTGTTCTACTTTCTGCCGTATACATACATAAAAAAAACTCACCAGAAAGTTTTGGGCTTTCCACCCTCTTAGGGAGCTTCGGGGGTCTTCCCCTTGGTCTTCCCCTTGGCTTCTTCACTTTGTGACCTTCATCTTTTTTTGTGTGCTTCTCGCTGACCATTGCGTCTTTTCCAGATTTACCATGCTTCCGGTCTTCCGGTTTACCATTGCTGGTCATTTTAGATTGTGACGCTTCCTTCTCGGAAGCTTTGAGCTTCTTGCTCGGAGATACGCCTTCGTCGTCGCTAAAATCGTCATCGTCGCTTCTACTTGTGATGATTCTGCTTTCGGTTAGCCTATGGCCGTCTTCATCCGTGCTGCCCAGGTCATCTCCATTGGATCTTTTCCTTCGATCGTCGATGGTCCTCTTACGTTTACCCTTATGGCTGCCCTTCTGTACTGGTATCGCAGGAACCAGAAAATCATCAAACAGACTTCTTCGTTTATCATCCTTCAAGGCATTCGCAGCATCTCTGGTGCTATTCTTGTTTACAATTTTTGGTCCTTCTTTTGGTGCAGACTTTTTGGTCTTTGGAGCATTAAAAATCTCTTCATTCGCAGTTTCAGACCGGATGGCTTTACGACCTTCTGATGCTTGTCCTTTCTGTTTGGTTGGTGACGCTCGATGTTCGGTAACCTCATCACAGTTGGCTAAATCATCGAAACTATATTCCTGATCTTCGGCAGTATCAATCTGGTCTCCATTAAAGTGCAAACCATTTTCCTCATTCGTCGTTCGATTCTGGACGCCTTTCTGCCCTTTCGCCTTTTTCCTCGCTGAAGCTTGATCCTCGATAACGTCTGTTCGTCCAGCCTTTTGGGTCTTTGAAACCTCTGTATTTGCCGTTTCATTCTGGCCGTGTTTATGAGCTTTGAATGGTCGGCCTCTCTTCTTCGTGGGCGATACTAAAACCTCAGTATGATCATCGGAGTTATCTGAATCATCAAAACCCCCTTTCTGGGCTTCTCTGATATGCTCCTGGCCTCCTGCTTTTGCTCCAGCCTTTGTTATCTTCGCACCCTTAAAGGGTTCTTCATTCGGCGGTTGGTGGTGGACGCTCTTCAGCCCTTTCTGTTTGCTTGCTGAAGCTCGAACTTCAAATTCTTCGTCGCTGTCATCCGAATCATCCGAAGCAATTCCCCGAGCATCCCTGGTATTATTCTTGTTTACAATTTTTGGTCCTTCTTTTGGTGCAGACTTTTTGGTCTTTGGAGCATTAAAAGTCTCTGCATTCGCTGTTTCAGACCGGATGGCTTTATGACCTTTTGATGCATGTCCTTTCTGTTTGGTTGGTGACGCTCGATGTTCGGTAACCTCATCAGAGTTGGCTAAATCATCGCAAATATATTCCTGATCTTCGGCAGTATCAATCTGGTTTCCATTAAAGTGCCAACCATTTTCCTCATTCGTCGTTCGATTCTGGACGCCTTTCTGCCCTTTCGCCTTTTTCCTCGCTGAAGCTTGATCCTCGATAACGTCTGTTCGTCCAGCCTTTTGGGTCTTTGAAACCTCTGTATTTGCCGTTTCATTCTGGCCGTGTTTATGAGCTTTGAATGGTCGGCCTCTCTTCTTCGTGGGCGATACTAAAACCTCAGTATGATCATCGGAGTTATCTGAATCATCAAAACCCCCTTTCTGGGCTTCTCTGATATGCTCCTGACCTCCTGCTTTTGCTCCAGCCTTTGTTATCTTCGCACCCTTAAAGGGTTCTTCATTCGGCGGTTGGTGGTGGACGCTCTTCAGCCCTTTCTGTTTGCTTGCTGAAGCTCGAACTTCAAACTCTTCGTCGCTGTCATCCGAATCATCCGAAGCAATTCCCCGAGCATCCCTGGTATTATTCTTGTTTACAATTTTTGGTCCTTCTTTTGGTGCAGACTTTTTGGTCTTTGGAGCATTAAAAGTCTCTTCATTCGCTGTTTCAGACCGGATGGCTTTATGACCTTTTGATGCATGTCCTTTCTGTTTGGTTGGTGACGCTCGATGTTCGGCAACCTCATCAGAGTTGGCTAAATCATCGAAACTATATTCCTGATCTTCGGCAGTATCAATCTGGTCTCCATTAAAGTGCAAACCATTTTCCTCATTCGTCGTTCGGTTCTGGACGCCTTTCTGCCCTTTCGCCTTTTTCCTCGATGAAGCTTGATCCTCGATAACGTCTGTTCGTCCAGCCTTTTGGGTCTTTGAAACCTCTGTATTTGCCGTTTCATTCTGGCCGTGTTTATGAGCTTTGAATGGTCGGCCTCTCTTCTTCGTGGGCGATACTAAAACCTCAGTATCACCATCGGAGTTATCTGAATCATCAAAACCCCCTTTCTGGGCCTCTCTGATATGCTCCTGGCCTCCTGCTTTTGCTCCAGCCTTTGTTATCTTCGCACCCTTAAAGAGTTCTTCATTCGACGGTTGGTGCTGGACGCTCTTCAGTCCTTTGTGTTTGCTTGCTGAAGCTCGAACTTCAAATTCTTCGTCGCTGTCATCCGAATCATCCGAAGCAATTCGCCGAGCATCTCTGGTATTATTCTTGTTTACAGTTTTTGGGCCTTCTTTTGGTGCAGACTTTTTGGTCTTGGAAGCATTAAAAGTCTCTTCATTCGCAGTTTCAGACCGGATGACCTTATGACCTTTCGATGCATGTCCTTTCTGTTTGTTCGGTGACGCTCGATGTTCGACAACCTCATCAGAGTTGGCTAAATCATGGCAAATATATTCCTGATCTTCGGCAGTATCAATCTGGTCTCCATTAAAGTGCAAACCATTTTCCTCATTCGTCGTTCGATACTGGACACCTTTCTGCCTTTTCGCCTTTTTCCTCGATGAAGCTTGATCCTGGATAACGTCTGTTCGTCCAGCCTTTGGGGTCTTCGAAACCTCTGTATTTGCCGTTTCATTCTGGCCGTGTCTATGAACTTTAAATGGTCGGCCTCTCTTCTTCGTTGGTGATACTAGAACCTCATCATCGGAGTTATCTGAATCATCAAAACCCCTTTTCTGTGCTTCTCTGATACGCTCCTGGTCTCCTGTTTTTGCTCCAACCTTTGTTATCTTCGCACCCTTAAAGGGTTCTTCATTCGACGGCTGGTGCTGGACGCTCTTCACTCCTTTGTGTTTGCTTGCTGAAGCTCGAACTTCAAATTCTTCGTCGCTGTCATCCGAATCATCCGAAGCAATTCGCCGAGCATCTCTGGTATTATTCTTGTTTACAGTTTTTGGGCCTTCTTTTGGTGCAGACTTTTTGGTCTTGGAAGCATTAAAACTCTCTTCATTCGCAGTTTCAGACCGGATGGCTTTATGACCTTTTGATGCTTGTCCTTTCTGTTTGGTTGGTGACGCTCGATGTTCGGCAACCTCATCAGAGTTGGCTAAATCAACGAAAATGCATTCCTGATCTTCGGCAGTATCAATCTGGTCTCCATTAAAGTGCAAACCCTCTTCCTCATTCGTCGTGCGATTCTGGACGCCTTTCTGCCCTTTCGCCTTTTTCCTCGATGAAGCTTGATCCTCGATAACGTCTGTTCGTCCAGCCTTTTGGCTCTTCGAAACATCTTTATTTGCCGTTTTATTCGGGCTGTGTTTATGAGTTTTAAATGGTCGGCCTCTCTTCTTCGTGGGTGATACTAGAACCTCAGTATCATCATCGGAGTTATCTGAATCATCAAAACCCCCTTTCTGGGCTTCTCTGATACGCTCCTGGTCTCCAACTTTTGCTCCAGCCTTTGTTATCTTCGCACGCTTAAAGGGTTCTTCATTCGGCGGTTGGTGGTGGACGCTCTTCAGCCCTTTCTGTTTGCTTGCTGAAGCTCGAACTTCAGATTCTTCGTCGCTGTCATCCGAATCATCCGAAGCAATTCGCCGAGCATCTCTGGTATTATTCTTGTTTACAGTCTTTGGTCCTTCTTTAGGTGCAGAGTTTTTGGCCTTCGAAGCATTCAAAGACTCTTCATTTGCAGTTTCAGAACGGATGGCTTTATGACCCTTTGATGTTAGTCCTTTCTTTTTGTCTGTTAACGCATGACAATTTGACGTATGTCCTTTGCGCTTGTTGCTCGGCGAAGCAGGAGGTTCAAATATTTCATCGCTGCAATTCGAATCATCCGAAACTATATGCAGAGCGCCTCTGGTGGTGTTCTTGTTTCCGCTTATTGGTCCTTCTTTTGGTGCTTCTTTCGGTGCTTCTTTCGGTACTTCCTTTCGTACTTCCCTTGGTCCTTCCTCAGGCCCTTCTTTTCGTCCAGTCTTTTTCGGCTTCACGCCGTTACAGTTCCGTCTCGTCGATGAATCAAAATCGCCGATATCAGCATTACCGAGGACATCTACATCATGGAACGAAGTCGCCTGGGTTTCTCCCGTCTTACCCTGGCCTCCTGTTTTTTGTCCAGAACGTTTGGTATTCGCACCCATAGAGTAGTCTTCATTGACCATTCGATTCTGGACAGGATCTTCTCTGGCATTGTTCAGTTTTGATCTATTCTTTTCGTGTTTCGACTGATTCAAGACCTCCTTCACTTTCATCGATGCACAGTAATCCTCGATAACATCGTTATCGTCCTCTTCGTTTTCGGCGTGCGCACTCTTCGATAGACGGAAGCCCTTCCCGTGGTCCAAGCCTCGAAGGAAAGACGTCTGGGCGTCTAGGTTCAGCTTCCGTCTGGCCTCCAGCGTAGTCTCGAGAGTTGACGCTATATCGGTGAGGCCTTCAACGCTTCTCTTCTTTGAATTCTGGCCCGATCTACTTCCGTTGGAGACCAGATGAACGTCTCTCCCATGGCTGTAGAAGGGATCAGGTGGCGCAATGGTATGGACGCTGATGATGTTCACCTTGCCTTTAGGTTTCTTCTGGGTTTCTTCTTCTCTGGTGGTTTTCTGCTTGAGCTGGTTCTGGTCCAGCCTTCCTCCAATCTTGTTGAGGTTTGTCGTCGGATCCGGAGTTATAGTTTGCTCGTTTTGATCAGCATCTTCGATCAACGTATCGTCCTGCTCGCATTGTATGGAGATGTGTTTCATCCGGACATCCTCGCATCTGCCGGATAGATCGGAGGTCAACGACGTCTCCGAATCGTTGCTGCGCGTCTTGTCCTGGATCGAGCTTACGAATTCTGCTTGCCGGTTGGAGTTAGCAACAAACTTTGGAGGCACAAACTTCGGAGGCGCTTTCGGCCTGTCTCCTTTGGTTAGGGAGTCGGTGACCTCGGTACCCATATCCCTCACCTTCTGCACGATGGTCGTCAGCCTGAGTGGCGTTCTGGTCGAGTGAGTTGCCGCTCTAGACCTATGCCTATGTCTCTTCTTTACCTGCCTTTTCTTCAGCGGAGTCCCATTATCGCTATTGTCAGCAAACTCATCAGCGAGCGTATCAGCGATGTTCTTCTTCTTGGGGATGTAATATTGATCAGCGCTGTTATCGAGAGAACTCGATGTCCTTTTGGCTGCGACCTGAGCCAGAAAACTATCACCGGCTTGAACTGGTGGTTGTTCAATTTGTTTCTGGGCATCTTCGGGTGCATTCTTAGGAGTTCTGTTGAGACTTTTGTTAGGAGTTTCGTTAGGAGGTTTGGCCTTGTAATTCTGGAGGACAATCGGCGACAGACTAAGGATCGTCTTATGGCCGAATGACTTGCGCACGCTGCGATTTGGCGTGCTGTTGTTGGGTAAAGGTGCTAGGGGTTCCTTGGGGGCGAAGTTCCTCTCGAAGACGGAGCGACGTATACGCACGTCGCCCAGTGAGGTGCGAGGCACCGGTCGCCATTTCGGCTTCCGTACGAACTCCGGCATCTGAAATCATAGAGAGAAGATATTGGCAACCATCAAGATTCGGTAATAAAAAAGTTCTACGAAGTGCTACAATTATGAGATAAGCCATTCGTGGCCATATAGGCCAGGCAATAGAGGTTTTTGCGTGACAAAAATACTACCAGGAAGCCGACGGTCCCAGGTCACGTGGAACAGTCCGTATCCTTTTTCGTTTTTTGCTTGTAAAGACTAAACCGATTGAGCAATCTTGATGCTGTCAACAGACGAATTGTAGAGAATGAAAAGACGCAAAAAATGAACCCTGCACGGACTCGATTGAATCAATATTAAGAGTAAATGTTAGTCACCGGCTTCAAAAGTTCGACGAAACTGAGGCGCGAGAGGAGGGAACAAGCCGCGCCCACTGTACACTCCGCAGAAAATGCAAGCAACGCACTGATTAGATGAGGGGAACGGCGATGAATCTTTGGCGGTGAAGATCAAAGGGGCCGTGCGGTGTCGACTGGCGCCGAACCATTTCCTAATAACTTTGTGTATGTGACTATCGCATGTTCTGAAATGCTTTTCTTGTATATTTTAAATACAAATACAATTCCACAAAACAATACAGTGATACAAATTAATTAATTGCTTTATTATAAACCGCGGTTTATTATAACATTCCTATTTTACTACTAACTATGGTTGAACATTTTACCTTTTGTATGTTGAAAAAAATTGTAGTTTTGGTACAACAGACAGCTTTTCTTACATAAATCATTTACTACTTTACATTTATTATTAGAATTAGTTAACTAATTATCAGTTAGCTCCGAAGAAGCGAACAGCATGGTTCGCGAAGACAGTAATTATGAATTTTTACTCACGGCATAAACCGGTAGCTATTTATCATCTAAATTTAAATGATTCTGGCCGTGAAAGCATTCGTACTCAGATACTTATTTAAATCCATTTAACGTTTTCTTTGTGCATCAATAATCTCGAATGTCTCGTTCGTACTACGCAGAGATCGATACTTTCAGGTAAAACACACCTCATATAAAAAATTCAAATTTTTATCGGGTGACGCAAGTAGGTGTTAGTAAATATAATATTCCTATTTTAATTCTAGCTACAGTTGGATGCTGCATTTTGAAATTTTACTCAAAATTATTATTGCTATGTATAGACTTGGTAGTATAGGTACTTCAATTTCAATTGTAGGTATGAGAAAAAATAGCGATTTCGATAAAACTGGCAGCTTTATGTATATGTATGTCATTTATTATATATTATATAGATACATGTTCAAATATTTTACACCTTTATATTTTGCCATATATGGTAATCCGGCACGCTTACACCTATAAGAGAGTATTGCCCAAACTAACTAGCGAAGTTAATTAGCGAAGAATTTCACTCACGTATAATCTCTACATATACACTTACCGCAGGTACTCCGCAAGTTATTAGCTTTCTTAGAACGCGGGCCACATAAAGGCAGCCGATTTTTTAATTTGCCCATATTTCTAGCGTCTGTTGTACAACAAGTCGAACTAAAGCCAACCATCCTACATAGATTGCGATTGCGCTGAATGCATTGCCAAGCGACAAGTGTTTGGTATTAATATTATTTTCTAAATCTAAATACCAATATATTTGAAATTCTATGACGAAAAATAAATGACTGATTAAAAATTAAATTACTTGTATTTCCTTAGTAATAATTTATTTAACTCCTATTAATTATTTAGTAGTTGTAACATTGTAAGTAGTTATTGCGGTTGTTGTTTATTCTTCGTTCCGTGTGTCGTACGGGGACTGCACTATAAACCCTCGCGGGAACATGCGCTCCTAATTTATAACTCGCTCTTTGCTGTCTGCGTAGAGTCCATCAGGACAGCAAAAAATTATTTCTCGTATTCGGTTTCTAGCCTATTTTGGTCGAAATTCAACAATTCATGTTGCTCACATACACTTCCGCAAGAACATGCTGTTCTAATTTATAAGCGAGCCGTTGCTATCTACGTAGCACCAGCACGGTAAAATTTATTTTTCGTATGGCTTTCGTTTGCCTGGCGCGGCGGCACTCCCGTGTCAACATGCGATCAATATTTTTGTTAGGCCGAAATTGCTCAATATTTGTTGGTGCTGCTTCAGACTGTACCATTTGAATTTGATTGGTCGAAGAAACTGATGTGTTGTTTATCCAACAGATGGCTGCACCGTACGACGATAAAATATGTTATTCTCGTCTCATTCACATGTTCAAAAAACCAACGGTTAAGAGGCTGGTTCAACCTAACTTCAGGTCTGTTCTGCTCAGCTCTGGTGGTCCCCTATTGGTCCAATTATTCAAACAGTTCAATGCTCCTGTGGGTTAATTATTGAATAATGATAGCATCTTATAAAATTACAACAATCTGAATTAACTATTCTAGTGGGCCACATCTCCATATCTATTATACCCATGCCCAATTTTAAACAATTGCTGCTCAAAGATAGACGTATAATTGGAGGACCGGTGATATCCTGATTTCAGGAATAACAATTCAATTATGTATTTTTGCGACGCGCCGCAGTAGTTCCACTTTATGTCAATGTACAATTTGAAAAAAATTCAATAAATGAAAAGAAATAAAGCCACACCTTTGACGAATCGGCGTCGTATTTTCCCAATTTTTCCATCCATGTTCGAGTCTGAACAGTGTGTCCATCTACGATGTTCTCGAGAACTAGTCGTCATTAGACGAAGATAATAGTAATGGGTCTATCTCTATCTACCATATACCACAAAAAAAGGCTGTTACTCGCTAAAATTCACATTTATATTTACTGGGACAGATTTCGAGAGTTCTAACCTACAAATCCGATATAATCTGAAAATGTAGAAAACTTGGGGACACTGCACAAAGAAGTATTCTAATCGAAATTAGGAGATTACATAAAAATTCTACTATTATATCAGACATCAATCAGGTTTGTGCCTAAAGAAGTATACTATTGTCTTTTTAAAATTTCCTTTTCAATTGATAGGTTAGTTAGCAGAATATACATATAAACAGTGCTGTTTTATCCATTCTACTACCAGAGAATTCAAGCTCCAAGTATGGTATGATGCAGAAGATCATTACGGGTTTTGTAATTGGATTCAAATCACATTACGAGGAATCAAAATCCTTACGTACTATTTTGTTGATCGAAGAGGATTTCTAGACAAGAGATGTGATTACTAATTTTCATAATTTCCATGAACTGACAATAAAATTATCGAGGTATGCTGAAGATTACCGATTTTTTATCAAATTTTTTGGTAATATTACTGGAAGACGTCTATAACATTACTATATGAGAAATGTATAATGGGACATAGTCGACTTGTCAACCACTGACTCCAGATGTTTTTCTTCTCAAGTGCAAAGTGTATGGAGGATTACAATTAACACAACAAACCGCAGATAGTATTGCAATTAGCCCCGAAGAACCGAACAAGCATTACGACCCGTATGCGTGTGGTCTCATGATAGGGAGGATCAACATTTTTGTGATTTTAATATTATAATATAATATTAATAAAGCTTATGTTGTCTATTTGTCTTTTATAAATCATATATGAATTACAAATTGGTAAATAAAGAATAACTTATTAACTGTTTTGTTTGTCTTATACGTCATATGATCCCTGTGCTGTGGATGTACATACGTATGTAATACCGTGCAACAAAGACTATAATAACTACATTTAGTTTGTTAGTTACGATAGTCTACGTTGCATGGGTCGATATGTATTTGTTTTTCAGTAGCTAGGCATAAGTGTATTATCGGCTGAGAAATGAGTGCATAATCTATCGTACCAAGAGTAAGTAATCTGCGACCAAAGTTATTGGTACGGGGTTTGTTTTTTAGGAGGTATAAATGTATATGGGCGCATAATCTCAATACACTTTCAAATATTCCACATATTCAGTACGTGTGCGTGTATTCATAGTACGTGTTTTTGCATATATCACTTCATAAACCGTAGACAAATGTTGAAGTTATTTATCATATAAATATATGATAAATATCTCACATACTCCACATAGGTTATGTCACGGTTATGTCAACAATTTATCACAGTAATTTTTAGAGCTACCATGTTATGTTGGTAACGTTGTAAAATCACTAGACAGCCTGCTTACGTGTGCAAAAATAAATTGAAACAGCGTTAAAGACGTTAGATCATATAATGTTGACCGCACGTCGGCAAAGTCTATCTTGTTCCAAAGTAGCTTTAGCGAAAACGTCGACATCCCCACGCAAAGACCAATTCTCGACTGATTTCTCTAAACTTATCAAAAACAGCCAAGCCTCTGTCGATCAGCTGTTGGACCCGCCACTTAAACCATTACAACATTCATATTTTGTTGTCATTTTTTTTACACAAGTTCATGAAGGCTCAATACAAAATGTTGTAATATTGCTTTTTTGATGTTTGGTACTGATTTGGAATAAAAAAATCACAAAAATTACCAATTATTGGCTTCTTTAGCAAGGGTAAAAAACAAAACAACAACGCAAATGAAAAAAAAGTGGCATTCGTGCCCGGAGTAATACACCTTTATCTACAATTTAATGTATTACACGTGATTATTAACACACAATTAAGCTCAGTATGTTTGGTTTTATGTAGTGTTGTTTTGTAGTACGCTACTACCTCTAGTGATTCCTCTTAACGTAGGAAATTCGGAAAAAAACGGACAAATCTTAGTCTTTTCAAAAATTCATAACTCCGCCATTTTCAAAGCTGTAGCGGAGGCTTTTCGCGTGAAAGTAGCGATTGGTGGGTACTTTGAGTGTGGACAACCCAGGCATTGTCCGATGATTAGTTTTTGCGCAATTGCGATTTGAATGTTTTTATGCAATATGTTTCGGCGAGCATGGATGCGTCGGAGGTGGTACGATTTTAATTTTTTTTACGTATTTCGAAAGTAGAAGTATTGTGCTACAAAACGTAAAATTATTACATAGTTCAAATTACATAGACATCAAATTACAAGCAATAAGCTATAATACGTGACTCAGTCCAATCAAATAAATGACCAAATATTTATTATTGAGATCTGATATCACCATATGATTATATGATTGAATAGTAATAATAAATGAACAATCGCAATCACAATGTATATGAAAGCAGTTGTCCACAGAAAAATGTCGACAGAAAACGACATATACTCCTTGGTTAAAATGCTCAAAATTGTAGGGGTACCATTCGGCATGGTTCCGTATGGTTTTTCAACAGGCGTACCAATAATTACTATTGCTTCTATATGCAGAAATATCACCGTTATATTGTGTAAGCATTTTGCTCTACTACACTGCTCAAAAAATTAGGGGAACACGTTTTTCGAAACCTGTAACATTTTAAATAATAGTTCTAGGCAAATCAAATTTGGTGTGCTTTAAGAACATATATTTAACTAAAGAAAATTACAACTCAATGTTACAACTCTTACTTACTTCTAAGTTGCACTTAAAAATGTAAATTAATAACGCAAAACAAAATTCAGTTGTCAATTTTCGTTGATTAGACACGTCATTAGAAGTAAAATGAGGCATTGGCTGTAAAATCACACGTAAATCATTGTGAAAATTACAATAGAAATGTGGTAAGTATAAGAATTGCACGTAATTCCTATTATTTGTACAAGTCTGTGTACTATTACAGCGATATTGCTGCTTTATTTCAATTACAATGATCTTTTAGTAAAAATACAATGGAAATATACCTTAAATTCGTAAAATTACCACGTATGTTGTGATTTTACTATTATAATAGCGGGTTTGTTGATATTGTAACGCCCAGACGCATGCGCTACGTTTGATCAGCTGTTTTGCAAACGAACGCCGGCACGCATACCATCGAGTGCAATATGTAGTTGGGCGCGTTCTATTTCTGCCACCGGTAAGTAACAATGATACAGTGAACTATAACTTATCTAGATACCATGTAGGTGTAGGTTAAAATACCATGTCACACTGCAGAACAATTTGTATTGCCTTTGTAGATCACCAACGACGACAATTAGCCAATTAGAAATTGATGTCTTAACGTTAACGCCATACCTGGATGAAAGCTGTAAGTACAGTCTTCTACGTTTCTTCGTGAAAATTTGCTTTAAGATTGAAGGGTTTTATACCAACAGAAAGATAATGTCCAATCTTCTTTTTAGGTTAACTTTTTTGTGTCTGTCTAATATGTTTCCTTGTTCTTACAGATACAGATGCGGAACATCTTGCACCAAGTGTGTTTGTCAGAAAAAGAGTGAACGAGTATGTGTGTTCATGCTTGACCGAAGTGCATTTATATATTTATCCGTGTGTTTTCTATGTTTAAATATTTGCGTACGCTAAGTATTTATTAATTGCTTCTCTGTAGCTTTAATGTATTTTTATGTCCCTCAAACTATTTTATACTTGTATGTACGTCTACATATTTATTTTTTTACAAGTAATTTTATCTATACCATTTTGTTTGACTGTTGACTATTGTAACGTTTGCCTGTGTGCATGATGTTACTGTTCTTTTTGTATTATATGATAGATAATGTTAATATCTACTCAAGATCAGAATAATATTATACAAATCAAAAATACTGCATATTTCATTGAATATTACACTAAAATAGATGTAATATTATTACGCATTACCTCATATTTCATTTAAAATTACATTTAAATTGATGTTCAAATATTACGCATTGCCCCATATATCACTTAAAATTACATTAAAATCGGTGTAATATTTCAGCAAAATTCTTGTAAAATCACAGTGTAAATATACAATGACGATGTAAAAATACAATTGAGACAAAATTACACTGATTGTCGCAGGGCGAAAAAACCCTACTATTCCTACTGTAAATTCACATCAAAATTTTTTCAGTGCAGATTTCGTTTAACTCGTTGCGACGGTCGAGTACGTGTATATAGACGTCCTGGTGAACGATACGCAGTCGCTACTATACAGGAAGTAGATGGATTTGGTCGTGGATCTGTGATGGTTTGGGCTGGAATAAGTATAGACAAGAGAACTGATCTTGTTGGGGTTCCTGGTAGACTAAATGCAATGAATTACATCGAAAACATCTTAGAGGACAATGTGGTGCCTGCTGCATATGGCGTCGGTCAAAATTTCATCCTATTATTTATTAATTTACATTTTTAAGTGTAACTTAGAAGTAACTAAGAGTTGAAGTATACCAAATTTGATTTGCCTAGAACTGTTATTTAAAAAGTTACAAGTTTCGAAAAAAAAACTTAAATGTGATTCTATTTTGTAGGTGTGACCACACTGCTAATAACAAATTATTTCGACACCGCTTTGAATTTTTGGTCGGAAAAAACCGAAAATAAACTGTCACACCTGGCTATAATCATGTTACAATACTTGACGAACATATATACGTGTGTCTACTTGACAATAAAAGGAAAGCACTTCATCAAAGCTTGCTACCACCAAAACAAATGCGACCAAATTATGGCGAATCTCGGATATCCGGCAAACTATAAGATCTATCAAATATTCATGGCGTTTACCATGCTTCTAGTGACGTTATATGCATTAGCAAGCATTTGGATTTATACCGAATACCACAAGATAATTGACAGAGCATACGTCACACAAATATTCGGACTAATGTGCCACATATACGTAAAATATTTAACGCTAGCCTACTATTTTGCGTTTACCATGATGACGAATCAAACTCTAATGGTAATGCGGAAAATTTTGAAGAAGTTAACATATTCGAAAGACGCGCAATCGGCTAATAAACAGATGAATAAAACTATGGAGATGTACAGCGTTTTGTCTAAAGTTGTTGCCTCGGCTAATATGACTTTTAATTTTCCGATTTTCTGCGAACAATGTGTAAGTTTGTTGCACAACACGCATATCGTTTATCTGTTGTACAAAGGGGATTATGATTTTTTGATGTTGGTATTTTGGTTCGTGATGAATATGCTAGCGTTATCCGTTATTATTATACCACCGTCTCTGGTTGTGTACCAAGTAAGTCTTTTTGAAAACATATCTAAATATTAGTACACAGATAGAAAAGATTTCTGGTTTTTAAGAAATATATTATGTTGAATTTATTCTTTTGGGTCAAAACATATTTCTGCGACGATAACAATATTTACTTCATTGAATACTCTAGTTATTTGCTTGGAGAGATAAATTTATTTTTCAATAGTTTTTGTTAATTAAAAATTTGCCTATTAACTATAGTTAGTATATTACACACCACGGTCTGTTCTGTAACTTTTAAAAATTATATTAAACAGGATGGTATACCAATTATTATCAAATAATAAACTCAGTCATCATTAATTCGTTACACATGAAGAGTTGAAGTAAATAATGAACTAAGTGCCAAAAATTCAAAAATTGGTTTTATTACATTAAAGTGGGCTGGATATCACTGGCCTTAATGTAAATAACGGGGTACGTAAAAATATGTCGTGAAATGCCTAACAAACTTGACCGCTCGATCTCGCATGAGTTAACTTTCGGCG
Source organism: Aphodius sticticus (assembly GCA_963966075.1). NCBI lineage: Eukaryota > Metazoa > Arthropoda > Insecta > Coleoptera > Scarabaeidae > Aphodius > Aphodius sticticus. The sequence continues at coordinate 79,911,212 of OZ014507.1, forward strand.
TATTTTCATAAATAGCGCGCTAAGTGCCTTTAGTCAGTGCCAGTAGTTGCTTAAATTTTGTATACTTTTAAATCAAAAATGATGCATTTAAAAAAAAATGATTCCTATAAACTATTCTTAGAATTAATCTTAGAATTAAAAAATGTAAAAATATACAGGGTCTATTTGAAAAAAAGGAAAAGTTACCAAATTTCCATAATACAATATATTTAAACGATAGCTTGTTTAAAGCCAAAAAAAGTTTTGTTTTAATTTTTTTTAAATTTTTTTGCGGCTCGCGATTTGCGTGTTCTGGTTATTTTATTATTACAAAAAAGTTCATGTTATTTCTGTTTTTTCTTTTAGAATTACATTTTATTTTGATTTTTAACAAAAAGAAAATGTACGATATTGTTGGTATCAATACTGTGTGATACCGAGAGTAGTTTGGGAAAAAAAGATATCAAAGCTAGTTTTTATCTTTTTTAACTAATAATTCAGAATAAAAGGAAAACGTTGAGTGGATTTTGATTTCTGGCCCTTACTTTTTCTGAAGGAAGTTACTAAAATAAGTCATTTTCAACGTAAACTTTATATAAACATCTTTAGACTAGAAAGATTGCACAAAAAACAACTGTTTTTCAGTACATTTGCAAAATAACTAATAACCGCATTTTTAAATAAAAATTAATTACTATAAAAATGAGCATAACTATCAAATTTTGCATGGCTTTCAGTAAACGAGGTCCCCATGTATTTTTTCGAACAACGAACTTGAAGTATACTTGGCCAAGCAACTTATTTTTATTAATTTTTACTTTCTAGTATAAAAAAAATATCAACTTAGCTTTAAATATGTATAAATAAATATTATGGCACTTAGCACCTTCTACGAATTTTTGAATTTATTTTAGATTTGTTTTTGTGATAAAGACCTCGGCAAAAAACTACACCACCATGTGATGTACAATCTGTTTAAATATGCACCAAAAATTAGGGATGGCTTCATATAAATATCTCGGAATAATGTTTTTGGCACTTAGTTCGTTATTTACTTCAACTCTTCAATTCATTACACATGTATGTATTATATTTTGCAACCCATACTACGTTCACATTACATATAAAGATATCAATATTTCATCCAAATTGAAACGTATTTAGAAATGAACGTACTAACACGAAAACAATTTTTTGCAAGTAGAAAAAGGTATTTTTGTGCAGAGAACTCGGCCTAGAAATTATTTTACGGTCTCAAAATAACAAGTTTTTTGTCCACAAAAGGTGCAGCGCGTCGAGAATTTGAAACGTGTTTTCAAGTCCACACATGCGACGTGTCTTCAAGTAGATATTACGACTAATTTGCAAGATGTGAATCTCACATGCCAATTTGGTAACATTAATAAAATAATATAGTGAGCGTACCACAACTGATCCGAATATTTTTGACATGATTTCACAAATGAAACAACAAAAATAAATTACAATAAGTAATATTAATAATAAGTAATATCCAGATGATACAACAAAATTCAAGAAGAGATTTATTTCCTTCAAAGAAATATTTTTGCTTTGGCTTAAAAATAGGTGTACTTCCGCCAAAGAAATTATATTTTGATTAAAATGAATATATTTTTAGTGTGAATACCACATTAAACGGTATTGTTAGATCGCGCTGTAAACACTCTCCTCGCAGTTCGGCCTTATCTTGAGTATAAATAGTAGACTGGTGAAAGCCTACCGCTCAGTTGACGTAATGCGTCTGCCTAAATTGCTAAAAAAGCCGTGTGGTGATCGGAATTTACTCGATCTGAGCTCTTCGGCTAAAATATTCTCAAGTTAACTGTCACGTCCGGTCACCGGAAGTCGGTATCAACTTTGTTATTTTAAATGGAATGATATAATTTTAATTTTATTTTTGGTTTCTACGTATCAAAATACATCATTTTTAATAAGGGTCCCCCCTATACCTAAATATCACCATTTTTGAGTTTTTTTGATTTTACTAATTTTTTGGTGATTTTCGCGGTGACGTTTAAAACTGAATATCTCGGTTATTATTGAAACTGGGAGTTTGATGATTGATGGTCCAAAACTAGAAACATAGGCAAATACGACGATGTTTAGTTCATCATGATATCTTATACAGGTGTTCAAAATTTACAACACAATAATTGAATTTTTAAACGTAAAAAACTTTTTTTTTTCAAATGGAAGAGCCTGTATACCGATACGCCATTCGATAGGAAATTTTATTCCCTATCAATCAATATATCGGTTCCCTATATCTATCTTTAATAGTTTTTGAGATGTTGTCACATTTTCTTTAAATCCATTTCGAATACTCCCATTTAATAATGGGGGACGAAATTAGATACGAAATTTACAACGAAAATTTAAATAGTGATAGATATTTAGAAATTTTGCGTGGATGTGTGAACAATTTTTGCGATACTCCTTTCTCAATATTTTACGCGATTGCTTTTATCAAATGGACGGTGCACAGGCATATTCTTCGCTTGTGGTATCCATTCAATTTAATCAGATGTTAGGCGGTAGGTGGTTCGGAAATAGGAGACGCTGACGGTGACCACCAAGCCCACCAGATTTAACACCATTAGACTTTTATTTCTGGGGTCATGTGAAAAGTCAGGTCTATTCCACACCAGCTAATACTCTAGAAGAATTGACTAACAGAGTAGTAGCCGCCATTAGTGGACTACAGCGACAAGAAATCCAAAGAGCGACGATGACAGTAGTACAGCGAAGTGTTTTAAAATGTTTGGAGCAGAACGGGCAGCATTTCGAACAACATAATTACGTTTTAATTTAAGTTAGATATCCCAAATCTATTATTTTAGTTTTAAGAAACCTTTTCAATACTTTTCTGTTTTCCTGCTGTTAGAAAGTTGTTACATTCCTATAAATAAAGAATAAATCGTTTTGTATTTAGTTTGCATTCTTTTATACTGACAATATTTCAAAAACTATTAAAGATAGATATAGGGAATCCTAATATTGATTGATAGGGAATACGATTTCCTATCGAATGGCGTATCGGTATACAGGTGTTCCATTTGAAAAAAATGAGTTTTTTACGCTTAAAAATTCAATTATTGTGTTGTAAATTTTGAACATCCTGTATAAGATATCATGATGAACTAAACATCGTCTTATTTGCTTATGTTTCTACTTTTGGACTACCAATCATGAAATTTCTAGTTTCAATAATAACCGAGATATTCAATTTTAAAGGTAACCGGGAAAATCACCAAAAAAATTGTAAAATCAAAAAAACTCAAAAATGGTGATATTTAGGTATAGGGAAACATGATCAAAAATGGTGTGTTTTGATACGTAGAAACCAAAAATAAAATAAAAATTATATCATTCCATTTAAAATAACAAAGTTGATACCGACTTACGGTGACCGGACGTGACAGTTTACTTGAGAATATTTTAGCTGAAGAGCTCAGATCGAGTAAATTCTAGTTCCAAAATTTCAAGTTTCCAGAAATAGTAGAACATGAGAAACTTCTAATGTACCAGTTCCGTGAGACACCCTGTATAATATACAAATTGTAAATTTTAAGTGAAAACAATTTTTTTCTTTGCCTCTATTGAAACACCAGATTTCTTTGAGTCGGTGCCTATTTATTTGAATTAAACAAAATTTTCTATCTGTGTAGTAGAGTTTTTATAACAAATGTTGATATATTATTCTTTATAGGTAACTGATATATCGCGATTATTGGCAGGTATAGATATGTGCTATACCGATAAAGTACTAACAACAACTGTAAGTACCATACATTTTTTCTCAAAAGTTGGTCTACTACGACCCCTCTTTATACTCCTTAAGGGAGGATTCCGTTTTTCTTTTATTTACTGTGTAGTCTATACACAAGTAATCGTCAACAGATGAACTAGAAATAAAAAAAAATATTTGTATTCGAGGAAATGGTGACTTGTCAAACTCAAAAAAATTATCGATCTAGCTCACAAAATTGACGTTTTTTGGTTCATTTTTGTTTGCTGAACACATTTGCAGAGGTCAAATAAATAACGAGCTAAGTGCCAAAGCCATTGTTGCGAGATATTTAGAAAATAATTGACGATTTTGATGATAAACTCTTTTTGATCAGGATAATTGATTAAATTAAAATCAGGATCTGATTTTTTAAACAAAAAAAACGGAATCTCCCTTATAAATATGAGGGGGATTAAATAATTAAAATTATTTTTAGAAGAACACATTCTACCTGGCCATACTCCAACGCAAAGTGAACTACAATTGCGTGTTTTTCGAAATAACACTTTCGGGTGTTTTAAGTGTACGTATACACTCCGCACGAGAGAATCGCCCTAACTGCCATATCTCGTTTCGACTGTCAAAATTATTTGCCTCTTAGTGTAAACATGAGCGCGAGAGAAGTGAATAAAAGTACCCGATTTTTGCAGTTTTAAATTAACGCTCGTCTTTCCGATTTATTTTCTCTTAAACCACTTACCACACAAATTTCAGTTTTAGTTCAGGTTGCATTTAGAGTCTCTTCTATAGATTGGCGTTTTTGTTTTCTTCAGTTTTTATGTAATAAAGGTTGCGAACAAGATTTTGATGGAAGCCGATATCTCAGGAACGAATGTTAGCAGGACAACGCAGTTATCATGCAAATAATCCTTATTTACTGCGATACATCTCCCTTGAATTTAATAGCATTCCGACTATTTGTTAATTTCTAAGACCGAAATAAACATGAACAATATATTGTGCAGTTCGGCTTCCCTCGCTTGTAGGTTTTGGTGCGGGGCAGTCGAACGTGATGCGAAGTTTTGACGCGATCAGTGAATCCGTTTGAATTCGTGTTTGTAAAATATTGTTGGGTGTAATTAATTGTACAGGGTGGGCCAAATTCGATGTTAGTATAGGAGATCTCGGTAACTACAAGGGATATCGAAAAATGAGTAAGGTTGTTGTGTCGTCCTTTTTTGAGAGAAACTCAATGGTGAAAACCAAAATTAGCTATCGTCTTTTGTTTTCGAGTTATAACAGAAAACTCGATTTTTCGCTATTTTGATACTTGTCGATATCTTTGTTGTTTGTTAAATCAGACGAATGATATTTGCACGTTCTTCAGGCATTTTTTCGATTAGAAGTCAGTGGAATTCACAGATTTTAAATATCTCTAATAGTTTTGTAGATATAACATAAAGTTGTGTTTTTTTTTAAATGGAAACCATAGCTGGCTATGACTGAAATAAATAGAGCATGTTTTTTCCTTTTCAACGATATACAACATGCCGGTCCAAAATATTCCAAAAGTAATGTTTTATTGAATAACATGAAATTAGTATATATCAGAGAAATTATAATTATTGTCTTCAAGATTTCTCCAAGTAGGCGTATGTCACTAGTAGTTTGACACTACTAATCAGTGAAATTAGTAAAATTTCATTCTCTTATTTTAATTGAAAATTACGGAATGTCGTTTGAATAGTATGAAAATTGCGTAATAATCGAATGCTTTATTCAAAGTAATAACAATAATTGTGATATAACATCCGAAACAATTCAATCGTTATCCAGGTAGTGCACGACCGCACAAACTTGTTTTTGGGATTAAAAGACCATCCCATCAATTACGGGTTGATTAATATGCCAAAAGCCGAACATTGTGGTATGGATTGATATGCTGAAGATTCAGTTTCTATTTCACGACTTGAAGTTGAGGGATTTGTAACTGCGGCTGCAACTATGTTGGTGGCAGCTTCTTCAGCATTTTCAATATGGTAATGTTTGCGTCTTGCCATACTAAATGACCCGTGCTTGATGAGATTTTCTTTTAATCTCTCAAAAATAGATTTGTGAGGTTGTGTTCTTTCTGAATAACGATTGAAGTATGTTTTGGATGCAATTTCAGCATTGTTATTACTTTGAATAAAGCATTCGATCATTGCGTATTTTTCATATGATTCATACGGCATTTCGTAACTTTTAATTGAAATAAATATTCAAAAGAATGCAAATTCAATACTTAAGTCACTAATTAGTAGTGTCAAACTACTAGTGACATACGCCTACTCAAAGAAATCTCGAAGACAATAATCGTAATGCCTCTGATATATACTAATTTCACGTTATTCAATAAAACGTTACTTTTTGAATATTTTGGACCAGCATGTTATATATAGTTGAAAAGAGGAAAAAAGGCTCTATTTATTTCAGTCATAGCCAGCTATGGTTTCTATTTAAAAAAACACAAATTTATGTTATATCTACAAAACTATTAGAGATATTTAAAATCTGTGAATTCCACTGAATTCTAATCGAAAAAGTGCCTGAAGAACGTGCAAATACCATTCGTCCGATTTAACAAACAACAAAGATATCGACAAGTATCAAAATAGCTAAAAATCGAGTTTTGTGTTATAACTCGAAAACAAAAGACGATAGCTAATTTTGAGTTTCACCATTGAGTTTCTCTCAAAAAAAGACGACACAACAACCTTACTCATTTTTCGGTATCTCTTATAGTTGCCGCGATCTCCTATAGTAACATCGAATTTGGCCCACCCTGTACATATAAATTCATTATTTATATTTAACTCGCACTACTATTCGAAATTCCGAAATGAAATTGTTCCGATCGTATCGTACAAATACTAAATAATCTTCCACTGTCCCAGCTACGTTTCCATTTACTGTTACGATTGACGTAGTGTGCGCTGAACGAAATTTATATCATTCATATTAAATCGTTTTAAAAATTAATTAAAAATTATTATTATTATTATTATTATTATTATGCAATTCTGTTTCTACAGTCGCATTAAATAAAATATGACGATTGATTGCGTGCATATCCCGATATCGTGCTAATATTCGTTACTGAGATATCCGCTTCCATGAAAATCTTGTACGCAACCTTTCTTACACAAAAACTGAAGAAAAGAAAAACGCCAATCTATAGAAGAGGCTCTAAATGCAACCTGAACAAAAATTGAAAATTTTGTGGCAGGCGGTTTACGAGGGAAAAAATGGAAAGACGACCGTTAACTTAAAAGTGTAAAAATCGGGGAACTTTTCTCATTTCTCTCGCGCTCATGTTTACACCGAGAGGCAAAAAATGTTGACAGTTATACAACTTATGTAGAAATGATACAGGAGTATGATACGCCTTATTTCAATTTTTTCAATTCAGTAGTTTTAGAGTTATGCGCCTTCAAACACAGGAGTCAATATTGTCGAAACAACAGATGGCAATTAGGGCGATTCTCTCGTGCGGGGTCGCATGTGCGTCATTTTCATTTAGCGACAAAAAAAGTAGGGCACTCTATCAGGTGCGAAACATTTGAAGCCCAAAAACCCCTATCTTCTGTATTTCGGGTTAAAATGAAAATGACGCATAGACAACATTCAATCTAAACTAAAATCGTTGGATAATAATCAAAACAAATTCCAGGAATTACCATTGTGCATATCGGGGACATTTTTCATACATCAAATTGCACAATTACTGCTAGATTAAAGCGAAATATTACAGATGCCTATCATAGCAGCAATCAACTAATTTAATCAACTAGAACACGAAAAAAAGCAACACAAATAATTTACATTTTACAGCAACCTAGCACAAAATGAAGCACGAAATTTTACGTGTCATATCCACGTTAAAATGGTTAAAATCGTCGCCAACTTTTCTGGTAACGTATCACCTTTCAAACGATGGCAAAGTAAATTTTGCAAAAGGGCGGATTTCGTTGTTTTACGTCATAAGGATTTTGAGTTTAATCGCAATAATGGCCGGCACGGTAACATGGCTTATTCTCGAGGATAGAAAAATAAGAAGCATGACGACGTGTATAAAATTAATACGGATTTTCGTAGCGATTAGATGTTTGATGCTGACTTTTACGCAACGAGCTAATCTAGCTGAATATCTCAACAAGATGTACAATATGGATGTTGAACTAGAAGAAAAGATGGGCGTAGTCATTTCGTATAGGTAAGAATGGTGTTTATTTCGCACCAGGCTCGTTCCGCTGTGACGGGTGTGACACTGATTTTACACCAATTTTGATGATTCGTTCAGCAGATTATAAAGAACATCATCCCAATTTCAAATTTTTTTTAGAAAAAACAATAGTTTCACAGTTTCAGTAAACTTTTGCACAGATATTGCAAAGGTTTCATCGATGAACCTCATAAGGTTTCTTATCACCCTGTGTTCTTTTGTTTTACTCTTAATAAAATTTTGAATTAAGTAAAGTTTTCCATAAGTACAAGTTTATAATTGAATCGGTCGGTTCGAGAATAGTAGTCCAAAACTCCAAAAAGTGAGTTCTGAGAAAATTAACAAAATAATTTTGTCGGTGCAATATCTTGAAAAGTATAGCAGTTAGCTATTTTGTGTCAACAGACAAAATATAAAGTAGTTCACAGAAAATAAAATGTATTACATATTTTATTTATATTTGCATTAAAAGCAGAGCTATGATTAAAACAATCGTCATGGACATGTACTGTGTTTTCAACTCAACAAGAAAACAGCGTACATTTTTAACAATATTTGTTTATTTAAAGCGTTTAAATAATACTTTTATTATGATGTATAGTGTTTTTGGGGTTCTGATGCCAAACCCACTGTCATATTTTTTTAATTGAAAATGACGGATTCAATATGGCGACATGATGGCGACCAGAAAATTTACAAAGCTGTCAGGTGCTTATGTAACTTGTTTGCTGTGATATTTGAAGATCCTAGACACAAAATCCATTGTCCAATTTTCAAAATTAAAAATGGCGGAATCAATATGGAGACCGTTGAATATCAGCAAAGAAACTTCAGTTTGAAGTAAACATTTTTGCTTAGTTATATCAAAGCAGGAATTTGCTTGATACAGCAAAATATTTATTTGTTATTAACATATATTGTTTTAGGACAAAGAAATATTGTATTGTATGCAAAATTAGTTAGTTGTATCAAAGTTCCAATTGGTTTGATTCAGCAAACTATTCATTTGTTACTAACATATATTGTTCTACTCCAAAGAAATATTCTATTGTAAGTGAAATTAGAAATTATTAAATTAATTGTTTATATATTTAATGTTTTCATATATTTGTTAAATTTAAAAATTTAAGTTTGTTACAGCTAATAAATATATCGTGAAATCAAATATAACTTCTTTCCATTCAAATGCTAAAATTTCTTTCGATTTTATATTCACAAACGTATACATTTCTTTGATATAAACTATTACATGCATAGAGAGAATTAGTCATGTTGTTGACTTTATTAAATATGATACTTAATTTACATAAATATACGCTATAATTTAAACAAGCGTTCTAATAAATTTCTTTCCATCAATATTAGAGCTGTTGGACATTTCTACGTCAGGTACATTGATTATATAATGGCACAATCACTGATGCTGCATAGACATGTATGCGCTTACATACTCTCTAGGAGACCTCTCTTACGACGAGAAAGTAAAGCGCCATCTATCGGCATCCTTCACATTATTTTCAAAGCAACTACTTTCTTAAATCAAAACAATCGTTTGATTAAAGCAAATGTTTAGGTTGTTTTAGACTTTAGATTAAAGTATTAATTAAAGTATTTTGTTGTTGTTAGCAAATCATCAAAAAAATGTGTTTATTTGACTCAAAACATGTAAGAAACTGAATTCTTTCTTTTAAATAAAAATCTATTTACGTTAATAAAATATCTCTTTCGGGCCAATATATTTGTTTAAGAAATGGATTCTTTGATTCAACACTGTTTTTTCTCGCTGTGCATGAAACTTATTTCCCGTAATATTTGAAGATTGATAATTAAAAATGTCATGTCAGATTTTCAAAATAAACCTAAATGGTGGATTATACATGGTTAGTCAAAAGTACCGGAACACCTTGGTAATTCTGCAACCGTAAAGAATTTCAAAGAAAATTTCAAACTAAACCATTTTTGGTTTTTAACAAGCTATCGTCTAAATATATTTTCAATATACAGGGTGTTCATTTTATTCTGGAAATTTGGTAACCTCTTCTTTTTCTAATAGAACACCCTGCATATTTTACATTTTTTAATTCTAAGATTAATTCTAAGAGCTTTTTTGTAGGAATAATTTTTATTATAAAATGCGAGTTATGATCAATTATGATCAAGCTATAAAATAGAATTAAATTAAATATTCAAGCTACCAAATTAAAAGGAAAAGTTACCAAATTTCCGGAATAAACGATAGTTTGTTTAAACCCAGATAATTTGTTTGATAAATTTTTGGAATTTTATAGTTTGAGAATTATTTAGGCCCGGTAATTTTGTCTATTTTTGATTAATTGCTCATAACTCAAAAATGATGCATTTTATAAAAAAAAGTTCAAACAAATAATTCTTAGAATTAGTCTTAGAATTAAAAAATGTAAATTTATACAGAATGTTCTATTTGAAAAAGGAAAGGTTACCAAATATCCAGAATAAAATGAACATCCTGTATATTAAAAATATATTTAAACGATAGATTGTTTAAAGCAAAACAACTTTTACTCGAAAATTTTTTTCAAATTGTTTACGTTTGGAGAATTATTTAGGTGTTCCGATAATTTTGACTAGCCCTGTATATGGCGATATGATAGAGTATGATATTATACACCTTTTCCTGCTGTTATTCAGAAAGTAGCAACTGATATTCAGATAGCAACACATGATATTCATCTATTCCGAATTATTTTCAGAAATCAATACATGATATTCATCTATTCCGATTTATTAAGTAGCAGTTGATATTCATCTATTCCGATTTAGTATCAGAAAGTAGCAGTTGATATTCATCTATGCCTATTTAGTATCAGAAAGTAGCAGTTGATATTCAGAATATGTCATTTGAAATTCAGAAATTGACAAATGATATTCAGTAAATTTAAATAATTATAACTGTATTAATATTTTATTTCGACAATTTCTGAGGAAATTATAAATATATTGTTAACAACGGTTATTTCCTGACATGATTTTAGGTCTATGTATGTATGTATGTATGTATGTATGTATGTATGTATGTATGTATGTATGTATGTATGTACATACAATAATGTACAATTTGACGTTTTGAAATAATGTTTTTTTGTGCTTAATTATGTTCTCAATTTTAAGTATAAAATTTTAAAAATAGAATATCAAATAACTTTGTATATTTTAACTATGTGCCTCTGTTTAGCGTGCATGATATAAAAATACGCTTTGTCATTCTATCATGTGACATCCATTTGATCTGTATGCGACCCACTGTATAGACTTTCCTTAAAAAAATTCTGGAGAATTCTGAATTACATTAGCTACTTTCTGAATATCAATTGTTAGTTTCTGAAAATAATTCGAAATTGATGAATAACAACTGCTACTTTCTGATACTAAATCGGAATAGATGAATATTAATTGGTACTTTCTGAAAATAATTCGGAATAGATGAATATCAACTGCTACTTTCTGATACTAAATCGGAATAGATGAATATTAATTGGTACTTTCTGAAAATAATTCGGAATAGATGAATATCCACTGCTACTTTCTGATACTAAATCGGAATAGATGAATATTAATTGGTACTTTCTGAAAATAATTCGGAATAGATGAATATCAGTTGCTACTTTCTGAATAACAGGAAAAGGTGTAGTTACATACTTGAGGATTTTCTTAATATAATCTATTTTTTTGTTATTGATTACTTCGAACGGGTAATTTTATTTTATAAAAACATTTACCTACCACATTAATTTGTCGTGTTTTTTTAAATTTTACTAATAATCTTTCTATTATTATTTCTATATTTTAAATCAATTAAAAATTAGAATAATTTTGATAATCAACTGAGAAACATGTATTTTGTAAATGAGAAGTGAGTAGTTTTTTTCGATTATTTTTAACGCCAGCGTTAATAAACCAACGGAAAACCCGCAGAATGAGCCTGTAGCAATTAACCCCAAAATAAATAACACAATCACCTAAACAAATTTCAGATCAATAACCAACATGATAGTTTGCAAGATATTCATAATCGTAATAATAACAGTTGGAAACACAGCGCTCTGCTTAAACTTAACGAAATCAGCCGGAAAATGCTCCGTACACTTCGGAGCATACACCGTACCATACATCGTAAACTCCCTAACCCTACTACAGTTCTCGATAGTCACTCTAGCCATCTGGGACAGGCTAAAAGTACTAAACGGCGCCCTAGCAATGTTGGTAGTCGCCTCGAGAGATCAAACCGAAATGTCAACGTATTTAACAGCCAATTTGCGATACACAAGCCTGGTTTACAACAGAATTTTCCACGCTACTCAACTGGTGAATACCATATATTCGGAACAGCTATCTTTGACTATTTCCCGTACAATCGTAGAGATTTTAAACTGCCTACACACTTATATAAAAGACGATAACAAACTTCTGATTTATTACGATGTTTTCTGGGCGTTTATTGCTTTAATAGAGTTATTACTAGTTTTACCACCATGTTCATCTGCAAGGAGATACGTAAGTTCGTATTTTGTTTAATTCTAAACGTTAAAATGTTTTTTTTTAGTCGAAAAGGACACCACAGATTTTGAATATGCTCCACGCCAAGGGGCAGGGTTTAGAGTTTGAGGTACACTATCAAAATATGTAACAAGGTGGTCTTTTAGAATATTACGTTTTATTTTGGATTTTAGAAAAATATGTTTCTACTACAAATGAAACACCAGAAAATCAAATTCACGGCCGGTGGATTCTTTCCGATAGACGAGACAATCCTGTTGACTGTAAGTTCCACCGTAGAACAACATAACGTCTTGCTAATTTTGAGGTTACAGTTGGTCCAAGCAACAAGTAGCTACCTCATAATTTTACTACAATTTTCGTAATTTGAAGCGTAATACTCACACGTACTGACTCCTCCGAACTTTCATCTGAACTCCCTAGAGGACTCAGATCTTTCAGAAAATCCACGCTACAAATAAGAACAAATACAATTATAAGGTTATGATTGTTAGGTTCTTTTTTTAACAACACTTACATTGGTTTAGTTCGAGGCATTTTGACCGTTTTCAGCTACTACATCCCAAAGTCAGCACTAACACAGTAAAAACTAATCACAATACACGGATTTATCGTATTTTTGGTCGGTTTTGTACAACGGCTTTTACGAATATCAAACATCAATGGTTTCAAACTTCAAACATGAACGCTAACTGTGGCCAACGGCGGTCGGGAATCGCAAAAGTCCCTAGATTTTTAACCGCCTTTTCTGTGAGTTTATGGGCGTATCCACAAAACTATTATTCTATTCTACATACACTATTATATTTATATATTGTATTTATTGAATTAGATTATAATATAGTATTAAATATAGACATAGAAATAAAATAAATAATATTTGTTTGTTCTGGTTTTATTTCAGTATTATGGAGATATACAGGATTAGCCAAAAGACACGTAAATAATTCTCCAACCGTAGGAAATTTTGATTTGTTCAAAAAAAGTTTTTTGGCTTTAAACAAGCTATCGTTTAAATATATTTTCAATATACAAGGTGCTCATTTTATTATAGAAATTTAGAAACCTTTCCATTTGATCACCTATATATTATTTTTTCCAACTTCAAAATATTCAAAAAATGTTTCAAATAAAAGTTTTTTGGGTTTAACTTTAAACAACCTCTCGTTCAAATATATATTTAATATACATACATTTATTTTATTATGGAAGTTGCAAACCTTTCGTTTTTTCCAACATACTGTACATTTTACATTTTTGAATACTAAGATTAATTCTAAGAATTTTATGTAGGAATTATTTTTTTATAAAACATTTTTTTGTTATATAAGCAATTAATAAAAACTCTTGACCTTTTAATTTAACCAAACAGGTTAAAAATAGGCAAAATGAAGAGAAAATAACAACACAATTAAATGGTCAGGAGTATTGATTAAATGCTCATAACTCAAAAAAAAATCTAATGTAGCCAGGCACATGACTTTATCAATAGTATATGTATATAACATTAATAGTTTAGCTGCATGAGATTCTATTTGATCGAGATCGGTCGTGTCTGCATTAAAATAATAATAGTTAGCCAGGACACATATTTTTCTTCTACTGACAGTAGGTATTGTCAAAAGATAAGCGTTTGACAGTACCTACTGTTAATATATTGAAAATATCTGTCAAATCCTGGCTAACTAGTTTTATATTAATTCAGACACGACCGATCTCGATCAAATAGAATTTGCTCATGCAGCTGTAAACTATTAATTTTACCAAAAAATGTCATCGGCATAAATTATACAAAATGTCCTCTACTTTAATTGTTTATTTAACTATTTTGAAGAAATTGCAGAAATGGCGGCTCATTTGCATTTATCACTAATGTATGATAAAGTAAAGCATTCTCAAAAAAGTTATTTCTACAAAATGTTGTTAGAATTAATCTTAGAGTTCAAAAATAAAAATATACAGGACCTTCTATTAGAAAATGGAAAGGTTCCCAAATTTTCATAATAAAATCAGCACAAATTGTTGTTTATTTGTAACATTTTTTAATTTTTTTGCTGGTGTTCCCGTAATTTTGACTATTTCTGCTTATTGGCTTATAATTAAAAAGTAATGCATTTTATAAAACAAATGTTTCCTGTAAAAAATTCCTAGAATTAACCTTTGAATAAAAAATGTAGTTCTAGTTCAAATCTAATTCTAATAAAAAGGAAAGGTTACCAAATTTCTACAATAAAATGCGCACCTCTATATTAAAAATATATTAAACGACAGCTTGTTTAAAGCCAAACAACATTTGTTTGAACAATGTTTTTAAATTTTTTAATGTTGGAGAATTATTTAGGTGTGTGGCTATGTGGCGCAATAAATCCCTACATGTTTCACAAAAACACTAAAATCCCCCAAAACCGGATGTTTTGGTGCACTTGCACTTAAATAAACAGATAAGCTCCAAAACTCATCAAAAAGCTAAATCTGGCGGTTATCTCACCCATTTTTCCAAACTCAAGCAGGAAAAAACGGAAATGTTAAGCCACAGAAGTTAGTAAGAACTAGGTTATAAACAAAAGTTAATAAAAAGAAGGCTAAACGAAGGCAAAAGGATGTCGTTTCTAAGAGCTTCCGCAAACTATGTGTGGTGCACCACGAGCGTCCTGGGCAAGGGGGCCACTGGGGCCGTGTACCAAGGCGTCAACAAGAAGAACGGTGAACTTGTCGCTGTAAAAACGTTCAACCAATTGAGTCACATGCGACCGATCGACGTCCAAATGAGAGAGTTTGAAGTCTTAAAGAAAGTCAAACACGAGAACATCGTTAAACTGTTAGCGATCGAAGAGGAACAACAAGAGGGCCGTGGAAAAGTAATCGTAATGGAATTATGCACCGGCGGCAGTCTTTTCAATATACTAGATGATCCAGAAAACACGTATGGGCTCGAAGAAAAGGAGTTTTTGCTGGTTTTGAGTCATTTATCAGCGGGTATGAAACACCTAAGGGATAATAATTTAGTGCACCGCGATTTAAAACCTGGGAATATTATGAAATTTATAAGGGATAACGGTACGACAGTTTATAAATTAACGGATTTTGGCGCCGCTAGGGAGCTACACGAGGGGCAACAGTTTGCGTCTTTGTATGGAACGGAAGAATATTTGCACCCGGACATGTACGAGCGAGCAGTTTTACGTAAACCAGTCGGGAAAATGTTTGGCGCTACTGTTGATTTATGGTCAATCGGGGTGACTTTATATCACGTAGCGACAGGAAATTTGCCGTTTAGACCTTACGGGGGCCGAAGAAACAAAGAAACGATGTACCACATCACTACGACCAAAGCTAGCGGGGTTATTTCCGGGATCCAGACTAAAGACAATGGGGCGATAGAGTGGGGCCGTGAACTACCGTCGTATTGTCAGTTGAGTGCAGGTTTGAAGAAAATCGTTACTCCGTTACTTGCGGGTTTGTTGGAAGCTGATCAGAAACGCGTTTGGAGGTTCGAGCGTTTTTTTAACGAGGTTATGAGTATTTTATCGTGTCGGATCGTAAATGTGTTCGACGTTAATCATTTGGTTAAACTGAAGGTTTATATACACCCCGAGGAGCGTTTAGAGCAATTACAAGCTTATATAACCGAGCAAACGACGATTTTATCTAACGATCAAATCTTGCTTTTTAAGGACGAATTGTTTACGAAGGTGATTGAAAAAGATGCGACAGCGTTGGGTTTTCCCGAGATCCCCGAAGAGGAACCCCTTGTTTTATACCACAAAGACAACAATAACATCGCGATATCACCAGATTTAGAATTGCCGACGTTTCCTGAGTTTCCTAACCTAATCTCGGTTGAAAGCGACGCAGCTCAAGGCAAAACTGCTTGTAGCATCGCGTACGATTGCAAGCGCCGAGTCGAAAAGATCTCCGAAAACATAACCTGCATGCACCTCGCGACGGAAAATTTCACCTCGTACGTCAGCAACGAACTAAAAAAACTAAAATTGCAATGCGATCACCTAGACGACTTATTAGACCATCGCAAAGAGATGTCCGACTGTTTCAAACTAGCACAACGCCTCGCTAATAAACAATCGACAAACAACAACTTCCCCGAAGCTGAATTCACGAAGTTATTCAGCGTAGTACAAGATCTACACAAAAGAATCGTAACCGAAAAACTGCTACGGTTAAAATGGGATGCGTTAAGCCGCGATATTCGAAACCCGGTCAAAACGAGGGCCCCCGCTAGAGCTAAGACCCTCGTCGAACGCGTTCGTGACTCCTGGCAACACCTCGTTAGAAATCGTGCCACTCGCTCTTTAAGCTACAACGACGAACAGTTTCACGTATTGGAACGAATTAAACTAACGGAGACTAACCGTTCGTTAAAATTGTTGCTTGAATCCGAGTGTATTCCTTCGTTTAAACAATTAGCGGAGTCCCTTGAGGAGTGGTATAAGTACGCTCAGACGATGTGCTTGCAAACTATGATACTAAACGGGGACGTTGCGCATCACGACGTTAATCTTCGTGAAGCTTCAGATTTGTTGAGAATTGATTTTAAGGAGTTTAAGAAAAATGTTTTGGAGAAAGGGGTGTCGGGAGTGGAGTCCCCTAAGCCGAAGAATGGCCTCCGAGGGAATAAGGTTAAGCTAAGGGGTTCTATGAAGCAAATGAAGGATTTGACGAAAGAGGTACATGGGTTGGTCGAGCAGAATTGCAGTATTACGATGGAGTTGGTATCTTGTACGACTAGGAAGATTGAAAATGGGGCCTTGGACTGACGTTGTGTCAATATTTTGTTATTTTCGGTTAGGTTTAACTTAGTTTTTTAAGGTTTAAAAAGCTCTATTCGGCATTTATTTCGGTTTAAGTGGAAAAATTTTATTAACTGTTCGGTTTATCATTATGTATTACGTTATTTCTGGCCTTTTTGAAATTGTACGATAACCCGGCGCTGTGATGTTTGTCTTTAAGTTCGTCTATCTGACTATTATCCTATTTTCTTACTTATTTTTATTATTTTAAGATTGTATGTGCTCCATGTATTATAGAATTAAATGTATTTTATCATATTAAAAAATTATATTTTTTATTTGTTGTTTTTTTTTTTAATAAATAAGCCTCGTTTACATCGACTTAACGTACGAAAACTTAAACATTAGAGATAGTTGAAATCCATTGAATTATATGTGTTCGTTTACATTCACTTAACGTAACGTACGGATTTGTTCACTCAACTTCAACTTAACAGAATTCGTGCACTAAGTGCACCAATCACAAGCTCTCGATTTTGACAATTTGGATGATGGTGACAGTAATATAACCTAAAAATTGACTCGTGTGACTTGAACTTTGTTATCTTTGTGTTGTTTTGCAATATTTTTAGCTCGATTAACAGATTATTAACACGGATGATGGAACCTTGATCCTACTTGCATGTACATAAACATATTTGTATAATAAAACCGATAGATTTAATATGGATTTCATATTGTGTCACTGTCAAATGCGCATGTCAAGCACCCCAACGTAAGTGAATGTAAATGGAGCGGAACTAAATTTCGTACGTTAAGTATAATTTTTCGTACATTAAGTTAAGTTAAGTGGATGTAAACGATACTTTAGTGTTACTCATGTCTAAACACAGCTACCCTTCAACAACTGTGAGGTTATGTTAAACAAGTTAGGGACGAAATAAAACAAATCCACAAAATAAAATTCAGTCTTATCAAATTTTTAGTTTTTTTTTTGTTAATTGGTGTTATAATATTCAAAAATCAGTACTCAGGCGTCAAATTATTACTGTCTTTATAAGTGTCCTTATGTGTCCTATGTGAGGTTATGTTAAGCAAGTCAAAACAAGTAAGGTAAGTAACAAGTAATAAAACAAACACACAAATATACATTTGTCAATTTTTATTATTTTGTATACAAAATCACACTATTTAGAGAACACAATAACGAACCTGTACACTACATATTTTAAAAATCATCGTTTTCCTAGAACAGTTCATGTCGACATAGCCCTGATTGTCTGGTAGAAAATGAAAAGAACCGACTATTGTTTTTACACAATACATAATATTACAATATAGAAATGAATTCGTAATACTGAATAACACCTATTTCTACAGAGAGATTTTGGCAGTATGTTTTTCTTTTCGTTAAAAACTAACTTGATCAACTTAAAATATACCGAAATGCTACGAACTAACGCACAGAGTGACCACACGTAACGAATGAACAGTGGAAAAGGGTGTTTAAAGTTTGGTACGCTAAAGAAAATCACCCTGTACATGAATCTTTTGTTTACGATCTTAAATGCAAGAATATTAATTTACACATCTCGTTATTATTAAATCCAGCTAATTTATTAATTCTTTGTAACAATTTAGCAATCTCTAAATATAAAACACATCTATAATATATTACAAAATTTAATTTGTGCATAATTTGTTCTTAAATTGTTTTTTCTCTTCGGCTATTCTCTTTATCATTACAAGTAGAAATCGAACAGTAAGGTTTTTTTTTGTTACGAATATAATACTATAGACTATTAGGTTTGTTTATAATTATTACAACAATTTGCAATTGTGCGTATCTAACAGTGCATCGCAAATAAAAATTGACATGGATAACGTAAAATTTCGGTGAACTCATTGCGCTTGGTGTCAACAGAGGGCAGCACTCGTTTGAACTGTCAAAATTATCGAACCAATGGTTGCATTCAGCAGATCACTCCGGTTGGTAACTGTGAAGTAACAGGTTAGCGAAAATCTGCTATATGTCACTTTTGTTGACCGGTAGATACCAACTTACGGTGGATCAGACGCCATTTTTGGTATCATATAATTTTTACGGTTAGCGGTAGCGGTGGATTGTACCAGTGTTGGTTGCAGACCTGTCATTTTACATTTAAAATGTAAGAAAGAGAATATTGTTTTAATATATCATATATACGGTATGTGAGAGTCGTGAAAGCCAAATAAATGGCAAATAAAGCAAAATAACCAAAATAACGCGTACCTCTATGCGAACAATGAGGTTATGTTCAGCGTTTTTTCATATAGCGCCTACTATTGGATGAAAAATAAACTTGGTGCATTATAGCGCCATTCAGCAGATACGAAACTGTTCCGGATCGGTATCGTAAATCGGTTGGTATCGGTCCGGTACCGGTAGATTCTGCTGAATGCACCCAATGATTTTCTTTTTCAACATATATTTGCAAATATTGCAATTTATTTTTTAAGTTTACGTCGAATCGAGTGGTTTTCTTTGTATCTGTACATAATGAAGTGAGTTATATCTAAGGAATGATAGTAATATATGACAGAACATTGTATAACCAAATAGCATTGTCTTGACCTTGAAAAGTGACATAGTGACCTCTAGTGTATAATAAAATAAATGTTCCTAACAAAACTGGTGACATTGCGTCAAAATCAGCACAAAATTCCCTGTTTTAAAGAAGAAAAAATGTTTGTTTTTTGTTTCTAGGTTAAGACAACGCTATTCGATATGTAGTATTATATTATTTTATTATTCGACATAAAGGTACACTGATTTAAAAAACAAAGTTAAGCTGCGTACAGCGGCGGAGCAATAAATTAATTAAATTTCAAATGCTGCTGGCAACGATTAAATCAGCATAACATTTATATTAACCGAAGGATATTAACAAAATTAATGTATTACTTGCGAGTCGTAATCGCAGTTTTTGAATTTTTGCTGTATGAGTAGTGACATTCAGATCTTAGGTTGGTTACATTGCTAAAAACAGCCAGTGAACTGTCATTCAACTTTTTTTGTAGTTATAATAGGAACTATTGATTATTTTGTTAGTAGGGAAAAATTCAAATACTACAGAGAATGATGTACCGCACGCTGTATACAAAGTGTCCCAAAACTCAATGTCATGCCGTGGCCAGCTGATAGGTCACTGACCAGAATATCGAAAAACGACCTTAGTAGTTGTTAATTTTTAGTTTGTTAAAGTTATTTTCAAAGATTGCGCATTTAGTGTAGTTTTTAAAATGGTATAACTTTCTATGTTTTCCTACAAAAATAGAAATTTTTGTTTAACTCAAATAAATGCGTGTTTGAATAGAGGCAAAAATATAACAAGTGATTTAAAATGACTGAGGACAGGTTGAATTTCCCGCCAGTTTTGAACTTATCCCTATCCCTATTTCCCTATTTCCCTATTTCCCTATTTCCCTATTTCCCTATCCCTACTATATACTAAAAGTCTAACACACTCCGCGCAAGAAGTTTACGAAAATCGGCGAATCGGGGGAAGGGTCTGCTCCTCGGAGAAGCGAAAATCGGCGCCGCAGGCGCCGATTTTCCGCCTTAAATTGGATTGTACAGCGCTTAGGCCTTCGATTTCGTCCATTTTCGGCCCAGTTTTCGTTATTTTTTACCTCGATTCGGGTAAATTTATGGATTATGCTTTAGGAGTGTACAGGTCAGCGCGTCGCCATGGCAACCGATCGTGGTTGCTAGGCAACGGCCGCGCGCTTCGCGACGCGGTCACCAGACGGCGGCACATCATCATGTCGCTGTTCGCATTACGCTACGAAGCAATAGATGGGGCCCCGTAACCGCTTCGAACGTACGAGATAATCACGTCGCGCGTGTAGCAGCATCCGGGCTTTTTGTTTCCCTCTTAACGCTTCGGCGATCTACCTAGGTCGACCAGCAGGCCTATTAGGCCTGCACATTCTCCTAGTCCCTACTATATACTAAAAGTCTAACACAGTCCGCGGAAGAAGTTTACGAAAATCGGCGAATCGGGGGAAGGGTCTGCTCCTCGAAGAAGCGAAAATCAGCGCCGCAGGCGCCGATTTTCCGCCTAAAAGTGGATTCTACAGGGCTTAGGCTTTCGATTTCGTCCAATTTCCGGCCAGTTCTCGTTATTTATTAACTCGATTAGGGTAAATTTATGGAGTATCGTTTGGGACTCTCCTCGCCAGCGCGTCGTCATGCCAATCGATCGAGGTTGCTAGGCAACGGCCGCGCGCTTCCCGACGCGGTCACCAGACGGCGACACATCATGTCGCTGTTGAGGTTACTCTACGAAGCAATAGATGGCGCGCCCGTAACCGCTCAGAATGTACGAGCATAATCACGTCGCGCGTGTAAGAGCATCCGGGCTTTTTGTCTCTCTCTTAACGCTTCGGCGATCTACCTAGGTCGACCAGCAGGCCTATTAGGCCTGCACATTCTCCTAGTTTAGTGTTACTAAGATGGTATTTCATCTTTTTTCTCAATAAAGGATGTTATTTTATTATTTATTTAACCCTCACGGGAATTAATTTGAATTGAAACTATGTATATTTCAATTAATTCAATTAATAGTTACAATTTATTATACCTAATTAAAATCAGAGAATGAATCCCTTTACAAGAAGGAGCATCTACGCCACTGGACCAAAATAACAGCTGTCATTTGCAGCCATTGCCAACATCACAATTATTCAAATTGGCGGGAAATTCAACTTGTCCTCAGTCATTTTAGATCAGTGTATATATTTGCTACAAAGAATGTTTATTTGAGTCAAATATCAGAGTCTAATAAATTGGCTTGGAGTAAACTAATATTGTTCTGACTCAAATAAACATTCTTTGTAGCAAATAAATATAGTTTTGCCTCTCGTCAAACAAATATTTATTTTATTATTGAAATAAAAAAATCTGATGTGGTCAAGCACATAACTTTATCATACTATATATAAAATTAGTAGTTTAGTTGCGTGAGATTCTATTTGATCGAGATCGATCGTCCCTGCATTAAAATAAAACTAGTTAGCCAGGATTTGACAGATATATTGATTCTATTGAGAGTAGGTATTGTCAAAACATCAGCGTTTGACACTACCTACTGTCATTAATGAAAATATCTGTCAAATCCTGGCTAACTAGTTTTATATTAATGCAGACCTGACCGATCTCAATCAAATGCAATTTGCTCTTGCAACTAAACTATTAATTTTACTACAAAATGTCATAGACATAAATTATACAAAATTTCCTCTACTTTAATTTATTATTTAACTATTTTGACGAAATTACAGAAACGGCGGCTCATTTTCAAACTCCTTGAAAAAGACTTAGAGTAAACATCCAATTCCTTTGGACCCTTTTGAACAAAAAACTTTTCAGCTTTAAGTTTGGTCATGAAACTTCTAAATATGAAGTTTCGTAATGAACCGTATCATACTGCGTATGATAAAGTAACAAAAACAAAAAAAAGCTCATTTTGCAGTAAAAAGAATTTGTTACGTTGAGTTTTAGGACACCCGTATAATTTAAAAATGATGCAGATTGAAAAAAAAGCTGTGTCAATTGTTAACGTTTGTATATACATGCTGGGATATGTTTTTTTTGTATTAGAAAAAATTAAAGTTACCAGCTTAGGTAGTGACATTATTGCATTAAAATAACCTTTAATATTGAAGCACTCGAAGCAGAATTATCTCGTTACACTAAGGCTCAGTTTTTCAATGCCAGTTTAAACCGTGAACCGAGTTCAAATACACAAAATCCTTCATACCTGCCCTCGGTTTGTGGTTTAAACCAGCGTTAAAAACCCTAACCTAACAAAGGTTGTCAAAATCGTGTAACAAAATCGGGGTGCATTTAAGAGCCACTGGTACACATACGTCGAAATAAACGTCACAGTCCTTCAAGGCAAACATTGAAATGTCATTAGCTGTCGACGCCGTTTTCTAACTATCATGCGTTCTGAATATACTGGGTGTCCGCACTTTTTGACGTACACGGTTGTACGTCGTCTAAATAGTTCGGTTCATGTTTTGAGGTTGACGGAACTGCCGGATAGCGCACGATAGGCTTGTAATTGTGCGTCGTTTGATTGGCCGTCACGTGATCTGGTGTATTTTGACCGGATGCCGCTCGTTCCTGAAGATTCATGCTCGGATCTTCGGCCACAGGCTCGTAAGGACCTTTCTTCCACTTTTGGATAGCGCCGATGATCAGCGATTCCAAACAACACGTATATCCCAAACACTAAACAATTAGAAGTAGTTAGAATGACTTAAACGTAAAAAAAAAAATTTTTGAAAATTTCACTTACTCCAGTTACTAATAGTTGTTGATGTGTCCATTTTGGCACCCATGAAAATGCTTCTGATAGGAATATAGCGTGAAATAGTAAAGATGAAGCTATCAGGAATAAAACGCTAAGGCAGACATATGAATACGCGTTCTAAAATGGACAAATAATTGTGTTAAGTCATAATTTTTTATTTCCAAGGACAACTTTTACTCAGCGGCGCGTTATGCCACCATGGGGCCCTGGGCAATTTTGAATTTAGGGGCCCCCATATACAATATTGAATTAAGAAGAATTACTTTTATATACAAAAATAATATATACCAATAATACTGATATAACATTTCGGAACAATTAATAAAAATCATAATGAATAGATTACAACAGATTATTCTTTAAAAATGAAAATTCGTAGCAAGTAAAATATATTATCTTAATAAATATTATTTAATTAATTATTCTTAACAAATAAATATATTAATATTTTAAATAATTCAAAAACTGTGATAGTTCATTCTTAAATACACCATCATCAATATACAGATGTTCCTAAATATCATGTAAATACGAAAAGGGGTAATTCTTTGGCTTATTTAATGACTAAAAATTCATATAAACATAGGTCAGCAAACGCTTCGTAGCCGATCTACAGGGTGTTGAAATTTCAAGATTTTTTTAGTTTTTTCTTTATAGCTGTTGTAGTTTTTAAGTTATTTAGCTCTAATTTCTAATTTAGGTTATGCTGTAAAACTTACATCATTGGGCATACCAAATGGTTTTAAGAATCTACAGGGAGATATCTTTTGAGGGGTAATGCCCCCTTTTCTCCCCATGAACTTTTTTCGGTGCGCTGCTGGTGGATTCTAAAATACAAAATGCATTTTTTGTTTTGTTCTAAAGCATTTTAATCTCTTGTAGTTTTTCGTATTTACCACCGTTATCGAGAAAAAGAAATAAAAGCTTTTCTGTGTTTCGCTAGATCAAATACATTTTTTTTAGATAATTGGTCTAGTATGCATTAGCTTGATTTAGATAACCTTATGTTTGCATTCATATTTGACATTTTATTCGCCACCAACTGTTAAAAATTAAAACTAGGATACAAGAGCTATAAAAAAGAAACTAAAAAAAATCTTGAAATTTCAATATTCTGTAGATCGGCAACGAAGCGTTTGCGGACCTATGTTTATATGAATTTTTAGTCATAAGACAAAGAATTATCCCTTTTCGTATTTATATAATATTTAGGAACATCCTGTATACATATGTCCTCTGAATATGTACTTTTTAAATACTTTTTTAATTTGTGATGTAGTTTTATAGTTTTTTTGAGATGTTACTTTTAATGAAATGTAGTTTCCTATTTATTTTTCTAACATTACCTAAGATACCGATTCCATATCACCAAAAAAATACAATTATTCCGAATGCCTTCAGCTATATCAGTTTTAACACGAAGAAACGTAACGTGTCAATATCTGGTCATCAAAGTCTAAACTTACTTTCTTCTAAAAGAAAGTAACCAAATAAAAGGTTTAGGAAAAGACAAAGTAGAAACTTGAATGACTTTTGAATATACAGGTTATGTACATGTAAGAAGCAGACCAAATTCTATTTTTTTAATATTGCATCCTGTATATTTTTCCTGTTATTTTTACTGTTTTGAATTACAAATTGAACAGTGAAACCCGCATGCCCCTGAGGTCAGTGGTGTAAATGTAATAAGACGGTTAAATGTTAAAAGAAAGCAATGTTAAAAGGATTTCTACCATGTCAATAGCTCGTCGTTTTTGAAAATGGCTTAAGTTATAAAACTAGATATAAATATTCGTACGGACATACCGTACCCTTCCGGACTTACCGTAATGATTACTGAATGTAAAGTAAATGGTGATATCCAGGCGGGATGCAAATTTTTAAATAAATCAAAAATTACAGCCACAACCTGGATTCGAACCAGGGATCTTTCCGTTTCTAATACAAATGTCATAGGCCTCAGTAGCTCAGTTGGGAGAGCATTCTGCTAGAAACGGAAAGGTCCCTGGTTCGAATCCAGGTTGTGGCTGTAATTTTTGATTTATTTAAAAATTTGCATCCCGCCTGGATATCACCATTTACTTTACATTAAGTTATAAATACGAAATACTTTTAAATATAAAATGGGTTTTATTTCTTAGAATTTCAAATTTGTAGCTTAAGCAATTTCCTAAAACATTTACTGGAATCTTTTTCTTGTCAACTTTTTAGAAAGAAATATATTGAGTGGTTATGTTTCTTTTTATACACTGTGTGATAGAAGGATTTTGAAAGATTTACAGCATTTTGCAGATCAGAATTTTTCTTTTACAGACTCTTTTGGAGCATTCATCTTTACAGAATAGAATGCAAAAATAGAATGCACAAAAGGAAAAGTGTCGACTAAAAATCTTCGAAAAATTCATACAGTTTTTCTCTTTTAATTTAGTCAAGGGTTTCTCATTAGTCTCGTACAATATAAGATATAGTTTCTTTTATTGCAAAAAAAAACATAAGTTTAACTGCTAATACTCCCTCCACTCCTGGGCCCCATAGGCAAGACCACTCTTAAAGTACAATTTGATTATCTTACTGCGGTATTTTATTAATTACCTAATTAATTTATAGTTTATAAAAGATTGATTTTGGTCCCCTACCGGCAGGAGTGCAAATATAAAATTCACTATTCTTGAGACGGTAATAAATTAGTTAAAGATTAGTTGGGGCCTCACTGAGAGGAGCCTAAAACACCTTGCATTGTTAATACGGACTGGCATGGTGTGGTAGTCTATTACGGAAATGAATTTTCAAAATACTGCTTTGGGGGCCCCCCTGGTATTGGGGACCAGGGGCAAATGCCCATGGGATAATGCGCCACTGCTTTTACTTACCACTTTTCCCCAATTAAAAGGAAATAAGTAGATCGTCTGCGAAATGTCGAGAAATAACAGGGCACATGTCAAGAAGATGCTCAATAATGTGACGAACATCATTAGACGCAGTCGTCCTGCTAACGGTAGCATAAATAACCCCACTTTCACCGTGCCAGAAGTGCAAAGACAGGCCAAACAAGCCACCGTTGTTATCTGAAAATTAAACAAATAAATACATGGTTTCTTTCAATCATCATGGAATTTGTGGAATTCAAAAACTGATATGTATAATAATTTATTTTATTGCGTTGCCCAGCGTTTCCCAACCTTAATACTCCTGCGGAATCCTTTAAATAGGGTTGGAACCTGGCAGAACCCCAACAAAAAAACTATACAATGTCCTTTCCAAGGCTTTTTTGCATACAGAAAAACGTGGAACGTATTTCAAGTAACCAGATACAATTCTGTACCAGAAATGCAGTTCAATGATTGAATATTACTTACTACTGTGAAATTAAAGTATTCTTCCTGTAAAATTTAAAACATGCCCTGTAAAATTATAGTGACACTTCTCTAATTTCACAGGAATATGTGAATTCTGTAAAAACAGTACAGAAATTTAGCTGGTATCCAATAACCACCAATGTTACAGTTAATTCTTCTTTTACAGCTATTTTGACAGTTTATTACATTCATTTTCTGCAACATTGCAGATATTTTTCTCTAGGTATAAATGTATTTGTTCTTTTTAGTTCCTTAAAGTATTACCGTTGATTGTAAATGGATATAGATAGTCAACCATGGGTTAGTTGGGGCCTTAACATCCAGAGGGCAGGGTTTTCTGCAAGATTCATTCACAAATTATAGCGTTTTCGACTTATACACTTTTATGCACGCACTTGGTGCGAACTGGCTGAGGTCGAGCATAAATATATCATAAATATATAAGTCGAAAAGGCTAATTTGCTAATGAAAAAGTGCTTACTGTAAAAGTGGCCGTACAGCATCGAGGAGTTTCTGGAAAGTGGCTTCAATGATTTGAAGCATATGTAAATTTTTTTTTCTCTTTAGTGGTTTCTTCTATTTGATGTATTCTTTTGACTTGTGTAAACATTTTTTTTGTATCTAGCACCAATAAAGATTATTATTATTATTGCTCAAAACCATGCCCTCTGTATGTTAAGGCCCCAACTAACCCATGGCTGACTATCTATATTCGTTGACAATCAACGGTATTACCAAAGGAAGGAAGAAGAAAATACAAATCAAACAATGCGAAAATGAAGAATACAAAAAGTACCTTTTACAAATAATTAAATAAATAAATGGATTAAAAAACTTAAAAAAAGAAAATCATTCATATTGATAACAAGTTAATATACCTTAAGAAGTTAGAGCCATTTAAAATACTGTTTTATTAATATTTCGTTATTTTTTAAGGTATTGAAAAAATACATAACTCCCGAAACATTTTAGACCAAAGAATAATTACGTTCTGAGAAAAAAAGTGTGGCAATATACACCCAAGTAGAAGATATTTGTACACACTAATTTTATCTATAACAGATGATCTCTATATTTTCTCTTAAAGTTTGCTAAATAAGATGTTTGAAAACTGAACTGATACAAGGTAATTTATAACTCGAGGTGAAAATTAAATGCAAAAACATACCAAATTGTAATTAAAAGTATGTGAAACACAATTTGTTTCATTGTCAAAATTAGTACTTACTTCAATTTAAGTTAATTATTTTTTGTTTAATTAAATGCAATCACGAAATTTGTAATTACACTTGAGTTTCCTGCCGCATAAATTTTCGTCTATAATTTCAAATTACTTTGTATAGTTTTTTTTTATTTTCTATGAATGGGACCGACATAATTTTCTTCATAGAAGCTCAGAACTTGTCTGGTGATAGGTTAGTTATCTTATCTGGAATGTAAGATCATATTGAAATCCACCACCTACAACACTGTTCTTCTCCTAAAGTACCATTATGAGCAGCAGATTCAAATTATAGGTTTATTTTGTCACACATTTGGAAAGGCAAAAATATTGAAAATAAATAATGTTAGTGTTTGACCAATAACTCTGCCAGATTGTTGTTTTCTAGAGGTTATTTTGTTTTTATGTAACAGATAATTCTAAGCAATATTGTCAATTTAATTTAAGTTAATAGATAGATAGATAATTTATTGATGTTACTGCCAAAGGGCTTACATAAGTCAGGTGGTGTTAGCACCAAACTTTATGTAACAAATAAGTTGTTTTTCAATGTTTATAGCAATCGATTCCTCATTAAACAATTAAATATTTTCTCCAAAAAAAATATTTTTTATATTTTTGTCGTTTAGACTTTTTAATTTTTTTAAACATTATACTCACAACTAGAAGTATTCTGACGACACCTGTCGGCGTCTTGAGATGTTTGTGGTCGCAGTAGACGATCACGCCCGAGTATAGGGATAAATCCGGTGAGGTTGGCCGCCTGCGGTAGTGTGAGTGCGAGTCCCACGAGTTGATCGTGCCGATGGGCGTTTCGCACTCGCAGCCGCCGGCGCACTCGGCGCTCAGCGCACCCGTCCTGCTTCCCGCTATCTCAAAATCCTGCAACACAGAACTCATGCCATCCCCGGCCTGGAACAACACGGACATGGAACACACACTTAGTGCTAGTCAATCAACAACAGGCATTGAAACAGTTCTCAGTTCTGTACACGTACGAACAATCTCATCCATGAAAGCAAGCAATTTGGAAAAATTAAAAATAACGATGCAAACCGCGGTGGAATTGAGCTGATTCGGTAGCGAAACCGCGGTGGAATTTAGCTGATCCGTTCGTGCACCGTGGTGGAATTTCCGAGGTTTTGTTGGTTTAAAGTGGGGTTAAGCTCAATTCCACCACAATTTTAGAATGCAGACGTTTGAGAATTTGAATAAATTCTCATTCGTTCTCGTTACTAAAAAATAAACAAAATACATTCCATGCAAAAACATTCAATAATGCATACTAAAATAATGATCACTTACCTGCCTCTCACAAAAAATTCTTTCACTAACGATAAATAAGAAAAACAATATAGAAAAATAAAAAAAAACAGTATAAATAATAAATTATTTATTGATAATAAATAATACAAATAATAAGTAATAAATAAATAATGAACTAATGAATAAGTGCATTTTATACCAATAAAATTAAAAGGAAACATGCCTGAAAACTGAAAGTTTAACCATATGATGTTTTGTGCCTTGTTTAATAATTGTTTAATTCTGTATGATTTTGTTCTAATTATTCTAACTTAGCGTTGTCATATCTTAACAAAAAATACCAGAAACTTATTTCAAACTCAACTTATTTTAAAAGCCCATTTAGCGTAGTTTTTAAAATGGTATTATGTATAATACTGCGAAATGAGCTCATTGTGAAATATTTCAATGATTTGAAATTCAATTGAAAATAAATTTGAAGACACATTGACCTGCTTGTGTGCAGTTGCACAACTTCTAAAATAATTTGTATTTTGTTTATTTGTAAATAAATACTTGTCACATTAATTTGAGTAATGTTTTCATTCGTATTTGTACTTATTGAAATAATATAAAAATGAGATGCAGTAGAACAAAACAAAATTAATAGTTTAGCTACACGAGCAAATTCTATTTGATTGAGATCGCTCGTGTCTGTATTAATATAAAACTAGTTAGCCAGGATTTGACAGATATTTTCATTCTAATAACAGTAGGTAGTGTCAAACGCTGATGTTTTGACAATACCTACTGTCAATAGTATCAAAATATCTGTAAAATCGTGGCTAATTAGTTTAATTTTAATGCAGATATGATCAATCTCGATCAAATAGCATCTCATGCAGCTAAACCATTAATTTTATATATAGTATGATAAAGTCATGTGCCTGGTCACATCAGGTTTTGTTTTCTGTAGTAAAACAGCAAGTGTTATACCATTTTAAAAACTACTCCAAATGGGCAATCTTTGTCTTCTTTTGTATGTTTGCAAATCTACTAATTCTCATTCCATATTAATAACAATGTGAAACCAATCATGCTCATTTATCTAGTTTTGCAAGAGTTGAAGTTTCTCAGGGC
The DNA here is from genome assembly GCA_963966075.1 of Aphodius sticticus. Classification (NCBI taxonomy): domain Eukaryota; kingdom Metazoa; phylum Arthropoda; class Insecta; order Coleoptera; family Scarabaeidae; genus Aphodius; species Aphodius sticticus. The sequence goes on from OZ014507.1 coordinate 79,941,812, forward strand.
GATATTGTACAGAAATGTAAAAGATTCCGCGCCAAGCAGTTTCAGAAAACTCTTCTTTTTTCCTTATTTAAACCAATAGATATTAGAACCAAATGATGTACAGTGAACCCTCGATAATGCGAACTAATTGGGATCGAGGGTGGTTCAGATTATCAAATATTCCAGGTAATTAGTAGAAATTACAGGTAAATAGTAGAAAATACAAGATAGATACAAAAGCAATATATTTCTGTAAAAAGGAATCGACAAAAAAGGTTTTTTTCCCTTGGTTACCCAGTGATTTATTTTATTATTATTTCTTTTTGGGCGTTCAGATTAGCGAACGTTCGAATTACCGAGGTTCAGATTATGAACGTTCTACTGTATTTTAAACTATGTCTCATATTACAATATAGTTTGGGGACCCCTGATCGATGAATATCAAGACCTGTCAAACAATCTAACAGCAACTGTCACTTTGATAGCCAGCATTTCAAGGTTATCTATTCATTTTAGCCAAAACGTATCAGCACAAAACACCAATCGTCCTAAAATGGCTGTAAATACCTAATAATGGTGTCAAACGCAGACAAAATGATAAAAAATACCTGAAGGTCTTCCGCCTTGCAACTTGTAGGCTCCAGTTCGGTGATGTCTTGTAGCAGCAGCTCGATTTCGTCGTCACCGTACAAATCAGAAACCGAATGGATGTACCGGCTTGACTCAGACTGCATGACACACTACACGCACAACCAAATCCGTCCCCAACCCATACTGTCCGAAAGGGCACTTCCAAAACCTCAGCCAGCTTATAACCTACAAAAAAAATCAGATATCTCATTAGAATCTTATTTAAACGCAAAAAATAAACAAGTTTTCCAATAACGTAAGTAAAATTGCTTGTTTATATCGGAAGGTGTACTGAATTATGCATGATTTCGTGCGAGAACACGGAAATCTAGTGACCTACTGCGGCAGTAAAAGACCGCAATTGTTTTAAGACAAATGACCCAAATATTAACACTTCAGCGTAATGTAATTCGTCCGTACCTGTAAATTATTAAAATTATAAAACGTGCCCTTCTCCTTACAGCTTAGAACTACATGGATATCGCTTTATTTTACGAGAAAAAGACGCAGACGCCGCCACAGGGTCGAAAACACAGCGCCATGTTTATGTTTTAGGATCTTTTGCGCTAAACAGGCAACCATTAGTACACTGAAATTTTTGTGCAGCGCGCCATCGCACGGCAGCTAACTGAACTGCAACTGATCAATTTGAAGTTAATTTGTCCTTATTGAAGTTATTATTTATTCATGAGCAGTTTAATTATATTTCCCCGATCAATCCAACTCTTATTTTTCATTCTTATAAGTTAATTTTGCCGATATAACTAAATAAATTCTGCAGGTGAAAGGCGGGAAATTTGAACTTTGTACGCTACTAAGACGGATATTCCAAAAATAAAATTAAATTTACTACTTTTTTTAGAGACAAGAGGCCATTTTAAAGTCGATAATCAAATTAACAATTAAATAACGCGAAAATAATTACCTAGATGACGTTACGTGTTTACGTCGTGTCAAATTTACCCCTGACGTTTATCTTTTAGGTTATGCGCCCTGATAATCGAAATTTTAAAAAACATACTCTACAATAGCATTTATTTAAAATAATACGATTCGTAATGTCTGAGAAGGACTACGCCCCTTTAAGTTTAGCCTGTGTCAAGGCTTTACACGAAAAACTATACGATAAGAGGAAGTTAGCTGCGTTAGAAGTCGAAAAGTATTTTGTTTCACTTTACAAAGGCACAAAATTAACAATTCTCGCTTTTAGAATGGTCAAAGAGTTTGTGCAAACGAAAAACACGTCACAGATTCGAAGGTTAATCAAAGTTTTGCAAGATTTTGCTGCGTCGCAGAATCCTAACGCCAAAAAAGGTGGTTTAATTGGACTTGCTGCATGTGCTATCGCGTTAGGGAAGGTATTTTGTTGATAATTCTTGTGAATGCGTAATATTTTAATGTTTTTTAGGGTACTGGAGACTATACGGATGAATTAATACAGCCTATTTTGGCTTGTTTTTCTGATGGTGATCTTAGGGTTCGATATTACGCTTGTGAATCATTATATAACGTTGTTAAAGTTGCGCGAGGTGCTGTATTACCCCATTTTGCTGCTGTTTTCAACGCCCTCTGCAGGATTTCTACTGATCCTGAACAGGATGTGAAGAATGCGTCAGAACTATTGGATAAATTATTGAAGGTTTTTTTTTGGATCACTGTAATATTTTTATCTCTAATGTATTTTTTTTGTTAGGATATTGTAACCGAGAGTACAACGTTTGATTTGGAGGGTTTTATGCCGTTATTAAGGGAACGGATATTTACGAAAAACTCATTTTCGAGGCAGTTTGTGATATCGTGGATTTCCGTGTTGGACGCAGTTCCTGATATAGATTTGATCGTGTATCTTCCGGAAATTTTGGACGGATTGTTTAGGATCTTGGATGACCCGGTTTTGGAGGTTAAAAAGATGTGCGACACCGTTTTGGGGGAGTTTTTACGTAGCATAAAGCAAGATCCAAGCAGGGTGGATTTCGGCAGTATGATCAACATATTGATCGAGCATGCTCAGGACAAGTGTGATAACATCGTACAGGTTAGTGTATAAATTCTGGCAATGTGATAGCAATATTTTAAATAATGAAAAAAATATGAGTCTTATTATAGTCGATTTAATAACCAAGAGACTGCCGCTAAGTTTACAATAGGAAAAAATCACTAGAAATGTCATATTTTAGCGGTTAAATTTACATTATTTTGAGGTTAAACGTATTTAATAATAAAAGAAACACTAAGAATGTGTGTTTTATTAAAATACTTCTATTTTAATATACTTATTTAACAACAATACTTCATCAATCATCATTGTCAAACATACTAAAAAATAAATCACTATTGCTAACTAACAGTATTAATATCAATAGTGGTGCTAAAATTTTGTCTACGATTATATCTAACGTCATTTTTTCCTCCTCCTTTACGATGTTCTTAACAATTTTTCCAATTTGTGCTGCTTGTTTCTGTTTTGATTGCCTTATAACAAAAAGGGGTTTGACATTCGGCAATTTGTATGTGGAATTTTTAGTTGCTCCCTGGTTTTTAATTTGCGTAACATAATTGCTGGAGCTGATATCTGTATGAAGCCACGCTCGTTCGTGTTTGTGGCACAACAACGCTCCAGTTTTGTAATATTATTATTCACTTGGTATTCACTTGAAATTAATCTGCTTATTATAAAGTGACGAATGTTGACATTTTTTGAAACTCTGGACCATGGGCGCCGTTTGAAAATGTTCCAGGGGGGGGCAAAATTTTTTTTAGTATTAAATGGTGACGTAATATTAAGGACTATGCCATTAACTGTTTTGCAGCATTTTTGTCTTGTGTTATTTTGCATACACTCTGAAGAATCTCTATCGCTTTAAGGTAGTGAAATTTCTTTGTTCACATTTTTGTGTTTTAATAGCCATCCATGGTCGTGATCCCTGTATGCTCGACAATACTTACTTATTATATATTGATATTCGTTGAATTTCAAGTCATTTTGCCATCTTTCTATCGTTTATTAATGTGGGATTAATATTTTTAATTAATACTTGTTTGTAAATATATTTTGTTTCTGAATCATTCTAGAATTTAAGATTTTGTATAATTTTCAACCAATATTGTAGCCTTTTTATTACCTTTTAATACGTTAGCAGAAATTGTTGTTAGTTTCCTATAATAATTTCTAGCTCGTGGTCACTGAGAATCTGATACAATATCTTAATAACAATTTGATAAACAATAAAAATGCAACAATATTATTTTCCAATTTACCCCGTTAACGAGAAATGACTAAATGTAGAGAAAAGTGGATTAATTTGAAAATTCTGTTAAGGATAATCGACGACGAAATAATATTTTTTTATTTTACTACTATGCTTGAACACTTTTAAGGCGACAATGTTAGGTCAACTACTAACTTTTAAACAAGCTCATGTACGGAAATGTATTTGGAAATGTATACGGAAATGACAACGCTGGAGAGAGTCATAAAATGGTACCAATATTACAAACAGCATAGATAAATTATTGTCATGGATGGCCCTTTTAATACCAAATAACTTTTGTCTGAATTTTTTTATTATTTAACGTTTTTGAAACTCCCTTTACATTAACCGAAGTTTTGTAATTTTAGTACCAATTTTGGCCAATAATGGGTTATCTATAAATCTTTTTAAATTATTTGATTTTAAAATAGTTATTCTATGATACTTTATACAACCTACTTTTCTAAAGCAATTTCTAAAGTTGGTACAATATTCCGGCTCTCTGCAGTTCTTAAACGCCGTCTATCTGGACATGAGTTCGTTATCAAAATTTGGTCAACTACCAAAAGTTGACTAGTAAAGTTGACCTTATCTATATATTCTACGCTTATTAGTTTAACACCCAGTGTAATTAAGATAAACTGCTCAGTAGTGCCAAAAATTGCGAAGTAATGGAAACTAAGTGCATACAACAGTACTTATTTTGGACTGCAGCGCAAAGTTTAGATACCGTATCTTGTCATCTTGTGGCTCTTTCGCGACTGTTACGAGAGGGCAATATCGCAATATCTACTAAAACTGATATTGGTGACAATAGCCGATAATAATCGGAATAGTCATCATTTAATTTTTTTAATTGTAATATTTTTTTCATCCTTCACTATAAGAAAATGTCATTTTTGCATCTTTGTAAGCACACGAAAGATGCTAATTGCCCGCTAGGTGTTTAGTTAATAACTTTCAAGCCTAGCCGCATAAATATTTTACATACAGGCCGGGCGGCGACTGACCTGTCTGTTAAATAAATACATAGCTTTCAATTCGGTTTGATATACGAGATCCATCTGATCAAAAAGATCAACCAGATCTATGATCAAAAGATCCATCTGATATGATAATAACCGATTTATCAATCAGATCTATTTATCGGTTTTCAATTGTGATCAAAGATCGATCACAAATTTCTCGCCCACTCCTATCTGTTTCGTTTTTCGCGTAGCGGTAGTTGGGTTCGAAATCCAGGGGGGGGCAAGCGCCCCCCCCCTGCCCATATGTAACGGCGCCCATGCTCTGGACTAGTCTTTATTTTATTTAAAATTTTGCATACTTTTTATAACTGTTTATAATAATAAATCACTAAATCTTCTTTAAAATTTCTTTAGATGGATTCATTTCTCTAGAAAAAGTCATTCTTTATAAAGCATTTTGAATTTTTTTATATACAAAGAATCGTTAGATTTATTTAATTGTTTTTTTTATCTTATGTTTGCTTGTAACTTGTGATAAAAATGTGACAACTTTTTAACCACCCTGTATGTTAAATCAACATTCTGACTACGGTTCTTGGTCCACTATTGGTATAGTACGATCAATCTGGTGACACGCTGTATAAATAACTAGAAAACAAAAAGTAATTTTGAATAAATTTTTTTAGTACACCGCTATTACTTGGATCAAAGAATTTGTTCAATTGTCGGGGCCCATGATGTTGCCGTACATGTCAGGAATCTTCACCGCAGTGCTGCCATGCCTAGCATATGACTCTGATGCTCGGAGAAGTATCCTTCTTTTATAATTACGTTATCGTTTACAATTGCTAAAGTGGCAAAAAAATCCTCCGTCATTTGTATATACTATTTTTTTACGTCAATTTTTTTTACCTCTTTACAATTAGTTTTTTTTTGTTTTGTTTTATATCAATGAGAGTTTCACTAAAATATTTCGAAATATGTTAAACGTGCCTACGTACTTACTTAAACGTGGAATAGTTTTTTTTGTTATTTGCGTATTCAGTGATACTACGAAAGACATACAAATATATCAAGAAAGAAAGAAAGTACCTATATAGATAGATAATAGTTTTTTAATTTTAGGGTAACCCCAAATCAATATTTAATCTGATAAGGTTCTAAGAAATAATATCGGTAAACACTTTGACGCAATTGAAATAAATTCTTCTTTGCGAGAAGATTGCTATGTCGATCAGGATGGAGCAGAAAGTGTATGATACTTCGCTTACCTATCAAGAATTGTGCAAATTATTTGACATTAACTATACAGGTAGATCGACGTTTCATTTGTAATTTCAACTAAATTTTTGTAGATAGTGTCTTACGTATCACTCATTAATAGTTTAACATTTTCAAATGCCCTTTTCTTGAGTAAATCTTAAGATTGCTCTGTATACAGGATGTTCCAAAATATTCCAAAATATTTAGTGAAACGTAACATATTTTTTGTTTGATTTTCTTTCTCGTTAACTTTTTAATTTTGCATGCTACAAATTCCTTTTTTCTTTTTCCTTAATCTAGTGACAGATATAAAAGAGACAGCGACAGCGGTCAACCACACCCTCTTCAAACTCGTCTCGTTAGGCGAAGAAGACTCCTCAATACGCTCGAAAATCGGTAAGCAACAAAAGAAATTCACATAACCTAAAAAAAAAATTTTTTTTTTAACAAATTTCTGTTTCAAGGCGATACTGACGGAGAGAAATGTGAACTGGACTTGCCGAAGGTGGTCGATGTGTTAACGCAGTACCTATTGCACAATTCCGTCCAGACAAAAGTTGCCGTTTTGAAGTGGATACATCATCTATATACGAAATTACCGCAGAAAGTACGGATTTCAAGTAAAATGATTTCCTTTTTGTGATTTGGGGTTTTGTTTTAGATGCACGCGTATATCGATGTGTTGTTCCCGGTACTGCAGAGGACGCTGTCCGATCCTGCTGACGAGGTTGTCCAGCAGTGTTTAGTCGTGATTGCTGAAGTTATTTCGACACCTAGGTTAGGCGTTGCCAGTTCGGAAATTTCAGGTAAAAATGATCTTAGAAATACCTGCAACCCGTAACACAAACTCCACACATCTAAGAAATCTACAAATAACAAAAATGTTATAAACTAGACTACTCCCAACCATAACGGTAATCCTCTCTTTGCAGTGTTTGCCACCAAAGCAATTTTGCCCTTTAAATGCAAGTGTTTTGTTGGGCAAACATTTAAAGAAAACTCCCGTCTCGTCTCCATTAAAAATGTCATTTTTGTCGTATTGGCTGATTAATTTGGGTAAAACATTGGTTTGCCATTCCTCACTACATTGCAGATCTGCAGAAGCACTTTCACCACACAGTGGCATCTCAGTGATATTATGCCTCTTCTTAAACTTATCTAACCAACCTACACTAGCTGAAAAATCGTCCCGTCTCAAAGCTATGGCAAATTCTTAAGCCTTTTCTGTAATTAAAGTTCCCGAAAGAGGAACATTTTTAGCACGTGCTGTAGTAACCCACTTCAGCATTGCTTCATTAATATCATTATTGACACAAGTTGTAAGTCTTTTTTGTTTACTGTTAAACAAATGATCACCTTGCTTTTCTAAAAGTCTGTCCTTGTTCTTCAAAATTGTTGACAATGTGTTGGGGGGGATTCCAAATTGTTCCGCTATATCTATCATCTTCTTTTCACCTTTTTCTACCTCCGCAATTAATTTTAATTTTTCACTCACTGTTAAATACGTTAAATTGCGTTTTGGCATGTTTACTGTTATCACTAATTCACCCTAACTGCATATACACCTGCCAAGAAACTGCAATTACAGCAGCGATAGATAAGCTTCTTTCTGTCGTCGAGTGGCCGCAAATTGGTGAATCCCCGAAACAGCGGAAATCCCTGACATATTCTAGTTAGGTTTGGCCACGCATAAAATATTAGTTCGAGTAAGAGAAAAATTCGAGAATTAGAAATTCAACTTAAAGAGATAAAAACCTGTATAAAAATTGTTTAAACCTTTTGTTCGTAAATAAATATTCAAATTATGGAGTAATTCGAGTTAGAGAAGTTCGAATTAGAGAAGTTTCACTGTATGTAAGAAAATAATAATTAGAGTGCGGATTCTAAGCATTTTGCTTGGACAGTTTTAATGTAAGCAGTTTAAAAAGCTTAAGGATCTCCACGAATTCAGAAAAAATAAAGCAGTTGGCGCTATTTTTATTTTGCTTATTTTGCATTATATCCCGGATTTTGCAGATATGCGGTTATTTTAACTTTTTATGGATTTTTTGAGGTGTTTATACCCGTTTTTAGGGGGTTTAGGTCGTAGGTCTATATAACCGTGCACACAACACTACAGTTTTTTGACTTTTTACTGTATTTGAAATGCTATTAAGGATAAATGGATGTCTGCCATATAGATAAAAAGAAAATCCCGAATTAATTATTCAAAACAATAAAATGTTCTACAGAAAGTGCCGGAAAACAGTAAGTTACAATTATTTATTTTACGATTTGCCTCTTGGTAGTGATTGTTTTGATTTTAGGCCTATTTTGATATATTCTTATTTTTCGTGCTTATTTTAAGCGTGTGCCATGTGTCATTTTTGAGATATTCAATTTTCATATTGGTATTGAATGCAAAATGACTGCAAGACCACTTTTAGTTTTTATAAATTATTCGCTTAAGCCATTGGAAAAAAGTTGTTTGGCAAAATTATTGTGAAAGTAACATATAGTTTTTCAAAAAGGGCGTTCAACTTATAAGACCAAAGTTGAACTCGTGGCACACAAAACTACTAAAAGTCGATTTTTTTAAATGGCAACCCTATCATATGAATGCATTTTGAAATTCTATGGAACAGAAATTCATTGAGAACTTCTAATGGCAGCTCGTCGCACTGTCCTTGTATAGGTTTTTCTATAATGTTTATAGTAAAAATGTCTTAGAGAAAAATGTACATTTCTCCCGATATAAAGTAAAATAATTCTTACATTTGTAGACAACTGTAACTAAGCTGTTAATTTGATACATGGCAACTGTTAAGTATCGTTTACATCCACTTAACTTAACTTAACATACGAAATTTAGATCCGTTCCATTTACATTCACTTACGTTCGGGTGCTTGACATGCGCATTGACAGTGACAATATGAAATACATATTAAATCTATCACTTTTATTATACAAATATGTTTATGTACATGCAAGTTGGATCAAGGTTCCATCATCCGTGTTAATAATCCGTTAATCGAGCTAAAAATATTGCAAAACAACATAAAGATAACAAAGTTCAAGTCGCACGAGTTAATTTTTAGGTTATGTTACTGTTACCCGCTGTCACCATCATCCAAATTGTCAAAATCAAGAGCCTGTGATTGGTGCACTTAGCGCACGGATTCTGCTAAGTTGAAGTTGAATGAACAATTCCGTACGTTACGTTAAGTTTTTCTACGTTAAGTGAATGTAAAAAAATTTAACAAATTCTTGCAAAATCACTTTATTTTACCACTGTAATATATGACAGACATGCAAATGTTACAGAACATGTCTAATAACAAAAATAATAGAAATATTTCCTTTATTTTCTACAGGTTTGCAAATTACAAGTGAACCAAGTCCTTACTACTCGAAATTTGTGATAACACTTCTCCATTCATTCAGTACGGATAGTACACTGTTGGAAGAGAGGGGTTCATTTATTATTAGGTATGATACAACGTTTTCTTGATTATTTTTTTTTAATTTAATATTGTTTCTTGTGAGGCTAAATATTGTTTATGTATAACTTTTGCTTCCAGACAATTATGTGTACTTCTCAACGCTGAAGATATTTACCGTACCTTGGCGCAGATTTTACTTAACGAACCTAACCTGAAATTTGCCAGCCTTATGGTCGAGCAACTTAACTTCATTCTACTTACCTCGTCGGAGTTGTTTGCGTTACGTACAAAACTCAAAAATCTCGACACTCAGGTAAATATATTTTTTTTTAGTATATATTTGATTTTCGTAATATTATATTTTTAGGAAAGTCGTTCTTTATTCTGTTGCTTATACGAGACTTGGTGTCACAATCCCGTAGCAACTGTAGCGTTGTGCTTTTTAACCCAGTGCTACAATCATGTCTGTGATCTGATAATGCTTTTGTAAGCTCAATTATTTTTTTTTAAAAATAATTCTCATCTCAGTTATTTTTTTTTAGTGGAGACTTAGAAGTTACAAAGAATCTCTTAACTGAAATCGACAAATTTGTACGTTTAATAGAGTCCCCTATTTTTGCCTGTAAGTAGAACAATTGAAACAGAAATATCAATTGTTCAGAATATGCCGACAGTTCTAGTTTTGCAGGACTAGAATACAATATTTTATATTTATACATAATATCCCCAGATAGACAAAACTGAAAAGAAATATAAATATAAAATTTAAGGGTAATTCCTATTTTTCTAGATTTGAGGTTAGAACTGCTAAAAGTTCCCGCTGATGAGTGTCTCGTCAGGGCTTTATACGGGCTATTAATGCTTCTGCCGCAAACGGAGGCCTTCCAAATTTTAAAAACAAGACTGTCTTGCATTCCAAGTTTACACTTACACTGTGATAAAAGGTAAAATCTGCAAAGTTTTAATAAAAACTTTTCGGTTTATAATTCTTGTTTTTTTCTAGAAACCAAACGGAGATGAAAGCTGTACCTGATAGAATGCGTGATATCGACTTTTCCAAATTATTGTCGCACTTCCAAAAAGTGCAGGACAGGCACAAGGAGTACAAGAAAGTCCAGAGAACAAAAGAATTATCGACTTTACAAAGAAACGAGTCAATATCAGATATTTAAGATTTTTAATATATTATGTACTGTATAGTTTGTATCCTATGTATGTATGAGTATTTTACGAATATTTATAATCTCTAGTACGTCTTGTATTCGTATAATAATAAATTTATACAAGCCTACATTTTTTCTAAATCTTGATTTAAGTATTTGGAAAATATAAACGAATATTAAAAACTGATTTGTATATTTATTTTATTTCTTCAAATAAAATTACAAAAAAAAGAGAACGAGAAAAACGTGTTTACAGCATAAATGAGTAAAGTAATAGCAATATTTTTATCGTATTGGTGGACCTCACTGGTCTGTTACCATCGATTCAACGGCTGCTTCTTCTTCCAATTCTAACAGTCGTGGCCCATACAATAATACATAAGCACAATGCCAATCACCTAGAAACAAATGATCGAATATTAGAAAATATACAGGGGACAACACTCCAAGCGTAGAAGGGCTCCTACATCTTTTAATTCCCTACAATTTGAGGTATGATAGAAATTTATGCAAGAATTTTTGCAAAAGTTATAGGCATTTTGCTGCAGGAACTGAATGAAATACGTTTCCTATTCGACCGGACATTATCGCGATTTAGGGCTTCATGTCGAGGGGGCAAAACTCTGAGGGTCTGACGGCTACTAGAACTTTTAATTACCTACAATTTGAGGTACAATTGAAATTTATGCAAGAATTTTTGCAAAAGTTATAGGCATTTTGCTGCAGGAACTGAATGAAATACGTTTGCTATTCGAACGGACATTATCGCGATTTAGGGCTTCATGTCGATGGGGCAAAACTCTGAGGGTCTGACGGCTATTAGAACTTTTAATTACCTACAATTTGAGGTACGATAGAAATTTATGCAAGAATTTTTGCAAAAGTTATAACCATATTGCTGCGGGAACTAAATGAGATACGTTTCCTATTCGAACGGACATTATCGCGATTTAGGGCTTCATGTCGAGGGGGCAAAACTCTGAGGGTCTGACGGCTACTAGAACTTTTAATTACCCACAATTTGAGGTACGATAGAAATTTATGCAAGAATTTTTGCAAAAGTTATAGACATTTTTCTGTAGAAACTGATTGAGATACGTTTGCTATTCGAACGGAGATTATCGCGATTTAGGGCTTAATGTCGAGGGGGCAAAACTCTGAGGGTCTGACGGCTACTAGAACTTTTAATTACCTACAATTTGAGGTATGATAGAAATTTATGCAAGAATTATTGCGAAAGTTATAGGCATTTTGCTGCGGGAACTGAATGAAATACGTTTCCTATGCGAACGGATATTATAGTGATTTAGGGCTTTATGTCGAGGGGGAAAAACTCTGTGTGTCTGACGGCTACTAGAACTTTTAATTACCCACAATTTGAGGTATGATAGAAATGTATGCAAGAATTTTTGCAAAAGTTATAGGCATTTTGCTGCAGGAACTGAATGAAATACGTTTCCTATTCGAACGGACATTATCGCGATTTAGGGCTTCACGCCGAGGGGGCAAAACTCTGAGGGTCTGACGGCTACTAGAACTTTTAATTACCTACAATTTGAGGTATGATAGAAATTTATGCAAGAATTTTTGCAAAAGTTATAGGCATTTTGTTGCGGGAACTGAATGAAATACGTTTCCTATTCGAACGGACGTTATCGCGATTTAGGGCTTCATGTCGAGGGGGCAAAACTCTGAGGGTCTGACGGCTACTAGAACTTTTAATTACCTACAATTTGAGGTACAATAGAAATTTATGCAAGAATTTTTGCAAAAGTTATAGGCATTTTGCTGCAGGAACTGAATGAAATACGTTTGCTATTCGAACGGACATTATCGCGATTTAGGGCTTCATGTCGATGGGGCAAAACTCTGAGGGTCTGACGGCTATTAGAACTTTTAATTACCTACAATTTGAGGTACGATAGAAATTTATGCAAGAATTTTTGCAAAAGTTATAACCATATTGCTGCGGGAACTAAATGAGATACGTTTCCTATTCGAACGGACATTATCGCGATTTAGGGCTTCATGTCGACGGGGCAAAACTCTGAGGGTCTGACGGCTATTAGAACTTTTAATTACCTACAATTTGAGGTACGATAGAAATTTATGCAAGAATTTTTGCAAAAGTTATAGGCATTTTGCTGCGGGAACTGAATGAAATACGTTTCCTATGCGAACGGATATTATAGTGATTTAGGGCTTTATGTCGAGGGGGAAAAACTCTGAGTGTCTGACGGCTACTAGAACTTTTAATTACCCACAATTTGAGGTATGATAGAAATGTATGCAAGAATTTTTGCTAAAGTTATAGGCATTTTGCTGCAGGAACTGAATGAAATACGTTTCCTATTCGAACGGACATTATCGCGATTTAGGGCTTCACGCCGAGGGGGCAAAACTCTGAGGGTCTGACGGCTACTAGAACTTTTAATTACCTACAATTTGAGGTATGATAGAAATTTATGCAAGAATTTTTGCAAAAGTTATAGGCATTTTGCTGCGGGAACTGAATGAAATACGTTTCCTATTCGAACGGACATTATCGCGATTTAGGGCTTCATGTCGAGGGGGCAAAACTCTGAGGGTCTGACGGCTACTAGAACTCTTAATTACCTACAACCTGAGGTATGATAGAAATTTATGCAAGAATTTTTGCAAAAGTTATAGACATTTTGCTGCAGGAACTGAATGAAATACGTTTCTTATTCGAACGGACATTATCGCAATTTAGGGCTTCATATCGAGGGGGCAAAACTCTGAAGGTCTGACGGCTACTAAAACTTTTAGTTGCCTACAATTTGAGGTACGATAGAAATTTATGCAAGAATTTTTGCAAAAGTTATAACCATTTTGCTGCATGAATGGAATGAAATACGTTTGCCGTTCGAACGGAGATTATCGCGATTTAGGGCTTCATGTCGAGGGGGCAAAACTCTGAGGGTCTGACGGCTACTAGAACTTTTAATTACCTACAATTTGAGGTATGATAGAAATTTATGCAAGAATTTTTACAAAAGTTATAGACATTTTGCTGCAGGAACTGAATGAAATACGTTTCCTATTCGAACGGACATTATCCCGATTTAGGGCTTCATGTCGAGGGGGCAAAACTCTGAGGGTCTAACGGCTACTAGAACTTTTATTTACTTACAATTTGAGGTATGATAGAAATTTATGCAAGAATTTTTGCAAAAGTTATAAACGTTTTTGTGTAGGAACTGATTGAGATACGTTTGCTATTCGAACGGAGATTATCGCGATTTAGGACTTCATGTCGAGGGGGCAAAACTCTGAGGGTCTGAAGGCTACTAGAACTTTTAATTACCTACAATTTGAGGTATGATAGAAATTTATGCAAGAATTTTTGCAAAAGTTATAGACATTTTTCTGCAGGAACTGAATGAAATACGTTTCCTATTCGAACGGGCATTATCCCGATTTAGGGCTTCATGTCGAGGGGGCAAAACTCTGAGGATCTGACGGCTACTAGAACTTTTAATTCCCTACAATTTGAGGTATGATAGAAATTTATGCAAGAATTTTTGCAAAAGTTATAGACATTTTGCTGCAGGAACTGAATGAAATATGTTTCCTATTCGAACGGGCATTATCACGATTTAGGGCTTCATGTCGAGGGGGCAAAACTCTGAGGGTCGGACGGCTACTAGAACTTTTAATTCCCTACAATTTGAAATTTATGCAAGAATTTTTGCAAAAGTTATAGACATTTTGCTGCAGGAACTGAATGAAATACGTTTCCTATTCGAACGGACATTATCCCGATTTAGGGCTTCATGTCGAGGGGGCAAAACTCTGAGGGTCTAACGGCTACTAGAACTTTTATTTACCTACAATTTGAGGTATGATAGAAATTTATGCAAGAATTTTTGCAAAAGTTATAAACGTTTTTGTGTAGGAACTGATTGAGATACGTTTGCTATTCGAACGGAGATTATCGCGATTTAGGACTTCATGTCGAGGGGGCAAAACTCTGAGGGTCTGACGGCTACTAGAACTTTTAATTACCTACAATTTGAGGTATGATAGAAATGTATGCAAGAATTTTTGCAAAAGTTATAGACATTTTGTTGCAGGAACTGAATGAAATACGTTTCCTATTCGAACGGACATTATCGCGATTTAGGGCTTCATGTCGAGGGGGCAAAACTCTGAGGGTCTGACGGCTACTAGAACTTTTAATTACCTACAATTTGAGGTATGATAGAAATTTATGCAAGAATTTTTGCAAAAGTTATAGGCATTTTGCTGCAGGAACTGAATGAAATACGTTTCCTATTCGAACGGACATTATCGCGATTTAGGACTTCATGTCGAGGGGGCAAAACTCTGAGGGTCTGACGGCTACTAGAACTTTTAATTACCTACAATTTGAGGTATGATAGAAATGTATGCAAGAATTTTTGCAAAAGTTATAGACATTTTGTTGCAGGAACTGAATGAAATACGTTTCCTATTCGAACGGACATTATCGCGATTTAGGGCTTCATGTCGAGGGGGCAAAACTCTGAGGGTCTGATGGCTACCAGAACTTTTAATTACCTACAATTTGAGGTATGATAGAAATTTATGCACGAATTTTTGCAAAAGTTATAGGCGTTTTGCTGCAGGAACTGAATGAAATGCCTTTCCTATTCGAACGGACATTATCGCGATTTAGGGCTTCATGTCGAGGGGGCAAAACTCTGAGGATCTGACGGCTACTAGAGCTTTTAATTACCTACAATTTGATGTATGAGAGAAATTTATGCAAGAATTTTTGCAAAAGTTATAAACGTTTTTGTGTAGGAACTGATTGAGATACGTTTGCTATTCGAACGGAGATTATCGCGATTTAAGGCTTCATGTCGAGGGGGCAAAACTCTGAGGGTCTGACGGCTACTAGAACTTTTAATTACCTACAATTTGAGGTATGATAGAAATTCATGCAAAAATTTTTGCAAAAGTTATAGGCATTTTGCTGCAGGAACTGAATGAAATACGTTTCCTATTCGAACGGAGATTATCGCGATTTAAGGCTTCATGTCGAGGGGGCAAAACTCTGAGGGTCTGACGGCTACTAGAACTTTTAATTACCTACAATTTGAGGTATGATAGAAATTCATGCAAAAATTTTTGCAAAAGTTATAGACATTTTGCTGCAGGAACTGAATGAAATATGTTTCCTATTCGAACGGGCATTATCACGATTTAGGGCTTCATGTCGAGGGGGCAAAACTCTGAGGGTCTGACGGCTACTAGAACTTTTAATTCCCTACAATTTGAAATTTATGCAAGAATTTTTGCAAAAGTTATAGACATTTTGCTGCAGGAACTGAATGAAATACGTTTCCTATTCGAACGGACATTATCCCGATTTAGGGCTTCATGTCGAGGGGGCAAAACTCTGAGGGTCTAACGGCTACTAGAACTTTTATTTACCTACAATTTGAGGTATGATAGAAATTTATGCAAGAATTTTTGCAAAAGTTATAAACGTTTTTGTGCAGGAACTGATTGAGATACGTTTGCTATTCGAACGGAGATTATCGCGATTTAGGACTTCATGTCGAGGGGGCAAAACTCTGAGGGTCTGACGGCTACTAGAACTTTTAATTACCTACAATTTGAGGTATGATAGAAATGTATGCAAGAATTTTTGCAAAAGTTATAGACATTTTGTTGCAGGAACTGAATGAAATACGTTTCCTATTCGAACGGACATTATCGCGATTTAGGGCTTCATGTCGAGGGGGCAAAACTCTGAGGGTCTGACGGCTACTAGAACTTTTAATTACCTACAATTTGAGGTATAATAGAAATTTATGCAAGAATTTTTGCAAAAGTTATAGGCATTTTGCTGCAGGAACTGAATGAAATACGTTTCCTATTCGAACGGACATTATCGCGATTTAGGACTTCATGTCGAGGGGGCAAAACTCTGAGGGTCTGATGGCTACCAGAACTTTTAATTACCTACAATTTGAGGTATGATAGAAATTTATGCACGAATTTTTGCAAAAGTTATAGGCGTTTTGCTGCAGGAACTGAATGAAATGCCTTTCCTATTCGAACGGACATTATCGCGATTTAGGGCTTCATGTCGAGGGGGCAAAACTCTGAGGATCTGACGGCTACTAGAGCTTTTAATTACCTACAATTTGATGTATGAGAGAAATTTATGCAAGAATTTTTGCAAAAGTTATAAACGTTTTTGTGTAGGAACTGATTGAGATACGTTTGCTATTCGAACGGAGATTATCGCGATTTAAGGCTTCATGTCGAGGGGGCAAAACTCTGAGGGTCTGAGGGCTACTAGAACTTTTAATTACCTACAATTTGAGGTATGATAGAAATTCATGCAAAAATTTTTGCAAAAGTTATAGGCATTTTGCTGCAGGAACTGAATGAAATACGTTTCCTATTCGAACGGAGATTATCGCGATTTAGGGCTTCATGTCGAGGGGGCAAAACTCTGACGGTCTGACGGCTACTAGAACTTTTAATTACCTACAATTTGAGGTATGATAGAAATTTATGCAAGAATTTTTGCAAAAGTTATAGGCATTTTGCTGCAGGAACTGAATGAAATACGTTTCATATTCGAACGGACATTATCGCAATTTAGGGCTTCATGTCGAGGGGGCAAAACTCTGAGGGTCTGACGGCTACTAGAACTTTTAATTACCTACAATTTGAGGTATGATAGAAATTTATGCAAGAATTTTTGCAAAAGTTATAGGCATTTTGCTGCAGGAACTGAATGAAATACGTTTCCTATTCGAACGGACATTATCGCGATTTAGGGCTTCATGTCGAGGGAGCAAAACTCGGAGGGTCTGACGGCCACTAGAACTTTTAATTACCTACAATTTGAGGTATGATAGACATTTATGCAAGAATTTTTGCGAAAGTTATAGACATTTTGCTGCAGGAACTGAATGAAATACGTTTCCTATTCGAACGGACATTATCGCGATTTAGGGCTTCACGTCGAGGGGGCAAAACTCTGAGGGTCTGACGGCTACTAGAACTTTTAATTACCTACAATTTGAGGTATGATAGAAATTTATGCAAGAATTTTTGCAAAAGTTATAAACGTTTCTGTGTAGGAACTGATTGAGATACGTTTGCTATTCGAACGGACATCATCGCGATTTAGGGCTTCATGTCGAGGGGGTAAAACTCTGAGGGTCTGACGGCTACTAAAACTTTTAATTACCTACAATTTGAGGTATGATAGAAGTTTATGCAAGAATTTTTGTAAAAGTTATAAACATTTTTGTGTAGGAATTGAGTGAGATACGTTTGCTATTCGAACGGACTTTATCGCAAAAAAAAAACAAATAAACATCCTCACCTCCTCCGGACAACTTCAATATATCCTCGGACGTCACTGGCGTCACATTCTCGTCGTCGCACTTCAACCAAACGTCATCGGCCTGTTTCACCCATCCGACATAATGTCCGCTCGAAGACGACCGACCCTGATGCGTGAGTACCGCCTGCAGCGTATAATACCCGCTGTTATTGCTTCCCATATCGTCCTCGAACCAGTACGGAAGGTACTGCGTCTTCGCCTTGTCCTTTCCGTCACCCTTCTCGTCTTTTTTCACCGCTTTTTTCACTGCCGCGGCCTCTTCGACCAATTTGTCTTCGCGTTCTTTGTATTTCGAACGCATCGGCGCCAGTTTTTCTTGGAGTCCCACAGAGCATAGGTCGAACGCGTCGAATTCCATCGGGAATTTGACGTCCTTAAGGATCTTCGCGTTGATCGCTTCCTTCTCTTTGAAGTAGAAGCGTACGAATTGTACGGTTAGGTAGGCTGGGAGTCGGCTGATTTTGGCGGTTTTCGTGTAGACCGCGTCTCGGTTTAGTGTTGACGACATTTTCGTGATTTGTTCTTGGAGTTTGTTGCGGAGGCCGGAATGCATGTATCTGTGGAAGGGAGACGTTGAGATTAGAGGTTATGTTGGGCGTTAATTGTTATTTATGGTACCCGAAGTAACAATTAATGTCAATTATCATCTTTTTCAACACGTTCGCAGAGCGACTAATTTAATCCAGTTGAAATTTCAATTTCTGATGATTTTTGCAGGAGCCCGAGGTACAACTGCAATCCCAGTTTCTCTATATCTTTTACAAAACAACTTATATTGCTCAGTAAAGTATAGTAAATTACAATTTGGTTGGGAAGCCGTCATAAAGTTGTACAAAATATCATGAAAAAAATTACGACGCAACTTTTTTTTACCTGACATCCTGCGATATAAAACAGCTCAACTGAAGGAACTGCTCTTTACTCTTCGTAACCGATTCGTCTTCCGACTCCACACACTTCCACTCTACATCAAAAGATCCACCGAAATACTGATCGATCAACGACTTATAAGATTCCGCTTGAACAGTGGCCCCCGTGTTATTTTTCGCCGGCAACTTCTGCTGCAGCATCCTCACCATCTCCGTCCAACACTCGTTAGCATCCTATCAAATAAAAATCAACAAAAAAAGAACAATAAGTAACATACATTGAAAAATAAGAAAAAAAACTAAATTAATTTCACCTTACCTGCTGTGTAAAACCACCGTGTTCACTTTTCTCCGCAAACCTCGGAAAGGCCATGTGAAGTACTTGCAACAGGATAATGGGTGGAATTGTCGTGCCTTTCTCCATGCTAGTGTAGAGGTCCCGGAGTGCTGCCGTGATAGAATGAGCAGGAACGATTCCCCCTTGCGCTGTGACGGCTAAAAATACCAAGATTTTTATTATTATGCAATATATATATATCTATAATATATATATATATATATATATGCAATTACGACTAAAATCGATCAGATTTTACAATTTGTGTACCATGTATCAGGCACTTTAGAATATAGGAATTCAGTTCAAACACTTACTTTAATCGTTTTATTTGTTTAGTAACAGTACCAGAATTTTTATTTATTTTTTCAAGAATAAAATTACGTATCCTAATTGTCTATTGTTCCAAAATATCCTTACTTCAGTTTGTATTCATTATTTCATTGTTAAAAAGAATAAAACTTTCAAAAAAGTCATGGGAGCTTTCACAGTACATTAATAACGCTAATTTATAAACTATTCAGTTCGTTTAGTTCTAGTGTAATTATTTAAAAACATACATGACAGCCTTATGTCAGGTATAACTTTGCCATATGGTTTAAAGGTTTATTGAAAGACTATGTAAAGCTTAATCAAAACTACTATGAACAGATGATGCCAAAACTGCCGGAACTGGGCTCAAAAAACTCCAACTTTTATCGTTTCACAAACATTAACTGGTGAACTGTTTCTTCAATTTTTGTTTTGTTTTTGATCTGGAATTTTTGACCAGTGAATTAAAACTTTTTTGAATAAACCCTAAAAAACTCTACGTAATTGATTCTCATCATTAATCTGTTTTTTGAAAATTGGTATACATTGTGTCTTCATGATTTTTATCTTAAAGGTATTTTTTTTTGTTTTTCAAACATACACTGCTCAAAAAAAATTAGGGGAACATTTTTTTCGAAACTGTAACTTTTTTAATAATAGTTTTAGACAAATCAAATTTGATATACTTCAACGGCATATATTTAACTAAAAAAAATTACAAAAACTACGCTGACGTAGAGAGGAAAAGACAAGAAATCGGTCTTGATTTTGAGTAGTTTTTCGATTTCGACTTTGTCCAGCTCTTCTAACATGTTGGCCAGTCGTCTGAAACCGATTCCATAAACGCTGAATAACACAAGGGGAAACTCGAAGGTCCCTGCTAACATGTCGAATAGAGTGGCCATGCTGAATAAGAGCGACAGCACGAGCAACTTACACTTCACTAAGATGCCTCATTTTACTTCTAATCAACGAAAATTGACAACTGAGTTCATTTGTCATCTTTAGTTCATACGCGCATTTAAAGCATACTTGACATATTTTACATTTTCTTTTGCGTTATTAATTTACATTTTTAAGGGCCGATATATTCACCTATCATGAAACTGTTCGTCATCTAAACGACAAGATAAATGGTAAAAATGTGTCTATTCACCTGTCGTTAACGTTACCGACCGGATAAATACGCTTAACGATCAAATTTATTTAGCGATCGAATGAACCTGCCGTAAACTAATGACGAACACTTTGATTGGTCACAGAGCATGTGCTGAATGTCAAACAAAAAGTCAAACTGACAAATATTTACGTACGTACGTGGTACTGTATTAATTGAAGTCATTATATAGTTAATATGGCCGAATTTGCTGAATTCATCTTTCACACAATTTTTTTTTTACTTTTGGTCGTCTTTTTTAATTGATGCGATTAGAAATGGGTGCGAATGAATTTTGGTTACGTTTTGTCAATGTCTATCAATGTCATTTACGGCGCTACATCTAGCGGCAATTAGTCCAAGTTATGATCCAAGTGTTGATTTAGTACACCTTTTTTACCGACATTTGATACTATACTGCCGAAAAACATTCGTTAGCGATGTTTACGTCCTCGTTGCCTGACGATAACTTACAGATCGGTGAAAAGACAGAATCATTTTTAACGCGAACGTTAGCGTAATCTGTTCGTTGGCTAACGACAAGTTTGACGATAGGTGAATATATCGGCCCTAAGTGTAACTTTGAAGTAACTATGAGTTGTAACATTGTTTTTGTAATTTTCTTTTGTTAAATATATGTATCGAAAAAAGTTTTCCCCTATGTTTTTTGAGCAGTCTACTATAACAGTAAAACTTAATCTTTTCTTCCCCCATCGATATATATCATAGTAGAGATGTAATGATTGTTTACCTCCTTGATAAGTCTGTAGAGAGTCACGTAATTCAGGAACTGTCTTCAAACATTGCACCGTCGCGTTCATATAGCACGTATTTCCTAGATTAGTCAAACCAGCAGGCAAATCCAACTAAAAAAAAATAGGTACACCAAAAATTAAATAAACAATTCAACAATAAATTATCTATAACAAAAAAAAACTTACGGCTGTTGCAAGTTCACTTTCGTTCATATCCTCAACAAATTTAGTTTTTTCTACAGGCTCCACAGGCACGTCTTCCTCTTTGCTACCCATAAGCAATATCGTAATTCCCTAAATTGAAATTAACAATTTTTCTACGCAATCCACAAAAAAAAAACTTACATCTTTTAGTTTAAAGTTATTCCAGTCTTCATCTTTTAACGTAACACCTTTGAGCATAACTTTCTGCCTCTCTGGCTGCACTCCGGTCAACGCAAACAACTGCGCTTTAAACAACATGGGGGGCTCCTCCGTGTTCACTTCTATATCTGGATAAGATTCCTTTCCCCATTTCACCTTAACTGTAAGATACATCGCGTTAGAATGACCGTGAATGAGTTTTCGTTTTGGCAAAACATTGCTCTTTGTGTACGAAAACCATGAATAAGCAGAAACAACCGCTAAGTTGTCACTTTACCGGTAAAGTGAGGTTATGTTCTCCCGAAGAGCGGTTTACCTTTGTATGCGGGCATTATTCGGATTCGACGGGAAAACCTAGGATAAAGAGAACGATTTCGTGCGGTTCGCTTGTAGAAAATCGAAAAGTTTCGGGGCGAACGATTGGTAAAAAGTCACAGAAAGTAGTCAGTATCACAGTTTCGTACCACAACGTTGGCAACTTTGCGCGGTGAAGTGCGGCCGAGTGCGAAGGTTATTTATTTTGAAATTTTGATCGAATTTTCGGGTTTATAGAAGTTAGCGAAAGTTTAGTAAGTGTTTACGATTACGTCAGCTATTCAATTAACTTAAGTAATAAGTAAATAATTCGAATTGCGCGAAATATAGGTGTAACGATTTTTTTACATGGATATACGAAAGTTGTAGATGGCTGGAATTTACTATATATCATAGGGAATGAAAATTGTTATGCTTTTTGCTTCTGGTTTTAAAATTAAGCTATTATTTTACTTTATGTAAAGCGAGAAAATAGAATTGTGGTGTTAATTTTTATTTTAAAAAGGAATGTTACAGTTTATTATACTTACTGTGAGAACATAAATGATGTTTTTGGTCTATGTTTGAGACACCTGTGGGGTAAATAAGCAACTTTTGGAGGTTTTCAAGTACTCAGTTACAAGGCAATATAAGTTTTTGACATTTTCCTTTTTAGTTCATGCCAATATTTGATTGTTTCCAGACGATACACACGGTTTAAGTAAAATTTGCTTTGTTTTGTTACTCATCGCTTTATCGTTGATTTCTGGCCATTACTTTTAAGTTAAATTAAGTGGTAACTTTCAATGTAAGGTTTAACCGTGGTATGAATATAAAGGTATGATTAATTTTACGAATTTACGACCGCTACTGTGCAGGTGATATGTAGACAACCAACATTGCATATGTCAAACTTAGGGGTTATGCCACTAACAATTTATACAATATAACAGACAAATGTACTTGTATAAAAAGAAAACTTTCAAGCATTTGCATTATGTACGCAGAAATAAGCATAAATAAACAATAATTGGTTTGGTACTAGTTATGTTTACGTTATTAGGGGTTATGCCATTAACAATTTATAAAACATAACAGACAAACGTACTTGTATAAAAAGAAAACTTTCCAGCATTTGCATTATGTACGCAGAAATAAGCATAAATAAACAAAAATTGGATTGGTACTAGTTATGTTTATGTTATTATTCTTCAACCATGCAGCGCCGCCCAGCGGATATTAACGTAACGAAGATTCTCGCAGATTCTCATCCCCACTCCACATGAGTATGAGCATACCTCTAATAATAATACCACGGGTTTAACCGCATTTCAAAAGGAAATGTTTCTGCCTGAACGTCTCAATTTGTTCCTTATGGTAGTTATAATCAGAGAATGAATACAAGAAGAATACCTACGCCACTGAACAAAAATGACAGCTGTCATTTGTAACCATTACAACATCACAATTATTTAAAGTGGCGGGAAATTCAACCTTTTCTTCGCTATTTTACATCACTTTTTACATATGTAAATACTCTGATATCTAGACTTAAAAGTTAATAGACTTTTTTAGATTATGCTAATAGTTGTGGTATGTAAATTTATTGCGGTAAAATCAAACAAAAACTTTTTTAATATTTTTAAATTGAAAATTTTTTCGATTTTTCCCGTTGAGTTATATTTTTTCTATATAAATATGTATTGGAGATATTGGAAAGAACCAAATTGTTGAGAATTGCTGTGGCATTTATAACAGAATACTACAAAACTTGCTCAAGTTCGTCATGTATTCCACTGGATGTCTTGAAAATAGTCAGGTGTAGAAACTTTTGTTATTCAATGTTAGAATGGTATGTGACACGGGCGCAGCCAGGTTTTAGTATCGGGCGGGGGGGGGGGGGGTTGAAGAAAATAAAACGACTAAAAGTACCCTTATATTCATAAGAAAAAATAGATATAAAAAAAAATTAATATCTTAACTTTTCGGGGGGGGGGGGGGGGGGGGGTTGAACCCCCAAAACCCTCCCCCTGGCTACGCCCATGGCACAGTATATAGACTATACAGTAGGTGAACTCCCCTCCACTTCCCATGTTATTTTGGAACCGGATTAAATGACCTTGCGCCATTTTCTTGGTATGATTCTGTGATACCGGACTTACTACAATTTACGCACGGTCCACCAGCCCCGTAACATTATAACATAGTGCATTATATCTACAGGAATTGTTATAAACATTTGTTTAAAACTATTTACTATGCGATTTTATTAAATATCAGAAAAATATTGGCAAATATGAACTTCATAATTTCACTATTAAATAATAATTATTTTGCTGGTAAAACCGGGTACATTTGTTGTACATCTATATTTTTATCAGTTATGCATAATTTCTGCAGTAATAAATTTTTTTTTAATGAATGCCGAACAAGTAGTTTTGTCCGCTCTGAAGATTTGAGCATCAGGTACGTTGAATGCATAGTAAAACCTGGAAGGCATTGGCAAAACAGAAAAACAATAGGTAAAACAATTTTCGTAGTTCGTAGTCCAACAAAATGCACACACAGCAAACTCAAACAGCTCGCACCTAAGTTGAAAATTCGTCGTATTGCTCGCTCGGTCGTCAAAACGCACTACATCTCCCAAAGAGAGATCAACTAGGAATGAGGTCCAAGCATACTGGCAAAATGTCGGCCGTTTGATGCGCCAAAACCATGCGCAACGAGGAGTTAACCTACTGTATAGTCTATATACTGTGCCCATGGTATGTGATAATAGTAGTGTTCGATTGCTGGCCGCGCTTAGTTCTGTTCAATCTGATTCGCGCTCAGTTGGCTAAAGTGCAGTTCGATTGCTCGTTTGACGTTTGAGCAAAACTGATTCCACCAATAGGAAGCAAGTATTTCAAATTTGCGATCAAAAAGAACAGAACGCGTTCAGTTGAAAAAGATCGCGGCCAGCAATCGAACACTACTAAGGTTGATGAATGTCTACAATGTACAGGATGTCTCAACAGATAAGTAAAACAACACCTGCTCTTTAACAACAACTGTATATCAGCTGTATACAGTAATAACTTGTTTAGCACAGTTTTTCATGGCCTACAGGGTATAAGTAAAATTTGTTTCAAATTATAATATTAAACTGCAGATGTGATCAAACGTTTTTTTATTAAATTTATTAAAAAAATAATGAGATCAGGTAAATAATTTTAAAATGTGCGCCTCGGTGTTCTGTATATGTGAGTGAAATCAGTTTTAAAATATCTTCACAATCTTCCGAGATCGCACTGTTGAGACCTTGTATAATAAAAATCGGCTAAATATTACAATAGTTACTAAACATTAAAGTTCAGCAAGTTTATATACTTATTAAAATAGTCAAAGTAGCATTCGAAATGATTCACAGTTAATAAATAATAACGTAAAATGTTGCTTAGAATGCAGTTCAATAATTTCTGTTGAATAAATCTTGAATAAAATAAATAAAAACATAAAAAGACCCAGCGAACTACAAAGTTTATCACGTCCATGGTCGAACTATTTCACTTTCTGTCAGCGGAACGCACCTAACGTCAGATCGGTTAGCGCCTCGCGATTTCGCTGCCACAATTGACACTATACGGGCGCTACGGGCATGTAGAGTCGCTAATTAGCATCAAACTCCTTAAAATCCGTTCACATATCGGTGGTCTCGGTCAACAGAACGCTTCGACGGAGTTTAGTTCGCGAATCGCGTAAAACCCGTGCTATGTGTTACAAGTGATTGTCCCATCTACACGGGATAGTGCTGCGATTTGTCAACAAACACAGAGGAGGAAAGCATAATGGGCAACTGTTTCAGTAGGAATACCACGAAAGATTTGGACAGCGGTCGCGTTAGCTCGCCGATAGACGATGGGGTCTTGCCTGCTGTTACCACGGTGACACCACCGCAGGAAACACCTAGAATCCAGCCGCAGACCAACTCTGTCGATGCTGACCCACCGAACGCTAAGATTTTTGTCGCTCTGTACGATTACGATGCAAGAACCGATGAGGATTTGAGTTTTCGGAAAGGGGAGCACTTGGAGATACTAAACGACACGCAGGGGGATTGGTGGTTAGCCCGTAGCAAGCGTACGAGACAAGAGGGGTATATTCCTTCGAACTACGTAGCGAAACTCAAGAGTATCGAAGCAGAACCGTAAGTTAATATCCTTTTTTTGATTTTGTTACGTTACGGTGTATAAACGTTGGATTTAAATATGGTACGATGAATTTGTTACGTTTAAATATTAGGTATACGTATCTGGTATTACATATTTGCACGTAAAGTGCTCTTTGTACCTTACAAACGTAGAAATATAGTTAAAACGTAACAGAGCTACGTTATATAAACATTACATGAATGTATGAATGTATAAATATTGATAAAATAATTCCGTTCTTGTCAGTTAGATGCAATCTATTTGATAACAGCTCAGCAGAATAGTAGACAATTGAGATAACGTTTGATCTAACTTGATACAATTAGGCATGAAAATAATAAATATTCTCTTCAAAATTTGTGACTACTGTGGTACTTTTCAGACTACAACATTACGGTGAAATTTATAAATCAAGCGTTGTTAAAAATTGGCCATAAAAATCACTTACCATAAGTATTTTATAAAGCATAAATCGGCCTATAGTTTGCGAATTTCTATAAATTCCCTTGTTAGCCCAATTTATTCCGGAATTGTACAGGATGTCCTACTTTTTCCGTAGCAAAACTTTTTTGCAGATAGTAAATGTCATACTGAGCAAAAAGTTTCATATGGACTTATTTATTTTCCGTATTCCATAAATATGTAGTTACAGGTATTTGAATTAATAACAAAACTGTATTTTAAAGGGCTCGGACAGCTTTAGAAATCGAAAAACCCTATAGGTTGTCATGAAACTTTTTACCCAGAATAACAATTACTTGTAGAGGAACAAATATCTAAAAAGTTTCATATCTATTTTGTTTCTTCCTTCATTTTTATATTCAAATATTTTTAATATTTTGAATTTTTTACTTAAATTGACTTACTTTTATGGTTGTTATGTGTTCTTTCTTCGTGTTCACATTGTTTGATATGTATATTATAGTTTAATTTCCTTTATATATTCCTTTATATCAGAATGACATTTACTTTTTAAAAATTATTTTTGTTGGGAAAAATTGTGTTTGATGTTGTGTCAAAAAGACAACACAATTGAAAATTTCAAATATTGATTGATAACTCTACACTCTACACATCAAAACATTCTATTTGATCGAGATCGCTCGTATCTGCATTACAATTAGTTTGCCAGGATTTGACAGATATTTTGATTCTATTGACAGTATTGTCAGATCATCAGCGTTTGACACTGTTGTATAGTATGATAAAATCATGTGCCTGGCCACATCAGATTTTTTAAATTATTATTTTTATTTTAAAATTGGTGCTTGTACCCCCCACATTTACTGTGGTAGGGTATATTGAGTTTGTCACAACACTCTTAAGGAAGCGTGGCAGGTAATTTTGAAGTAATTTTTGAGAAACTTGGCATAGAAGCCGATCTCTTAAAAACTAAGGACAAGTTTGTGAATGGGCAAAATCTGTTAACTCCTTTTTTTAAACCGCAAAAATTCAAAAATATTTTACAGTGGGAATTTTTTTAACTTTGGCCCGACTGAAGATAATTTTCTTACTAGTTTTTAATTTTGTCTGTTTCATTATTGCTAGTGTTATAACTTATAACTTTATAAAGACTAGTTTAATCAGAACTTCGAAATATTATTGATCAATTTATTTGTAGTTGTTCGGTTGTTTCCCAACGCATTCTAGATTTGGCAATGTTTTCTTGTATGTGTTTACTAGTGTTGTCTAGTATGTGCGGTCAAACCGGATAGACGTATGTACATCGTTCAATCGCGATAGTTAAAAAAAATTATTTATATTTATTAATGGTAGTCCTGTGCATTGTAAAAAATGAAGTTCGCTAAAGAGCAACTTGACCAAATCAAAGAGGTGATGGTGGAACTGTTTAAGAACGACGACATCTACGCGGGCTTATACTCGGAACAGTCGGTACTGCAGAGCGTGGCACAGTCGGGTGAGGACCAGGGAAATCTGCCAGAAGAAGAAGAAGAATATTATCAAAATATTGTCAAACGTGACATTTATGATAATATTGACTCGTAAGTGATAGGTTAAAAACGCCAACAAAATCTAATTTTAAACAACTGTATTTTGTATACAAGAAGAGATTTATTTCCTTTCAAGTAATATTTTTGCTACGACGTAAAAATAGGTTTATAAATATTTTGGTGTTGTTACCAAATCGTCATGCATATACTTCTAATGGCAGCTCGTTGTGGATGACCCTGTATAGCAGTATCTTTTTGTTTTCAATAGATTTGAACAGATTGAAGTAGAGCTGGTACACAGAGATATAGATTTTTATATTTAAATATTATATTATATTATATTATATTTAAATAGATTTTTATTTATAAGAAAGAATTCAGTTTCTTACAGGTTTTGACTCAAATAATAGTATATTATTATACAAGTTTTATAAGACGTCAAATTGGCGCACGGGTTGTGTTGCCCAAATGGAACGAGTGCGCCAATACGTCTTATAAAACGAGTGTAATATACTATTTTTTCTAGTTTGCGTTATTAATTTTATATAAATTTAGAAATTGTGGTTACTATATGGCGGTAAATTAGAATCCAGGGTATTTTGCGGGTACCACGTGGCAGCACTGTAGTAACTGTCAACTTCGTTAAAGATGAGATCGATGAGATAAAATCATGACAAAATCTAATTGTGAATAATTTTACTCTACTTTAGCCTACAAGTTTGAATAAATATTCAGCGAGGTCGCAACGATGATCATAATGGAGCTTGGGGCAACACTTTTAACCCTACTGTGATAAATACATGACACTTAACCTAAAAAGTTAACAATTTTAAAATAGTGGTTTCATAAGTATAATAATCAGAATAGAAGTGTTTGGCGGTGACTGATTAGTTACTTCGAAGAACAAGAACTTACTAAAGAATTGTTATAACGCTTAACGTTTAATAGCGGTGTCTACCTAATTCCGCTACGTAGCCGTTGCGGCTTATATATTTACAAGCACTTATAATTGAAACCCAATTCTAATTTCGGCAAAGTAGTTTATTAGAATAAATTATACTTAGTAAAATTACATGTGATGGAGGTAATACAAATACGTTGCACACAACCAGAACTAAGACGAAGTCGAAAGCGACGGAAAAAAACGAATATGAATTGAACCGAGCATCCAAGCGTCCAAAATATTACCGAAAACTTATATGTTACATAAACTAAGAAATCCTCTACACTTTAAAGGTACTATAGCTTCGTACGTCTATGCTGATAAACCATTTATTGCGCATATACAATCTCGCAGCAGTAATTAAAATCGTTCATATCTACGATGTAGGTTTGATCTTCGCATAATACCTTATTAAAGTAAATGTGGTCCTTGAATTATATCTGAAAAGGGGATTTGATGTTTAGTTGAAAAGAATGATAACGATCACTTACTAGAGTCGTAAAACATCACCGTAAACGTCATGCTGGCGTATTTTGATGAACACAGTAAAACTAAGAAAGCCCCAATCCTTTGGCCATACTATAGCAGGCTACACCCATGTTTAAATATGTATAGAATATTGATATTTCGCAGTTTATGTGATTGCAAGCGATTAAGAAGATGCAGTGTGTGGTTATGTTGGGTTATGTATTGTACATTTGACATATGGCATTTGATATCACTGTGTACCAATCAGACAAAAATGTTACTGTTTTCGGTATTACAATGTGTTAATTGTAACACTGAAAACAGTGTTACAATGTGTGCATTGTGAATGCAAAGTAGAAAAACACATTTTTTTGATGATTTGCTAACAACAACAAAATATTTGTTTATTTGAAACTATTTCTTTAATATAAAACAACCTAAATATTTGCTATAATCAAACGATTGTTTTGATTTAAGAAAGTAGTTGTTTTGAAAATAATGTGAAGGATGCCGATAGATGGCGCTTTAGTTTCTCGTCGTAAGACCTCTCTCCTAGAGGGTATATAAGCGCATACATGTCTATGCAGCATCAGTGATTGTGCCATTATATCATCAACGTACATGACGTAGAAATGTCCAACAGCTCTAATATTGATAGAAAGAAATTTATTAGGACGCTTGTTTAAATTATAGCGTATATTTATTTAAATTAAGTATCATATTTAATAAAGTCAACAACATGACTAATTCTTTCTATGCATGTAATAGTTTATATCAAAGAAATGTATAAATTTGTGAATATAAAATCGAAGGAAATTTTAGCATTTAAATGGAAAGAAGTTATATTTGTATTCACCATATATTTATTAGGTGTAACAAACTTAAATTTTTAAATTTAACAAACATATGAAAACATTAAATATATAAACAATTAATTTAACAATTTATAATTTCACTTACAATAGAATAGTTCTTTGGAGTGGAACAATATATGTTAGTAACAAATGAATAGTTTGCTGTATCAAACGAATTGGAACTTTGATACAACTAACTAATTTTACATACAATATAATATGTCTTTGTCCTAAAACAATATATGTTAATAACAAATAAATATTTTGCTGTATCAAGCAAATTCCTGCCTTGATATAACTAACCAAAAATGTTTACGTCAAACTCAAGTTTCTTTGCTGATATTCAACAGTCATGTATATTTGACTTAAATAAAGTTTCTTACTGTCAAAAAAATTTTTCCTCTGTGTAGAAAGTTATAATTCTTTCGGATAATGAATTAATTACCCAATTCACTTGTGTGTGCCAGACGGGTACGCCAATCGCTTCCAAGTCATCAACTTCGGTTGTAAAAACTGATGGCGAAAGCCATCAACGCCATCAACGGTGACGGACCGAAACGCTTTCGGTTTCAATTTTGGACACGGTTGGCCAGCCCACGCGATTTTATCGCGTCTTGCAGGTAATGTGCGAATACGGATGAATATCGTGTTCAAAGCGCTGACCTACAGCACTGTACAGGTGGGCCAAATTCGATGTTACTATAGGAGATCTCGGTAACTATAAGAGATATCGAAAAATGAGTAAGGTTGTTGTGTCGTCTTTTTTTGAGAGAAACTTACTGGTGAAACCCAATATTAGCTATCGTCTTTTGTTTTCGAGTTATAACACAAAACTCGATTTTTAGCTATTTTGATACTTGTCGGTATCTTTGTTGTTTCTTAAATCAGACGAATGATATTTGCACGTTCTTGAGGCACTTTTTCGATTAGAATTCAGTGGAATTAACAGATTTTAAATATCTCTAATAGTTTTGTAGATATAACATAAAGTTGTGTTTTTTAAATGGAAACCATAGCTGGCTATGACTGAAATAAATAGAGCCTTTTTTTCCCTTTTCAACGATATATAACATGCCGGTCCAATGCCGGTCCAAACATGCCCAAGTTGATTAATATGCCAAAAGCCGAACATTGTGGTATGGATTGGTATGCTGAAGATTCAGTTTCTATTTCACGACTTGAAGTTGAGGGATTTGCAACTGTGTTGGTGGCAGCTTCTTCAGCATTTTCAATATGGTAATGTTTGGGTCTTGGCATACTAAATGACCCGTGATTGATGACATTTTCTTTTAATCTCTCAAAAATAGATTTGTGAGGTTGTGTTCTTTCTGGGTAACGATTGAAGTATGTTTTGGATGCAATTTCAGCATTGTTATTACTTTGAATAAAGTATTCGGTCATTGCGTATTTTTCATATGATTCATACGGCATTTCGTAACTTTTAATTGAAATAAATATTCAAAAGAATGCAAATTCAATACTTAAGTCACTAATTAGTAGTGTCAAAGACAATAATCATAATGCCTCTGATATATACTAATTTCATGTTATTCAATAAAACGTTACTTTTTGAATATTTTGGACCAGCATGTTATATATCGATGAAAAGAGGAAAAACGGCTCTATTTATTTCAGTCATAGCCAGCTATGATATTTAAAATCTGTGAATTCCACTGAATTCTAATCGAAAAAGTGCCTGAAGAACGTGTAAATATCATTCGGCTGATTTAACAAACAACAAAGATATCGACAAGTATCAAAATAGCTAAAAATCGAGTTTTGTGTTATAACTCGAAAACAAAAGACGATAGCTAATATTGGTTTTCACCATTGAGTTTCTCTCAAAAAAAGACGACACAACAACCTTACTCATTTTTCGATATCTCTTATAGTTGCCGAGATCTCCTATAGTAACATCGAATTTGGCCCACCCTGTACTGTTTGCTTTGCAATCAGAATCGCTTCCTTCAGTCTAAACGTACGAACTCCACGCATTATGTTGTCAAAACAGGTTACCGATTGGTACCGTATTTGGAAATAACTTATATGGGGAAAGAAGGTAGTGTGATTGGCCAAAACTTCCATACGATTCTTTTTTGGGTATACTTCTGCAGATTATTTATAATTCCTTCGTCCATTGGTTGCAGGATGTAGGTTAGATTAGGAGGAAAATATTTCAATATTAATAGAAAAAGCACTCGCACAAACATACGATTACGATCGCAGCTCGAAATAAAGCAAAACAAAGATGAACAAAGCGAGACGCGAGGGAGGTCAAATAAGTCTCGACGAGCTCGACATTTCACGCATTCCTATCGTCATATAGATGCCGGGAGGCTGGTGTGCGTTTTGGCCATAAATTACGGCATCCTGTCTGGCATGTCAGTCCACATGTCAAGTTCGGTTTACTGGCCGCTCGAAGCAGACGCAGAGACAAACTGGGGCATCGACACCATGTAGGGGCCAATAACGATCGAAAATGTAGATACACATACGATACACGATACAATACGAACAAAGTAGAGTCAGTCAACTATCTATTATATCCAGTCCGGCGAGCCAAGAGCTTCTTCTTTCTCTCTATTGCTATTTCATTAGAACGGTTGGATGATGGTTAAATCGAAAACACAGTAACCTACATAGGTGCAGAAAAGAATCTAGACGAGCACAAATCTCTTTTTAATTGTGAATGAGTGAAATGTCCGAGCTAAAGTTTGTTTTTTTATGAAGTAGTAACTTACGGAATAGTAAGAATAATCGAAAACACAATGCACTTAACGTTTGTAACCTTATTTTTGTTTTGCTTACGGCGAAATTAGACTAAAAATGGGCTAAAAGACGATTTCACAATTTAAGCTTTTGTACAAAATTAATCCATTAATCCAATTTTGCCGACGACCGACAATTTCAATAAATTGTATCAAAAATGACAAATAAATAAAGGTAAGGATATTTGACTGTTAATCGATGTATCCGCGCGACATCTATTGCAACTACGGAGAACTGTCTGAAGTGTCGACAGAAAATTACATTACAAATTCGACATACATTATCACGTGCATGTAATATATGTTACAGCTCGAGCATTGCACTTACCTACGACCGAAAATTTCAATAAATATAAATTGTATCAAAAATGACAAATAATTAATCAAAATGTTCGCGCGACATCTGTCATTATGACATTATGTCGTGCGTTAAAAATACAAACGCACAACCAAAAGCACATGTTTGTTATAAGCGATATACGAGTGAAGCAGTCCGTGACGTAAGGGACATTTAACACGGTCGTAGGTACAAAAAGTTACATTCCACGTTTTCATAAAAACCTTTTTCTACTTTGCATTCACAATCCACACATTGTAACACTGTTTTCGGTGTTACAATTAACACATGGCCAAAGGATTGGGGCTTTCTTAGTTTTGCTGTGTTCATCAAAATACGCCAGCATGACGTTTACGGTGATGTTTTACGACTCTAGTAAGTGATCGTTATCATTCTTTTCAACTAAACATCATATCCCCTTTTCAGATATAATTCAAGGACCACATTTACTTTAATAAGGTATTATGCGAAGATCAAACCTACATCGTAGATACGAACGATTTTAATTACTGCTGCGAGATTGTATATGCGCAATAAATGGTTTATCAGCATACACGTACGAAGCTATAGTACATTTAAAGTGTAGAGGATTTCTTAGTTTATGTAACATGTAAGTTTTCGGTAATATTTTGGACGCTTGGATGCTCGGTTCAATTCATATTCGTTTTTGTCCGTCGCTTTCGACTTCGTCTTAGTTCTGGTTGTGTGCAACGTATTTGTATTACCTCCATCACATGTAATTTTACTAAGTATAATTTATTCTAATAAACTACTTTGCCGAAATTAGAATTGGGTTTCAATTATAAGTGCTTGTA